>CM065701.1:21318275-21320775 GCA_017654935.2 Phymorhynchus buccinoides
ACTGCACAATGCACGTGCACCCCAACCAACAACACACACACACAGCACAATGCACGTGCACCCCAACCAACAACACACACACAGCACAATGCACGTGCACCCCAACCAACAACACACACAGCACAATGCACGTGCACCCCAACCAACAACACACACACAGCACAATGCACGTGCACCCCAACCAACAACACACACACAGCACAATGCACGTGCACCCCAACCAACAACACACACACACAGCACAATGCACGTGCACCCCAACCAACAACACACACACACAGCACAATGCACGTGCACCCCAACCAACAACACACACAGCACAATGCACGTGCACCCCAACCAACAACACACACACAGCACAATGCACGTGCACCCCAACCAACAACACACACACACAGCACAATGCACGTGCACCCCAACCAACAACACACACACAGCACAATGCACGTGCACCCCAACCAACAACACACACACAGCACAATGCACGTGCACCCCAACCAACAACAACACACACAGCACAATGCACGTGCACCCCAACCAACAACACACACACAGCACAATGCACGTGCACCCCAACCAACAACACACACACACAGCACAATGCACGTGCACCCCAACCAACAACACACACACACAGCACAATGCACGTGCACCCCAACCAACAACACACACACAGCACAATGCACGTGCACCCCAACCAACAACACACACACAGCACAATGCACGTGCACCCCCAACCAACAACACACACAGCACAATGCACGTGCACCCCAACCAACAACACACACACAGCACAATGCACGTGCACCCCAACCAACAACACACACAGCACAATGCACGTGCACCCCAACCAACAACACACACAGCACAATGCACGTGCACCCCAACCAACAACACACACACACAGCACAATGCACGTGCACCCCAACCAACAACACACACACACAGCACAATGCACGTGCACCCCAACCAACAACACACACACACAGCACAATGCACGTGCACCCCAACCAACAACACACACACACAGCACAATGCACGTGCACCCCAACCAACAACACACACACACTGCACAATGCACGTGCACCCCAACCAACAACACACACACACTGCACAATGCACGTGCACCCCAACCAACAACACACACACACTGCACAATGCACGTGCACCCCAACCAACAACACACACACAGCACAATGCACGTGCACCCCAACCAACAACACACACAGCACAATGCACGTGCACCCCAACCAACAACACACACACACAGCACAATGCACGTGCACCCCAACCAACAACACACACACACAGCACAATGCACGTGCACCCCAACCAACAACACACACACAGCACAATGCACGTGCACCCCAACCAACAACACACACACAGCACAATGCACGTGCACCCCAACCAACAACACACACACACAGCACAATGCACGTGCACCCCAACCAACAACACACACACAGCACAATGCACGTGCACCCCAACCAACAACACACACAGCACAATGCACGTGCACCCCAACCAACAACACACACACACAGCACAATGCACGTGCACCCCAACCAACAACACACACACACAGCACAATGCACGTGCACCCCAACCAACAACACACACAGCACAATGCACGTGCACCCCAACCAACAACACACACACAGCACAATGCACGTGCACCCCAACCAACAACACACACACAGCACAATGCACGTGCACCCCAACCAACAACACACACACAGCACAATGCACGTGCACCCCAACCAACAACACACACACACAGCACAATGCACGTGCACCCCAACCAACAACACACACACAGCACAATGCACGTGCACCCCAACCAACAACACACACACACAGCACAATGCACGTGCACCCCAACCAACAACACACACACACAGCACAATGCACGTGCACCCCAACCAACAACACACACACACAGCACAATGCACGTGCACCCCAACCAACAACACACACACACAGCACAATGCACGTACACCCCAACCAACAACACACACACACAGCACAATGCACGTGCACCCCAACCAACAACACACACACACAGCACAATGCACGTGCACCCCAACCAACAACACACACACAGCACAATGCACGTGCACCCCAACCAACAACACACACACAGCACAATGCACGTGCACCCCAACCAACAACAACACACACAGCACAATGCACGTGCACCCCAACCAACAACACACACACACAGCACAATGCACGTGCACCCCAACCAACAACACACACACAGCACAATGCACGTGCACCCCAACCAACAACACACACACACAGCACAATGCACGTGCACCCCAACCAACAACACACACACACAGCACAATGCACGTGCACCCCAACCAACAACACACACACACAGCACAATGCACGTGCACTCCAACCAACAACACACACACAGCACAATGCACGTGCACCCCAACCAACAACACACACACAGCACAATGCACGTGCACCCCAACCAACAACACAC
>CM065701.1:21325775-21335775 GCA_017654935.2 Phymorhynchus buccinoides
TTAGAGACTGATGATGTTATGCTATGTCATGGCTAAAGACAATCACCGCATAACTACGCAGAGCATAACAACATTTTGATGTAGCCTTGGTGTTCCAGCCTATGTCTGACACAGCCTTAAGCCAAGGCGCTGTGATGGATTTCTTCATTGAAAAGTACGTGTTACACATAATTCTTCATTTTCATACATGAATTTCCTTGCAAGTTTCTCTTATAGGGGAATTCGGGGTAGAAAGCCCATGGGCGGGTAAGAAGTCCATGCCAAGAATTATCTCATGAAATAGATTAAATTTCAGTCAAATTTGCCCATAAGACGAATGCTAAACATTAACACTTGATAATTGGCATGGGCTTCTTACCCGCCCATGGGCTTTTTACCCCGTCTTCCCCTATTTGGACAAGAAGCGTTAATGTTTTAGTCTAGTTTACTTTCTCTGTTGTTGTTTTTCTCTCCACCCTGTCACCTGATCATCTCCCCTGACGCCGCTCAGCGGCACGTGACCTCTGACCCAGTGACCCGTGAGGACCTCGTGCTGCTGACTGTTCCACAGCTCGGTGACGGCTGGGTGAGCCCCGGGGGTGTAGGTCTGCACACTGAGCCGCCCGTCATCAGAGGACAGGAAGAACCAGAAGAACAGACAGCGGGCACCGCTGGAGTTGAACGACGCGTGGCTGAGCAACAGGGCAGAGCCGGCTGATCCTGTGTAGTACAGGTATTGTCCTGCAAAGAATAATAAATTAAAAAAACACCCCACAACACCTCTCTTCAATAGGGCATTTGCCACGTGAGGACGACTTTGAAATTCACTGAGTTGAATTAGAAAGGTCAGCGTAACTCGAGCGGAACGAGTGCGGGCAAATTAGTAGTCTAGCATAGAGAACGAACACTCGTGGCAAATGCCCTATTAAACCAGAAATAATAACAGCGAGGAACACCCAGTCCAAAGATGGTGTGACCGATCAAAAGGGCAGAGTCCTGATCCTGTGCAGTTCAGGTATTGTCCTGAAAAGAATAAAACAAATAAACACAGGAGCTGGTCAGCTCGGGCGACCCGACTGGTGAAGCAGATACTGAGAGACACCTACACACACCTACACACACACCTCGGCTGGTTTCTGCCATTGCCTCCCTAATAAGGAGGAGAAACTAAGCTAGCACTCTTTATGTTTTTTAGAACATAGATCAAGATACCAAGTTAGCATATAACTTTTTTGGTTTTAATGTTCATTTCAAAGACATAGGGACAAAACAAGTTTTAAACAATTTTCCTATTATTGCATTTCCAATGCTCTAACTTTTGAGTCATGTAGGCTGGAGGAACGGTGCCAGCAGTAAACTGACATTTTTCAAAGGTTAGAACATTTGAAATGCAATAATAGGAAAATTGTTTAAAACATTTTTGTCCCTATGTCTTTGAAACGAACATTAATTTCAAAACCAAAATCCAGTTATATGCTAACTTGGTATCTTGATCTATGTTCTAAAAAAACATAAAGAGTGCTAGCTTAGTTTCTCCTCCTTATTAGGGAGGCAATGGCGGAACCCAGCCGAGAACAGCTGTTTCGACTCAGGGAGTCTCATCAGCTCGGCACTGGATGGGGTCTTAACCTACCAAGGTGGAACTACTCTCCCTCAACAAGAAGATTGTTCCACAAATGGAATGTCTCTTCCTGTATATTGGTAAAAGGCTCCAAAAAACCAAACCAGCACTCAAGTAAATTAGAAATGATAAAAATCTTAAGTAAAAGTGTGAACATAAGAATGTTCCAAAATTAAACATGAACAAATAAGCGACACGACCAGAGAGGGCCGGCAACAGAAATAGTATCCAAAGGGATGTAAATAGGTATGAAAAAATTCAGTTTACTGCTGGCACCGTTCCTCCAGCCTACAGCTGTCATACTACTGGATCCACGTACCCGAATGCGATAACCTTTGCAGATGACTTGCTACAACGATGTCAAGGATCACACTCGCATTGTGCCCCCCCTCCCCCCCCCCCCCAAGATGATGCTAACTACCTCTCCAGAAGCTCTACCAGACTAGACGCGAACGAGATTCAAACGCCCATTTCCTCGAACCTCCTTTGTGGAAATCACCATCACCCCCATCGGACCTTTCCAAACTTGTCACCTCCTCCAGAAATCTCACCTCCCTTTAAATGGGTACTCGTTCCGTTACCACTAGGAGGAGCCCCCCGCCCCGTGCACTTTACGCACGTAAAAATCCCACGGCAGTTGAAAGTCGGTAAGAGCAGGGAGAAATCCCGCTGCCTGGTATGGCCAAATTGATAGCTAGGTTTTCCAAGTGCGCCCACACCTCCTCCTCACCCTGTCCCCCACAATGTTTTAAAATAAAAAATGGGTAGGCGCTGCACTTGCGGCGACGCGCTCTCCAGAGGAGACAGCCCGAATTTCAGAGAGATAAGTCTCTGTGACTAGAATGTACCAAATACAAAAAAACCAAAAAACTCTTGCTTTCACGCATTGCTTGCGTTCATGCTGCTACCAACCTGGCCAAAGAGAGAAGAAAGTTTCAGTTTGGTGATCACACAACTAAGCAACAGCCACTAGTAATATGGATGTGGGTTTTTTTATCACCTTATCTAGGCCTATATCAACAGTAGTCTTTTGCAGTGAATCAATCGACTTCATTTTGGCACAGTCACAACGTAAATCAATAGCAAAGAAGCAGTTATATAGCTCGACGTGTTCGATAAGAATAAAATACAATTATGAGGCTATAAGGTACGTTAACTTCAACATTGTGTCATTCTAGTCTATTTAAGTGAAAAGAAAAAATAATTAAATAGAAACACCCGAAGGTGCTGATGGGACCCAGGGATGCACCAGCCACGCCTGCCCCATCAACACGAGAGCAGCCATAATCAAAACTATGTAGAAGTATACGATGGTATCTAGAAAACGTCTTATTTTTTGGGTCGCTGGATTGTCACCTTTGGTATTGTTGAAGGTGTGGTCATCCGCAGGGCCTTTAGCAGGGGGTGTACGGTAGTGCGATGTACTCCATGACCCTGTGTCGGACAGTCCTGGGGGGTAGATGTTAGACCCAGGGAGAGGAATGTTGTCCCAAACACATCTCACCTCGAAGCTACAATCGCCTGTATGACATAATACAAATGATAAACAATCGTTTCAGTGCAAAGGCAAATCAACTGACTCTCTTCATTGAGTACAATCTTTAGGCGAAAGTGTTTTGTTTGTATATTTTTTTTAGCTAACTCTAAATTATACAACAAACAAACAGGCACATAACAAGTGTAATGTGACGTTATTTATTCACAAGAGACACAACAAAACAGATGGATATTTCGGCGAATGCGCCTTTATCAACACAGACACACAAGAAAACAGCAAACAGCAAACAGCAAAGATAGCAAAAGGGGCCAAACACAATGCTTCCCCTCTACAATCCAATCTATGAATAATACAGTTAACTTGAAACTAAAGAGCAAGGCATGTATTTGAGAACACAATTCAAGGGGGGGGGGGGGGGGGATGATGAGAGAGGTGTGGGAAGGTGGGGGTTGGAGACAGTGAGCATACAGTCCGTGAGTATTATAAGCTTATCTGTAAAGTAGTGGGTTTAACACTATTGTGGCGGTACCATAGCCGATGAGGTTTATCCGAGGCGTGGTTACCGCTACACCTATCTATATTGTTAAAAACTCGGGACTTTACTGTTTGCACTGCCTCCGGGCATTGCAGCCAGTATTGTTCCCACCATCTTTATATTTACAAATGTCCCATATGTGTCTATGACCGAGAGGACGTGAAACACCATTTTTCATTCAGTGAGTTGGCAAGATATGTAGGGTAAGACGGGGTAAAAAGCCCATGGGCGGGTAAGAAGCCCATGCCAATTATCTCATGACATGAAGCAAATTTCAGTTAGATATTGCCCATGAGACGAATGCTAAACATTAACACTCGTCTCATGGGCAAAATGTGACTGAAATTTGCTTCATTTCATGAGATAATTGGCATGGGCTTTTTACCCGCCCATGGGATTTTTACCCCGTCTTACCCTAGTATGTAAGCGATGCATAGACACATGTTAATTGATCAAATTGGATACTTATCATATTTTCATTGATCAAATTGTATAGAATACATGTCGTCTCACATTACATTTTAAAATGGCATCTCAACTGAAGACATATAATAATAATAATAATAATAATAATAATAATAATAATAATAATAATAATTAGAAGGCTTATGTTTGCCTTTGAGAGCAAACATGACAGGATTCTCCCCATAACAGCCATCTGCAAGTTATTCAATATTAAAAAATTTCCATATTTGGCCATTTTCGTCCACACTTCCGGTTGGCACTTCTGGTTCGAATTTATAACGAAAGCATTGCAATGTTACACTTTAGTAAATACTTAAAACATGAAAGTATTCCAGATTATTGAAGACTAAAGTCTTGCCATAATTGGCCATTTTGACCATATTTCGGCCCACTTTTGGCCAATCGGTTTAGTTTAGAATAGTGTCCTTCAATTTTCTTGCGAATTTCAGCGAAATCGGATGAACAATAAACAATTCCATATATGGGAATTAGTGAAAATGACAACCAAATTTACATACATTTGAATAACTTCCAAACTATTTTACATATCATCACCAAACTCCTTTCCGATCTGGGCCAACAGAAGGGCTACAATATTCAGTAGTTCGTTTCGTGACGTCACTTCCGATTTTGGCTACTCCGTGAGCCAAATGAAAGCTGCAGGTTTCTAGCTGGAGCATTTCCGGTTGGTACATCCGGTTCGCTTTTATAACGGAAGTGTTAGAAATCTATTGTTTAGTAAATTCTGAAAACATGAACGAATTCGTTCAGCCGTTTTTAAGGTATTCAAATTTGAAATTTTGCCGATTTCGCGGTTTTTCTGCCATATTTTGCCGAACATTCGGCGACATCATTTAATATTTGAAATTGCAGATACCCTGCAACTGTTCTGAAAATTTCAGCCAAATCGGACCAAACAAATAGGAAGGAAAAGAAAAAAGACATTATTCTGACCCAAACCAATGCAAACCTTGTTCACTCACCTCGGACGGGGCAGGCCTCAGGCACAGTCTTGATGTCATCAACGGCCATGTCTCCCAGGTAGTAGTTTCTAGAAGACTGCACAATGCCTTCGAACACCAGCTGTGAAGCAGTCAGATGAACGTCTAATTAAGAATGTGTATCTGATTGTGAGTATTTCAACAAAAATGTCTCTTTTAAAGAGAAGGCAACGAAGGACTGGTTCAATAGAAAAATGCACATACAATCTGTTCAACAAGAATGTCTTTTGAATAGAAACTAACTTATGAGTCAAAAGTCGGGTTTTCTGCATTGCTTATATTCTGTTGGGCAGTCTTGGAATTTCTTTTTGCAGGGTTTTACAATTATGCAAATGAGTTTATCTCTCAATATTCTACGATTATAGAGAGGCCATCTCTCAGAGTTCTACGCTCCTTATAGAAAGGTCATCTCTCAGTTACTATATGCATTGTTATTGTTCTGTTGGGCAGTCATGGAATTTCTTTTGCAGGGTTTTACAGTTATTCAAATGAATTTATCTCTCAGTATTCTACGGTTACAGAGAGGCCATCTCTCAGAGGTCTACACTCCTTATAGAAAGGTCATCTCGCTCAGTTACTATCTGCATTGTTATTGTTCTGTTGGTCAGTCTTGGAATTTCATTTGCAGGGTTTTACAGTTATTCAAATGAATTTATCTCTCAGTATTCTACGGTTACAGAGAGGCCATCTCTCAGAATTCTACACTCCTTATAGAAAGGTCATCTCTCTCAGTTACTATCTGCATTGTTATTGTTCTGTTGGGCAGTCTTGGAAGTTCTTTTGCAGGGTTTTACAGTTATTCAAATGAGTTTATCTCTCAGTATTCTACGGTTACAGAGAGGCCATCTCTCAGAGGTCTACACTCCTTATAGAATGGTCATCTCTCTCAGTTACTATCTGCATGGTTATTGTTCTGTTGGTCAGTCTTGGAATTTCATTTGCAGGGTTTTACAGTTATTCAAATGAATTTATCTCTCAATATTCTACGGTTATAGAGAGGCCATCTCTCAGAATTCTACACTCCTTATAGAAAGGTCATCTCTCTCAGTTACTATCTGCATTGTTATTGTTCTGTTGGGCAGTCTTGGAAGTTCTTTTGCAGGGTTTTACAGTTATTCCAATGAGTTTATCTCTCAGTATTCTACTGTTATAGAGAGACCATCTGAGTTCTACACTCCTTATAGAAAGGTCATCTCTCTCAGTTACTGTAGAGGGGTGATTCCTCCATGTTCAACAGTCATTATAGAGGGGGGCATCTCTCAAGTTTCTACAATCATTACAGAAGGAAAGTATACGTATACATAATACTATTGCTTCAACAATAAAAGAACGCCAACAGAGAACATGGGAAATACAGACATGGGAATCAATGTGACACATACCGGTGAATAAAGTTTCACAAAAACGCGAGAAAAATCATCATCATCATCATCATCAGCAGCAGCAGCAGCAGCAGCAGCATTGTGATAATCATCATCATCATCATCATCAGCAGCAGCAGCAGCAGCAGCAGTATTGTGATAATCATCATCATCATCAGCAGCAGCAGCAGCAACAACAGTAGTATTGTGATGATGATCATCATCAGCAGCAGCAGCAGCAGCAACAACAGTAGTATTGTGATAATCATCATCATCATCATCATCAGCAGCAGCAGCAGCAGCAGCAGTATTGTGATCATCATCATCATCATCATCATCATCAGCAGCAGCAGCAGCAGCAGCAGCAGCAGCAGCAGCAGCAGCAGCAGCAGCAGCAGCAGCATTGTGATAATCATCATCAGCAGCAGCAGCAGCAGCAGCAGCAGCAGCATTGTGATAATCATCATCATCATCATCAGCAGCAGCAGCAGCAGCAGTATTGTGATCATCATTATCATCATCATCAGCAGCAGCAGCAGCAGCATTGTGATAATCATCATCATCATCAGCAGCAGCAGCAGTATTGTGATCATCATTATCATCATCATCATCAGCAGCAGCAGCAGCAGCAGCAGCAGCAGCAGCAGCAGCAGCAACAGCAGCAATATTGTGATCATCATCATCATCATCATCATCACCTTGAAGGGGTGTGTCATCAGTGAGGGTGGTATGGTGACCTGGCCCAGCAGCCATTGGTCCTGGTGATCTCCTGAGGCAGACCACAGAGCTGTTCTGTGCACGGTAGCGGGGTGAAGAGGGGACAGCCGCTGGAAGGAAATTCAACAATTCAATACTCTCTCTGGGGACATCAGCTAAAACATGAAAGACAATTACAATAAATCAAGAATTGATATATAATTCACTCGGTGTCTTTTCCTTTGTTCGTCTGTGCCTGTTTGTCAATCCATCTGTCTGGAGGAGTTATAAAAATGCTAGGGACATCATCTGATTGTGATTGAATTTGATGCACATGGACTTTTACCACTGTATGTCTGTCTTTGCAGTAGTCTCTATGTTTCTTCTTAGAATGTTCATATTGTAACTATTTTACTCTTGTATAATTAATTGTGTGTGAGTGTGCGTGTGTGTGTGTGTGTGCGTGTTCGTGTGCGTGCGTGCGTGCGTGTGCGTGCGCGCGTGTGTGTGTGTGTGTGTGTGTGTGTGTGTGTGTGTGTGTGTGTGTGTGTGTGTGTGTGTGTGTGTGTGTGTGTGTGTGTGTGAGAGTAAGGAAGTAAGCGAACGTTGCGTGCAAGCATCGTGCTTATTTTACTTTCTAATGATTAATTATTTGTTTGCCTTTAATGTTCTTGTTATCAATGTAAAGCGCACTGAGCTCATGTGAGAAAGAGCGCTATATAAATTCCCATTATTATTATTAGTAGGGCTGTGTGCAGAGAGCATTAAATGAAAGTGAATCATGTACTGCTCGATCATTCTTAGTATTCGCCTTATACAAACCTTTACTAGCACATTGTCAATTGAAAAAAAGCAATAGTATTATTTTGGGAGAGAACTGTAATCATTTATTAGGAATCCATTTCTGTACTTCAATGAAAATCTTCCAGAAAGTGCATGCAAAATCAAGGACATTTAAAAGTCCCCAAATTAGGAAAAAATAATTTTTGTGTGAATTTCCTATTTACAACAGTGGGGCCAAATAAAAAGAATTCTCAACATTTCAGGAATTATGTCTACTGAACCGCATACTGAACATGTTCGGGTTTGGTGAATAAACTATTACGTGGTAGTGTACCTTGACGTTCAAAGTGCCCATGGCAGCACCGTGCATGTGGTAGTAGAACTGCAGACAGACGTCAGTGTCACTGGCAGGGAATTCCTTGGTCATGAAGGTCACTGACTGGCCCTGGTGGTCTGAGGACTCCACGTAGACGTAGTGTCCTGCACACCAACACTGACCATTGGGGACAACGAAAATCACACACAATCTGAGTCTTCTATCCATTGCACACCTGCATGCGCATCTGTGCACTCCATACATTAAAACTGAACAATATAAACACGTGCCAAAAAGTTAAGCAACCCCTAACATTGGTATGGGCGTTACCCACATCATTTGCATGTAAACAAAGTTAAATTATGCACTCAGGTCGGTACGTAGATAGGCTAACTTTGTATTGATTTACACACACAAAATATGTGCCAATCACTCAGAGAGATATGCTGCATTGTTTTGCAAAAGGTTGCTTAACTTTTTGGCTCCATTTTATTTAAAAATTTTAAGAGTCAATTTTATCTTTCATGTGGTTAACGGCTTGCAACCTACTTCTCATGGATACTCTCAATTCATTATCAGCTCTATTTAACCACACTTTCCACTTTATATAAAATCACTGAAGAAAAGAATACCTTATCCACTTGTAATAAGTCAGTAAGTGTGTAGTTTGAAAAAAAGATTAAGTAGGCCTATGTTACGTGGAGAGGGTCTTTTCCGTACACTGAATCTATTGTTGTCTCTATTGTCTATGTTGTCTCCTTTCCGCACGCTCCATCCATGATGGCGACAAGAAGCCAGACTTTCCAATACATGTCACATCGTTCAACAAGCCTTTACCTTGCCCCCGTTGTGGTCTGTAAAGAAGGTCCAGCCTTCTCGGGGGCGAAGGGGGGGGGGGGGGGTGCTCTCGTCACACTCCACCCAATACTGGAGATACCAAACCAGACTTTCCAATACATGTCACATCGTTCAACAAGCCTTTACCTTGCCCCCGTTGTGGTCTGTGAAGAAGGTCCAGCCTTCTCGGGGGGGGGGGTGGGGGGTGGGGGTGGGGGGGGGGGTGCTCTCTTCACACTCCATCCAATATTGGAGATACCAAGCCAAACTTTCGTAAGCATGTTAGATCGTTGAACAAACCGTTAACTTGCCTCCGTTGACTTGGTGTGTGGTCTGAAGAAGGTCCAGTAGGGGGGGGGGGGGGGGGGGGGGGGGGGGGGGGGGGGTGGGGGGGGGGGGGGGGGGGGGGGGTGCTCTCTTCACACTCCATCCATTATTGGAGATACTAAACCAGACTTTCCAATACATGTAAAATCGTTGAACAAAATGTTACCTTGTCCCCGTTTCCTTCAGGGCATGGTCTGAAGAAGGTCCAGCCTGCCCTGTAGGGGTGGGTGGGTGGTGGTGGTGGTGGGGGGGAGTGTGCTCTCTTCACACTCCATCCATTATTGGCGATACCAAGCCAAACTTTCCAATACATGTCAGATCGTTGAACAAACCGTTACATTGTTATTTATTTAGTTATGTATTAAGAAGATTTCTATAGCGCATACCTTTAAGCTCTATGCGCTTTACAAAATCACCAGAAATTTAAAAACGAATAAAAGGCATATAACATACACGCACACAAGCACACACATACACATACGCACGCACACACACATACACACACACGCGCGCGCGCGCGCGCGCGCAGGCAAAACACATGGAGAACATAATTATACACATTATATACATATCATTGAATG
>CM065701.1:21340775-21358275 GCA_017654935.2 Phymorhynchus buccinoides
AACTACCTGCAGCATCGCACACAGCTTGAAACATCCAGGACATCTGAGTTAATGCGCTCAACAATCTTTCAAAACCTCAAGTACAACAAGAGCATCACCTCACCTGCTGCAGTGTCCAAGGTGTGGTCATGACGGGGGAAGGAGGAGGAGGGGGGAGGACCGTGGTGGAGGGACCAGTCCAGTTCATCCCCTCCCTGCCTCACGTTCCACCAGCCACACTGTGTGATGACTTCGAAGTCACAGTCATAGGGGCCTGAAACGTGTGAACACACAGCGTGTTGACTTCAAAGTCACAGTCATAGGGGCCTGAAACGTGTGAACACAGTGTGATGACTTCAAAGTCACAGTCATAGGGGCCTGAAACGTGTGAACACGCCGCCTGTTGACTTCAAAGTCACAGTCATAGGGGCCTGAAACGTGTGAACACGCCGCCTGTTGACTTCAAAGTCACAGCCATAGGGGCCTGAAACGTGTGCACACAGTGTGATGACTTCAAAGTCACAGTCATAGGGGCCTGAAACGTGTGAACAAAGGTGTGAGGACTTCAAAGTCACGGTCATAGGGGCCTGAAACGTGTGAACACACAGTGTGATGACTTCAAAGTCACAGTCATAGGGGCCTGAAACGTGTGAACACGCCGCCTGTTGACTTCAAAGTCACAGCCATAGGGGCCTGAAACGTGTGAACACAGTGTGATGACTTCAAAGTCACGGTCATAGGGGCCTAAAACGTGTGAACACAGTGTGATGACTTCAAAGTCACAGTCATAGGGGCCTGAAACGTGTGAACACAGTGTGATGACTTCAAAGTCACAGTCATAGGGGCCTGAAACGTGTGAACACAGTGTGATGACTTCAAAGTCACGTGGGGCCTGTGTGAACACACAGTGTGATGACTTCAAAGTCACAGTCATAGGGGCCTGAAACGTGTGAACACACAGTGTGATGACTTCAAAGTCACAGTCATAGGGGCCTGAAACGTGTGAACACAGTGTGATGACTTCAAAGTCACAGTCATAGGGGCCTGAAACGTGTGAACACAGTGTGATGTCACGGTTCAAAGTCACAGTGATGATAGGGGCCTGAAACGTGTGAACACACAGTGTGATGACTTCAAAGTCACAGTCATAGGGGCCTGAAACGTGTGAACACAGTGTGATGACTTCAAAGTCACGGTCATAGGGGCCTGAAACGTGTGAACACACAGTGTGATGACTTCAAAGTCACGGTCATAGGGGCCTGAAACGTGTGAACACAATGTGATGACTTCAAAGTCACGGTCATAGGGGCCTGAAACGTGTGAACACAGTGTGATGACTTCAAAGTCACAGTCATAGGGGCCTGAAACGTGTGAACACAGTGTGATGACTTCAAAGTCACGGTCATAGGGGCCTAAAACGTGTGAACACACAGTGTGATGACTTCAAAGTCACAGTTATAGGGGCCTGAAACGTGTGAACACACAGTGTGATGACTTCAAAGTCACAGTCATAGGGGCCTGAAACGTGTGAATACACAGTGTGATGACTTCAATGTCACAGTCATAGGGGCCTGAAACGTGTGAACACAGTGTGATGGATTCAAAGTCAGAGTCATAGGGGCCTGAAACGTGTGAACACAATGTGATGACTTCAAAGTCACGGTCATAGGGGCCTGAAACGTGTGAACACAGTGTGATGACTTCAAAGTCACAGTCATAGGGGCCTGAAACGTGTGAACACAGTGTGATGACTTCAAAGTCACAGTCATAGGGGCCTGAAACGTGTGAACACAGTGTGATGACTTCAAAGTCACAGTCATAGGGGCCTGAAACGTGTGAACACAAAGATCGATGACTTCAAAGTCACAGTCATAGGGGCCTGAAACGTGTGAACACACAGTGTGATGACTTCAAAGTCACAATCATGGGGGGGGGGGCTGAAATGTGTGAAACACAGCCTGTTGACGTCAAAGCCACAGTCACAGGGGCATGAAACAGATTTTAAATAAAGATCGAATTTACTTCAGTCAAAGACATAGGGGCATGAAAAGGTCAATTGTGAAAACTCCTTGCTGACTCGCAGTCAAACTGACAGCGAGACAGTCAAGTCATTGTGCTGGCGAAAGCCACATACATGGAAATAAGACTTTGCTTTATATTCAAAATCGCTAAAAGGCCTGTTTACAAGACTACGAACGAAAAGGGGGTTGCAAAGACTGGCAGTTACCACTGTGCTTCAACGTGGTGGTCTTAAGCGTTGTGGTGGTGGTGGTGGTCTGAGTCGTCGGTGTCGTGGTGGTTTGGGACAAATGGATTGTCCTTCTCGGTGCCTGAGGGATGGGCCAATACGTTGGTGGCGCTATGAAAAGAAAAACAACAACAAATAAATTAGATATATGTCTACTTTTTGAGAAAAAAAAGAAACAATATGACATGTAATCCTAGATGGCTATAGAGTAGAAAGAAGGGAAAAAATGATAGAGATGAGCAGGTAAGAAGGTAGAAGGATAAACACATGAGTAGATAGGCGCAGGAAGAGGTGTGTGTGTGTGTGTGTGTGTGTGTGTGTGTGTGTGTGTGTGTGTGCGTGTGCGTGCGTGCGTGTGTGCGTGCGTGTGTGCGTGTGCGTGCGTGCGTGCGTGCGTGCGTGCGTGCGTGCGTGCGTGCGTGCGTGCGTGCGTGCGTGCGTGCGTGCGTGCGTGTGTGTGTGTGTGTGTGTGTGTGTGTGTGTGTGTGTGTGTGTGTGTGTGACAAAAGGGTGAATTTAGATGCATTAATGAAGAGGGCGGATAGATGAATAGTTGGGTGCGGGATGAATGGATGAATATACGGATGATCAGACAGATGAATATATGGACGCATACATGCATGGACGGATATGGATTGGAAAAACATATCCTGTTTTTTCTGTGACATTTTCTGTGCTGTTTGTGCCAATGAAAGATATCCCGGTGTTTGTTAAAGTCCCTGTTTTATGTTGTATGTTCCAAGGGGAAACTGTTCTGAGTTTTCTTAATTAAAAACATTCTATTTGTGTGTTGTATGTACACCTAAGAGGGCAATGAGTTAGTTTAGCCTTGCACCCCCTCCAGGATATAGGCCGCCAACGAGAGACCTCCACAGCCAACTGGTTCCAGGTAAGGCCCATCCTTTTGGTGTCTGCAGGAGATCTCTTCGCCAGGTGTTTCTTGGCCGGCCTCTCTGTCTTTTGCCTCGGGGGTTCCATGTCAAAGCTTGTCTGGTGGTGTTTCTTCCTTAGCGTGTGCCCAATCCACCCCCACCTTCTTTTACCAATTTGGCTCTCCTCCACTGGCAACTGACATGTCCTTTGCCACAGATCGGTGTTGCAGATCTTGTCTGGCCAATGAACTTGGAGGATTCTTCTAAGACAGTTGATGAATGTCTGCACTTTGTGCGATGTAGACTTTGTCATCCTCCACTGTCTCTGACCCATACAGCAGTACCGATGTGACATTGGAATTGAACATTCTGAGCTTTGTTTGCTGCGACAGGACTCGTGAGCTCCAGATGTTTTTGAGCTGTAGAAAGGCTTATCCTGCTTTGCCTATCCTTGTCTTGGCATTTTCATCCATACCACCTTGTTTGCTGATGGTACTGCCAAGGTAGGGGAAGGAGTCCACTTCGTCCAGCGCATTTCCTTGGACTGTGACTGGATCAGCGTTGATTGCATCGATCCGCAAGACCTTTGTCTTTCCCTTATGGATGATCAGGCCTACCTGTGATGAGTGTCTGCCAGTACCGTGGTCTTTTCTTGCATTTGACGGTGATTATGTCATAGCAGGGCGAGATCATCAGCGAAGTCTAGATCTTCTAGCTGTGTCCATTATGCCAACTGGATTCCGTGTCTTTTCTGTTAAGAGGACAATGTTCTGATATTATATTTTTATTGTTGTCCTTACCATGGTCTCCCCCACACGGTCCTCTGGTCACAGAGATGTCGTCTATGGCCATGTCACTGTAGTAACCGGGACCAAGGGTACCAAGGAACACCAACTAAACACACATGTTTAAAGATAACAAGTAATACCATTGCTATGTTCATTGCCATCGTCATCGGCATCATCCAAGCTAATGCTATCATGATCATCACTAGTACAGTCAATATCATCAATGTAGCCCTTTCAGCTTTCCTTGGTTACGGGAAGACGGGGTAAAAAGCGCATGGGCGGGTAAGAAGCCCACCCCAATTATCTCATGAAATAAAGAAAATTTCAGTCAAATTTGCCCATGAGACGAATGCTAGACATTAACGCTCGTCTCATGGGCAAAATGAGACTGAAATTTGCTTCATTTCATGAGATAATTGGGGTGGGCTTCTTACCCGCCCATGCGCTTTTTACCCCGTCTTCCCCTACGTACTAAACCTGTAAATACTCTCTGGGTCTAATACTGTACCCATATATGGGCTGTCTACCATAGTAGAATTGAACTCTAGGCCTGCTACTCCACAGCTTGATTTCTTCATCTGATAAGTTAGTTGGTGAGTTGACAGGCTGCTTCCACTCAAATTATCGCACAGGATATGTATACACATGCACGTACGCACACGTACGCACGCACGCACGCACACGCACGCACGCACACAGACGCACGCACACGCACACGCACGAAGAACACGCACGCACGCACGCACGCACACGCACGCACACGCACACACACACACACACGCACACACACACACACACACACACACACACACACACACACACTATACTCCATACCTTGATAGGTTGAGAAGCGCTGATAGTGACACGACTGAGCTGCCACTGCTGCCAGTGGTTTCCAGCCAAACGCCAAACGTTCTTGTGGTGCTTTAGGTCAGGGGTCATGACGATCACCGTCAGGCTGCCCATGGTGCTGCCGTACATGTTGTACCAGAAGTGGAGGCAGGCGGCAGGGGCGCTCCAGTCCAGGACAGGAGACATCAGGAAGGCTTTCTTGTTCTGACCCCCAGTTGGTCTGGAAGACTCCAAGTACACGTAGTGACCTGAATAATGAAGCATAGATTGCTACATCGTAACACACATAGCAGCTTTCTTGTTCTGATCCCCAGAGAGTCTGGAAGACTCCAATTAGACGTAGTGACCTGAAAAGTGAAGCATAGATTGTTACATCGTAGCAAACATAGCAGCTTTCTTGTTCTGATCCCCAGAGAGTCTGGAAGACTCCAATTAGACGTAGTGACCTGAATAGTGAAGCATAGATTGTTACATCGTAACAAACATAGCAGCTTGCTTGTTTTGACCCCCAGAGGGTCTGGAAGACTCCAATGAGACGTAGTGACCTGAATAGTGAAGCATAGATTGTTACATCGTAACAAACATAGCAGCTTTCTTGTTCTGACCCCCAGTGGGTCTGGAAGACTCCAGGTAGACGTAGTGACCTGAATAGTGAACCAAATGTGGGTTGCTATATCGCAACAAATATACCAGCTTTCTTGTTGGGACTTTCTGTGGGCCTAGAAGCCTCCAGACACACTTATGACCTGAAACAATAGAATGTATGTTGTGACGTTAAAATACAAAGAATACTTAGTTACCAGAACCTCTAGGTCTAGAAGAATTGCAGAAACACATAAGTTCCCCAATTCTCCATCTCGTGTGACCTCAATTTTTCGACTGTCATTCTGGCCTGCATCCTTGGTGCGTTCAGATCAAGCTCAATGGTATCAGTTCGTCGTTGGACAGACGTGGTGGCACCCTTGGAGAAGGATCTCACTCGCACTGGATCCGCGCAACTTAGACATTATTGCTGTCAGTATGGGTTTAGCAGTTGATTTCCTCCGCATGTTAGATCAGAACATGCTCCCATGAACTCTATCGAAGCGACTCAGCCATTGTGCAGTATCTCCTCTGGTGAATGCTTCTTGGCGACCTTACATAGATTGCTCCCTTTGGACAAGGGCTGGTGGACGAGTGGAGTACAGCCCTGTCACGGCGTCTCAATCTGGAATGGACCCCACAGCTTCATCTTCACCAGAACTCATTATCACCATTGGTCATCAAAAAACAAAAACAAAATGCAGGCGACTGATATGTGGCCTGTCATCTGATTTGGTGGTGTTGTTTTTTGAAAATGGTAAAAATAAAACCACCCAGACGACTGGTCTGCAACCTGATAATTCAGAGTGTGTTGATGTATTTTTGTTAGGACCTTCAGAATAAACAAAAGACTTCAGGAACAGTGACCTGGAAAATGTATGTGCACAGGGTTAGCCAAAGTGCTGTGATGAGATGGGATGTTGGTGGGAAGGGTGGAGGGTTGCATGAGAAAGTGAGCGCGCAAGCCGGCGTGTAGTTGTTGTGATGAGCGGGGTGCGTGAAGTGTGAAATATACTTTTAAAGCATGTAATTACAATTCGTTCTTTAATAAATTGTTTGGTTTCTTGTATGTATATTTGACGTGTCCGGAAGAAAATTATTCTTGTTTTTATGAGGACAAAATAAAAGTTGAGTTGAGTTGATCTCATAAACACCTGGATTGTTTTTTCTTGTTTGTTTTCTGGACCTCCAGTGGGCTTAGAAAACTCCAATAGAAATAGAAATCTTAAAATGGAATGAGTGTTGTGATATTATTTTGATGACTTATAATCGGGAAGGTGTTTCTTTGGTTGAACCTCCAGAAGGCACGACATTCACAATCCAGACATTTTACATAATTGTATTGTTATAAGTTGTTATTAGCGATTACAAGATATACCATACAGACATTTCACTCAATAATAATAATAATAATAATAATAATAATAATAATAATAAAGCTTATATAGCGCTCTTTGATGAAAACAATCATCCTCAGAGCGCTTTGCAAATATTTTGCGAATAAAAGAAAAAAATCAAGTAGAAGAAAACATTATTACAAAACATTAAAGGCAGGACGGGGATATAAAAGGAGGGAGTCGAGCAAAACCGGCAAATTTATAACCCAGAATAGTCTTGTGCGAGCCATGGCACTTAAATTATAACTTGACCTTTATTCAAGATAAACACTATTGAAAATTGTTTTTGAAAAAATTAAAAAACATCTATATTTTGAGAAAATTTCTTTTTCACTCCCCCTTCCACCTCCTCCCCAAAATCTAAAAGTAAAAGAAATGTCCCATATGACTTCGGTCGAGAGGACATAAAACATAAACTTGACGAAAAACGGCAGTTTTCGCCACACGCAAGCCCTTCTTTTCTCCTCTTGCTGGTAGAGGCGTGTGTCTAGAAATAGCCACCCGATTCCGGGAATCGGGAGCTACGGCTTTAAGAAGCCTAACAATAATAATTTAGCAACAATGTAATAATTTAAAGTAAAACCTTACCACTAGCATTGTTATAGGTGTGGTCATTTTTGGGTCCGGTTCCATAAGATAGGGTGGGTCCGGAGTGCAGTGTCCAGTTCAACTGGTTGTTGCTTGGCTGACCATAACCACACAGGTCCTTGGATTCAAAGTCACAGTCCACTGGGGAGTAGAACAGAATTCAAACATTCAGAGGAGTAGAACAGAGTTCAAACATTCAGAGGAGTAGAACAGAGTTCAAACATTCAGAGGAGTAGAACAGAATTCAAACATTCAGAGGAGTAGAACAGAGTTCAAACATTCAGAGGAGTAGAACAGAGTTCAAACATTCAGAGGAGTAGAACAGAATTCAAACATTCAGAGGAGTAGAACAGAGTTCAAACATTCAGAGGAGTAGAACAGAATTCAAACATTCAGAGGAGTAGAACAGAATTCAAACATTCAGAGGAGTAGAACAGAGTTCAAACATTCAGAGGAGTTCAAACATTCAGAGGAGTAGAACAGAGTTCAAACATTCAGAGGAGTAGAACAGATTTCAAACATTCAGAGGAGTAGAACAGATTTCAAACATTCAGAGGAGTAGAACAGATTTCAAACATTCAGAGGAGTAGAACAGATTTCAAACATTCAGAGGAGTAGAACAGATTTCAAACATTCAGAGGAGTAGAACAGATTTCAAACATTCAGAGGAGTAGAACAGAATTCAAACATTCAGAGGAGTAGAACAGAATTCAAACATTCAGAGGAGTAGAACAGAGTTCAAACATTCAGAGGAGTAGAACAGAGTTCAAACATTCAGAGGAGTAGAACAGAGTTCAAACATTCAGAGGAGTAGAACAGAGTTCAAACATTCAGAGGAGTAGAACAGAATTCAAACATTCAGAGGAGTAGAACAGATTTCAAACATTCAGAGGAGTAGAACAGATTTCAAACATTCAGAGGAGTAGAACAGAGTTCAAACATTCAGAGGAGTAGAACAGATTTCAAACATTCAGAGGAGTAGAACAGATTTCAAACATTCAGAGGAGTAGAACAGATTTCAAACATTCAGAGGAGTAGAACAGATTTCAAACATTCAGAGGAGTAGAACAGATTTCAAACATTCAGAGGAGTAGAACAGATTTCAAACATTCAGAGGAGTAGAACAGAACACAAACATTCAGAGGAGTAGAACAGATTTCAAACATTCAGAACAGAGTTCAAACATTCAGAGGAGTAGAACAGATTTCAAACATTCAGAGGAGTAGAACAGATTTCAAACATTCAGAGGAGTAGAACAGAGTTCAAACATTCAGAGGAGTAGAACAGATTTCAAACATTCAGAGGAGTAGAACAGATTTCAAACATTCAGAGGAGTAGAACAGAATTCAAACATTCAGAGGAGTAGAACAGATTTCAAACATTCAGAGGAGTAGAACAGAGTTCAAACATTCAGAGGAGTAGAACAGAATTCAAACATTCAGAGGAGTAGAACAGATTTCAAACATTCAGAGGAGTAGAACAGATTTCAAACATTCAGAGGAGTAGAACAGATTTCAAACATTCAGAGGAGTAGAACAGATTTCAAACATTCAGAGGAGTAGAACAGAGTTCAAACATTCAGAGGAGTAGAACAGATTTCAAACATTCAGAGGAGTAGAACAGATTTCAAACATTCAGAGGAGTAGAACAGAATTCAAACATTCAGAGGAGTAGAACAGAATTCAAACATTCAGAGGAGTAGAACAGAATTCAAACATTCAGAGGAGTAGAACAGAATTCAAACATTCAGAGGAGTAGAACAGAATTCAAACATTCAGAGGAGTAGAACAGATTTCAAACATTCAGAGGAGTAGAACAGAGTTCAAACATTCAGAGGAGTAGAACAGAGTTCAAACATTCAGAGGAGTAGAACAGAATTCAAACATTCAGAGGAGTAGAACAGAATTCAAACATTCAGAGGAGTAGAACAGAATTCAAACATTCAGAGGAGTAGAACAGAATTCAAACATTCAGAGGAGTAGAACAGAGTTCAAACATTCAGAGGAGTAGAACAGAGTTCAAACATTCAGAGGAGTAGAACAGAATTCAAACATTCAGAGGAGTAGAACAGATTTCAAACATTCAGAGGAGTAGAACAGAGTTCAAACATTCAGAGGAGTAGAACAGATTTCAAACATTCAGAGGAGTAGAACAGATTTCAAACATTCAGAGGAGTAGAACAGAATTCAAACATTCAGAGGAGTAGAACAGATTTCAAACATTCAGAGGAGTAGAACAGAATTCAAACATTCAGAGGAGTAGAACAGAATTCAAACATTCAGAGGAGTAGAACAGAGTTCAAACATTCAGAGGAGTAGAACAGATTTCAAACATTCAGAGGAGTAGAACAGAATTCAAACATTCAGAGGAGTAGAACAGAGTTCAAACATTCAGAGGAGTAGAACAGAGTTCAAACATTCAGAGGAGTAGAACAGAATTCAAACATTCAGAGGAGTAGAACAGATTTCAAACATTCAGAGGAGTAGAACAGAGTTCAAACATTCAGAGGAGTAGAACAGATTTCAAACATTCAGAGGAGTAGAACAGATTTCAAACATTCAGAGGAGTAGAACAGATTTCAAACATTCAGAGGAGTAGAACAGATTTCAAACATTCAGAGGAGTAGAACAGATTTCAAACATTCAGAGGAGTAGAACAGAGTTCAAACATTCAGAGGAGTAGAACAGATTTCAAACATTCAGAGGAGTAGAACAGAATTCAAACATTCAGAGGAGTAGAACAGATTTCAAACATTCAGAGGAGTAGAACAGAATTCAAACATTCAGAGGAGTAGAACAGATTTCAAACATTCAGAGGAGTAGAACAGAGTTCAAACATTCAGAGGAGTAGAACAGAGTTCAAACATTCAGAGGAGTAGAACAGAATTCAAACATTCAGAGGAGTAGAACAGAGTTCAAACATTCAGAGGAGTAGAACAGAGTTCAAACATTCAGAGGAGTAGAACAGAATTCAAACATTCAGAGGAGTAGAACAGAATTCAAACATTCAGAGGAGTAGAACAGATTTCAAACATTCAGAGGAGTAGAACAGAATTCAAACATTCAGAGGAGTAGAACAGAGTTCAAACATTCAGAGGAGTAGAACAGATTTCAAACATTCAGAGGAGTAGAACAGAGTTCAAACATTCAGAGGAGTAGAACAGAATTCAAACATTCAGAGGAGTAGAACAGAGTTCAAACATTCAGAGGAGTAGAACAGAATTCAAACATTCAGAGGAGTAGAACAGAGTTCAAACATTCAGAGGAGTAGAACAGAGTTCAAACATTCAGAGGAGTAGAACAGAATTCAAACATTCAGAGGAGTAGAACAGATTTCAAACATTCAGAGGAGTAGAACAGAATTCAAACATTCAGAGGAGTAGAACAGATTTCAAACATTCAGAGGAGTAGAACAGAGTTCAAACATTCAGAGGAGTAGAACAGAATTCAAACATTCAGAGGAGTAGAACAGATTTCAAACATTCAGAGGAGTAGAACAGAATTCAAACATTCAGAGGAGTAGAACAGAATTCAAACATTCAGAGGAGTAGAACAGAATTCAAACATTCAGAGGAGTAGAACAGAATTCAAACATTCAGAGGAGTAGAACAGAGTTCAAACATTCAGAGGAGTAGAACAGAATTCAAACATTCAGAGGAGTAGAACAGAATTCAAACATTCAGAGGAGTAGAACAGAATTCAAACATTCAGAGGAGTAGAACAGAATTCAAACATTCAGAGGAGTAGAACAGAGTTCAAACATTCAGAGGAGTAGAACAGAATTCAAACATTCAGAGGAGTAGAACAGAATTCAAACATTCAGAGGAGTAGAACAGATTTCAAACATTCAGAGGAGTAGAACAGAGTTCAAACATTCAGAGGAGTAGAACAGAGTTCAAACATTCAGAGGAGTAGAACAGAATTCAAACATTCAGAGGAGTAGAACAGAATTCAAACATTCAGAGGAGTAGAACAGAGTTCAAACATTCAGAGGAGTAGAACAGAATTCAAACATTCAGAGGAGTAGAACAGAGTTCAAACATTCAGAGGAGTAGAACAGAATTCAAACATTCAGAGGAGTAGAACAGAGTTCAAACATTCAGAGGAGTAGAACAGAATTCAAACATTCAGAGGAGTAGAACAGATTTCAAACATTCAGAGGAGTAGAACAGATTTCAAACATTCAGAGGAGTAGAACAGAATTCAAACATTCAGAGGAGTAGAACAGATTTCAAACATTCAGAGGAGTAGAACAGAAAAACATTCAGAGGAGTAGAACAGAAAAACATTCAGAGGAGTAGAACAGAATTCAAACATTCAGAGGAGTAGAACAGAATTCAAACATTCAGAGGAGTAGAACAGAATTCAAACATTCAGAGGAGTAGAACAGATTTCAAACATTCAGAGGAGTAGAACAGATTTCAAACATTCAGAGGAGTAGAACAGAGTTCAAACATTCAGAGGAGTAGAACAGATTTCAAACATTCAGAGGAGTAGAACAGAATTCAAACATTCAGAGGAGTAGAACAGAATTCAAACATTCAGAGGAGTAGAACAGAATTCAAACATTCAGAGGAGTAGAACAGAATTCAAACATTCAGAGGAGTAGAACAGAATTCAAACATTCAGAGGAGTAGAACAGATTTCAAACATTCAGAGGAGTAGAACAGAATTCAAACATTCAGAGGCGTAGAACAGAATTCAAACATTCAGAGGAGTAGAACAGACAAACATTCAGAGGAGTAGAACAGATTCAAACATTCAGAGGAGTAGAACAGAATTCAAACATTCAGAGGAGTAGAACAGAATTCAAACATTCAGAGGAGTAGAACAGAATTCAAACATTCAGAGGAGTAGAACAGAGTTCAAACATTCAGAGGAGTAGAACAGATTTCAAACATTCAGAGGAGTAGAACAGAATTCAAACATTCAGAGGAGTAGAACAGAATTCAAACATTCAGAGGAGTAGAACAGAGTTCAAACATTCAGAGGAGTAGAACAGACAAACATTCAGAGGAGTAGAACAGATTTCAAACATTCAGAGGAGTAGAACAGAATTCAAACATTCAGAGGAGTAGAACAGATTTCAAACATTCAGAGGAGTAGAACAGAATTCAAACATTCAGAGGAGTAGAACAGAATTCAAACATTCAGAGGAGTAGAACAGATTTCAAACATTCAGAGGAGTAGAACAGATTTCAAACATTCAGAGGAGTAGAACAGATTTCAAACATTCAGAGGAGTAGAACAGATTTCAAACATTCAGAGGAGTAGAACAGATTTCAAACATTCAGAGGAGTAGAACAGAATTCAAACATTCAGAGGAGTAGAACAGAGTTCAAACATTCAGAGGAGTAGAACAGAATTCAAACACTCAGAGGAGTAGAACAGAATTCAAACATTCAGAGGAGTAGAACAGAATTCAAACATTCAGAGGAGTAGAACAGAATTCAAACATTCAGAGGAGTAGAACAGAATTCAAACATTCAGAGGAGTAGAACAGAATTCAAACATTCAGAGGAGTAGAACAGAATTCAAACATTCAGAGGAGTAGAACAGAATTCAAACATTCAGAGGAGTAGAACAGAATTCAAACATTCAGAGGAGTAGAACAGATTTCAAACATTCAGAGGAGTAGAACAGAATTCAAACATTCAGAGGAGTAGAACAGAATTCAAACATTCAGAGGAGTAGAACAGAATTCAAACATTCAGAGGAGTAGAACAGAATTCAAACATTCAGAGGAGTAGAACAGAATTCAAACATTCAGAGGAGTAGAACAGAATTCAAACATTCAGAGGAGTAGAACAGATTTCAAACATTCAGAGGAGTAGAACAGAATTCAAACATTCAGAGGAGTAGAACAGAGTTCAAACATTCAGAGGAGTAGAACAGAATTCAAACATTCAGAGGAGTAGAACAGAATTCAAACATTCACTGTACAGTGCTTACCACAGCGTGAACCAAAGCTTTTCAGTAAACAAGATTTAAAGATTGGTCGACAATTTAAAATATGGACTTGACATAAGAGGTTAAAGATCCCATAGCCGTTTCGTGGCGGTAGGGTAAGTCAATTAATCGCCCTCCTTGGTCTCGGTATGGAAGGAAGGTGGAGACCATCTCTCTCCTACCGCCGCCTATGCTTTCCCCTGACTTATGTTGGTTATCCATTCACACATGTAAGGAATAATAATAACAAATACAAATGTTCCCAAAGACACGCCAAACAACTGTGTGTAACTAACCATAAAATAGTCAGAAACACACACTCACTGCTAACCTATACCACAGCAGAACAAAATTAATGAGAAAACTCGGTCTTGTGCTTAGCTGCTATGAAAAAACACCCCAAAAAACACACAATAAAAACTGAAACAGACTGCAACGTCACTGGAACATACAACAAACAAACACCTACACGACAAGTGCAAAGTGACGTTATTTTATTCACAAGAGACAAAACAAAACTACTGGATATTTCGGCGAATGCGCCTTTATCAACACAGACAAACAATTAAACAGCAAACATCAAATATAGCAAAAGGAGCAAAAAGCAGGCAACAGAAGGAGCAAAAAAACACCAAGATCAAAATAAAAACAATACTTCCCCTCTACAGTCCAACGCGTAAATGATACAACAAAGTTGAAACCAAAGAGCAAGGCTGTGAAACAATCAAGTAATACAAAAGCTGTTTCGCTTGAACACGTTTTAAGACTGATCGTGTATTTGTGAAAGGAAAGGATAACAAAGAAATTAAAAACAAAATGCATTGGAATGATGACCTCGATACATTTAATGTTTTGATGAATTGTTTCTGGTTCAAAACTCTCACTATTTTAATTTAATCATGCCATCTGTATCTCATCACAAAACTTTATGTTGGCCGCCATCTTGAATTATGAGAATACCAAGAGGTTGTCACGAGACCTTCCAACGGAGTCTTCAATTACATGGCGCAGACTACTGACAATGCAAAGAAACGATTGCTACCAAGTATTTCTAGGTTATCGAAAACATCTGGCCTCTGCCACCAGACTATTACGGTTCTTGGGACAACCAGACAAAACTACCCTGTACCAAATTGACACCCCTGACAAACTTCAAAGTTTCAGGAATATTTTACCGGTAAGTGTCTTATTAAAACCTTTCGTCAAATTTTGTTAAAATTCGGTTGTATGTTGTGAGCAATTTGCTTACAACAAACAGACAGACAGCAGACCAAAAAGAACAACCAAACAAAACAACTCCCCTCGGTGGTGACTATGAGAACAACACAGACAACTTGGGGTGTGGTTGAGTAAAGGGGGAAACAGTAAACATGATATGAGTCATAACATGATTAGGGGAAGACGGGGTAAAAAGCGCATGGGCGGGTAAGAAGCCCACCCCAATTATCTCATGAAATGAAGCAAATTTCAGTCTCATTTTGCCCATGAGACGAGAATGTCCAATGGGCAAATTTGACTGGAATTTTTCTTTATTTCATGAGATAATTGGGGTGGGCTTCTTACCCGCCCATGCGCTTTTTACCCCGTCTTCCCCTATGTTGTGAGCAATTTGCTTACAACAAACAGACAGACAGCAGACCAAAAAGAACAACCAAGCAAAACAACAATTCCCCTCGGTGGTAACTATGAGAACAACACAGACAACTTGGTTTGTGGTGGAGTAAAGGGGAAAACAGTAAACATGATGTGAGTCATAACATGATTACTAATACTTCGATGGGACACACAATTCATGTTTCTGGATGGAAGTTCAGTTTAGCGTCGCGTATCGGCTTTCGCCATGTACGACGGGCTGAACAAACCAACCAGGGTATAAACAAAATTTATGTTCCTGAATCACTGTCTTAGCCAAAAGGCCGAGAAGCGATCAGGATTTTCTTCAAAAAATCCTCATGTTTCTGAGTCATACCTTATTTATATACCGTAAAGCCAGCTATCGAAATACAAACCAACTAAACAAATGAAAGGAGAGGGTAGGTAAGTAGGATGATCACATTCTAACACTGAACCAATGACTTTCAAAATAGGACAATGATGATGTTCATGGTCAGGGCAATGATGACAACGAAGATGATGATGTAGACCATCTACGTGACACCCATAGTACTAAACGTATCAAACAACAGATCTCAGACCTAACCTGGTGACTGTACTGTTGAGTCTGGTGAATTGGTTGACTTCGATACAAAATATAGCAACCCGGTTGATTTTATTGCTGAGAATGGCAAACTGGTTGATTTGATTGCTGAAGATGGCAAATTGGTTGACTTCATTGCTGAGGATGGTAAGGTGGTTGACTTCATTGCTGAGGATGGCAAGGTGGTTGACTTCATTGCTGAGGACGGCAAGGTGGTTGACTTCATTGCTGAGGATGGCAAGGTGGTTGACTTCATTGCTGAGGATGGCAAGGTGGTTGACTTCATTGCTGAGGATGGCAAGGTGGTTGACTTCATTGCTGAGGATGACAAGGTGGTTGACTTCATTGCTGAGGATTGTAAGGTGGTTGACTTCATTGCTGAGGACGGTAAGGTGGTTGACTGCATTGCTGAGGATGGTAAGGTGGTTGACTTCATTGCTGAGGATGGCAAGGTGGTTGACTTCATTGCTGAGGATGGTAAGGTGGTTAACTTCATTGCTGAGGACGGTAAAGTGGTTGACTGCATTGCTGAGGATGGTAAGGTGGTTGACTTCATTGCTGAGGACGGTAAGGTGGTTGACTGCATTGCTGAGGATGGTAAGGTGGTTGACTTCATTGCTGAGGATGGTAAGGTGGTTGACTTCATTGCTGAGGATGGCAAGGTGGTTGATTTCATTGCTGAGGATGGCAAGGTGGTTGACTTCATTGCTGAGGATGGTAAGGTGGTTGACATCATTGCTGAGGACGGTAATGTGGTTGACTGCATTGCTGAAGATGGTAAGGTGATTGACTTCATTGCTGAGGATGGTAAGGTGGTTGACTGCATTGCTGAGGATGGTAAGGCGGTTGACTTCACTGCTGAATATAGTAAACTGGTTGCCTTCAATGCTGACGATGTCACATTAGTTGAATTCATCGCTAAGGATGATAAATTGCTTGAATTCGCTGCAAAGGAGGGTGAGTTTGTTGATGTCGTTGTGCTTTGTGCTTGGGATTCCAAGGTGAAGACAACATCATCGACAGCAATGTCACCCCCTTGGTAGATACGTCTGGTGGCCACAAAGCAAACCTGTAAAACACCAAAGCAAAACACACGTATAAAAACACCCAAAACATACACGCCTGTAAAAAGCCAAAACGATACACACCTATAAACACCCCCCAAAATACACACGTTAAAACACCAAAAATACACATGTGTAAAAAAACCACAAATGCGCACCTGTTTAACACGAAAATCACACTTGTAAAACACCAAACTACACACCTGAAAAACACCACAATGCATACCTATAACACACCAAAGTACACACCTGTGAAACACCAAAGTGCACACCTGAAAAACATCACTATACACACCTGTAAAGCACCAAACTACACACCTGTAAAACACCAAACTTCACACCTGTAAAACACCAAACTACACACCTGTAAAACACCAAACTACACACCTGTAAAACACCAAAATACACACCTGTAAAACACCAAACTACACACTTGTAAAACACCAAACTACACACCTAAAATACACCGCAATACACACCTGTAAAACACCAAACTACACACCTGTAAAACACCAAACTACACACCTGTAAAACACCACAATACACACCTGTGAAACACCAAACTACACACTTGTAAAACACCAAACTACACACCTAAAATACACCGCAATACACACCTGTAAAACACCAAACTACACACCTGTAAAACACCAAACTACACACCTGTAAAACACCGCAATACACACCTGTAAAACACCAAACTACACACCTGTAAAACACCAAACTACACACCTGTAAAACACCAAACTACACACCTAAAAAACACCGCAATACACACCTGTAAAACACCAAACTACACACCTGTAAAACACCAAAATACACACCTGTAAAACACCAAACTACACACCTGTAAAACACCAAACTACACACCTGTAAAACACCAAACTACACACCTGTAAAACACCAAACTACACACCTGTAAAACACCAAACTACACACCTGTAAAACACCAAACTACACACCTGTAAAACACCAAACTACACAC
>CM065701.1:21365775-21390775 GCA_017654935.2 Phymorhynchus buccinoides
TTATTTCATGAGATAATTGGCAAGGGCTTCTTACCCGCCCATGCGCTCTTTTACCCGGTCTTCCCCCATACATCCCATACAAAAACAACAGACTTCGGTTGAACATTAAAACCTTTGTTTATGGACCCCTTTAAGCATAAATATGCTTACCTTCAAAAGCTGTGACATAGCTGCAAAATCATTATTGTAGGTGAAACAATGGACTAGATGTATCGCATTGTGCGAGAAATTCCAGACATCACCAGATTTGTTTTATTTTGAGATATTGTCTTTTTCATCAGGGTTGCATTCTTCTCTTTTCTGAACACCAGTGTAGGGGTACAAATACAGAAATAAAAGGTGGAAGCGATTCAGGTAGAAAGGGGAACACATTATGTGTGTTGTTCACTCTTGCCAGTGTAACAACGCTAACGTGAGTGAATGCAACTGAATGCAAATGCAGAATGTGTGAACATCCAATACTATACTGACGTCCATCCATGTCCCACTGATGTCCATCCATGTTAAGCTGAGACATAGTGGTAGATATCTCGAAAGAGCGAGGTGTCAAGTTCTAACGACCCCAATTAATAGAAATACCCTGAAAGGCTATGGCAATGCTGTTAACCCTTTCACCGCCAGCCATATTTCAGCCAAACATTTCCGTTAAATTTACCTGGGTAGAGAACAATTCTTCTGTAACATATAAAATAAGGTTTATCCTTGCTTCCCCAAACTAAGACAGTTGGGTCTTTGGATAATATACCCCAATTTGATGCTTTTTAGTGACATAGGTGTTAAGTCACTGTGGTGCTAAAATGCGACTTTGGCGGTGAAAGGGCTAAATCATCGAATATTTTCTTTGGGATTATGTTTGGGTGTTTATGCAAATTGGGAGCCCACTGACCTGCAGACGACGGGATGCCTGGACTCTGACCTCGGCCTTTCTCCACGCCATTCCCTGGTCTCCAGCCTTGGTCCACAGCGTGGAGATAAGCGAGGGGTGTCCGTCTGCTGACCACAGCTGGACAGACAGGCTGCCCATCAAGTCTCCGTACATGTTGTACCAAAAGGTCACACAGGTCAAGGACGGTGATGAAAATGTCGATGATATTAATACTGCTGTGGCGTCTCCTGATTTGTTGGAGGCTTCCGTGTAGATGTACTGACCTGCAAGTTACTGTATTTATATAGTTAGGTATTGTATGGGGCATTGCGGTTAAATCTGTTTTATTGTTATTATTATTTTGTTTATATTATTCTTATATAGTTTCATGAAGAAGTGAAGCAAATGAAGAGTCTGCTTCCATCGGTTTTATGTTTGATGTATTTGCTCTTAGCCCAGCTGCCTGCGTCTTCTGACTGCGAGCAAAGTTACCCACAACGATAGTTGCCATATTTTAATGAAACCTGTAGGGCCTAAAAGGTGTATAAGGTTAATCAAAGTTTGGATTTGATCTATAATGTGATGGTGCATGGGCGAAACCTACACAAGTCGCTCAGAATGATTTGAGCAAAAGCCAAAAATAGTCAACAACTCCCAAAATAAAAAAAATTCTATTTAGGGCATATTTATGTCTATTGTTATGTATTCTATCAGTATCCACAACATGAAAGACAATATTGAATTATTTCTTTGTTTATTTGATTGTTTTTTAAAAATCAAGTCAATAGAAACAAAGAGGCATAATTGTATCTTCTATACCCGATTTCGGCATAATTATGATCTATTTCGAATACCAAACTTCAAATAATTATAACAAAACAACAGACAAGATAACTCAATTCGGTTTTCTGTGTATTAACAAGGAAGCTCTGCTCCATCATGAAAAATTAAAGTCTCAATTTATGCCAATTCCATTGTGTCTGGTTTTCCCAAGCACCGTCACAAATTGTCCGTCAAACATAAAACCTTCACGAACATAAGATGCATTTATAACTGTGCTTTGTTGAACAAGATTTCGTTGACATTTATGGACAGCGTCACGGAGAAATGTAGTTGTGATATATGTAATAGAAATAATTAATAATAAACGTTGCTATATCAAAAGATACACATAACATTTTTTTAATGCAGCTCTCTTCTTTTTTACATAAATATGCAACACTTGTTGAAGCACGTTCAAACGTATGAATTATTTTGTAACTTAACTAACTACACTGCAGGCAAGCAGACTGGTCTAGTCCAAAGCATCTCCCTTTCTTGTTCAGCTGAGTTTGCAACGTGTACTCAGCATGCACGGTTTCAAAGAAACTGAAATCATTAATTTGTCTCTTTTACCGCGTCCAGAAGTGTGGTCATCAGTAGTATTCTCCACACACGCACCACGTCCAGAGGTGTGGTCATCAGTAGTATTCTCCACACACGCACCACGTCCAGAGGTGTGGTCATCAGTAGTATTGTCCACACACTCACCACGTCCAGAGGTGTGGTCATCAGTAGTATTGTCCACACACTCACCACGTCCAGAAGTGTGGTCATCAGTAGTATTGTCCACACACTCACCACGTCCAGAGGTGTGGTCATCAGTAGTATTGTCCACACACTCACCACGTCCAGAGGTGTGGTCATCAGTAGTATTCTCCACACACTCACCACGTCCAGAGGTGTGGTCATCAGTAGTATTGTCCACACACTCACCACGTCCAGAAGTGTGGTCATCAGTAGTATTGTCCACACACTCACCACGTCCAGAGGTGTGGTCAGCCTTGGGTCCAGTGTTGGTGGACAGTGTCTCTCCCTGATTGAATCTCCAGTCGAAGTCATCATCAGTGTCCTGAGTGTACCGACACAGCCCGTGGTCAAAGTTACAGTCTAGGGGCCGGGGGTTTCCTGCAATGAAAACCACCGTTGCTGAACTTTGAATGCGGGGCAGTGGGCGGATGCCTCGTGCTTTCATACATACGGGAGCTGGACGATACCGCGTCCACTCCACGAGTCTCTCCCAGTGGGGATACCGGGGGTCCACTCCACGAGTCTCTCCCCGTGGGGGGGGGGGGGGGGGGGTCTTTCGTAAAAATAGTTCCCCCACCTTCTGGAAGTTCTGTGCTTGTAGCTTCCCCTAATCTGCCACTCTCTTTGACTCTGCCTTTTCCCTTTGCTTTCTATCATCTACTATCTTTCTGACTTATTGAGCCCATTCTCCTTGCCTTTTTTCAAAAACTTTTTTTCCAAATAATGTTCCTCCTTTTGAGTTCCTCCGAAATCGGAACGTGTCGGCTGTACGCAGCGGGGAGATAAGTGAAAGCTGAAAACCGGACACATACGTACCTTACCCATTATGGCCATATGGCCTGAGAACGCAGAAGAAGAAGAAGAAGAAGATCTTCGAATGGTACATGCCAGAAGGTAATGCCACAAAGGGAATTAAATAAGAAACAAAGCCTTCAAGGCTCACCGGTTCGTGTTTTAGGAGATACATCTAACCGCGATAGAAAAAAGAGGTCAAAGGTCAAGGTCATCATGGTTACGAAGATAATCAATGCTAAGCATTCAAAATCACCTTAAGCTAGTCTGCCTACTTCCCAAATTTGGAGACTGTGTCTGCCAGGACGTAAAAGATATGGCCAAAATAAAGAATTGACAATGTTCAAGGTCAAGGGTCAAGGTTAAGGTCAAGAGGGTAAAAATCACCCAGTATACCATATCACCTTCAGGTAATACATCATCACGCCAAATTTTGGGGACCATAACAGCGAAATTGTGTAAGATATGACCAACAGATAACAAATTAAATGTTAACGGTCAAAGGTCAAGGTCATTGATTAATTTTAATACGCAAATGATGTTCCTTGAAAGCTTGCATAAACATCTGTACGTTGTGCAAAGCTTAATCGATGGACGCCTTTTAGATCCCGGGAAAAAGCCAACGTTAAAGTTGCCATAGATACACACACACGTGCGTGTACGCGCACACACACACACGCGTGCGCGTGCACGTGCACACACACACCCACACACCCACACCCACACACCCACCCATACACACGCACGCACGCACGCACGCACGCACGCACGCACGCACGCACACGCACGCACGCACACGCACACGCACACGCACACGCACACGCACACGCACACACACACACACGGAAAACCGAAGAAGCATGAGAACATAGACTCACTTCGTTGACACGAGTGATCCAAAAAGGACTAATAGTTCCTTCTGGTAAACACTTCTCTAAATATTGTTATGAGTGCTTAGAGAGCTTTTACAAGTATATTAGGTATTAGGCGTCTCTGTCATATTCGGGCTGCTCCCACCTGGAGAGCGTGTCGCAGTGAGAGGCACGCCATTCAATTTTTTTTAATACTTCTTTTGCATGCGATTTTTGTTTGACTGATGAGGAAGGAAAAGGGGGAGGGGGGTGTAAATTTTGACCAAATGACAACAGCTTCGTTGCCACTGGGTTTAATTAACGTGTGCTAAGTGCATGGGCACACGGGACCTCAGTTTATCGTCTCATCCGAAAGATTCCACGTTCAGACCGTAAGGCCTAGTGCAAAGTGAGAGGAAAATCCCCTGTACCCAGGATCGAACTCGGGTTTACTCGACACGAGGCGAACGCGCTACCACTGTGCCACTCTACACCGCAAGTGGCTGAATGGTTGGGTGGCAACATTCAAAATGTCAACGTCGACAACGAATGCGAAGATGATGTTGATGTCTATGTTAATTGCATGTGATGATGATGATGATGGTGATGATGATGATGATGATGATGATGATGATGATGATGACGACGACGAAGACAACAGCGACAACGACGATAATAACTTCGACGGTGGTCATAGTGTAGGTTACTGTAGCTACTGCTGATGATGATGACGACGGCAACGACATTTTCGTCGACAATAATAGATGATGTGATGATGATGCAAATGATGATCGATGATGATAATGATGATGATGATGATGATGATGATGATGATGATGACGATAATGATGATGATGATGATACACATGGTGACATGCACATGATGATGATGATAATGATGGTGATGATGATGATGATGATGATGATGATGATGATGAAGAAACCCACGCACACGCACACTTACCAAAAACCGTTCGGAAAAGAAGAACACCACCAAGAAGCACACACACAAAGCGTCTCCTCTCCATTCTCTCATTTCATTTGTCTGCACATTGCTAGCACATGAACTCGACGAGTGATGATAATCTAGACTTGTAACCTCTTGCTACATTACTGAGAAAGATGCATGTATTCTCTTTATCTGTCCTAATATCACCCTATAATAGAGGAAGAAGGAGTTTTGATAAAGAGTTTAAAAGTGCGTACAATTCGCTGAACCAGATAACATCGCTGTTATTTTTTGTTAAAGGGGCACCCTGATGGATGAGTTTTTTGTAAGAAACACGTCGAGATCACCAGGAAAACACCCTTTACAGATATTTCAACACTCATTTTGCGCTGGTTTCCGAGAAATCAAACAGTCAAATCGGCGATTTTTCCTGGGCGGAGGTGCTGGAAGTCAAATTCTTTCACCCAAAGAGAAGGCGATTGGCGTCTCTTTTCTAATGGCCGCCAAATCGTTTGCACGAAATGTTCGCAATAGAGGGATCCGGGATAGCGTCATAATGTCACGTGATTTTGTTGGTAACGAAAGTCGGACGCCATTTTGACTGGAGCACCGTTTTGGTTCAGATTACAGAGGTGAGCGTCAGTGAGTTTCGACAAATCGTCACAATGGTAATAAACTGTGCAGTAGTTAAATGTTCAGGACTAAAAGCAAACATCAGAATTCAATGCGTTCCACCGCCAAGTATCTTAGCAACCCGAATAATCCAGCCATCATGGCCGACAGAGGTGACATTCTCATTTGCATACATGAACCCGGATCCCTCTATACAAGCCTTTTTATTATTTTTTGTTTTTAATTTTATACAGTCTATCTAAAGGAGTTTCACTCACAACAAAGGAAATAGCTCCTTTTTTTTACTGCACTACAAAAAACAGAAAACGCTTCAACCACAATGAGTGACCTCCACCCACCCCATCCAAAATGGCTACTCTCTCCGGCATCTCCGCCAAGGAGGAATCGAAATTTTGACGGTTTAATTTCTAGGAAACCAAAGTAAAGTGAGTGTTCCGATCCTTGAAAAGGCTGTCTTTCTGGTGATCTCGACGTGTTTCTTACAAAAACTCATCCGTCAGGGTGCACCTTTAATATGACAAATCTCTCTCCACCACAGAGGCCAGTGGTTTCTAAGCTATAATGTTTTGTGAGAGAGAAAAAAGGCAACAACTAAAAAGCGTTTGTTCGAAAGGTGCTTCCTAACTAACCAAAACATGCACTACAATGCAAAATATAAATAATGGAGTGAAAAGCCGTTCTCGTGTTAACACAGTCATATAGATAGGAACAGAATGCCATGAAAACATTACCAGCTTCGCTCCGTGTGGGTCGCGGCTGGCAATAACAGAAGCCACTACCATTCCTCTCGGGTGAAAGCAAGGAAGTAGGGTAAGACGGGGTAAAAAATTTCAGTCAAATTTGCCCATGAGACGAATGCTATTAACACTCGTCTCCTGGGCAAAATGTGACTGAAATTTGCTTTATTTCATGAGATAATTGGCATGGGCTTCTTACCCCGTCTTCCCCTATCACCACAGAAGGAATACAAAAGGCTGACAGCACCTTCTGGATTTTACGCTTTAGTTTTTGTCGATTGCTCAATATCCTGTCATCTGAGCACGGATGCGTTATGCTGCCGTTATGCGCCTAACTAAGAAGTAGGTACAGCGTGTTCGTCTTCAGCTGGAGAAAATCTTTGTCAGAGTTTAAGGCAGGAGAATGGACAAGTAAGGCAGACAGATAGTAGATGACAGTAAAGCCAAGGGAAAAGTCAAAGTCAAAGAGAGTGACAGATTAGAGGAAGCTACAGGCACAGAACTTCCAGAAGGTGGGGGAACTGTTTGTAAGAAAGAACCCCCGGTATCCCCACGGGGTGGGGGTGGGGGTGACCTATGAGCGAATAATGCTAGTACCGAGTAGCATACAACCGTCGATATAACTCGTTTCTGGCAGGATATATCAATCAAAATGGCATGGTCAGAGTTTGGTGACATTTTGTTCTCAAGAAAGAATCATGTTTTTTGGTGGTGTTTAAAAAAAAATTTAAGCTTTAGAGTAGCCTGAATAGTAGGCCTAGTCCTTTATTAAGATACAAGGAGTGTTGGTTTACTTATTTTATTTTCCCTTCCCTTTTCCTAACCTCCATCATCATTAATGTAGGCTACAACTAGTTTAAACTGTTTCATGAGCGGGAAAGCCTTATTTGACTGAAATAGACCACTATCAGTAGTAGCCTACTTGCAGATTGGTGGAGCTCTAATTGTCTCCCTCACGGAGGTTTGCAGTGTGTCGGTGCTGTCTAATGTTACTTGCTCTGTTACTTGTTACTATAGGTTAAGTACTAGCGGACTAGGCCCCGCTACGCTTTGCTTCGCTATCAATTTACTATTGCCCCATTTACTGCATTATTTGGGCAATACTGCTGGCTCCCCCCCACCACCACCCAAAAAAATAATCGACTCTTCCTCCCTCCACTGTACCTACCAACACCACTATGCCCTTCCATCTCGTTCATTCCACCTCGCTTGCCCGCCTCATTACATCTACCACCACAACTTTTATGACAACCGCAACTGTCATCACCCCCCTACCAGCCAAGGGTCCTTGGCTGTTCACTGTGTCTGTACATGTGATGCAAGTGAAACTGACCCAGGGCCAATATTAAAATGATGCGGCTGTGCCCAGTGGAACCTGTCTTTAACAGTGGCAGTTCTCCCTACACGCCGTAAAGAATTGTTGGTTGTTGTCACTCCACGGGTGGAGTGAATGTGTGGGTGGCTCCATGAATGGAGCGAAGTCCCCTGAAGTCGGAATATGGCCGCCCATGTGGCAGGGGCCTTTTAAAAGCAGCCATTCACGTCATCTTCCCACCCAAGGCCACGAGAAATGTTCATGACACTGGGTCTGCCCCCAGAGCGTTTAAGCTGGGGAACGAAAACAACAACAACAACATCACCCCTACCACAATCTTCTTTCCACTCCGTCTGCCCGTGATAGACAAGACCGCAGAACTCAGCCGCATTCGTAGGAACCCACAGCACGCGATCAACAATAGGGTAAGACGGGGTAAAAAGCCCATGGGCGGGTAAGAAGCCCATGCCAATTATCTCATGAAATGAAGCAAATTTCAGTCACATTTTGCCCATGAGGCATTAACACTCGTCTCATGTTCATGAGATATTTGGCATGGGCTTCTTACCCACCCATGGGCTTTTTACCCCGTCTTCACCTACTACTACTACTACTACTACTACTACTACTACTACTACTACTAATAATAATAATAATAATAATAATAATAATTTACATGGCGCTCTTCAACGTAAAACCTACTCAGGGCACATTACAAAAATAAACTTGACTACAATTTCTCGCCACTCACTAGACTCACACATTGAACATTACACCTAAGGCGGGCGACAGACTATGCGAGTGCCTCATATGACTCAATCAGGTTGTGACGTAGACCTAATTTTGTTTCCCGCACAGTAGAGGTCACAAGCCATCTGACTCGATCAGCTCGATTTAGAACCCGCCCTATTCGGCCCTGTCACCTGACTGGGGCCGACTGAGCCAGACCGATCGAGCAGGATGGTATGCAAATGAGGTGAAACGTCACGACCTGATCGAGTCACATGAGGCAGTCACATAGTCTGTCGCCGGCTTAAAACAAATACTGTACCACTCCCTCCTGCACGCATACACACGCACATGCGCGCAAGCACAAACGGACACACGATTCCTGCTGCAAGTACTCCCTAGCAGCCACTCGTATGAACGAAGAGCGAACAGAAAGACAAACAGATACACAGCAGACAAACTATTTTATAATATATCTTACATAGTCTAATGTGTATAAACTACTACTTGATATTATCGGGGTCCTCAGACGAACAAGGGCGTCTTCGCTATCTTCTCGTTTTCTTTGAAGAGTGCATCTTTCGGTTATCTTTCCTTTCTTTGTACTTGGTGGTGTGACCAACGACCAGATTACTTTACATTATGGACAGCAATACATATTATCAATACGAGCTTCAAGCTTCCCATCGTTTTAAAGGAAATGCGAAAATAACCCGTTTAAGATGGACATTAAACTAAGGGTGATGAAAATGATGTTTTACGTCCTCTCAGTCATAGACACATATGGGACATTTGTAAATACAAAGATGGTGGGAACAATACTGGCTGCAATGCCCAGAGGCAGTGCAACACCAGTAAAGTCCCGAGTTTTTAACAATATAGATAGGTGTAGCGGTAACCATGCCTCGGTTAAACCTCATCGGCTATGGTACCGCCACATTGTAACAAGTTATATAAAATATTAAACTAAGGTCAGCGAGTCTTTTAAAAAAAGAAAAGAACCTTTGTAATGTTTTTGGTTGATGATAATGTTGGGTGCCGACATGATATCAGGAATGTTCATGGTTTGATTTGTTGATTGACTCCCTTCATTTACAAAAAAGGGGGAAAATTGGAATAGGAATTGTTCGGAAATAATTAAGGGGAGTATTTCCATGGTGTGTAGGAGTTATCTTGCCTAATTCAATCGGTCAAACAGGGGAAGTTACTCTGCCATCAGGTAAATCCCCAGCCCTCGCTTCTTGTGTTTGAGGAGACACACAGCATGTAGAACGCAGTGCGTCATTCTGAAATTGATGTAATTTATATTTGTACGTATTTGACCGAGTAATGGAGGTAAAGAACTCTAATTTTCACGAAGTGCTCTCCCCTAGTTGTTTTTTTCTTCCGGAAATCGTCTATTGTCTAATTGGTGTCAATGTTGTCCAATTCTGCTGTTTGGAATTCCCTCCCAGTCGATCTCCGCCATGAACCAACTATCTCTACTTTCAAAGCTAAACTCAAGACTCACTAGTTTCAAAGCTCATTCGGTTTGTAATGTTTTCCTTCTTGATCTTGTACCTGGGTGAATGATTGGGTAATAACGTTTTGTGTGACTGCGGGTGTATCAGCGCCTTGAGTGTAAAATAATTATAGAAAGGCGCTATAGAAATGCTATCAATATTTTTATTTTTGTATGTATTCGGCCTATTGTGTTATTATGCTACCTTGAGTGTAAAATAATTATAGAAAGGCGCTATAGAAATGCTATCAATATTTTTATTATTTTTATGTATTCGGCCTATTGTGTTATTATGTTACTTTGTTCATAGTGTGCGTGGGATTTTGCAGAAGAGGAAGCAGGGTTAGGAAACTTTGTTTGTGCCTAATGCGTAGCAATGACAACATAAGGGGGAGAGAGAGAGAGAGAGAGAGAGAGAGAGAGAGAGAGAGAGAGAGAGAGGGGGGGGGGGTAGAGACTCAAACTCAAAAATGTTTAATGTCAGACATCCGGCCTATAACATTGAGGGTGCGCATATGAGAGAGAATATCCCGTATGGCTTCGGCCGAAAGGACGTAAAACTTACCTTTGAATGAGAGAAAGAGAGAGAGAGAGAGAGAGAGAGAGAGAGAGAGAGAGAGAGAGAGAGAGAGAGAGAGAGAGAGAGAGAGAGAGAGAGAGAGAGAGAGAGAGAGAGAGAGAGAGAGAGAGAGAGAGAGAGATAGTTATCAGTAAGCGGACCTATATCACTATATCACAAAACTGTCCCATAATGATATAATCTCCGGTGATATTCTTGACTTGATTCTTGGTCATATTGTAGGGGAAGACGGGGTAAAAAGCGCATGTGCGGGTAAAACGCCCACCCCAATTATCTCATGAAATAAAGAAAATTTCAGTCAAATTTGCCCATGAGACGAATGCTAGACATTAACGCTCGTCTCATGGGCAAAATGAGACTGAAATTTGCTTCATTTCATGAGATAATTGGGGTGGGCTTCTTACCCGCCCATGCGCTTTTTACCCCGTCTTCCCCTATATCACAAAACTGTCCCATAATGATATAATCTTCGGTGATATTCTTGACTTGATTCTTGGTCATATTGTGGTCATAATGGACTTTATCTTAAAGGGACGCTTAGGTACGTCTAAATCCCACTCAGGTTTTCTGTCTTTCTCAAGTGTTAGTTACGTTAACCACACGAGCACGCGCGCGTGTGCATAGGGGAAGACGGGGTAAAAAGCGCATGGGCGGGTAAGAAGCCCACCCCAATTATCTCATGAAATGAAGCAAATTTCAGTCTCATTTTGCCCATGAGACGAGCGTTAATGTCTAGCATTCGTCTCATGGGCAAATTTGACTGAAATATTCTTTATTTCATGAGATAATTGGGGTGGGCTTCTTACCCGCCCATGCGCTTTTTACCCCGTCTTCCCCTACATGTAGCCTACAGTCGAACCTCACTTAACGGGCACTTCAGTATCGCGGGCACCTCAGTATACCGGACAGTTTTCGTCAGTCTGTAATTAATTCCTTCTTATTTATTACTAAGGGTGTCTCCGGTATGGCGACCACCCCGCTATTCAGGACAACGGACAGTGATGTCAGTCTGAACCACTAGTGTAATTTACCACTCAGTATCCGACCACCCTGATCACGAATTTTTAACCCTTTCACCGCCAATGTTGCATTTTCACACCACAATGATTTAACACCCATGTCACTAAAACTCTTGAAATCAGGGTCCGTTTTTCAATATAGTTTTGGGCAGTAAGGATTGACCCCATTCTAAATGTGTCACAGAGAAATCCCACAATATTGCAGACAAAGTCTTTTCTGTAGCTAAGTATATTTAATGGATATTTTTGGCTCAAAGATGGCTGGCGGTGAAAGGGTTAATAACATAATAACAAAAAAGATTCAGGCTATATTTTCAAAGCAAAAATCGCGGGAAAGGAAATTTGAAACATCAAGGTCAAGAAAAGAGCATGGACAAGTTGAGTGAAATCATTCCTTTACTTGGTTAGTCAATGTTTGTTGATAGAATAGAGTTATTCTTTTCATTACACACCTAAGTATGGTGTGTGGCGGTACCATAGCCGATGAGGTTTAACCGAGGCGTAGTTACCGCTACATCTATCTGTATTAATTTAAAAAATCGGGACTTTACTGGTTTCGTACTGCCTCCGGGCATTGCCTCCAGTATTGTTCCCACCATATTTGTATTTACAAATGTCCCATATGTGTCTGATTCAGACCAAGAGGACGTAAAACACCATTTTCGCACACACCTAGTTATGTGTTGCCTTCGCCAGTATGAAGTGATTCAATAGCGGGCACCTCACTATTACGGACAGTTTTGACCAGTCTTTTGGGTGGTTGGTTTATTGAGGTTCGACTGTATGTTGTTTGATGTGTGTGTGTGTGTGTGTGTGTGTGTGTGTGTGTGTGTGTGTGTGTGTGTGTGTGTGTGTGTGTGTGTGTGTGCGTGTGTGCGCGTGCGTGCGTGTGCGTGTGTGTGTGTGTGTGTGTGTGTGTATGATCTTGTTCGTCTTTGTATAGCGTCTTTGTTTGAAAGCGCTGTGAATCTTTAACGTGTGTGTGATCTTCGATTTGACAAGTGTGTGTGTGTGTGTGTGTGTGTGTGTGTGTGTGTGTGTGAGTGTGTGTGTGTGTGTGTGTGTGTGTGTGCGTGTGCGTGTGTGCGTTGTGGTGTGTGTGTGTGTGTGTGTGTGTGTGTGTGTGTGTGTGTGTGTGTGTGTGTGTGTGTGTGTGTGCATCGAATCGTGAGTTCTTGTGACACCCTGTATGCAAGAAAAGCGCAATTCTTCGGATTCAAACCTCAACATCGGACCCCCCCCCCCCCCCCCCCCCGTGGGGATACCGGGGGGAGGGGCTTTTGTTTGTACAGATAGTTCCCCTACCTTCTAGAAGTTCTGTGCTTGTAACTTCCTCTAATTCTGTCATTCTCTTTGACTCTGCCTTTTCCCTTTGCTTACTGTCATCTGCTATCTTTCTATCTCACTGGTCCATTCTCCTGCCTTTTCTTCCAAAACTCCTTACAAAGATGTCTTCAGCCGAAGTCGGACATGCTGGGCCTAACTATTTCTTAGTTAGGCGCATAACGGCAGCATGACGCATCTACGCTCATATGACAGGAAACTGTCTGAGCGAACGAAGAAGAAGAAGAAGAAGGAGGAGAAACCACAACATCCATCACACACAAAACAAAACAAAAACCAACCAAACAGAAAGTCCCACATCATGTGTCCTGAACAGGCTCCACTGAACTCCACCGAAGTGACTCAGCAGAAGTGCAGTGTCTCCTCGCTTGGTTGCCTCTTGACGGCCTAACATAGATTCGTTCCCCTTGGACTGCTGGTCTCGGATTCTGCGATTTGAACAAACCTTGGTGTAGCTGCGAATTGGGATTCGGAACGAGCGGCGTGGGAGCAACGCCACTGTACGGCCCAGAAGATGGGACAGCAAACAACAAAAAAGAAAAAAAGAAAAACAAGAAAGCCCCACATCTTCAGAAACCAAGTCTTTAGCGCACCACAAACACTCTCTGACTGTCAGCAAATGAGAATTATTTTATTTCAAACTAAACTCATTGAACAGTGAACATACATAAATTATGTATAATATTATAGATTGGTGGGCAAGGTTTTGCATTGACTGAATGAATGAATTAATCTTTAATTTAATGTCTTTTTACATTTTCTGTGATATTAGACATTTAAAACAAATATACATATAATATATATATAACGCAACATGCATAAATCCAACAAAATCAAACTTTTACAGCAAATGTCCAATCGGAGTAGATAGCATAATTTTAGCAATTAGAGAAATATGTATAAATTAAAACATCCTTGACATTATTGTACTTCTGAGAGAAAAAAGTCCGTATTTAACGTGTTGTATTTAGAAAGCAATATTGGACACACAAATAATAGATTGTGAAGTGATAATTTATGAGAGCAAAGACAAATAATTTCCGTACATTTAGTGTTCCACGAAATTAAGCGTAGTTTGTATGCTAAACTACCTGAAACTAGCTATTGGTCTAATTAAATATGCAATAAAATATTGGGCTTAATTAAACTCAGAAGTTTGCATTGATAAAAGGCCAGAGGTACGAATAAAAACAAAATAAAAGAGTTGCTTTTATCAATGGATGGATAAACATAGATGCTTTCTTCAATAGATGGACACCAAAATAGATGCTTTATCCATAGATGGACAACAAAGTAGATGCTTTATCCATAGATGGACAACAAAGTAGATGCTGTTATCAACAGATGGACAACAAAGTAGATGCTGTTATCAACAGATGGACAACAAAGTAGATGCTGTTATCAACAGATGGACAACAAAGTAGATGCTGTTATCAACAGATGGACAACAAAGTAGATGCTGTTATCAACAGATGGACAACAAAGTAGATGCTGTTATCAACAGATGGACATCAAAGTAGATGCTGTTATCAACAGATGGACAACAAAGTAGATGCTGTTATCAACAGATGGACAACAAAATAGATGCTGTTATCAACAGATGGACAACAAAATAGATGCTGTTATCAACAGATGGACAACAAAGTAGATGCTTTATCAATAGATGGACAACAAAGTAGATGCTGTTATCAACAGATGGACAACAAAATAGATGCTGTTATCAACAGATGGACAACAAAATAGATGCTGTTATCAACAGATGGACAACAAAGTAGATGCTTTATCAATAGATGGACAACAAAGTAGATGCTGTTATCAACAGATGGACAACAAAATAGATGCTGTTATCAACAGATGGACAACAAAATAGATGCTGTTATCAACAGATGGACATCAAAGTAGATGCTTTATCCATAGATGGACAACAAAATAGATGCTTTATCCATAGATGGACAACAAAATAGATGCTTTATCCATAGATGGACAACAAAATAGATGCTTTATCAATAGATGGACATCAAAGTAGATGCTTTATCCATAGATGGACAACAAAATAGATGCTTTATCCATAGATGGACAACAAAATAGATGCTTTATCCATAGATGGACAACAAAATAGATGCTTTATCCATAGATGGACAACAAAATAGATGCTTTATCCATAGATGAACAACAAAATAGATGCTTTATCCATAGATGAACAACAAAATAGATGCTTTATCCATAGATGGACAACAAAATAGATGCTTTATCCATAGATGAACAACAAAATAGATGCTTTATCCATAGATGAACAACAAAATAGATGCTTTATCCATAGATGGACAACAAAATAGATGCTTTATCAATAGATGAACAACAAAATAGATGCTTTATCCATAGATGGACAACAAAATAGATGCTTTATCAATAGATGAACAACAAAATAGATGCTTTATCCATAGATGAACAACAAAATAGATGCTTTATCCATAGATGAACAACAAAATAGATGCTTTATCCATAGATGGACAACAAAATAGATGCTTTATCCATAGATGAACAACAAAATAGATGCTTTATCAATAGATGAACAACAAAATAGATGCTTTATCAATAGATGAACAACAAAATAGATGCTTTATCCATAGATGGACAACAAAATAGATGCTTTATCAATAGATGAACAACAAAATAGATGCTTTATCCATAGATGGACAACAAAATAGATGCTTTATCAATAGATGAACAACAAAATAGATGCTTTATCCATAGATGAACAACAAAATAGATGCTTTATCCATAGATGAACAACAAAATAGATGCTTTATCCATAGATGGACAACAAAATAGATGCTTTATCCATAGATGAACAACAAAATAGATGCTTTATCAATAGATGAACAACAAAATAGATGCTTTATCAATAGATGAACAACAAAATAGATGCTTTATCCATAGATGGACAACAAAATAGATGCTTTATCCATAGATGAACAACAAAATAGATGCTTTATCAATAGATGAACAACAAAATAGATGCTTTATCCATAGATGAACAACAAAATAGATGCTTTATCCATAGATGAACGACAAAATAGATGCTTTATCCATAGATGGACAACAAAATAGATGCTTTATCAATAGATGAACAACAAAATAGATGCTTTATCCATAGATGAACAACAAAATAGATGCTTTATCCATAGATGGACAACAAAATAGATGCTTTATCAATAGATGAACAACAAAATAGATGCTTTATCCATAGATGGACAACAAAATAGATGCTTTTATTAATTTATGTACAACAAAAAAGATTTGCTTTTATCAATAGATGAACAACAAATACATGCTTTATCAATAGATGAACAACAAATACATGCGTTTATCAATAGATAAACAACAAATACATGATATAAATAGGTAGACAAAGGAACCTTTTCTTTGCTGGAAGAAATAACTGGGTGCAGCTGATTCTAACGTTGTTGCTGTCCCTTCATGTGTTGTCAGCACCTTCCTCGTATTGCTCAGTGAAGCCTTCCACCGCCACAACTCCTTCTGAGGACAGAAAAGGACTCGTGTCACCAAAGTAGGATCATCAATTTTGTCATCGCTGTCATCCTGGTTTTCGTTGTGAAAGCAGGTGGTGGTGGTAGTGGGTATTATTATTATTATTATTATTATTATTATCATTATTATTATTATTATTATTATTATTATTATTATCAACATCTATACGCCTAATCAAACGAATGCGCTAGGCGTTTACAATAAATATATAATTTAAAAAAAAATCTTCATCATTATCATCAGGTATCATCATCATCATCATCATCATCATTGTCGTCTTCGTCGTTGTCGTCATCATCATTATCATGCTGTTCAGTAAGCAAATTTCACAATTATATCTTACCCCAAGACATAACAAAAGAATATCCTCCAAGTATCAGCGTAGACAGGAGGAAAACACCATCTTCGGGTCCGCCATTTTGTTTTTCAAGATGGCCGTTAAAATATTGACGAAGCGAGTTGGCAAACCACCTGTGTATGTTTACTAGCATCCCAATGAAGCATCCATATAGGATTCCTGCTTCCAACACGCAAAGTTAATCAAGTTCACCATTGCTGTAAAACTCTCCCAGTCTACTGAGCACAGGCGATTCTTCTACGTATTTTCCTCCTCCTACTCCTCTTCCTCAGCAACAGCAGTAGCAGCAGGATCAAAACATGAAGAAAAAGAAGCAAAGAAGAAGAAGAAGAAGAAGAAGAAGAAGAAGAAGAAGAAGAATTCTGTTCTAAACTAAGTTTACATCATAGCTACTGACTGTACATTTACTGTAACTGATACTAACAGCATTAAAACAACTAACAAATTCCCAGTAACTGTTGATGGACACTTTCACAGCAATGTCTAAACTAAACAGTACTTCATTCTGTATAGCCACAGAAATGGGTGCATTTTGCCAGAACCGACCAGACGTAAAGTGAACAAAAAACTTTTTTTCCCATTAAAACTGCTCTCTTCTAAATGTAAGCACACACACGACATACGCGCGCGCACACACACACACACACACACACACACACACACACACACACACACACACACACACACACACACACACACACACACACACACACATTTTTCACAACTGGCCAGCACGTTTGCAAGACGTAAAGTGAACAAAAACGCGTACACTGAACTGGGACAAGACCCTGTGCATTTCTTTGTCTTGAAGTGTATTATTTTGTGTGTGATAGGAACCAGTGCCAAAACGGGTGCATCCCATGGCCCATAAGCGCGCGTTTTTACCTACTCTCTAAAAGCGCGCGTCCAAAAAATGAAGCTACAAAGAGCGCAATGTTTTGCCCAATAAGCGCGCATCTTTGGAACCTAAGAAAGATCGAGGATGTCAAAAAGAGCGCGTTGTAAAATGTGATGTGAAACCCTAAACCTATAAGAGCGCAATGTTTTGCCCAATAAGCGCGCATCTTTGGAACCTAAGAAAGATCGAGGATGTCAAAAAGAGCGCGTTGTAAAATGTGATGTGAAACCCTAAACCTATCCCTAATCCTATTCCTAAACCCTATCCCTAACGTGGTGATGTGCTGAATCGAGAACATATCGAAAGTTTCTTTCTCCGAAACAGCAAGAAGACTGAAGCTTAGCAAACAGACGCTGAGTGCAAATGGTAAATGTCTGGTGAGAACGATTTCACCTATGCGCGCTTATTAGCACGAAAACCACACATTCACGTGCGCTCTTTTTGGCATGAACACGCGCTCTTATTAGCATGCAAAATGCGCTCTTTTAGGCGCGCGCTTATTAGCGGTGCGCTCTTTTCGACTGCTCCGGCCAAAACTGCTCTGTATCAAAACTACTGTCACAATCTTCTTCTTCTTCTTCTTCGATCGCTCAGACAGTTTCCTGTCAATTATGAGCGCAGATGCGTCATGCTGCCGTTATGCACCCAACGAAGAAATAGCTTAGCCCAGCAAGTCCGACTTCGGCTGGAGGAAATCCGTTTTGAAAGTGTTTCTTGAAAAAAGGCAGGAGAATGGAGCAGCAAGGCAGAAAGATAGTAGATGACAGTAAGCAAAGGGAAAAGGCAGAGTCAAAGAGAGTGACAGATTAGAGGAAGTCATTCCCCCGTGGGGATACCGGCAGTCTTCCGTACAAACAGTTCCCCTACCTTCTGGAAGTTCTGCGCTTGTAACTTCCTCTCTCTCTCTCTCTCTCTCTCTCTCTCTCTCTCTCTCTCTCTCTCTCTCTCTAACGCTGCCTTTTCCCTTTGCTTTCTGTTATCTGGTATCTTTCTGACTGTTTGGCCCATTTTCCTGCCTTTAAAAAACAAATTCTTCCATATAGTTTTCTCCTTCGAGCTCCTCCGAAATCGGAATGTGTCGGCTGAACGCAGCGAGGACACCAGTGACAACTGAAAAAACGGACACATACGTACCGACTGTGGCCTTAATATGGCCTAGGAACGCAGAAGAAGAAGATGAAGTTACAAGCACAGAACTTCCGGAAGGTGGGGGAACTATTGTTGAACTTTATGACATCAACACGTCTTAAATCGAAAACTGAACATAAATATTCTGGCCACGATGAAAATCCGTTGAACGTCCTCCGGTCTGAAACAGACACACAATGGGACATTAGTAGATATAAAAGATGGTGGGAACGATCCTGGAGGCGGTGCAACTCCAGTAAAGTCCCGAATTTTTAACGATACAGATGTATGTATTTAATACGTTCTGGCCACACGCAGGCCTACTCTTTACGCACCGTAAGCAGTGTAGTGATGAACAGGGTTAGAAGAATCCTGATGAGCCCCCATCGTCAACAGACGCTTGTTCCTGCCTTGCAGGGAGAAGGTGAGGGGGTTGTCAGGGTCCCTACAACTGGTCAGCACGAAGCGTCCACCCCCAGGCATGCACATCATCTTGGCCCCCTCCAGCTGAAATGGACACGCGTGTGAGGAGGAGTCGCGATGGAGATAACGATGCCGATGATAGCTAGCCTACATGCGCATCAAGTTTCATCTTCCTATCCTTATTCCTTCATGGTGATTGTAGTGTTTATGGAGTGTAGCAGACGACAGTAGTAGATAGCGTAGAGGGCGCTAGTGTTTGACATACGGGTACCTTAGATTGTGAACAGGATGTTGCTGATATGTGCATGCAGACGCCATATTTATAGTTGGTGTACTACAGACAAAAGTAGTGAATAAACGAAGTACAAACAGGATCAAATGATTGGACTGTTGAGTGCATGCATAACGGCAACCACAATAGTGATATGCTGTTATCTTGGGAACCCAATTTTTCCGACCCCCCCGATTTTCAGGGTCCAGCGATCTCCTTGACCTTGACCTTGATTGGTCAACAATATTCGGAAAGAGCATAAGCCAAACCTTCTTCATACCAAGTTTCAACATCCTATGTCGTGTCGACTGGTGCCTGAGATATGGCTAAAAATAGATTTTCAATTTTCAAGGTCATACGTCAAGGTCATGACCTTGACACCAAAAGGCACATCTACAGTACCTAGCCTACATGCACATCAAGTTTCATCTTCCTATCTTTATTCTTTCATGGTGATATGCTGTTAACAAGCCCCCCCCCCCCCCCCCCGACACACACACACACACTCACACAGCCACTTACACCAAACAAACAATATCACCTTCGCTCCGTAAACTCCGCGGGTGATAATAACAGTACTAATACTTTTTATCACCTATGTTGTGGGGAGGTGGGGGAAAGGGGAATTTTTCCGTTGTGCACATCCAGGTTGCAACTTCCAAATGGCACAGGCAACACGTACTGCTCTAGCTAGAAGGAATCGCTGAATTGCGTTTACAGCGGGGATGCATGGATGATACACGTGTGTACAGTGGCACAGTAGTAACGTGTTCGCCTCGTGTCAAGCAAACCCCGAGTTCGAACCTGGGTACAGGGGCTTTTTTCTCTCACTTTGCACTAGGCCTTACGGTCTGAATGTGGAGTCTTTCGGATGAGACGATAAACCGAGGTCCCGTGTGCCCATACACTTAGCACACGTTAAGCCCAGTGGCAACGAAAAATATGTCATTTGGTCAAAATTTAGCCCCCCCCCCCCCCCCCCCCATATTTCCTTCCTTATCAGTCACACAAAAAATCGCATGGAAAAACAAAAACAAATCGGTGGCGCGCCTCTGGCTGCGAAGCGCTGTCCAGGTGGGAGCAACCCGAATTTCACAGAGACGCCTCTGTGACTATAAAGTACCTAATACCTAATGCATTGCCTAGGAGATACACCCACTCTTTCGGCCATGCAGAATTTAAAACGATAATTGCTGGGGAAGGTCCCCAAAGGCCAACGAATCCCCAAGGCTACAGGACATGAGCCCGTGCAAATGCCTTCTTCTTTGTCAGTCACAGATAACGAAACAGACTAATCAGCTGTAGGCCTACAATGGTTTGGGTATTGCTGTATAAAGTCAATTGCCATGCAACTCTCAATCTTACTTTGCTATTGGCCCAACCTTGAGGCTAATGACAACCAATAGGCCTGGTAAAAAAAGCATTTGCGTGCAGGGATTTCCACTACTAATATTCAACAAGTAGGGTAAGACGGGGTAAAAAGCAGGCATGGGAATTGTCAGTCTTTTGGCTGATTTCAGCTTTTTTCATGGTCCTCTTCAGTCTTTTTTTGCAAGTTTCAGCTTTTTTGATGGTTCAAGAGGACATTTATGAGATGAAAAAAAGAAGCCCAATGAGTAAAACTTAAGTTATTGGTTATAAATGAATGCAAAATGAACTAAATATATCAGTCTTATCTCTAATACTGTTTTTAAGGCTTAGATAACAAAACAAGCTTCATTTTCTGGGGGCTGTATCCCAACACACACGGTTTTCAGTGGGTTTTTTTTTTTATTCCTTGTTCCTATGCCTGCTTCCAGACCCCAATTTTCAGTCTTTTTTGTCTTCTCTAATTCCCATGCCTGAAAAAGCCCATGGGCGGATAAGAAGCCCATGTCAATTATCTCATGAAATGAAGCACATTTCAGTCACATTTTGCCCATGAGATGGGCACGACTAAATGTGCTTCATTTCATGAGATCAAATGGGCTTCTGCCCATGAGCTGCACCCCGTCTTCACCTACTATTTTGAGCGTTTTTTTGCGCTCTCATGGGCAAAAATTTAGACTGAAATAAAAAGCGCTTCATTTTCATGAGATAATTGACATGGGCTTCTTACCCGCCCATGGGCTTTTTACTCCGTCTTCACCTACTATTTTGAATGGGGGTTTTTTGCGCTCTCTATTGAGCCTACATGACATTAAAAAATAAAACACAAGGGTTTGCAAAGACAAACTTACATGGTACTCTACATGGTAATTTGTGTGTAAGGAGGTGACAAGAGTGAAATCCCTTTTGCGCCACACGCGCACTGTTGCCTCATTTCCCTTCCTGTCTGTCGTCACAATCACGTGACTGTCAGGTGACGCCAAAATGCACGTGCCGTATCGGTGACCTTGGAGACGGTGAAGGACACAGCCTGGGAAGGTGGGAGGTCAGAAAAGGTCAAGCCAGAATAGTCTGTTGGTTACGCCGTATCAAAAGTTGATTCATAATGGAATCAACCTGTAAATTTCAGTACCAAACTAACGTGAAATGGGAATCATAGGCCTAGTAAGGTAGGGACAGAAATAGGCAGTTGTGATGATAAGCATAATCACAAACAACAACACAGCATCAACACAGATACTACTACTTCTAGAAGAAGAAAAAGAGAAGAAGTCATAGACGAAGAAGAAGAAGAAGAAAAAGAAGAACAAGAAGAACAAGAACAAGAACAAGAAGAAGAACAAGAAAAAAAGAAGAAGAAGAAGAAAAAGAAGAAGAAGAAGAAGAACAAGAAGAAGAACAAGAACAAGAAGAACAAGAACAAGAAGAACAAGAAGAAGAAGAACAAGAAGAAGAACAAGAAGAAGTTAAAGGCAACTTTTCATGCCATACTAAGCTTTCATTTCCACACAAATTTAACATCACTACGTATTCAATATTCAGTAGAATACTTGAGGAAAAAACCCATATGCACACAGGTACGCAGCAATGAAAATGGCGCGATGACACCAAGTTCATAATATGTCACATGAGATGGCGATTTGGGGAATGGCAATTTGGGATATGGGGAAATGGCGATTAGGGGAAATGGCGATTTGGGAAATGGTGATATGGGAAAATGGCGATTTGGGATATGGGGAAATGGTGACATGGGAATGGCGATATGGGAATGGCGATATGGGGAAATGGTGATATTGGAAATGGCGGTATGGGGAAAAGGTGATATGGGGAAATGGCGATTTGGGGAAATGGCGATTTGGGGAAATGGTGATACGGGGAATGGCAATATGGGGAAATGGTGACATGGCAAATGGGGAAATGGCGATATGGGGAAATGGCGATATGGAGAAATGGCGATATGGGGAATGGTGATTTGGGGGAATGGCGATAAGGGAAATGGGGAAATGGCGACATGGCAAATGGCGATATGGGGAAATGGCAATATGGGGAAATGGCGATATGGGGATATGGGGAAATGGCGACATGGCAAATGGCAATATGGGGAAATGGCGATTTGGGGAAATGGCGATATGGAGAAATGGCGATATGGGGAATGGTGATTTGGGGGAATGGCGATAAGGGGAATGGGGAAATGGCGACATGGCAAATGGCGATATGGGGAAGTGGCAATATGGGGAAATGGCGACATGGCAAAATGGGGAAATGGCGACATAGCAAATGGTGATATTGGGAAATGGCAATATGGGGAAATGGCGACATGGGGAAATGGCGACATGGGGAAATGGCGACATGATTTGGGAAATGGCGGGGGCGATTTGGGAAAATGGCGACATGGGGAAATGGCGATGGCAAATGGTGATACGGGGAAATGGCCATATGGGATGTCCCCGCTTTACTGACCAGTGCGGATGTTAAACACGCGCAGCATGCGGTCATAATAAGCACCAATGACCAGGTTGTCGTCCAGTAGACGGAAGTTCTGCAGGCCGTCCCCTTCCTCTGACCATTGGCAACAACACTTTCCGCTATCACTGGGCCCAGTGCTCACTGCTTCTGGACAGTTCCAGAAAGAGGTAGTCCCTATGTTAGCTAGCAAACAGATGAGAGAGAGAGAGAGAGGGGGGGGGGGGAGAGAGAGAGAGAGAGAGAGAGAGAGAGAGAGAGAGAGAGTGTGTGTGTGTGTGTGTGTGTGTGTGTGTGTGTGTGTGTGTGTGTGTGCACGCATGCACGTGTTTGCATGTGGATCATCTGTTGGTAAGATATAGGCCTACAAACTTGCGTCGAAAAAACGAAGTTACGTTTTAGTCCTTGATATTGTAACAGTTGCCGAAAGAAAAAAACAGTGGTCAAAAGAAAGAACTGTTATCAAAAGAACAGTTGTCAAAAGAAAGAACAGTTGTCAAAAGAACAGTCGTCAAAAGACTGTTATCAAAAGAACAGTTGTCAAAAGAACAGTTGCTAAAAGAAAGAACAGTTGTCAAAAGAACAGTCGTCAAAAGAACAGTTGTTAAAAGAAAGAACAGTTGTCAAAAGAACAGTTGTCAAAAGAACAGTTGTCAAAAGAACAGTTGTCAAAAGAAAGAACAGTTGTCAAAAGAACAGTTGTCAAAAGAACAGTTGTCAAAAGAAAGAACAGTTGTCAAAAGAAAGAACAGTTGTCAAAAGAACAGTTGTCAAAAGAAAGAACAGTTGTCAAAAGAAAGAACAGTTGTCAAAAGAAAGAACAGTTGTCAAAAGAACAGTTGTCAAAAGAAAGAACAGTTGTCAAAAGAACAGTTGTCAAAAGAAAGAACAGTTGTCAAAAGAACAGTTGTCAAAAGAACAGTTGTCAAAAGAACAGTTGTCAAAAGAACAGTTGTCAAAAGAAAGAAAAGAAAGAACAGTTGTCAAAAGAACAGTTGTCAAAAAAAGAACAGTTGTCAAAAGAAAGAACAGTTGTCAAAAGAAAGAACAGTTGTCAAAAGAGAACAGTTGTCAAAAGAAAGAACAGTTGTCAAAAGAACAGTTGTCAAAAGAAAGAACAGTTGTCAAAAGAACAGTTGTCAAAAGAACAGTTGTCAAAAGAACAGTTGTCAAAAGAACAGTTGTCAAAAGAAAGAAATATGAAGACATGAACAGTAATAAAGTAGATACAGGAGAGAGAGAGAGAGAGAGAGAGAGAGAGAGAGAGAGAGAGAGAGAGAGAGAGAGAGAGAGAGAGAGAGAGAGAGAGAGAGAGAGAGAGAGACAGAGAGAGAGAGAGAGAGAGAGAGAGAGAGAGAGAGAGAGAGAGAGAGAGAGAGAGAGAGAGAGAGAGAGAGAGAGAGAGAGAGAGAGAGAGAGAGAGAGAGAGAGAGAGAGAGAGAGAGAGAGAGAGAGAGAGAGAGAGAGAGAGAGAGAGAGAGAGAGAGAGAGAGAGAGAGAGAGAGAGAGAGAGAGAGAGAGAGAGAGAGAGAGAGAGAGAGAGAGAGAGAGAGAGAGAGAGAGAGAGAGAGAGAGAGAGAGAGAGAGAGAGAGAGAGAGAGAGAGAGAGAGAGAGAGAGAGAGAGAGAGAGAGAGAGAGAGAGAGAGAGAGAGAG
>CM065701.1:21393275-21408275 GCA_017654935.2 Phymorhynchus buccinoides
TCCAAAGTTACTGACACCATCTTGAGTAACTACTAGACAATAATGTTTATCCCTCTGTAAGTACTTTCTTTGATCCTATTTTCCAAGCTTCTGATATAAATTTAGCAATGGAATTTAAGACAACCTCATCTTCCGATGCAAGCAAAGCAATTAAATCTTTTCCAACAACAAATTTTCTCAAAAACTGTACATCTGTTTCTAATAGTATCAAAAGCTTTACATTCAAAAACAAAATGAACCTCATTATCAATTACAGCATTTCACATTGGACAAGGGGCATTAGTGGATGTGCCCGGTTGAAACCATTTTGTGCATGCATTAAATCCAAAAGTCCGCAATTGAAAGCGGGCCAAGAGAGAGAGAGAGAGAGAGAGAGAGAGAGAGAGAGAGAGAGAGAGAGAGAGAGAGAGAGAGAGAGAGAGAGAGAGAGAGAGAGAGAGAGAGAGAGAGAGAAGAGAGAGAGAGAGAGAGAGAGAGAGAGAGAGAGAGAGAGAGAGAGAGAGAGAGAGAGAGAGAGAGAGAGAGGGGGGAAGACAGAAAGATAGGCACACAGAGACACTGAAAAACCAGATAGACCGTCAGACAGACAGCTGGAAGGACACACAGGAAGAGAAAGACATGCAAAATTCTTTTAACTCCTTCTCACGTTATCAACTTACTTTTCTCAGTATCATACACGTAAATTGAGAATCTAAATTGTCTCCTGTTGTTGGAGGCCGTGGAGCTGGCGTAGAAGAGCAAGAGATCCCCCTCTCTGGTGATGTCAAGGCAGTCGTCATCAAAGTACCGGGACCCGTTAAGCACCTCGGGCGTCTGGATGGTCCCTCTGAAGGTCTTCCGACGAAGATCAAACACCACCAGAGTGTCGTAGGAACTAGACTCAGCCAAGATGAAAGTTGCAGAAGAGTTCACCTACACCAAGAACAAAATGGCAGAGACAAGCGTGAAATCCATATAAACTGTACTCCTCCTCTTCTTCTTCTTCTTCTTCTTCTTCTTCTTCTTCTTCTTCTTCTCCGCCTTAGGCAGACAACTTCATCACGCTGAAGATTCTGCTGCACTTTAGGGGGTAGTACGAAAAAGGAAAGAAAATAAGTTCAGCAAAGATAGGGTAGATAGTGAATTGTGAGATATTATGGGGAAAAGATAGAGCCCAAGATAGTCGGGAATAATTTAAGTATTTTTTATACTTTTGATACTCCACGTTCAAGGCAAAGATCAAAACAATTTTTCATGATTTGAAAATGTAAAAGAAAGGGGGAAATAAATTGTATGCTCCTAAAAAATTAAAAAATAAAAACTGAAACAGACTGCAACGTCACTGGAACTTACAACAAATGATGAAAATGATGTTTTGCGTCCTCTCGGTCATAGACACATATTGGACATTTGTAAATACAAAGATGGTGGGAACAATACTGGCTACAATGCCCGGAGGCAGTGCAACACCAGTAAAGTCCCGAGTTTTTAACAACGACGAAAATGGTGTTTTACGTCCTCTTGGTCTGAATCAGACACATATGGGACATTTGTAAATACAATGGTGGGAACAATACTGGAGGCAATGCCCGGAGGCAGTACGAAACCAGTAAAGTCCCGATTTTTTTAATTAATACAGATAGGTGTAGCGGTAACCACGCCTCGGTTAAACCTCATCGGCTATGGCACCGCTACAAGTATTTTTTGACGAGTTTTTAACAATGTAGATAGGTGAACATACAACAAACAAACAACTATACGACAAAGTGTAAAGTGACGTTATTTTATTCACAAGAGACAAAACAAGACTACTTTAAATTTAGCAGTAGTTTTGTTTTGTCTCTTGTGAATAAAATAACGTCACTTTGCACTTGTCCTGTAGTGGTTTGCTTGTTGTATGCTCCTAGTTGTAAATTTCGAGTTATATCCCTTGAATTTCATCAAATAAGACTTACTGGTGAAATTCAGGGGAGCTAATTTTGGTCTCTACAGTCATTTTTTTTGTTTTGCTTAGAAAAAAATCATGCATTGTATAGCGTTACTTAAAAACATGATATTTTACCACAAAATAATATCAGGTCACACCTTTTCACTATACCTACTTTGGTTTAGATCCATCCATTATCTGTGAATAATCATCGTTGCTTCAAAAAAAATTTTTTAAAGACTCACTGGGATTATGTTAACATGGCTTGTCATTTTGTAAATCTGACATTGCGTGTCTCTGCATTGAACACTAACTCTGGTTTCTCATTAATAAAAACTCGGGACTTTACTGGTTTCGTACTGCCTCCGGGCATTGCCTCCAGTATTGTTCCCACCATATTTGTATTTACAAATGTCCCATATGTGTCTGATTCAGACCAAGAGGACGTAAAACACCATTTTCGCCGTGTCTCTGCATTGATAACTGTAATCAATAATAATGTTGCGGTACCATAGCCGATGAGGTTTAACAGAGGCGTGGTTACCGCTACACCTATCTATATTGTTAAAAACTCGGGACTTTACTGGTGTTGCACTGCCTTCGGGCATTGCAGCCAGTATTGTTCCCACCATCTTTGTATTTACAAATGTCCCATATGTGTCTATGACCGAGAGGACGTAAAACATCATTTTCATCATTTCATCGTGTCTCTGCATTACTTAAATATTTAACTATGGCGGTACATAGCCGATGAGGTTTAACCGAGGCGTGGTTACCGCTACACCTATCTATATTGTTAAAAACTCGGGACTTTACTGGTGTTGCACTGCCTCCGGGCATTGCACCCAGTATTGTTCCCACCATCTTTGTATTTACAAATGTCCCATATGTGTCTATGACCGAGAGGACGTAAAACATCATTTTCACCGCGTGTCTCTGCAAAAGAAGGTTCAATCGAAATTGAAGACAGTCCCGCGTGTCTTTAAAATAAAAAAATGAACCCATTATGTTTATGAAGATATACCAATCAACATTGATTTTGCCAGTTTTCATTTGCCCCATTTTTTTCTTTCTTTCATTCAAAATGAGTTGCTATTGTCGTTACTCGTGGGAGTATCTAAACCATCTTGGAAAGAACAAATGACAACCTTTCGTGCATAGAATATTTGTCACAATCACGCAAACTCAAAATTACTATTGAATTGCTTTTTTGTTTGTGGCACAAGCCACAAACCTATAACTCACTTTGTCGGTCTGTCGGTAGGTCCAAAATTGTCGCACTTCAAAACGAGGCTGCACTTCAAATTGAGGCTGCTCTTTAAAATGATGTTTCGTTTTCAATTGTCGCACGTTACAACTAACAAATGTCCCATATGTGCCTTCCCAGGTCGAGAGGACGTAAAGCTCAAATTTACATACATACAATTGTCGCACGCCACAAACGATTGCGAATCCGCGCTTGTTTTTAAAGTGACAACTTTGTGGTTTTCGTCAAGGTATTTCAGCGCTATATACTTACCAAGAGCTGTCTCATCTGCAAGGGTTGTTCTCCGCCTTGCTGTATTCTGTCCACAACTTGACCACTGTCCACTGAGTACACATTAAAGCCATGTCCAGTTTCGGACAACGCTAGCAGATCTGTAAACAATTGGGTGGAAAAAATACAAAATGACTGTTATTTCGTAGGCTTATTCAAAATGCCTAGGGAAAAATAGATTTGTGTAATTACATTGGATTGCAAATTCATCAGGAATCCATAAATGTTTACCAGGTTTGTTTTTTCTTTTCATTTTATCGATGGAGAAGCAAAAAAACTACTGGTAACTACCTGGTAACTGGTAAGTTGCAAGGTTTCAAATTTCATATTTACATATAAATGCGCTTGAGTCCAATGTTCTACTGAATATGAGAAATTACCAGTTTATAAAGATTTTAAAAAAACGTGCATTTCCATTTTCTTACCCGATCTACGATCTACGCTTTTCAGATACAGTGGTTTGAAAAAGGCTACATAAAAAGCCGAACATTCCCTTCAAATCTGTGCAAGCTTATATTTTGTGTCTTCTTTTCCTCCTAAAAACATAAACAAAACAACAACAAAATAAAATAAAATACTAGGCTCACTTTTGCCCCTGTCCAGAAGTTGAAGAGGAGAGCTGTAGGTAGGTATGTGGATGTGACCTTCAAAGGTCATGATGACCTTCATCTTGTCCACGTCCACTAATCGCAGTCGGTTTTCCACCGCACAGATGACACGTGACCCTGTCACGTGGGCTATGGAGAGGTCAAGGTCATCCACGTTCTGGAAAGAAACATGCGTGAAGGGGATCAGTCAACCCTGGAGAGAGAGAGAGAGAGAGAGAGAGAGAGAGAGAGAGAGAGAGAGAGAGAGAGAGAGAGAGAGAGAGAGAGAGAGAGAGATATGGAGAGACGGTCTCTTTCGACACATCTCTGGATGAATCACGGGGCAGGGTGGCTCGACTCGTGTAAGTAAAATGCCTGAGTTTTTCTTCTTCAACGGTCGATTCAGTTGTCAAAAACGTCAGAGTTTTAAACCAGTTGCCAGGATCAAGTTCACAGTCTTTTTCAGGTTAGTGCAGCTGCCATGAGCTGCACCTGTAGCTCCGCTCCCCTCTGGCCAGGTCTCGTGTCGTAGAGCATCGTGGACAGGACAGGCTCGTAAGATGTGTTCTGGAGTCTGAGGTCCTGACCCACACCAAAGACACTGAAAAGAAAGACTAACATCCGGTCCCTTTTCCCTATATGAGTAATGAGGACAGAAACGCTGGTTATGTCCCTTTTAAACGTGACACATTTAGGTTCCATTAACTCTTTTTCAAATCTGAGAGAGTTATCTTTTGATGAGTCAGTTATACTTTGGATAACTACCCCACTAACGATAACTCTATCAGCCCGGCTCGCCGTAACTCTTAAGTAGTCCATCTTACCCTTTTAGAGTATTTGCCCACACGGACATCCATCATGATTGGGTCCGTTGAGGTTCAATACATGTATTCGGACCGCAGTATGCAGCAGTCTTTCTGCTTGCCCTCCACCTCATTGGTGAGTGGTAATAAGGACAACGTAGAGGCCCTCTACTATCCTGGAGTTTGATATACTACTTGGGACTTTCCTGCTATTGCCGTAGGCTACCTCCAGGATCAACCCATTATCTGTATGCTTATTTGTTGTTGTTGTTGTTGTTTTCGTTCCCCAGCTTAACACTCTGGGGGCACACCCAGTGCCATGTGAACATTTCTCATGGCCTTGGGTGGGAAGATTACGTGTATGGCTGCTTTTAAAGTGCCCCGCCACATGGGCGGCCATACTCCGTCTTCAGAGGACTTTCGCTTCATTCATGGAGCCACCCACACATTCACTCCACCCGTGGAGTGACAACAACCAACAATTCTTTACGGTGTGTAAGGAGAACTGCCACTGGTAAAGACAGCTTCCATTGGGCACAGCCGCATCATTTTAATATTGGCCATGGGTCAGTTTCACTTGCATCACGTGTACAGACACAGTGAATAGCCAAGGACCCTTGGCCGAAGTGTATGTTTATAAATGTCCCATATTATGTACCTGTTCCAGGTCGGAGGTCGTTTAACATAATATTATCTTCTCTTTTGCCCTCTACTGATTATGCTGTAACAAGCATTGCACGCGCGTTAAAGATCTCTGCGGCAACAGAGGGGTTGTTGCTCGTGGTCTCCCTCCCTCTGCCCGTTCAACCTCACACAAGGCCATCACGCAAACCATTTTTTCTCAAAAATAAACTGATGGCGCTGCAACAACGACGATGCGCTCATTGAGTGAGGTCAGCCTGTATTTCACAAGGGGCGATCGAAAATGACAACAAATCCAATACAATACACTAGACATGAAAGGAACTACAAAATATATCTTACCTGAACCACTGTATGGTATCCATCTAGAAACAGCTACTCTTGGTTTACAAACACCCAATCTGCGCTGAGAATCAGTGTTGTTTTTCGAAAAGAATGATTGCGTTATTCTAAGAAAAACTTACTTTCAGTTTGCAATTAAGAACCGGTTCACAGCAACTCCAACCGGTTTTTCGAACCGCGAAAGTTTAGCACCGGTTTTTCGGTACAAACCGGTTTCCCCCCCCACCTCTACTTAATAACAATAGGGAAGGTCCTAATAGGGAGGTGCCGCTGTATTGAATGTTCACCTTGCCAATGTAGCCTTTCCTGAGCACTTTACGCTGAGTGACGTCATAGACCTGCAGGAATTGACGACACCCTCTCTGGGTCCACAGCAGCACGTGACAATCATTGCCAAGATGGAGCATGTCTCTGACACAGAGAGAGAGAGAGAGAGAGAGAGAGAGAGAGAGAGAGAGAGAGAGAGAGAGAGAGAGAGAGAGAGAATTCAATTGGACAATTCGACATTTTCATTGTTATTACCAAACTAGGTCTGACGACAAGGGGAGTTGGCAAAATGTATCAACTTTCAAAACAAAGAACATATAGACAACAACAAAACATGATTCAACAAAAAGAAAGAAATAACACCACGTGACAAGTCCGAACAAGTAGAAATCATACTCTCATTCCGTTTGCTTGGCCTACGTGTTGAACAACGAGATAGAGAGAGAGAGCGAGAGAGAGAGAGAGAGAGAGAGAGAGAGAGAGAGAGAGAGGGGGAGAGAGGGAGAGAGATACGGATAGGGATATTTATTCAATCAAGGCCATAGCCCCTCATGAGTGGGTGATACAATAGAGCATAGTCAGGCATAATCAGACATAATAAATAATAAGTACACACAAAGCAAAACATAAGCATAACATGGGGGAATCATCAACCTCTAACTGCATAAGGTAGACCTGATTTGAAAGGCTTTATATAAATATACTGCAAACATTTTAACTACTTGTTCATTGGTTGATGACATTAACCCTTTCACCGCCAGCCATATTTCAGGCAGGAATTCCCATTAACATTACCCGGGTAGAGAACAAAATCCATCTGCAGTATTGGGGATTCTTCTGTGGCATATGTAAAATAAGGTCTATCCTTACTTCCCAAAACTAAGACAATAGGGTCTTTGGACAATAGACCCAAATTTGATGCCTTTTAGTGACATAGAAGTTAAATCATTGTGGTGCTAAAATGCGACTTTGGCGGCGAAAGGGTTAACATTCCTAATCTAAACAAAGACGGTTGGCTGTAATACTTCCGAGGTATTAACTGAAACCTGAGATCACTCAATACAGGACAGGAAAAAACAAAAGTACTACTGGCGGGGGGGGGGAGAGAGAGAGAGAGAGAGAGAGAGAGAGAGAGAGAGAGAGAGAGAGAGAGAGAGAGAGAGAGAGAGAGAGAGAGAGAGAGAGAGAGAGAGCGAGAGCAAGAGCGAGAGAGAGAGAGAGAGAGAGAGAGAGAGAGGATACAGTGAAGGTTTGTTGGTAGGTCTACCTGCATGGTTTAAGCCTTTCACTTTAATTAAGGGATGATGTTTTTGTCAGTACAAAATTAGAATTCCGTTTATAGGCCCTACTTAAACGCTGTGTGGGTTTGCGCGTGTGTATATATAGGTGTGTGACCGCAAACACCAATCCATTCAATATCACAACCGTGCGCGTAATTATATCAATGCAAACGAGCTTGCCCCTACAGTCATGCACAGCACGTGCACCACCACTACTACCACCACCAACACAACAACAAACAACACACACGCACGCACACGCGCACACGCGCGCGCGCACGCGCACGCGCACACGCACACACACACACACACACGCACACACACACACACACACACACACTGCATGGCCAGTTGGATGGAATGGAGCAAAGATGGACAAACGGATGAACAGAAACATGCACAGGAAAAGGAGAGGTGCAGAGAGAAGAAGTGACATACGTAATATAGATGCGCATAGGTAGATATAAAGAATTAACCCTTTCACCGCCAAAGTCGCATTTTAGCACCACAGTGATTTAACACCTATGTTACTAAAAGGCATCAAATTGGGGTCTATTATCCAAAGACACTATTGTCTCAGTTTTGGGAAGTAAGGATAGACCTGATTTTATATATGTCACAGAAGAATCCCCAATACTGCAGACATATTTTGTTCTCTACCTAAGTAAATGTAATGGAACTTTTTGGCTGAAATATGGCTGGCGGTGAAAGGGTTAACAAAAATACACGAAGTTAGAGAATGGGAGAAGAACGAAAAACAAACACCACCTCCACCAGCAAAAACAATAACAACACCGTCACCACCAAACAACAACAACAATAACAAGCCCTTACTTTATACTGCCAAGGTATCCATTTCCCGATTCATCATTGCCACCATCATCATCATCAGAGTCGTCGTCGTCGTCGTCGTCATCATCATCATCATCAGATTCGTCGTCTTTGTCATCACCGGTCAGCTCCCCCTCTCTCTCCACCGTCTCCTCGCCCTTGTCGCCCACCCTGACGATGACGCGCTCCTTGAAGGGCAAGGAGACGCTGACGTCACGGGCGTGTGACGTCACAGGCGGTAACGCTGACGTCACGGTGGCAGTCTCTTCTTCGGTGTCCATGTCCTCGGGGCGGGACAGGTCCCACACGGCGAGGTGTCGGTCGTCGTTCGAGTAGATGCTGACCACTGTCTCCAAGTCCACCGTGAAGATGTCGTCCACCTGGCATGCGCAGGCAACAGGAAGAAGAAGGTCAAACAGACCATAATAGTAATAATAATAACCACAGCAACGAGAACTACAACAGGAGCGAAAGCATTGTGCAAGGAGACGATCGACGAAGATGAAGAACAGTAACACGAAGAAGAAGAAGAACACCAAGAAAAAACAACAAATCAACAAACAAAAAGAACAGCAACGGGAACTTAGTTTTTTCACCCGATCCTCAATCCTTACTCAATCCTTCCACTAGTTTTTCACCTGATCCTCAATCCTTACTCAGTCCTTCCACTAGTTTTTCACCCGATCCTCAATCCTTCCACTAGTTTTTCCACCCGATCCTCAATCCTTACTCAAACCTTCCACTAGTTTTTCACCCGATCCTCAATCCTTACTCAAACCTTCCACTTGGTTTTTCACCCGATCCTCAATGCTTACTCAATCTTCCACTAGTTTTTCACCTCAATCCTTACTCAAACCTTCCACTAGTTTTTCACCTCAATCCTTACTCAAACCTTCCACTAGTTTTTCACCTCAATCCTTACTCAAACCTTCCACTAGTTTTTCACCTCAATCCTTACTCAAACCTTCCACTAGTTTTTCACCCGATCCTCAATCCTTCCACTAGTTTTTCCACCAGATCCTCAATCCTTACTCAGTCATTCCACTAGTTTTCACCGGATCCTCAATCCTTACTCAAACCTTCCACTAGTTTCCACCAGATCCTCAATCCTTACTCAAACCTTCCACTAGTTTTCCACCCGATCCTCAATCCTTACTCAATCCTTCCACTAGTTTTCACCCGATCCTCAATCCTTACTCAAACCTTCCACTAGTTTTTCCACCCGATCCTCAATCCTTACTCAAACCTTCCACTAGTGTTTCCACCCGATCCTCAATCCTTACTCAATCCTTCCACTAGTTTTTCCACCCGATCCTCAATCCTTACTCAAACCTTCCACTAGTTTTTCCATCTGATCCTCAATCCTTACTCAATCCTTCCACCTCTGCCTTCCCCTTCTTCCTGCTCTCCACGGTGTTTCTGGGATGATATGAAGTGCTAAGATGTAGTTTACACACAGCCATCAAATGTTTGAATTGAAAGTCTTCACTGCACTGAGAAGAGCAACATTATGCCGTTCTCAGAAAATGGATAAAACTTTGAGACTTTGAGAATGAGAGTTATGAACATCCAGTGGGTGTCTTAAATACAACTTAGTTTCATTGGGGATATAAGGATATAAAGTTAGTATAATGGTAGATGAGCTTAGCCTAAGGCCACCACTCTGCTCTCTCTAAAAGAGCAATTTTTAATTTTTAATTTTAGTATTAGCCACTTCAAAACTTGCCCATTACATTACTTGGGTGATGGTGATCAAGAATCTGATTGGTTTAAGGAGTGTGTTAGAAACGGTTTTCGGACTATGCTAGAAACGGTTTTCGGACTATGCTAGAAACGATTTTCGGACTATGACCACTGCTGAAAGACACAACAAGGTCAAATGTCAAGGCCATCATCATCATCTATCTACTCATGAGCTTCAGCCAATCTACCAACCTACAAAATATGTAACTGTAAAAATGGGAATGGAAAGGCTAGGACAACCATTTCTGACATGCTCAAGGCTAAATGTCGAGGACAAAAAGGTCAGTTTTTTTCAGTTATCCAAACCATCTCAACAGCCAATACACTCACATAACAAGTTTTAAGATTGTCTAACTCCAAAGACGTTAATGCTTTGGTCACCACAAGAAACATACATTTTCAAAGACCAAACTTCATTTGTGCGGTTTGGCAAATGCGCAAAACGCCTATCCACCGGCCTCTCGGCGCCCGTATATCTGATATTCCTGGACGGATTGCCTTCACATTTGGAAAGTAGATGCCAAACTGGAAGCCAATCGATTAATAAACGCGCGCGATATGCGCCGCTTGATCTTTTCACAAACCGCGGCGAAACGAGACCCGCCGTTGACTCGACATTTAGCACGTGCATGACCAGGGATAGTGACTATCTTGGTGCAAAATGTCAACAGCATCCATTCATAAACGCGCGCGATATCTGCCAATTTACATTTGCACGGACCCGGCATTTCAAGCCGTCCACAACAAACAGCTTACACAGAAAGAACTCAGTACTGCGTGTGCGCGGGCAAGAAAAGGGTTGGAGAGCGGAGATTACTTTAGCGAGGTACAATATCCCGCTATTCACCGAGTGAGAGCGGAGATTACTTTAGCGAGGGACGGGGTTGAACGGGATGAGAGAAGAAGATGGAAGGACGGAGAGAGACAAAAGTAATAATATAATATTTCGCAGACCCAGCGAAACCGGTACTTAGCGTTACCGGTACTTGGCGTTACCGGTACTAGGTGTTACCGGTACTAGGCGTTGCGCTAGTGCTTATGATTTATCTTTGAAATTCTTCTTTCCTTACGTAACACATCATCTGTCCCGTTGGATTATTATCAATTCATTAGGTACATGCGCACCTCTTCATCTTCGAAGATGTCGCAGGAGCTAGCAGTGTGGAGATCCCACACGGTGATGGACCCAGAACTTCGAGCGAAGGTAGGGTGGTACAAATAACGACCGTTGGGGGTGACCTGAAACCTGCCACTGTGTGCCGCTACGGACCAGCTCATACCGTAGGGCTTCCGAGCTGAAGCGAGACAGAAACAAAATGTAGGCCTGTATATATCTATATCTAATTTACACCAGTACAATAGATGTGTTGGTTGGTAAGGCACGTGCGCGTGTTCAGAAACACAACATGAAACAAAGCGAGCGCGTGCAAAGCAAAGAACATAATACTTACACAGTAAGATGCATGCACATTCACACTTGCACAAACATGGATGCTGCATACCCAGTAACACACACACACACACGTACACGCATGCGCGCGCACACACACACACACACACACGCACGCACACGCACACACACACACACACAGTCACACATACACACAGACACACACACACACATTATCTCTCTCTCTCTCTCTCTCTCTCTCTCTCTCTCTCTCTCTCTCTCTCTGATCGTTTTGCAGAAATAGGCCTACATGAAACAAAACCAGAATGGTTTCATGCATTAATGCAATTGTTACCAGTTTGACTACATTCAATCAACAAGACAAGTTTGGAAAACCAGTCACATCATTGAAAACACGTAAAAGAATCATCATCATGGGCATGCAATATAAAAAAAAAACACTGACAGACAGACAGACAGACAGACAGACAGAAAGACAGACTGACAAAAAGGTGGACAAATTATTAGACATGGTCTTGTGTTGTTGGTAGCCTACCTCTTCTCATATTCTAAAGTAAGCCTACGTGTCAAACAACACACAAATAACATAGCTTTTAACCCTTCTATCGCCAGTGTCGCATTAATGCACCACAATGGTTTATCACCCATGTCACTAAAAGGCATCAAATCAGGGACTGTTATCCGAAGACCTTATTTTCTTAATTTTGGGAGGCAAGGATATGTCTAATGTTAGGGGAAGACGGGGTAAAAAACGCATGGGCGGGTAAGAAGCCCACCCCAATTATCTCATGAAATAAAGAAAATTTCAGTCAAATTTGCCCATGAGACGAATGCTAGACATTAACGCTCGTCTCATGGGCAAAATGAGACTGAAATTTGCTTCATTTCATGAGATAATTGGGGTGGGCTTCTTACCCGCCCATGCGCTTTTTACCCCGTCTTCCCCTATGCATGTCACAGAGGAATTCACAATATTGCAGATAATCTTTGTTTCTACCCAGTTAAGCTTAATGGTATATTTTGGCTGGAAAATGGCTGGATTTTTTTGCTGAGCCTACCTTTGTAGATCTTCTCTGTTCGCAGCGTGGAGATATCCAACAAATTCAAATGGCTGTCATGCATGCTTGTCCAGATGACGTGTTTCCCGTCAGGGCTGATTGCTAATCCTCGCACTCTGAAGTAGTCTTCATCTTCATCATCATCATCATCATCGTCGTCATCATCATCAGGCTGCGGTTCGCTTTGATTCATAGGGTGATTGTCCTCAGAATCGCAGAGCACTTTCGCCACCACGATGCGTTTTTCTACGACGTCCACCACTGTCAAGCTAATACAATCCTCGCACGTGCAAACCGCGTGACGCTCGTTGCCTGAATAAGTACAATACAACAATACACACAAACAGACACACAGCAAGTGTAAAGTGACGTTATTTTATTCACAAGAGACACGACAAAACAACTGAATATTTCGGCGAATGCGCCTTTATCAACATAATGATAATAATTAATAATACTCATATAGCGCATAATCTTGCAAAGCAACTCAATGCGCTTTTTTCACTCACCATTCCTACAAACATTTCTAACAGACTGGTTCACGTATCCTCACCATACATCTCTATGCATTGTATATAGCCCCCCCACCCCACCTCCAAACCCCACCCCCAACCCCACCCCCGCCCCCCTACTCCCCACCCCCATAGACACACAAGAAAACAGCAAACAGCAGAGATATCAACAGGAGCAATAAACACATACTTCCCCTCCACGATCCAATCCGTGAATGATACATTCAAATCTTTTAATCGTCAACAAAGGGTTTTTTTAAACTGCAAGAATCAGTCTCACGAAACAGTGTAGATTTTGTTTTAAATATAAAAAAAAGTCTTAGTGAACCGCTTTGCATAAACTGTCGATCTTCGAGTCCTTTTGGTTGTGAGAGTAAAGAAATTATAAACACTACTACTACTAGTAGTAGTAGTAGTAGTAGTAGTAGTAGTAGTAGTAGTAGTAGTAGTAGTAGTAGTAGTAGTAGTAGTAGTAGTAGTAGGGGAAGACGGGGTAAAAAGCGCATGGGCGGGTAAGAAGCCCACCCCAATTATCTCATGAAATGAAGCAAATTTCAATCTCATTTTGCCCATGAGACGAGCGTTAATGTCTAGCATTCGTCTCATGGGCAAATTTGACAGAAATTTTCTTTATTTCATGAGATAATTGGGGTGGGCTTCTTACCCGCCCATGCGCTTTTTACCCCGTCTTCCTAGTAGTAGTAGGCAGTCATAGTAGGTCCAAACGTACAGTAGCAGTACTATATCAATATTATGGCTTCTTGGACATTATAAAAGATTTGTTTACTCTAGACCAGAGAGTCTAGTCCCAAATATTTGCCAAATACATTTTAAAGTTTTTTTCCATATTTTTCCTCTTTTTTGAAATATAGAAGAATTCGTGGATCTGATAAATAATATAAATGCTAGTGATAACAATACTAATTCTTTGTTCCAGCTAAAACTGACTCAAGAACCCGTATGATTTAATACTAACCCAGTATAGCCGATCTAATATTAGTTACTAACAGAGTAACAAAGTTTTGGAATACTCTTCCTGCACATGTTGAGCACAGAATCTAACCAATTCAAAAACCTCCTTGATCGATACACCACCATCTTTACAATATGAGCATGACTAAAAGGCAGATTTGCCGAAAACAAAATATAAAAACCTCTCAGCTGTGCAAAAGTTCAAACAAAAATGACAGGACAGTCAAGAGGCCGCGAGAACGTTAACTCCTGACCTGACCTGACCTGACCTTGTTTGAATGTTAAAACCAGAGAGTAAAGATGTACACTGAGCAAGGCATTTCCACAAACAAACACATTTTATCCCAGCTAAGCAGAATAGCACCTACCACCCCACCCACCCTTTCTGCTAGCTGGCAGTCATAGTCGGAAACGACAAACTGTCATATATCAATGATGGCGCTTGGACACCTTAACTCTGAATGATGGTTGGTTGATGGTTCCCTGTTTTGCAGACGAGTGGACGTAGCCTAAATGCTAACCTTCATTCAATTTGAAAACCAGTATATATTACAAAGCCCCCCAACATCTGTATTGTTAAAAATTCCCATCAGCGACAATGTTGCCCTGCCTCCGGGCATTGCCTCCAAATCGTTCCCACCATCATATCTACTAATGTCCCATATGTAGTTTCAGACAAGAGGACGTTAAACAATCTTCCTCCTTTGAAAACCAGTCCCATCAGCGACAAAGCCCCCCAACAACCGGTGTCAAAACCAGTCCCATCAGCGACAAAGCCCCCCAACAACCGGTGTCAAAACCAGTCCCATCAGCGACAAAGCCCCCCAACAACCGGTGTCAAAACCAGTCCCATCAGCGACAAAGCCCCCCAACAACCGGTGTCAAAACCAGTCCCATCAGCGACAAAGCCCCCCAACAACCGGTGTCAAAACCAGTCCCATCAGCGACAACCCCCCAAAAACCAGTCCCAGGGAAACAAAAACCAGTGAAAACCACAATATCAAAGCCTCTGTTAAAACAATATTTCAGTCCTAGCAAAAATGTATCAGCCCTTGGTCAAATATGTTTCAGTATTTTGGTTTTGCCATCAGTTCCTGGGCCGTATGGCC
>CM065701.1:21413275-21418275 GCA_017654935.2 Phymorhynchus buccinoides
CAAAACTAACTATTGGATTTTGTAGCCTTTACTCTGGCCCAGGTCGGAAAGGAGTTTGTTGACGATATGTTAAATAGTTTGGAAGTTATTGAAATGTATGTACATTTGATTGTCACTTTCACTAATTCCCATATATGGATTTTTTCCCATCCGATTTCGCTGCAATTCACAGGAACATGGACGGACACTATTCTAATGCTCAATTGACAATATTAAACCGATTGGCCAAAATGTGGCCGAAATATGGCCCAAAATGGCACATTTGGGCAAAACTTTATTCTTCAATAACTTGAAAATGGCTGTACGGAATACTTTCATTTTTTCAGTATTAATAAAGAGTAACATTGCAATACTTTCGTTATAAATTCGAACCGGAAGTGCCAACCGGAAGTGGTAACGAAATTGCCAAATTTCATATTGAATAACTTGCAAATGTTTAGGGGGAGAATCCTGTCATGTTTACTCTCAAAGGCAAACATAAGCCCTCTAGTTGTTGTTTTTTGTTTTTTGTGTGCATTATTTCAAGAAACAAAACTGTCATAAATCCAGATCATTTTTCAAATTAACAATTATCTGCTCCTCCCCTTCTTTCCCCCTTTTAATATACTCACAACATAAGGAAACCCAACAGAGAAATAAGACAAACACACAAACTTCTTTCCCGTGTTCCTAGGATTTACGGACACAATGCGTGAACTACTCTACGCCTGTTTCCAGTCTTCAGTTTCCTGACTTCCTCGCTGCATTCATCCAACACATTCCAATTCTGGAATTGTTATCCATTAACTGATTAACAAACATGTTCACACGTTACTTACGTAGGAGAACATTATTTGAAACATTTTCTGGAAGGAAACGTCAAGAAAATAGGCCCAAGGGGCATAAACACAGCGATTAAAACAAGAACAAAAAGACGGAGTTAAAAAGAGTTCATCTGGAATTTGCTCACACAGAACTTCCAGATGGCAGAGGAACTATTTATACAAAAGAAAATAACTTTGGGCATTCTCACGATACAAACAAACAAACAAATAAACATTCTTACACGAGATGACGGTGTTTCCGTCTGACGTCACGCAAACGTCATTGATTCTTGCGTCATGGACAGGAATGACGTTGACAAGCTGACCCCCTGCTTTCGTCACCATGGAAAGACCCGGCAGAAGAAACACGTCATCCGCATTACGACACTGCTCCAGCAATGCCGTCAGTCTCTGAGTTTCACACAAAAAGATAGAGTACGAACAGGTCTGCGCGTTGGTTGGGTACGTGCATACCCCCCCCCCCCCCCTGAAATAGTAGAGATTGTAAAGAAATAACGTCATGCTTGCGTCGTTTTGAGGGGTACGCAACCCCCTTTGGTACTCTAAATAAAGAAGTGAACATTAGAGCTGCATGCCTGAAGCATAACTTCTTTACGCTAACGTACTTGAAAAATCATTTCACATGACAGAGATCTCTCCATCCCTAAAACAAAGACACGTAGCTATTATCAAGGTGCCTGTGATACTTAAAGGCATCGTAGCATCCGATCCCAAGGATCGGTTCTAGACTACTAGGCTAGTCGCAGCGAAGTTCTGCCTCGCAGTGGCTAGGGCAACAGGGAAAAAAGAACGGTTGAACCGTCTCTGTTGCGAACAGCGATTGAAATGATGATGCGCGCTTCGCGTGAAAGCTTTATAATAATTATATATGCCGGCTGTGCGTTTAATCACCTAGCAGTACATGACAGACATACAAAGGATGAGACTGGGGATCTCCCTGAAGAGCGGGGTGGGAATAATTGTCATATTTGGAACAATCGTGCACTTGGTGACAAGTTTTTGAAAATATGGCAGGGTCATAATGTATGACCATAAGGATTTCAAAAACTTGTCTCGTCTCCAAGTGCACGATTGTCTCAACTTCCCTCGTAGCTAGTAAAACCAAACCCTGGGCTTCTTTATAGGAGACGTTCCTGGGCCTGCTCCCTTCTGCCTCTTTCTTTCACCGAGCAGGGGGAACAGATGCCGTAGACATTTTTAAGAGTGTCTTTTAAGGGTGGAGAGGTTTTTTTTATCTACTGACTTACTATATCCATTAACCCTTTCGCCGCCAGACATTTTTCAGCCAAAAAATAGGGGAAGACGGGGTAAAAAGCGCATGGGCGGGTAAGAAGCCCACCCCAATTATCTCATGAAATAAAGAAAATTTCAGTCAAATTTGCCCATGAGACGAATGCTAGACATTAACGCTCGTCTCATGGGCAAAATGAGACTGAAATTTGCTTCATTTCATGAGATAATTGGGGTGGGCTTCTTACCCGCCCATGCGCTTTTTACCCCGTCTTCCCCTACCATTAAACTTAACTGGGTAGAGAAAATAAAATATCTACAATATTGCGATTTCCTCTGTGACATACATAACATTAGGCCTATCCTTACCTCCCAAAATTAAGAAAATAGGGTCTTTGGATAACAGGTCCTGATTTGATGCCTTTTGGTGACATGGGTGTTAAACCATTGTGGTGCATAAATGTGACGTTGGCGGTGAAAGGGTTAGCACACTTGTTCACACGTTACTCACTCATTTTCGCATTCCTTTTATTTCGCAATCGAAGTCTAAGTTCACAACTCAAGCGTTTATGGCTCCAACCCACCTGCGTGCGCATCTCGACCATTCCAACGGAAGTGTCGCCATCTTAGTCCTTATTTGTGTGTAAACAAAGTGAAAATGTTATCTAAATGTGTAAAGAAAACATCCAGATGTTATAAATACAGTTTAGATTAAGTTTCGAATTGGAACAGCCAAATACGCAGCATCGATCTGGCATTTTTCAAAAAAGGTAAGGACTAAGATGGCGGTCTCCCATAATATGGCGCTCCTTGTGGCCGGATATGACGACACGTGGGTACCAGCAATACGAGCGTTTGAAACCTGTTCCATGCTGCAGAGATCAGAGAGATTTTCAATGGAACAAAACACACACCCAAAGGTGCGCATGGGACCTAGAGACGCACTGGCTCCACCTGCCCTACCAACACAAGAGCAGCAATATACACCTTCCCATCACTTTACCTGAGAGGAGTTCGGTTTGATCCGCCCGATCAGCTGTGCAGGGAGTTGCGTGAGGTCCTCACGTAAGGCAAACTGTGACAGCTGTAACGCCAACCCCAGCGTGTCCAGGTCGCCATCGTGAGGGTGGAGACTCCTGGCTGACGTCACTTCCTTCAACACCGATCTGCGTGTCATGGAATTTCAAAACCGTCAAAGACAATCCGATGAATTTCAATAACTCTCACTCTCATAATCCAGGCCACTTAATAACTCTTACTCTGTGACATCCAATGAATTCTAACTCTCCAAATCCAATTTCGAATTCAATTAAATAAATTTAATAACTAACTCGCATAATCCAGTCCATTTAATAACTCTTACTCTGTGATATCCAACGAATGTAATAATTCTAACTCTCAAAATCCAATTTCCAATCCAATTCAATCCAACCAATTTAATAACCCACTCTCATAATACAGTCCATTAAATAACCCTCACTCTGTGACATCCAATGAATGTAATAATTCTGACTATCAAAATCCCATTCAATCTAATCAATTTAATAACTAACTCTCATAATCCAGTCCATTTAATAACTCTTACTCTGTGACATCCAATGAATGTAATAATTCTGACTATCAAAATCCCATTCAATCTAATCAATTTAATAACTAACTCTCATAATCCAGTCCATTTAATAACTCTTACTCTGTGAATCCAATGAATGTAATAATTCTAACTCTCAAAATCCCATTCAATCTAATAAATTTAATAACTAGCTCTCATAATCCAGTCCATTTAATAACTCTTACTCTGTGAATCCAATGAATGTTATAATTTTAACTCTCAAAATCCAATTCAATCCAATCAATGTATTAACTAACTCTCAGTAATCCAGTCCATTTAATAACTCTTACTCTGTGATATCCAATGATGTCTCTCTCTCTCTCTCGCTCGCTCGCTCGCTCGCGGCAAAATAGATTTTTGCCTTTTATTTGACAAAGGGGAGTATAAATACATTCATGAAGAGTGATTTCCAATCGGGCGACCAGAAGCGCTCATTGGCTGTCACGTTAATCGCACACGAGGGTTGGAACGACGACAAGATAGAATCTGGAGAGTCCAGTATAATTATTACATGTACCTGGGCCAGTCTTTACCCACACAAATGCATAAAATGCAGCTAGGCCTTTACGAACGATGATAGGGGAAGACGGGGTAAAAAGCGCATGGGCGGGTAAGAAGCCCACCCCAATTATCTCATGAAATAAAGAAAATTTCAGTCAAATTTGCCCATGAGACGAATGCTAGACATTAACGCTTGTCTCATGGGCAAAATGAGACTGAAATGTGCTTCATTTCATGAGATAATTGGGGTGGGCTTCTTACCCGCCCATGCGCTTTTTACCCCGTCTTCCCCTAACACTGACCAAGAAAAGCAACAGCAATCACGACAGCAGCAGCAACAACAGAAGCAGCAGCACTAGCAACAACAACAACAACAACAAAAGTCTTACTCAACAACAACAACAACAACAAAAGTCTTACTCAACAACAACAACAACAACAACAAAAGTCTTACTCAATGCCATCTTCAGTCAGTTTCCGATGCAGGTAGAAATAATTGAACCACCGGTGTTCTCCTTGAAGCTCCGGATCGCCCCCCTCTCGAATCTTGGCCCGGTGCTTTCGGTACATCGTCTCAGTACTTGTGCACTCCTTTATCAGTCCATAAGCACGTGATGATTTGTTAGTCACCGGTTGGGTATAGGTCAAGATGTGCCCCCCCCCCCCCCCCCCCCCCCCCCCCCCCATTTATCAGTTAATTCCATTTTTTCCGTTTTTGCCTTTCTTACCCTAACCCTAACCCTGACCCTAACCCTACCACCCCCCCCCCCCCCCCCCCCCTATAAGACGGAAAAACACAATGAACCACGACTGTGGGGGGTAGGGTTAGGGTTAGG
>CM065701.1:21420775-21440775 GCA_017654935.2 Phymorhynchus buccinoides
CTCAAGAAATTACAGATATTACAGTCACATTCCCCATCAAAAGAAGACTATGAAAAACGAGCTTAAATTTGAGATCAAATACAATTTTGTATGGGAATGTTTCAAAAAGGCAGTAGTAGACTTGAGCAGTAATGATGGTGAAACATTTTACAACACTTGACTGCAACAATAATTTGATCCATTTGAATCGGTATTATGGATTACGGTAAGCAAATAAAGATAGGGGAAGACATGGTAAAAAGCGCATGGGCGGGTAAGAAGCCCACCCCAATTTCAGTCAAATTTGCCCATGAGACGAATGCTAGACATTAACACTTGTCTCATGGGCAAAATGAGACTGAAATTTGCTTCATTTCATGAGATAATTGGGGTGGGCTTCTTACCCGCCCATGCGCTTTTTACCCCGTCTTCCCCTAGCATGCCTAGACTGAGCAGTTCATGTAGACTCCACTGTACCAATCCAGAAAGAAAAGGTATGACTGATGCCTGTGCACCAAATCACAGTGCAATCTTACATAAGTCTGTAAAATTCCATAAGCTGTATGACCAAACAAAATCAAAGCAAAACTCACCTTCATGTATAAAAGAAACGCAAATCAAGTAAAAGTGTAAATATTCACACTTAAAAGAAAACAAAACTAACGCAACACAGTCCGTCAATTAGTAATGAGCTTGATCAGAGAACCTCATCAGTGAGGGCTTATAGTATCGGTCATTCAATGACTGGCGAGAAGTTCAAAGGCCATGGATTAGCAGACCGTGGCTGTGTTTAGGATACAGGCTCCATGGTGCTATGATTAGCAGTGTGGGGGGCGAGAGGGTTGACCAGTGACCAGTCAGTGATATTTGTGTCCTTTAATTACACACAAGAACCTGGGTGTCACGGTCTGAGAGAGAGAGAGAGAGAGAGAGAGAGAGAGAGAGAGAGAGAGAGAGAGAGAGAGAGAGAGAGAGAGAGAGAGAGAGAGATTGTGCATGTGTTCGTATTTGAACGAACGTGACTGTGCGCGTGTTTGTAACAGTGTGTCAGTGTGTGTGTGTCAGTGTGTGTGTGTGTGTGTGTGTGTGTGTGTGTGTGTGTGTGTGTGTGTGTGTGTGTGTGTGTGTGTGTGTGTGTGTGTGTGTGTGTGTGTGTGAGAGAGAGAGAGAGAGAGAGAGAGAGAGAGAGAGAGAGAGAGAGAGAGAGAGAGAGAGAGAGAGAGAGAGAGAGAGAGAGAGAGAGAGAGAGAGAGAGAATGAATGAATGAATTTTATGGAGGGTAATAGAGTAAGCAATAACATGCTTTTTTACATCCAGCCCTCTGAACAAAATACATATATAAAAGTAGAACATGGAAAACGAAAATAAGCACAGACAAAGTAATATGAAGCATGCAAAATACCCCCCCCCCCCCCCCCCCCCCCCCCCCCCCCCCCCCCCCCCCCCCCATATTGTAACACATCAATAACAAAATCAAACCTATCATTATTGACAGAGAGAGAGATAGTGTGTGTGTGTGTGTGTGTGTGTGCGTGTGCGTGCGTGTGCGCGCGCGTGTGTGCGTGTGTGTGTGCTTGTGTGTGCCAGCAATCACCAACATCATCAATTCTTCTTTAGTTTCAGGTGTGTTTCCTTCTGCTTTCAAAACCGTCTTGTAAGGCCCCTTCTCAAGAAGACCAATCTGGATCCCAATAATCTGAAAAACAACAGACCTGTATCTAACCTCCCCTTTCTCTCCAAACTCCTAGAGAAAACTGTTCTGAAACAACTTAACGATCATCTATCCTCAAACAATCTTCATCATCCTGATCAGTCTGCCAACCACAGTACTGAAACAGCCTTTGTTCAAATCGTCAATGATCGATCTCCTACTTGCTTCTGATGCTGGTCAAATCTCTCTTTTGACATTTCTTGATCTCTCTGCTGCCTTTGATACCATAGACCACTCCATTCTTCTGTTTCGTCTTGAACATACTTTTGGAATTAAGGGCCCTGCTCTTTCTTGGTTTTCCTCTTACCTTTCTGATCGTTTTCAATCAGTTATGGTCAATGGTCGTCAGTCCGAACAGGTTAGGCATTCTTGTGGAGTCCCCCAGGGGTCTGCGCTTGGTCCTGTCTTGTTTACTTTGTATACGTCACCTCTTGCCAATGTCATCGACCAGCACAACATGAAACATCACTTCTATGCAGATGACTCACAACTCCAAAACAGTACAACCCCTGAAGATCTAGATTCCATTCTTACAAAAAGTAACAACTGCTATATTGATATTCAAAACTGGATGGTTCAAAATAAACTTCAATTAAATGGTTAAAAAACCGAAGCAATGCTTGTAGGGACAAAAACAACCTAGCCTCTGTTTCCATAGAGTCAATCCAACTGGGTAACAATATCATTCCCCTCTCAGACTCAGTCAAAAACTTAGGTGTCACTTTGGACAATACTCTTTCCATGCAGAGTTTCCTGACTCAGACCTGTCAGTCCTGCTACTATCAAATTCATCGCATTGGCTATATTCGTAAATACCTCTCAGATGAAGCCACAGCAAAGCTTGTTACTTCCCTCATCCTATCTCGTATTGACTACTGTAATGCTCTCCTTTCTGGCCTATCAGTCTATCTCTGTCTTGTCTCCAGCGTATTCAAAACACAGCTGCTCGTCTTGTCCTTAGGAATAAAAAAAAGTTCGATCATGTTAGCCCTCTTCTGCGTTCTTTGCACTGGCTTCCTGTCGCAGACAGAATTGAGCATAAATTAAACACACTTTGCTATAAATCTATCCATAAGCTGCTCCATCTTACCTCTGCGACAATATTTCCATCTACACGCCAGCTCGCACTTTACGTTCAGTTTCTGACCCTCTTTCTCTCCAGATCCCTAGGTATAAGCTTTCAACTGTTGGTCGGCGCTCTTTTGCTGTCTCAGGACCGACCTCCTGGAACAAACTTCCTCTCTCCCTCCGTCAGCTTTCAAAGCTAACCTCAAAACCCACCTGTTCCCCCGTCATTAAAGCTCCGCTCTCTTTCTCTTCTCTCTCTTGCCATTATGTCTGTTTCTGCTGTGTTCCATTTATGTCATCCGTGTGTGTTCGCTTTGTATTGCGTTTTTGTTTGAATGCGCTATGAATGCTAACGTGTGTGTGCGCTTTGATTTGATTTATATCAAGATTCAGCGCCGTATAAATACTGTTTGTTGTTGTTGTTGTTGTTGTGTGTGTGTGTGTGTGTGTGTGTGTGTGTGTGTGCGTGTGCGTGTGCGCGCGCGCGTGTGCGTGTGCGTGCGTGTGCGTGCGCGTGTGCGTGCGTGTTGCACAGCTGTGACCGGTTTTGATTACTTTAATTAGTAAGTCATGTTGATATTTTAATATAATACATTTTAGATTGTTTTTATTAAAGAAAAGCTTGAATCCAGATAATTATTTGAAGAGTATAGGCCTCGTACGTAGAATAAAAAACACACCAGAAAGGTCACTGTCAACTTTTAAAATTTAATACACCCTCTATTAATATTGGTACAAGGGCAATGAATACCACACATGTCTTATAATTAATAATAATTATTATACTTTTTGTCTTCTCTTTGGGGACCACGGTCATTTAATTGATCATTCGGTCACCCTCAGGAGAAAAAACACTGAAAAAAGGAGGGTCGGTTCCATTTGATAAAGGGCTTAGGCTGCTGCATGGACATTTAAAATACGACTCATAAACAACGATTACACCAAATCATTCACCGTGCATGTAGTGCAGCAGATATGTGACATATTTCGACTGAATTGTGGGTTTGATGATAAAAGCATGGCATTTGGCACATAGTTAGGACATACCCTTAGGAATATGTTTGGATATAGGGACATCGCATATTTGTCCCATGGTAGCTGTGGCGGCCATTTTACAAAATGGCGGCCACAATGTACTATTTTCGCCCATAATAGTGGGGCAGATAACAGAATAATCATGCAAATTGTGATACAAGCACCAAATTTGGCATGGTGGTGACGAAAGGTCTTCTGAATAAATTTGCCTGACGTGCCATTCAAAAATCCAAGATGGCGGCCGTTTTGCAAGATGGCCGCCAAAACTGCCTTTCGAAGTCATGTGTTTCCATAGAAATGCATATAGTTGATGGATTTGAATGATCTTGGTGTCTAGTTACATGTTCCTGAGGATGCTGGATTAATTTGGACTACTTTTATAAGCCACAGAATACTCATAAGTGGTAGAAATTGAATACATGTAATGAAAACATAACAACATCCCATATAAAACAATAGAAAATGTAAAGAACAACATTCAAATGAATACATTTAGCATTAGAAATATTACCACTTGAATCATATTATTCTGAACGAAAACAATATTGTCAATCAGACAGAAAGAAACGTAATTCTGCAATAATGGTCCTTCAAAAACATAATGGAATGGTGACACACATGACAATCAGACAGACACAAAAAAGATAGGCCTACATAACATGACAATACAGTAATATTGTCCTTCAAAAACATACAAACATATGAGTACATTCATCAAATGTAGTGTTGGTTGACTGTCCTTGTCATAATGCTGCTGTCTCTGTCAGCACACACCAATCAAATCAAGTCAAATCTTGATAATGTCAGTAGTACGTTTTGCGTAACGTTCTAATCGAAAGCTGAGTTTTATGTGCCAACGTTCACTACAACTACAGTTGACAACCACAGCTGCAGAGTGTTGTGCAGAAGAGTCCTGAACGAGAGCATTTGCATCTTTGGCTACAGCCTTTCTTGCAGGCACACTTGGTCAGTTCCTGGCAGCTTGCTGCAACTGGTGGAAGTGTCGTCCAACATATCCGCCATGTCTCTCCTTTCTGCGTCCAACTCCAGTCAGCAGGACTGCCAGATTCTGGATTGGATACTGTTGCTTGGCCTCAGATTATCCCAGCCTGGTAGGCAGCACGCTTTGCATGCTCTTTGAGTGCCATATTGGTTGGTGAGATCGCATCATAGGACCTCTGCTTTTGGGCAAAGAGATCCAACCTTGCCTCATCAACACCGCTAGCAGCACTCGATCTATCATACATGAGGACAACAAAGTTCTCCAGCTTTTGCATGTCATCCTGGGAAACTTCCGTTGGGCAGTTGCTGAGTTGTGCAAAGGTTTCAGAAACCTCACCACAGACTTCCCAAGTCAGCCATGCAGATTTCTTTCCTTTCCCATGGAAAGACGAGACCACATCACAGCCGGTAAATGCATGGAAGTACATGATCCCACTGGTTTTCTCAGGCCCTATTGCAGAGACTACATCATGGACTGGTATCCACTGAGCACTGGCTCCTTGGCCACACGCAATCCACAGGTATTGGAGACCAAGCCTCTGTAGAAATGGCAGTGTCGATACTGCTATGACAACCACATCAGTGTCATTGGCCTTGATGATGAGTGACTTGCTGCCTTCTATAGTTGCATCTCTGGCATGTACAAATATACGTGTATCATCCTCTTCGTGGCAGCAAGGGATACAGCATCCAGGGATTTGCTTTTGTTGCTGATGGCATCTTCTCGCTTTGTTGCAATGACAGTACTTGTGGTTTCAGTTTCACACATTTTCTCTGCAAGAAAGTGGAAGAGCTCTGTTTTGTTGTTGTCATCCCGGAGAAAGCTCCTCCAGTTTGTTGGGGTTTTGCTGCTTCCAGTCACTCTTTTTCTGACCCCTTGACCTCTTTTTGCTCTGGTTTCAGACTTCAAACTGGACTTCTTGTACGTGTCAAAGACAATGTCCACCCGTTCGTATTTGGTGCCGAACGATTCCACTTTGGGAAGGATATCTTCTTTGGCATAGTCATCAAATGTCTTTGGGTTACGTGGAGGAAAGGAACTGATGAGGGCTGAGCCATCAATGATGATCGTGTCTCCCTCTGGCTCAGTGTCTGGCAAAAGTCACCTGTGCTTGAAGTTCAGCTAGCTGTGACTTTAGACAATCATGAAGCTTTCGATTGTTACTGAGAGATGCAGGTGCTGACTTGTTCTCGTGTTTGAAGAATTCTTGCAAGTCACACTGTCTGTTCTGGCAGGAGATGAAGAGACGGGAGAACAGGTGGCAGTCATCTTTCAACAATTTCTCCTTAGAACTGCTGGCTGCCTGTTAATGCTTGAAGAAAGAAGCCTTGCTCTTCTTGATTGGTTGATAGAAATGTAATGTTGTTTGACTCTAGCACCAGCAGATCAGCTGACTCTTCTTGGAAAGGGTTGCCCTGGGCACTTAGGGTCTGTTCATGGTGTTTGGTTCTGTTGGTTGCACCTTTCATGCCACACATGGCTTCATAGGAAGCTACCAGATGGCTCACTTCAGGTCCAGCCACCATCCACCTGCGAAGTGCCCCTGGGTCCTCTGTCAGTCCAATCGCTCCTCCATCACCCTTGATGACTGCATTATTTTGTTCATGGGCTTGGTCGATGGCCATGGCAGAGAAGTCTCTTCTGGACTTGTGGACAACAAAGTTTCCTTTGTGAAACTCCCTGGCTATGTCTGGATGCTGCTGCTCAAGAGACATCATGTCTCTGAAGTGAATTGAAAGCCACCGGGCATAGTTGACATTGTTGTTCACGAAGAAGTAGGGGATGAGTTCTGAGAGTGCTTCCCGGTACAGGTCAAAGTTTCCTTCCCTGAAAGAACGTATCAGCAGGAACATGACCAGCTCCATGTCTAACACCAGGGCTGGGATTCATGACGCCCGTTACCCATTGGTAAAGTCGCCAACCCATGGGTAAAGTACCAACAGCGGGTACACTACCCATTGGTAGCGCTACCCGCGTATTCATGAACAGCCTAGCACCTCAACTCCGTTGGCAAATTTGCCCCTGCCCCTAGCCGGGGTACGCAGTGGGTACGCAGTGGGTAACTGGCCCTAGAACGTTGGTAAAAATGGCGGACCCGTTGTTGTGGTGTTTATGCAGAGAAGAAATAGGCGTGCATTGCGGAGAAACAGAGTATTTAGAGATCGCATTGACCCACTTGAAAAATTTGACGACGTTGACATTTTTAATAAATTCCGTTTTCGACGCGCAGACATTCTCAGAATAGTGGGCGAGGTGGAAAACGAGCTCCGCCATGCGAACCGGCTCGGCTCTCTCCCTCCCCCATTTGCAAGTTACTTGCCAAGTAGGCCTATGTTTGACGCTTCGTTTCTATGCCAATGGATCATTTCGTAGGAGAGAGTGGTTGCGGCAGATCGGTAGAAAATAACTGACCTTTGATTGTACCAAACCATACCACAGACTATGTGATCAACATTTCATTTTTTGTTTAAAGATAAAAAGGCACAGACTGTGACGAGGTAATGGGTTAAAAGGCTAAGTCCCTAGGGAAGACTTTAGAAAATTTGCCTTTAGCCCACTTCTCTAGGGTATGGGAGATGAGCAACTTTCCCGGCCCCTTTTCATCTAATAAATTTATATTTGTGCCCGGGTTCTGGCTCGTATGGTTGTAAGAAATACAAGTGGTTGAATTGCTCTAAATGGCAGACAGAGAGAAGTAGAGTTTTACATGAAATTACAAGACTCCCACTCTCATCAGTCTGACCAAAGGGTTCAGGATTATTTGACACTTGTATTTTATTTACTCCCAAAATCTGCATGAGATTATGCAACAATAATAATAAAGCAGCTCAATGGCGCCAAAACAAAATATGGATAAAAAACAATGAAATCCGAAAGGATTCACAAGACTTTTGTCTTTCTATAAGGTTCGCCCCATGCCGGAAGGGTTACTAATTATCTTCAGTGTCCGTAGGAAAGTTCAAATGATTGGCGCAGTCCGGGGGACTTAGCTGTGGTTGAGTTCCTCCGTAGTGATCGGCGAGTGCTGGGGTGGCTGGGCTTGCTCGTCAGATGAGAGTAGCTCCCAGTCGTTCCGGTTACGGCTTCGCGGGATGGCACGGTTCAGGCGTGGTCTCCTCGCGGATTCTGGGTGCGGGTCGTCTTGGCGGCGGTCCCGTCTTGGTGCTTGTGAGTCCGGGATAATCGTCCGGCCCACGATGCCCTGCTGATAATCACAGGAGAAGGTGGATGTAGGTCTCTATGGCTTAGAGACAAGGGGCTTCAGTCGGCAGGGAATTAGTGAATCCCAACCGGCTAGAAGGCTTCCCTTGTACAATAGCACTAGTTAATAAATAAACTGAATTTCAGTTAACAAACTGAGATCAGTAAAACATAAAAGGTGATCAAGACAACATCACTCTCCATCCAACACCTGGAAAGGAATGGTATCATAAAGTGCAAGATTGCGGCCCATAGGTTTCCTACTAAAAATAGACAAAAGGGTTAGTAGGCATAAACTCCGGTTCTGGTACCAAAAGTGTTCAAGTCAAAAACACACACACACAAATAATCAGTGCACATAAATAGAATAGAATGTTTACCACTTCTTTTCTATAACATATCTATCTACTCCTTATTCATCATTGAACATAGGATCTAGATCAAAACTAGGGTCAAACAAACCAGATCTCAATCACCTGCCATCAATAATACTTACTAGTGGGCTTATTATGACAGGCTGGGAGTGTTGCTCTAGCTACGTTTCAGCGTCTTGTGTGACAACTTTTTCTCACCACTCCAATTATAGCCTTCACTTTCAAACAATGAAAGCCTGTCATTGGTTTATAGCAGTCGACACATCACAAGATGATGTTCAAAATGTACAGAACAATCACGCGCCGATTACAGCATTATCACATGCCGGACATTCCTAACCTTGCTCATGATAGGAAAGGCAAAACCGTCTTCAAAGGGAATTGACCATGGTTGTCACTTTCTCATGGTGAGGAGGGTAGATAAGAGGGGGGGGGGGGTGAAGGGAGATAACCTCTGTAGGGGTTACATGCCGACCGGGGAGGGTAGATCAAAGGGACAACTCCCTTAATCGGGGTTCTCTTTGATGGTGGATGGCAATTAACGTGGCGGCCGGACAGAGAAATGAAAAGGAGAGGGGGGGGTGTAGATAAAGAAAGAGGGGTCGCGCGGGACACTTACGTCACACAGACGCACAATAACTGAGTGAAACTGAAAGGCAGTCAGTCAACGGCGGTGAAGGATCAGACTGAACTCTGAGTGTTCAGTGCGTGAAAATCAAAACACTGTAGGCCCTATTATCTCGTACAGAACAAGATAGGCCTACAGTTTGGTCTCATAATCACACTACACTGTGGTCTCATACAAGCACAGCAAGCCTTCACACATTGCAACTCAATCCAAGCACAATTTAGTGTGTGTGTGTGTGTAGTATGTATGCCTGTGTGTGCTTACAGTGCAGCAGAATCTTCAGCGTGATGAAGTTGGCTGCCTAAGGCGAAGAAGAAGAAGTGTGTTCAAAGGCGCAACATGTTTTAACTTAAAATAAGAAGTTAAGGATTCCTGAAATTTTGACACACATTTTCTTGATGCTTTTTTAATTTTTCTAAATTTAAGAATCAATGCTGAAATAAGCCTTGATCAACTGATGCTGGTTTGCTTGCATATAGACTATTACATTCTTACATAGATTAAATAAAAAGCACAAAAATGTAATTGTGCAAGACATCAAAACAGTCCAAAAAGACAGACAAAAGGATTGTGGATCCAAGTGCTAATCCAAATTCTTGGTTATAAAATGCAAACAAAATACATGAAACAGAACACAATTTGTTTTAAATAAGTAAGCATTACGGGCATCATTGCTGCAGTAAGAACAAAACACAAACCATTCAACCTTATTTGCTAAGACAACATGTGTATATTTTCTTCTCCCTTCTTATTCCACTTTTCAATATTGATGAAAATAGAACTTATTTCCTCACACACACACACACACACACACACACACACACACACAGCATAGTCTTTCATCCTTATTAAAAATCATTTGGACTTGACACTACACACAGTGACACACACACACACTCTCTCTCTGTCTCTCTGTTTTTTTAATTTTTATAATTCTTTAAAAAAAATGACAGCTGTACCACAAACTTTTATAAGCAGGTTGTGTGCACACATACTAGTCCTAGCAAAGTCACCACAGACATGCATGTGTGGGGATTTTAATGGACACAAGTCATCTGTAAATTTCCTCCTTAGTAATCCCAGAGAACATTATCAATTAAAAGCTGTATTTATGCAATTGATTTGGATAGCATTCATCCATGAAAATGCTTACTGAAACTTTATGATCCATTATTTATTTGCATATGAAAGAATCATGGCATACTGGCATTTAGCTTCCAAGTGGTGTGTGTGTGTGTGTGTGTGTGTGTGTGTATGTGTGTGTGTGTGTGTGTGTGTGTGGTGTGTGTGTGTGTGTGTGTGTGTGTGTGTGTGTAGTGCAGTATTATGGAGGAATAGCTACTTAATGATGTGCATGCAGAATCAAAACATTGTAATGGTTTATAATAGCAGGCATGTAAAAATACCTACCACTAGTAAAGTACAAAGAAATTCACCAATAAAAAAACTTACATGATGTTGATAAGGATGATTGTAGAAATAGTACACATCAGTAGTTGAAAAAGTAGTGGATATTTAACCTCTAGTGGGAAAATAGAACCCAGGCTATTTTCCCTCCCTTCGGTCACCAACGCTCTCTGCACTAAATATATAGATTTCAATAAGTATGCCAATGAGTCTGTGTGTGTGTGTGTGTGTGTGTGTGTGTGTGTGTGTTTCAATCTCATTGGGTGCAACTTTTCCTGGTATATAAGGATTTCCTGTTTTTGAATGTTACCTCATGGATCATCCTGCATCATCGATCATCATCATCACTTCGACTTTGGCCAGTGAACCGAGAGGGAGCCTTTGTTGAGAGCCTTGGAAAGAAAGGAGAATTTTTTCTACCCTCACTACAACACAGTACGGCGGCTGCTTGACAGAAGAGAGGACATCATCATCATTCTTTGGGCCCCTTCTGCCAGCACCGCCGCACGACAACAGACAATACATGACGACCATTCCATGTATGTGTCCTACGATGGATCGTCATCTTCGTTGAGCTTTGCTCCGAACTTTGGACCCTGAGGAGGATCCAGGACCACCTTCTTTGACCACTATCTTCCACCTCTGTCTCCACCAACGACGTCTTCCACTGCTCTTCACTTCACGTCGTTGGATCTATCTAAAGTGAGCATCAATAGGGCACTAAGGTGTTTGTTTTTTTCATTTGTTTTGACAGTACGATGTGTTATTCGTCTGTCTAGTTGCTAGGGTCGTAGGACGTGCCACAAAAGTGGTATCCCTGGGAGGACTGCGCTGGCCACCCGAGCCCTTGCACAGCAGGACTCCCAGGTTTAGGGACTAGGTCCATAGCAAGCTAGTTTTTCACTGATTTTTCCACGTTTACATCTTTCCTCCACTATCTTTTTTTTCGACACTCGTGTGTCGTTCTCGTCGGTCTTTCCAAACCCCCCACTCGTAGGCTTTTTGCCGGTGGGATCGGTACTCATAGCATAGATTCTATAGGGTAGTTCCTCTTTCTCTAGGGTTGTTTTGTTTTTGCCAGCCTCCTAAATTGTTGGAGGAGCTTGTGTGCAAGCCTAACAACTTAAATAGCTTAGTGTAGGTCTTTATAAAATATTAGGAACATAGGAACCTTTTTCTCTTAAGTTTGACCTTCCTCCTCAGAAGAAAAAGTAAAAATGTAAAGACTTGCTAAAATAAAGTAAAGATTGGATAAAATAAATAACAATCAATAAACTAGGTGTAAAGATATCAAGAAATAACATTATAAACAAATTGAAAAGATTTGAAATAATCACCTAGTTGACTAAAATTTTACAACTTTTAAAATCCAAATTAATCTGGTAAAGGTTTAGGCAATATTGAGCCCTTGGGTGCTCTGTTGGCTGAAATAATTATAAAACTAATAACTGGAAAAGATATTTTTCTTATATAAAAGTAAAATTGGAAGTTATAGTGGATATTGTTTTGTTGGCCGTTTCTTTTTTCTCGGTAAAATTGTAAACCAGAGCCTTGAACGTACAAGCCCTTTATAGAGTCTGCCACAATTTTTACTGTGACACTCGTTGTTTGGATTGCTCCACCCTGATTGGTCCCTGCCATAGTGGTTGAATTCTGATTGGTTCATCTCGTTAACATGGTGGCTCCCATTTAAAGTTAGGTAAATTTCTTCTCATTCGTTTTTGTCTTGCGAAGAAGGGAAAAGTTGTCTTACACTAATTGCAACACTTATAGTTGTTGCTATTGAAATTCATATTAAGTTGTTAGGCCTTTGGCCCCTTATAAAATTAGACCATCTCCAAGAAGAGAGAGGGAAAAGAGAGACATGGCAACGTCAAATTTGCCACAAGAGCCTAGAGCTCACAGCACATCATCTGTGCCCTCCAAAAATGACCACAAGGTCAAGTCTTTTGATTTGCAGCTTTCTGAAAGTGAGTCAAACACAAGTATCGTGTCAGAGTGGTCAGACGCATCAGACACAACTATTGAAGATCAGGGAGATGACATGGTGTTTGTCACACCTACCAGAGTCACACCTTGGCGTCTCTGACAATAACCGTCAGCTGGCTAGCCGAGAGAGTAGAGAATGAGTTTTGCATTCGAAACCAATTCTTTACTATTTAAACTATTTAATAATACTTTACGGATAATATTGAATAGAAAGAGATGGTGGTATGAAAAGAACATTATCTACTCTATATCCACAAGATGTATTAAATAGATATTGGAAGTATTTAATAGATTTTGGGGATATTGAATAAAGAATGGTTTGGAATTCATTTTATACTTTAGCGTTTCATTTTCTACTCTACTGAGTTTGAATCTATTCAATAGAACAAGCACATTATGGAATATTTTTTACAAAGTATGGAATATTTTTACAAAGTATGGAATATTTTTACAAAGTATGGAATATTTTTTTACAAAGTATGGAATATTTCTTACAAAGTATGGAATAGATACAAGCTCTTAATTCACTACTCCACTTTTCTATTCAATACTTTTCACTTTTCTATTCAATAGAACAAGAACAGTATTGAATAGAAAAGCGCAGTAATGAAATAAGTTGTTCTATATTTTGGATTATTTACTATTTCTATTTAATATTTACATTGACACTATTAAATAGGTTTTTGTGTATTCAATAGCTCTTTTTCGTATTGAATAGGCTAAAATAGAGTAGATAATAAAAACCCGTTTGGCCCGTCATAGAGGAAGGCCTATTGTCGGAAAAGTTCTGTGATAGTCTGCCTTGTTCAAGTTGTAGCTTTGATTTGCCACGCTTCGTTCTTTTTCTTGTGGGAGAGTAGGTGAGAGTTTGCCTACAATTATTGACTTAAAATCAATAATGCTGTCCAACAGCATCTTATTTTCCTCTGATGAGAAGTTTCCATGCCGACCATTCTTGTTTTCCTCTTCTTCAACAGAACACTCGCGGGCCTGCTTCGGTTCTCCATCGTTACAACTGCGGGACGGAAGTTATCGTATCGTAAATGAAACTAGTGAACGCGCGTGCGCACGGGAATCCCCTTTGCATCTAAAAATAGACGGTTGGAAGCTACCCTTTGCTTGCCAAGTGTGACATGAATACAGGGGCAACTTTACCCACTGGCCTGTCGTGTACCCATGGGTAGCTACCAATGGGTAGAAAATTTACCCATGGGTAAACTCAAGCGCTTCATGAATCCCAGCCCAGATGCCAGAACTGGAACTGTGGGCTCTCAAGTCTTCGCTGATCACACCACGAATAGAAAAAGATAGCAAAACTAAGCAAAATAGGCAAAAATGGTAAAAAGCTCCACTGTAGCCTTTTAAAACTATAACCATTAGACGCAGCATGCAAGAAAACATAGAAATCGACACCAAGGTCGCTCAAATCGACCAAATACATGCATTTATAGGAGTAAAATCATTCTCGGCAGTCCAAGATGGCGGCCATCTTGATAAATGGCCGCCATCTTGGATTTTCAAATGGCACGTCGGGCAGATTTGCTCAGTAGACCCGTGGGAACTACCATGGCAAAATTGGTGCTTGTATCACATTTTGCACAATTCATGGTAAAAATTACTGTTATCTGCCCTACTATAAGTTGGAACTATATCAACTATGGTTGGTGCCAAACACATTCTAGTGGATCTATGTATCATTTGTTATTGACATGTTATGCATAGGCCTCACATGGACTTGAACACAATTATGTATGGTGGCCTAACAGGGACACAAATAACGTTTTTTCTTCCTTGTCATGCTTATCATATCTGACAGATCAGCACCAGTGGATCCAAGCAGTGTGGCAATTATCTCATTGCTGCCCCTCTTCTATGATCAGGCCAACTCCGTGGCCATGATTCGCCACTCCATGGACGTCATCAAGAGGGCAGTGTATATCCTGAATCCTGGTCAGGTCCCAGTCATCACCGCGGATCAACCACTGTACACGCTGGCCAAACAGATCCAATGGAGCTGGCCTCAAACACATGGAGAAGATTACTTCATTATCCTGTTTGCCGGATTCCACATCGAAAAGGCATCCTTCAACACTCTGGGCGACCTTCTGGATTGCAGTGGATGGACGGAAGCCCTGGTCCAGGCAGGAGTTGCTACACCTGGAACAGCCGACTCCTTTATCAAAGCCGCCCATGTGACGCGCACTCGATGGGCTCACCAGGTCACAGCTAGTGTTCTGTATCTCCTTCGACAGGAGGGTTACACCCAATACTGTGACGGGTTGGATGAGGGACATGTTCCAATGTCAGTAGAAGACTTGTGTGCTAGCCGAGCTGATACAAGTCCACAGTTCAAGTTCTGGTTGATTATCCTGCAGCTGGAACTGGAAATCATTATCTACGTGAGATCGCTACGCGAGGGCGACTTCATGCTCTACATCGATGCCTTGACTAATATTGTACCCTGGTTCTTTGCCCTGGAGCACACAAAGTATGCAAGGTGGATTCCAGTTCACTTGCGTGACATGGTGGCACTCGAAGACAAGCATCCAGATGTGTTCACAGAGTTTATGGCTGGGAACTTCACAGTAAAGAAGACAGCACATGCATTCTCTGCTTTGGCCATCGACCAGGCACATGAACAGAATAACGCATCAGTGAAAGGCGATGGCGGAGCAGTCGGCCTGACTGAGAATCCTGCAGCATTGCGGCGCTGGATGGTGTCCAGTCCTGAGATGGCAAGAGTGATTGCAGAGTTCCAAGCCACAGCAGAGACGTAGACGAGAACAAAGAAGACTGATTCCAGGCACCATGAGCAGACAAAGCATACACAGCTGGCGTTTACTCGAGATGTGAAGTCACTCTCCAGTGTCATGAGAGAGATGGGGAACCCCTTCTGTGATAACAGCAATGATCTCCTGGTACTAGACAGCAGGGACCTGACAGTCCCAGTAGTCATCAACACTGTGCGCCAGATCGAAAAGCTGGGGCAGGAGCAGTACCACACGTATGTCAATGAGCGACTTGTGAACCAGACGAAGCCCATCTACGACCCAATCACGAGAAACAACCTTCCTCTCTTCAGCCGATCTCCAGTCAGAGAGAAATCAAGAACCCAGCTTCAGCTGTCGTCGCTCAAGAATGACTGCGACCTATTCACCCGGTTATTCATTGCATCCCAGATGCGTGATGGCGATCTCGACTTCTTTGCTCATGAGAACCAGGCCTGTCCCCCTGCCCTGTCACAGATGGGCAAAATGAGACTGGGCTAAAAGTCTGACCTCGTGGGATGCTTAGAAGATATGATCCCTCCACAAGAGAATGTTGCCAGACCTCACGTTGAAGTCATCATCCTTGATGGAGCAGCTATCACCAACATGCTGGCACCTGGTGGTGCGAAGACCTTCTCTGACTATGCAACACAGGTTTTCTTGCCGTACATCACATCTCAGCTACAGCATGCAATCAGAGTGGATGTCGTTTGGGATGAATACCTGCCAGACAGTTTGAAGGCCGACACTCGAACAAAGAGAGGTAGATACATACCATAAAACTGGCAGGCCTTCCTACGGATCGACGAGAACAAGGTGGAGCTGTTCTCCTTCCTAGCGACGAGACTAGCTGCTCAAGAGACAGAGAAACAAGTCATCAGCACTCTCCACAAAGACGTGGTCTGTACGCATGCCAGAGACATCGCTGGTCTTGCTCCATGTACACATGAAGAAGCAGATACCAGGATGCAGCTCCACGTGGAAGATGCTGTGAAACAGGGCTACAAGGTGTCGGTCCGCACAATTGACACGGATGTCGTAGTCCTTGCGGTGGCAGCAGCCGAACGCCTCAACATAGATGAACTGTGGGTTGCCTTCGGTACTGGGAAGAGCTTTAGGTTCTTAGCAGCTCACGAGATGGCCCAGGCATTGGGGCCTGACAAGTGTCGAGGATTACCCTCATTTCATGCCTTCACTGGGTGTGATACCGTGTCAAGCTTTGGAGGCTGGAGCAAAAAGACTGCATGGGAGGCGTGGAAGGCCTGTGATAAGGTCACTGCGACCTTCTGTGCCTTGGGCGCTACACCAAACCCCTCAATCGTAGATGACAGCCTGGACACCTTGGAGCGTTTCGTCGTTCCCCTGTATGATCGCACTAGCAGTCACGAGCATGTCAACGATGCACGTAAGCAGCTCTTCACCCAGAAGCGTCGAGCAATAGATGCTCTCCCGCCAACTCTAGACGCCCTCAGACAGCACATCAGGAGAACTGCATACCAAGCTGGCTACTGTTGGGGCCAGATGATGGTTGCTGCTGCAGAGCTCCCATCCCCTAGCGAATGGGGGTGGGTGAAGAGTGACACTGGCTGGGACGTCTGCTGGACAACCATCCCAGAGGCAACGCAAGCATGCCGGAAACTTCTCAGATGCGGCTGTAAGAAGGGATGCAGAGGACAATGCAAGTGTAGGAAGGCTGTACTCCAGTGCACGGCACTATGCCACTGCGGCGGACAGTGTGCTCGGGAGTAGAACTTGCAGTATTATGGACGGCTTGGAGAACACAACCATAACCCCTTTGTACAGGTCAACTGGGGATTGCAGGCCCCATCTACTACCATGATTTAATAATACCCAAGGAGAATATTTCGTTAGCTGATAAGATCCAACTTCATAACGTACATGTGTAAACGGGTGGTTGGCATTAATGTACGTTTGATGCTCGGGTTGCTCACCTAGATCGCCTTTGTCCGCATGGCGGATTGTTATATTTTAATATGATGTAAACATGTACCCACTGACAATGTAAGGGTAAAATATAAATTTAAGATAATATGTAAGGGTAAACGCACATCCACAGTGGCAGTGCAGTTTAATGTTAAACCGATCATTTTCAGATTGCAAAATATGAACAAAACTCATTAAAAAAACAAATTTTGCGTAATTGTTGCCTAATTGGCCAAATAAATCGGTTATGTAAGGTGTATGACCTTTAATTGGCATCCCAGATTATATTGTAAGTGATATTGCATTACTTGCATGCATCTCCAGTTGAAAAACATGCACAACTCCTACAGATTATGTGTTATGCAATACCCGATCACGGCCATTTTACAAATGGCCGCCATTTTGGCCCCAGGAGGAATATGCAATGTCCCTATATCCAAAAATTGTCCTAGTGGTATGAACTAAATGTGAGCCAAATTCTATGCTTTTATCATCAAACCCACAATCTTTGCACATATCTGCTGCACTAATGCATGCACACTATGTCCACACCTTTTGTGTGCTATCCAATCAGCCACCTCACCTTTCTGCGCGAGCGTAGTTGTTTCCTTATTTGGCAAACTGGCCCGGTTACATTTCGAAACTAGCTCATTGCTAAAACAGCATTAAAACCCGTTTTATTTTTTTATTTGATCAAATAAAATAATCTATTAGCACCTTTTCAATGACTTTAAAACATTGAGTCGATAGAAAACGTAGATTTTAGTGGATGCTTGTTTATACGAAACTTGCACGTGAGCTAAAAGATGCTAGCTCCATTGTCTCAGTCAGTGAGTCAGTGACCCAGGTCACTGGTTTTGGATTTTTGTGCATTCGGTGTGTTCAGGAAACTTGCAAATTATAATTATTTCTGTTTTATTGTGGGTGTAATTCGATCATCAGAATGCCTGTTTTTCACACAAAGACGATCGAGAGTATCTTGGAGCCAGTAGCCCAACAGGTAAGTGAGAACTTGTGTCAATCGTTTTGACGTCTGCTGGAGGAAGTTCGTCTGCTGGAAGATCCCAAAGTTTTTGAGATTTTTCTCACTGTTTTGACTGCTTACCTGAGATGCCCAAGCCCTTTGAAATACAATATTGAGTTAATCTATTTACCTGTTAAATCCAGGTGCAGATAAACTGCATATGCATGTTTGGATAACTTGAAAATTAAATTTAATTAAACTCAAAATTTATAAAAAACCGAAGCCGACAAGCGCTAGGCCTAGAAGCTCTAGGCTAAGTACTAAAAGTAGGCCTAAGCAGGCCGGTTCGGCCCCAATATTCTAGGTCAACTGAATCATGCTGACTTCAGGACTATCAAAGAGATGCAAGACTAGAATGAAAGCCTACGCCATGTTTAGTCAGTGTGCTTCACAACATCTTGACTAAACCAGTGAATAAAGAATGATTTTCATATGCATTATAATTTGACACACACTTCTTCTTCCAGTTGGGGATGTTTATCCTGCCCCGCGCTCACCGGTCTTCATTTAGAGTTAGACCATTAATAGCGCACAGGATGCGTGCTATGTGAATTTGTGAATCCGTCCCACCGGCACACACACACACACACACACACACACACACACACACACACACACACACACACACACACACACTAACACAAGCACATGTATGCATACACACACAGTCACACACCCACACACACACACACACACACACGCACACACACACACACACACACAGTCACACACACACACACACACCACACACACACACACACACACACACACACACACACACACACACACACAGTCACACACACACACACACACACAGACTGACAGTCACACACACAGTCACACACACACACACACAGACTGACAGTCAGACACACACACACACACACACACATATGCGTGTACAGTACACACACTCATGCAATAACATATAATTGCATACACGCTTACACACATGTATGTATGCACGTCTAGTTGTAGATATACTATACACATGTATGCATAATAATTAATATAATAATAATAATAATAATAATAATAGTACATATAGCGCTTTACCTCAAATGAGCCCAAAGCACTTTACAATCAATTATTCATCAACAAGTAGATAGCAAAAATACAAAGCAACTCTCTCTCTCTCTCTCTCTCTCTCTCTCTCTCTCTCTCTCTCTCTCTCTCTCTCTCTCTCTCTCTCTCTCTCTCTCTCTCATACACACACACACACACACACACACACAGTGACACATACACACACACACACACACACACACACACACACACACACACACACACACACACACACACACACACACACACACACACACACACACACGCGAGCGCGATAATTCTATAAACATAAACACACAAATATACACTAATACTAATAGACATACATATGTGCATAAACTTTTGTAAATTTGCATATATATGTACAATATATGGTTTCTGTCTGTCTCTCTCTCTCTCTCTCTGAGTCTCTCTCTCTCTCTCTCACACACACACACACACACACAGAGTGACACACACACACACATACACGCATGCATGCACACACACACGCATGCATACACACACACACACATACACATACACACTGACACACACATGAAAGCAGTCTTAAAAACATCTTTTAATGCTGATCGGCATAACACAGTATACATTGCTTCATGGCCCAACACAAAGTGACCTTTTGTGATGTAGCAATTGGAAAAGGAAGTCACATTACTCATTTACTGGGCTGAAATGCAGTGGCTAAACACAATGGCAGAGACTCAGAGTCAGACTAGAGTTGACTCAAGAGAGGATGTGTGAGAAACACAGATAAGAAACACAGTAATTAAACACACACAAAAATGCTGTTAGACACTTAA
>CM065701.1:21448275-21455775 GCA_017654935.2 Phymorhynchus buccinoides
AAGACCCCTCCCTTATAAGACCTCATTTTGGATGATTTTTGAAGGTCTTATAAAGGAGGTTCCACTGTTACTGCATTCGGCAAAGCCTGTAATCTGTAGCTTCTCCAAGGCACAGCTATCAGGATCTGTTTAATGAGAAAGAAGAGGAAAACAATGACGACAGTGAAGAAGAGGAAAATGATATTATGACGAAGTTAATGGCAAAGGTACTAGAAAAGTGTCTGTGACACTGTGTGTGTTGTGCGTGTGCGTGTGTGCGTGTGCACATGTGTTTAGGGAAGTGTGTGTGTGTGTGTGTGCGTGCGCGCATGTGTGAATATATGTGTCTGTATACATACAGGTGTTTGTGTGTGTGTAGGTGGAGGTGTTTATTTATTCATTGTTTGTATAAAAATTTGTGTTATTTCATATTCTTTTTTTTTTTATATTGTAAGCGCATAGTTTTTTTTGTTTGTTTTTTAAAGATTAGGCGCCATAAATATTCATGATTAATATTATTATTGTTATTATTTTTATTATTATTAAAATACCAGAAATACCAAAGGTGTGCTTGTCACTTCAAATTCAATGTCAGGCTGCTATGTACTGCTTAGGTTGATTTATCAATTGTTTATGGTGGTGAAAAGCTTTTTTGGCAGAAGTTGAGTCGCCAACTGTGCGCCTGGTGTCTGTCAGTAGTACTGCGTTATTTATGGTTCTCGTACAAATGAACACTTGCCCTTTAGATTTCACTGTCTGCTTTATATCGGATAGTCTAGGTATGCTGCAACATATAGGCGCCCACTCATACTCTTAGCAATTTATTTACACTAGCGCAACGCCTAGTACTGGCAATGCACCGTACTGGTAACACCAAGTACTGGTAACTCCGAGTACAGCAAATTTGAAGCGATTCGGTTAAGAAACGGCGGAGTTATAAGGCCCCGTTTTCCATTGGCGCTGCTCTGAGAGTGACACGCTCTCCCGATTCTCTTCCAATTTGCTGCCAGGCTTTGCCCGGGCCATAGCAAGCCTGACAGCAAATTTGAGGCGATTCGGTTAAGAAACGGCAGAGTTATTCGTGAAAAGGTGAAGCTGCGTTTCTGAACCGATTCACTTCCGGTTTGGCACACCGATAGTCACCATCCCCGGTCATCTACCTGCCAAATTTGAAAGCAATCGGTCTAGAAATGCCGGAGATACGGGCGCCGAGAGTCCGGTGGATACGCGTTTCGCGCATTTGCGAAACCGCGCAAATGACACGGCCGCCTCGGTTGCCGTTGCCATCGCGTTAGGGCTCACAGCAAATTTGAAGCGATTCGGTCAAAAAAACGGCGGAGTTATAAGGCCCGTTTTGTGTTTCAGACAGACAGACAGACAGACAGACACCCACACACACACACACACACACCCACACACACACACACACACACACACACACACACACACACACACACACACACACACACACACACACACACACAACACACACACACACACACACACACACACACACACACACACACACACACACACACTTGGCTTTTTACTATATGATGGTCCTTTCCTTAACTTAAGTAATATGGTTTGACTGGAGTTTCGGAATCCTTACGAAGCAAATGAGCTAATACTGAAGTGTATGAAAGAGACTCGTCTCATCAATTTTCTTGTTTTGCGTTCCCAGGCCATAAGGCCACAATGGTTATGTATGCGTTCATTTTCCAATTTTGACTGGTCTCATCGCTGCATTTAGCCAACACATTCCAATTTTGACTGGTCTCATCGCTGCATTTAGCCAACACATTCCAATTTTGACTGGTCTCATCGCTGCATTTAGCCAACACATTCCAATTTTGACTGGTCTCATCGCTGCATTTAGCCAACACATTCCAATTTTGACTGGTCTCATCGCTGCATTTAGCCAACACATTCCAATTTTGACTGGTCTCATCGCTGCATTTAGCCAACACATTCCAATTTTGACTGGTCTCATCGCTGCATTTAGCCAACACATTCCAATTTTGACTGGTCTCATCGCTGCATTTAGCCAACACATTCCAATTTTGACTGGTCTCATCGCTGCATTTAGCCAACACATTCCAATTTTGACTGGTCTCATCGCTGCATTTAGCCAACACATTCCAATTTTGACTGGTCTCATCGCTGCATTTAGCCAACACATTCCAATTTCGGAGGAGCTCAAAGGAGAAAACTGATTTTGTTGAAAAAAGGCAGGAGAATGGGCTAAAAAGTCAGAAAGATAGTAGATGACACAAAGGAAGGAAAAAGGCAGAGTCAAAGAGAGACAGATTAGAGGAAGTTACAAACAGAACTTCCAGAAGGTGGGGGAACTATTTGTACGGAAGACCCCCCGGTATTCCAACGGGGGAAGCTTATCAATTGACCTGGCATTACATTTTAAAAAGGAAAAATGAATGAGAGAAAATCTTAATTTAGTGTGTTACTATTTATTAATTTGTTTACGTTTCACTGAAGTGTAGAACAAAAATTCTTGTTAAATATGAATTAATTAGTGTTAATTTGCATTTTTTTATTTTTTATTGGGATATTCTCCCCCTCCCCGCCCGTCCCCTCGCTCTCTCACTCTCTCTTCCATGATATGTTTCACTTTGTGTTGGTAAGAATGTCATTTTTGTGTATACATCCACAGTATGTGATGTAACTGCCCCCATCAGATAGGGGCTTTAAAGTTTAAGGCCTAAAATCTGATTAAATCATTTGTATTCGTATGCCCCCCCCCCCCCCCCCCCCCCCCCCCCCCCCCCCCCTCCTCTCCCCCCCCCCCCCATCATGAACACGTACTACTACATGAAGTACTACTCTCTCTCTCTCTCTCGTATGCACCCACAAACACACAGTTATAAAACAACTGCAAAAATGAAAAGGGTGTTAAGGGGGAGATGGGACAATTTTATATTACTGTATCAACAAAGTATGCACACATACATGTATATGATATGTACAAGTATCATTTTCCCATTCTTTCCTATTCATGTTCAACCTTGCATGAAATATTCTTGACACTCTGAAATAGATTTATTTTTTAACCACTATGAACATAGCATGCTTTTCATACTCATACTAGGCAATGATCTATAACATAAAGGTCAGGAGATTGTTGTAGACAGCTGAACTAAGCAAGGATTCGTGACAGTTTGGTGATACAGTGGAACCTCTCTTATAAGACCTCCCATTATAAGACTCCCTCCCACAAAAGATCTACTTCTCTGAGACATTGCCCAAGGTTCTTTGTAAGTATTAATATTACCTCCCTTATAAGACCCCTCCCTTATAAGACCTCATTTTGGATGATTTATGAAGGTCTTATAAGGGAGGTTCCACTGTACATGAAAAAAAAGACCACCAGGACCAGTTGTACAGAAAATAACACCGCAAATCCAACCTGTAGCAGGCATGGGAATTGCAAAAATTGAAATTGTTACTAAATACTTCATTTTTGTTACTAAATACTTCAATTGGGGGGGGGGTTTCAGAGTTTGTTGTCTCTGACAATTCCCATGCCTGTGTAGAGTGGCACAGAGGTAACGCGTTCACCTTGTGTCAAGTAAACCCGAGGTCGAACCTGGGTACAGGGGATTTTTCTTCTCACTTTGCACTAGGCCTCACGGTCTGAACGTGGAGTCTTTCGGATGAGACGATAAACCGAGGTCTCGTGTGCCCATGCACTTAGCACACGTTAAACCCAGTGGCAATGAAAAAGTTGTCATTTGGTCAAAATTTACTCCCCCACCCCTTCCCCCTTCCTTCCTCATCAGTTACACAAAAATTGCATGCATAAAAAAAATTGGGTGGTGCGCCTCTGGCTGTGACGCGCTCTCCAGGTGGGATCAACTCGAATTTCACAGAGACGCCTCTGTGACTATAAAGTACCTAATACTAGTAATAGTAATACCTAATACAAAGAATTTGTATTTTTTTTAAATGACGAGAATGCAGCCATATTGTTTGGCTTTTTCCTTGGGACTGTTCAACTTGTAAAGTTTAACAGATGTTTCTCAAACTGTATTTTTGGTTCTCGTCTAACACTTTCTGTACCCAAGATGTGAGCTGCTGTGGGCATAAATAAAAAACCACTATGCTATTATTTACAGCAAAACAAAAAGACATGCATGCACACAAGTGCATGTGTATATGCACACGCACACACACACAGACACACATGTACAAATGTGCGTGCATGTGCACACGCACACACATACTAGAAAGAAACTAAACATTAACAAAAATCAAACAAAACATAGCAAAGCAAAGGCCCAAGTTTGCTTACTGTTTTTACCTCGCTTTTGACTGAAATTTTTCAGTTTACTTCAAAGTAGATTTTCAGTTTCGTCCTTCAAACAATGTGTACATGTGTGTGTGTGTGTGTGTGTGTGTGTGTGTGTGTGTGTGTGTGTGTGTGTGTGTGTGTGTGTGTGTGTGTGTGCATATGTGTGTGTGTGTGTGTGCATATGTGTGTGCGTTTGTCTGTTTGTATCATGTACACATGTGTGTTTGTATCATGTGAGTGTGTGTGTTTGTGTGTGTGTGTGTGTGTCAACTCTGTGTATGTGTGTGTGTGCGTGTGTGTGCGCGCGCGCACACACGTTCATGTTTCCTTGCTTAGAGTTTTAACTCTATTATAAACATTAATAGAATATATATTGTGTGTGTGCATTTGTGCAGGTGTCACGGCTGGTGATTCTTCACGAGGAAGCCGAGGATGGCAACGCTATGCCGGACCTCACCGTACCTGTCGTCACTGTGAAGACTGCAGTGGACAATTTGATCAAGGTCAGTTCACTACTTGATGATGATGTTGGTGATGATGATGATTATAATGATGGTGATGAGGAGGAGGAGGACCGCTCTTGTGGTCACTGTGGAGACTGCAGTGGACAATTTGATCAAGGTCAGTTCACTACTTGATGGTGGTGATGATGATGATTATAATGATGGTGATGAGGAGGAGGAGGACCGCTCTTGTGGTCACTGTGAAGACTGCAGTGGACAATTTGATCAAGGTCAGTTCACTACTTGATGGTGGTGATGATGATGATGATTATAATGATGGTGATGAGGAGGAGGAGGACCGCTCCTGTGTTCACTGTGAAGACTGCAGTGGACAATTTGATCAAGGTCAGTTCACTACTTGATGATGATGGTGGTGATCATCTTGCTGTCACTGTGAAGACTGCAGTGGACAATTTGATCAAAGTCAGTTCACTACTTGATGATGGTGATGGTGATGAGGATGATTATGATGATGATGATGATGAGGAGGACCACTGCTGTTGTCACTGTGAAGACTGCAGTGGACAATTTGATCACGGTCAGTTCACTACTTGATGATGGTGATGTGATGAGGATGAGGATGAGGAGGACCACTGCTGTTGTCACTGTGAAGACTGCAGTGGACAATTTGATCAAGGTCAGTTCACTACTTGATGATGATGATTATGATGATGAGGAGGAGGACCGCTCCTGTTGTCACTGTGAAGACTGCAGTGGACAATTTGATCAAGGTCAGTTCACTACTTGATGATGATGATGATGGTAATGATGATGATGAGAGGAGGAGGACCACTCCTGTTGTCACTGTGAAGACTGCAGTGGACAATTTGATCAAGGTCAGTTCACTACTTGATGATGATGATGATGATGATGATGATGGTGATGATGATGATGATGATTATGATTATGATGATGATGAGGAGGACCGCTCCTGTTGTCACTGTGAAGACTGCAGTGGACAATTTGATCAAGGTCAGTTCACTACTTGATGATGATGGTGGTGATGATGATGGTGATGATGATGAGGAGGAGGACCACTGCTGTTGTCACTGTGAAGACTGCAGTGGACAATTTGATCAAGGTCAGTTCACTACTTGATGATGGTGATGATGATGATTATGATGATGATGAGGAGGAGGACCGCTGCTGTTGTCACTGTGAAGACTGCAGTGGACAATTTGATCAAGGTCAGTTCACTACTTGATGATGATGATGATGGTGATGATGATGATGACGGTGGCCATGATGATCATGATTATGGTGGTGATGATCAGATGAGGAGGAGGACCGCTCCTGTTGTCACTGTGAAGACTGCAGTGGACAATTTGATCAAGGTCAGTTCACTACTTGATGATGGTGATGATGATGATGACGGTGGCCATGATGATCATGATTATGGTGGTGATGATCAGATGAGGAGGAGGACCGCTCCTGTTGTCACTGTGAAGACTGCAGTGGACAATTTGATCAAGGTCAGTTCACTACTTGATGATGATGATGGTGATGATGATGATGGTTAGGACCACTGATTGTCATGATGAAGACTGATGGTGATTTGATGATGATGATGACTACTGAGGAGGATGATGAGAGGACCCACTCCTGTGTTCACTGTGAAGACTGCAGTGGACAATTTTGATCAAGGTCAGTTCACTACTTGATGATGAATGGTGATGATAATGATGAGGAAGAGGAGGAGGACCACCCCTGTGTTCACTGTGAATGCTGAAGAATAATTTTGGTCAAGGTCAGTTCATTACATGATGATGATGATGACGATGACGGTGATGATGATGATTATGGTGATTATTACTGTTCATGTGGTCACTGTGAAGACTGCCTTGTCAAGACTGTCAAGGTTAGCAGTATTTTACTGCTTTTTTTTTTTAATAGTTTATTATGATAGTGATGATGATGGTGATGATGAATGTGATGATGATGTTAGTGATGAATATGCTGATGGTGAGTTTCTTTTTTTCTTTCTTTTTTTAATGATAAATTATTAAAAAGAACTACATCCCCGCAAAATGTAGTGACATTTACAAGTACCATTAATTTTTGTATTTTTTTGCCTGGCAACATTTAAAAATATATTTTATTTAGTCTAAAAATAATGAAGCCTTTTAAACAAAATTAAAAATGATACCCTGTTCAGGCTGTTGCTTGTTGATTTTGTATTATGATTTTGTATTATTTTTCTGCCTGTGTGTGTGCGTGTGCATGCGTGCCCAAAAATATGAACAAGCGCACTCACAAATGTACGCATGCACGCACGCACGCACGCACGTTTGTGAGTGCGCTTGTTCATTTAAAAAAAATGTTTTTAACAAAACACAATTGTTTCAGGGGCTATTTATTCTACATTCAATACTTGAAGAGAGAGAAAGAAGAAATTAGCTTAGTTTGGAAGCAAGCTTGAATAGATGAAGGTATTTGAAACATGTGGCGAATGTGCCTTACCTGCTTGAGGGGCACCAGATGGCAAAAGGATGAACTGGAGTATGAAGAAAGAGGGTAAACTAAATGAAGCAAAGTAAACGTGTGTGTAGGACTATAAGGCTGGTAACACATGTGCATGGGTGCTACCAAGGAGACTGAAATCCTATTCCAGTCTTCTTGGTACTATTCTTTCAGTTTTACACTGATTTCAGTATTTTTAATTGGTAACGGTCAAGATGTGCCACCCCCCCCCCCCCCTACATTTCTCGG
>CM065701.1:21460775-21483275 GCA_017654935.2 Phymorhynchus buccinoides
TGCCTTTTCCCTTTGCTTACTGTCATCTACAGTCTTTCTGCCTTACCGGTCCATTCTCCTGCCTTTTTTTATGAAACACTTTAAAAAAGAATTCCTCCAGCCGAAGTCGGACTTGCTGGGCCTAATTCTTAGTTAGGCGCATAACAGCAGCATGATGCATCTGCGCTCATAATTGACAGTAAACTGTCTGAGCGATCGAAGAAGAAGAAGAAGAAGAATAGCAAACCTGCACGCTACACTTCACACACACGCACGCACACACACGCATGCATGCACGCACGCACGCACGCGCACACACACACACACACACACACACACACACACACACACACACACACACACACACACACACACACACTCACTCACTCACTCACTCACTCACTCACTCACTCACTCACACACACACACACACACACACACACACACACACACACACACACACACACACACACACACACACACTCACACAGAGTATCCCCATGGGTGGAATACACCTGTTGTATTTTCCCAGAACCTGAGCCCGGTGCTGACGCGGATGACGAAGAACGTGGACGGGAGGGAGAAGGAGCTGACCCACCAGGTGCACCGAGACATGCTGTTGAGGTCGCTGGACCAGGTCAAGAACCTCACGCCTGTCCTCATCTCAGGCATCAAGATCTTCATCACCGCCAAACAATCAGGTGGGTTAGGTACATTTATAGTCACAGAGCGAAATAGTGAGGCCAAGAAAGGAGATAACAAAATTGAACAAAGGGTGAATACTCTCTTTCTAATTGTGGAGGGGAGTTAATTAGTAAGAGAGTATTCACCCTTTGTTCAATTTCGTTATAGTCACAGAGGCATCTCTGTGAAATTCGGGTTGCTCCCACCTGGAGAGCGCACCGCGACATGCTGTTGAGGTCGCTGGACCAGGTGAAGAACCTCACGCCTGTCCTTATCTCAGGCATCAAGATCTTCATCACCGCCAAACAGTCAGGTAGGATAGGATGCTTAGATTTTTCTGCAATTTTATTTTTTCCTGTTGTTTTTTCTTACATCCTTGTATCAAAATAGGCTGGAGAATGTGCATATTTAATGGTAGTTTGGTACTGATAAATGTAGTAGGGGAAGATCAATAAACAAGCCGCATCAGTATATAAGCCGCATTGGACAAAGTTAAGGAAAAAAGTAGCCGCTTATAGTCCGCATTTTACGGTCATGTGAAATGTTTTTAAAAAAAAGTGTCTTGTTGTTGCAGGTCAGGGCCTGGCGGAGGCTCAGAACAACAGGGACTACACCGTGCGCAAGATGTCTGACGAGATCCACGAGATCATCCGTGTCTTGCAGCTAACCACCTACGACGAGGAGGAGTGGGACGCTGACGACCTGACTGTCATGAAGAAGTGCCAAGTAAGTGTCGTTAGTATAGTATAGTATTGTATAGTAGAGGGACTGGCTTCATCAGCCTAGGCCTCGCGGCCTATCAAGCATCCCCTTCATACTTTTCATAAATATGGGTTGCGTTTGCACACTCATAATTTCCATTCAAATTTATTCATCATAATCATAAAACAATTTATTAAAATATGGACAACTGTGTAGAAGATTTTTAAATGTTAGTGTTTTGTGCTTCTTTCACTTGGACTGGAAGAGCATTCCAAACTTGTGCAATTCGGTTAGAAAGTGAGTTTTTTCTTATGTTAGTATTGCTGTGTCCCATTAAAATTTTAAATTCAGAATTCCTTGTTTTAGTATAATTAGATAATTGAAAGACGTTAGTAATATTCATGTTGTCAAGGCCATGACAAATTTTGTAAGTCTCAATTAGGTCCCCTCTTGTTGTTGTACCCTGGCTTAAAAACTCCAGGGATCATCTCAACATCCGAAGCAATTGAACTTTACGGTACTTAGTGCACCAGCTAGGGATGAGAACATTGGGTGCGTGACCGTTTTTGATTACCCCGCCACGTGAGCAGCCACACTCCGACTTCGGAGGATTTTGGACTGATAATGTTATGCTAGGAGCTTGTCATGGCTAAGCTAAAGACAATCTCTGCATAACTATGCAGAACATAACATTTTGATGTAGCCTTGGTGTTCTAGCTTATGTCAATTGGTCTGACACAGCCTTATGCCATGGCGTGCCAAGTAAGTGATAATAATAATAATGATGATGATGATGATCATAATAATGGTGATTGGTGATTTTGATGATGATGATAGTGATGATAGATCCATAAGATCATCTGCGTCTTGGAGTTAGAGTTAGAGTTGGGTGCATAAAGACTGCACAACGCATCTGCACTCATAGCAGAAAACTGTGTGAGTAATCGGCGAATAAGAAGAATGATGCAACACATCATATACTTTTTACGTTGTCAGTGTATCTGCATATCATCGGTGAAATTCAGAAACACTGTATCTCAAGTTTGGTAGTTTTGAGAAAAATGAAAAAAACTTTTTTAAAAAGTAACCGCGTTTACCACAATTGATTAACTATGATGAATATGTTGTTCAAGATATTGCGAGTTTAGTCCTGCATTTTGCTAAAATTACTTTTTTTTTTTTTTAATACTTCAAAAGAACGAAGATACAGGTTTTTTGTCCTTAAGTAGATCTGAATTTGGAACTCACAAGTTTTTCTTCAATTTACACAACCTCATGGATGCTCCTTCTTTCAGGATGTCCTGAAATGCAGGATTTTTTTAATTGCCTGGAGCCGGTGTCGCCGGATTATGAGAATTTGAGAAGCAACAAATTTCCTATTTATAAACATTTTGTCAGTTTCCTGCATGTGTAGAATATAAAACAAATGAATACAGATACATGTCTACATGCCTTTACCTGGAACTTTATATTTTTAGGATTGTTTATGTCAAGTTGTTAACTGGGCGGCCCCTGGACCCCTGCCTTGCAGGAATTTTTTTGTTTCCCAGGAGCACCCATGCAACCTCCTTTACCCCAGATAGAAGTCGCACTTAGAGATACGAGGCTTTTTCAAATGGAAGGTGGCGGGAAAATGATTATTTTAAAGCTGACTATGTAATACAGACACTACAACAGACCCCCCCCCCCCCCTTCTTTTCGAGATACGAGGTTTTTTTAATTTCACCGTCGATATACAGTTGACAGGGCCGCACTGTGGCATAATCATCAATGAACTTGTGTCAGTGTCAGTGTCAGTGTGCTAAGTATGGGATGGGATGTTTGTTTCAGAACGCCATCGAGGGCAAGATGCAATCTGCCCAGGACTGGCTGCAGGACCCCGCAGCCCTTGTGGGCAGTGCTGGTCAGTTCACACACGCACGCACACACACGAGACACATGTTTTTAATGCACATGCACATACACACAGGGCCAAATGTGGCACAATCACACACACACACACACACACACACACACTACACACACACACACACACACGTTTCACAACGCCATCGAGGGCAAGATGCAATCTGCCCAGGACACACACACACCGCACACACACACACACACACACACACACACACACGTACGTACACACATGAAGCAAATGCATGCACACACACACACACACACACACACACTCACACACACACACACACACACACACACACACACACACAGACAGACAGACAGACAGACAGACAGGACAAACACACACACACACACACACACACACACACACACACACACACACACACACACACACACACACACACACACACACACAGAGAGAGAGAGAGAGAGAGAGAGAGGGACTGGCTACAGGACCCTGCAGTCTTGCTTGGCAATGCTGGTCAGTTTAGTTTACTGCAAGTCACACAATTTATTGTCCAAAAAACATGGATATACATCTGTGGTGGCACGTAAAACATAAACAGTGAATAAATAAGATCACAGCTCAAATATTAAAATAGAACATTCATGCAACTGAACCCAAGCGCACACAAACCCCTTAACGATGACTGGGGGGATCTCACCGGGCGGAATCTGTTATCGACCCCAACAGCCATCTACACCCCAAATCCCAAGTCTCTGCCTCGAGCGGTTTGGGAGGAGATAGAGATAGAAGAGCGGTTAATGTCATGCAAAATATAATGTGGATACTCGTCCTTTTTCGTTTCCAGGTGACAAGTCTTTGCGGCAGATCCTTGACGACGCTCGCAAGATGGCGGACCGGTGCACCAATCCACACGAGAGGGACGTGATCATGAAGAATGTGGGCGACATTGAATCCATGAGCAACGCGTTGTCCGAGCTACGTCAGCAAGGAAAGGTACTTATGTGCGTGTGTGCGTGTCTGTGTCTGTGTGCGCACATGTATGCTGAGTGAGTGCGTGCTGCTGTGTGTGTTTGTGCGTGTGTCTGTGTGCATGTGTGCTTGAGCTACATCAACAAGGAAAGGTACTTCTGCGTGTTTGTGTGTCTCTGTGTGTGTGTGTGCATGTGTCTGTCTGTGTGCACGTGTGTATGAGCAACGCGTTGTCCAAGCTACGTCAGCAAGGAAAGGTATTTGTGTGTATGTGATTGTGTGTGTGTGTGTATGTGTGTGTGTGTGCATCTGTCTCTGTGTCTGTGTCTGTGCGCGCGCACGTGTTTGTATGTGTGTGTGCATGTGTCTGTGTGCGCGCGTGCATTCTGAGTGAGTACTTAGCTGTGTGTGTGCATGCGTGTGTGTAAGTGTGTGTGTATTTGTGCATCTGTGTGTGCGTGTATCTGTGTCTGTGTCTGTGCATGCATGTTGATTGAGTACTTGCCCAAGTTCTAGATCCTGCATGCACGTAATGCTATCTCAAAACATTCGCAAACCCCGGAGCTGCAGACAAACAAAAATGATAAGCAGCTTTCTCTTAGTTTCATAGCTTAACTCTCTTGTGCGGTGAACGGTCGTGAACGTTTAAAAAAAATCAGATCGGAAACGTCTAGAACGTTCGGGAACATACGGATTCCACGTGGCCGGTTTGTGCGCTTCCATTTTGTTTCTATCACATGGCAGTCACGTGAGCGCTTCAGCCTCGCTTTCGCTATAGATTACACTTCCGTCCTGTTGCTTGCAATGGCTTCTAGGCCGATTGGTTTGAAAGATATGAATTTTTGAAAATTAGTGACCGACTTCGGCATTTTCGCGATATTTCCAATATGGATGACGAACAGTTATGGCGTCCATTGACTGAGGAAAGCGATGAATAGTCCTATTTTTGTGAAAGATGGGACTTATGAGATCGCGAAGTGATGAGTAAGGTTAAGTGTATTCTGACCTATTTCGGCAGCGAGCTTGTGTTCAATGCGAATTTTTGAAGTCGTGTTACTGACATCGGCATTTTCCCGACTTTTACATCATGGATGATGAGTCGTTATTGCATCCACTGAGTGATGACAGCGATGAAAATTCCCTTTTTTGTGAAAGATAGGAATTATAAGATCGTGAAGTGAAAGGGTAAGTGAATGGTTTTGATCTACATTTCCATTTCAGTCGTCTTAGGCTTCAACAGTCTGCAAAAGTAGGCAGTGAATGACTAGTGAATGCAGTTTGCGAATACACTTTGGCATTTTGATTTTTTTTGTGGAGCCATGCATCCCCATAACATCTTGGAATTCCTTTTGCAACTCAGACAGACATCTCGGCAACACATTCAAAACAAAAAAACGCACAAAATCTGGTAGGGTATATTTTATTTTATTATTTTTCTGACGCTACCCCGCCTTTTGTACGGAGTGACGTCCCTTGGGTTAGGATTTCAGAGGTGATTGAGAGCACAGAGCGTCAGGCACAAGAGGGTTAAGGAATCAAGGCGACTGACTCAGTCTCCAGTGTTTCTTCCCCCAACAGGGCAGCAGTCCCCAGGCCATGTCCCTGGCCAGGGAGATCCAGCACAAGCTGCGCGACCTGCAGAACCTGACGGCCAGCGCCATCACCTCCACGGAGCGCAGCGGCGTGCGCAAGCCCGCCCCCACCGTGGAGGGCAAGGTGGAGCAGGCTCACCAGTGGCTGGCCGCCCCCGCCTTCGACGACAAGGGACTCGGTAGGTTGGAAGTGTTTCCCTTTGTTTTCACCTCTGGCTGCGACGCGCTCTCCAGGTGGGAGCAGCCCGAATTTCACAGACGCATCGTTCATACAAATAGTTCCTCCACCTTCTGGAAATTATGTTCTTGTAACTTCTTTTAATCTGTCCCTCCCTTTGCTATCTTTTTGACTTATTGGCCCATTCTCCTGCCCTTTTACCAAAAACTTCTTCCAAATAATGTTCTTCTTTGAGCTCCTCCGAAATCGGAATGTGTCGGCTGGGCTGAATGCAGCGGGGAGACCAGTGAAAACTGAAAACCGGACACATACATACCTCTTCCATTATGGCCATATGGCCAGAAGAAGAAGAAGAATTGTACTGCTTTGCATTCCCATTATATTTAATTCCATTTCACTCCGTTCTACTACAGGGGAGTCGGCTACACGCCTGGTGGTAGCTGAGGGCCGTAATGTTGCTGACTGCTGCACAGAGCTCGATTATTACATTGTATTCCATTTATATTCCATTCATATTCTGTTCCATTATATTTAATTCCATTTCACTCTCTTCCACTACAGGGGAGTCGGCTACACGCCTGGTGGTAGCCGAGGGCCGTAAGGTTGCCAAATGCTGCACAGAGCTAGATTATTACATTGTGTTCCATTTATATTCCGTTCCATTCCATTCATATTCCATTCCATTTTGTTGAATTCCATTTCACTCCGTTCCACTACAGGGGAGTCGGCTACACGCCTGGTGGTAGCCGAGGGCCGTAAGGTTGCCGACTGCTGCACAGGACCGCAGCGGCAGGATTTGCTGCGGCTGTGTGACGAGACCGAAATACTGACCAACCAGCTGTCAGACTTGTGCCAACGAGGGCAGGTCGGTGGGATTGATTTACCGAAGGTCGTGTGGGTTTGTTGAAATTCTTAGCTCACTCTGGGCCGGACGATTTGCTTCCCCTTGTTCTCATGGGGACTGGGCATTTGACGGCATTTGATAGGGTTCGGAAACAAATTGCCCCAAATAAATTATGAAGAGTTAGGGGTTAATATTTTCGGAAAAGATTAACAATACTATGCACTAATTGATTGTAAAGTATCAGATTCCCTGCATTCGTTGTTTGTTTCCTGTTGACGAAAACAGCTTATACATAGAAAGAAGGACTTCTTCAAAGCGCAACCTTTGATTAACAACACTATGCACTAATTGATTGTAAAGTATCAGATTCCTTACATTCGTTGTTTGTCTCCTGTTGACGAAAACAGCTTATTCATAGAAAGGAGGACTTCTTCAAAGCGCAACCTTTGAACCACCCACCCACTACCCTACAGCTAAAAACGTAATGCAAAGTCTATAACGATTGGTTGTTTTCAAGAGAGGAAAGGTCAAAACAAACTAAAAATAGATTATAGCATTACTATGGAGAGCTGGTTACTCGCCAGAAATCGAAGCCTCTTGAAAACTGTCATGTGACCTCATCAGTCCTTAATGGTTGAGCAGGCCATGAGGCTGATCAGTCTCATTCGTCTCGAGTGAGTTAACATGTAGAAAACATAATGCAAGCGTGTGTCAAGAAGGGGGCTTGACTTTGTTGTTGTTCGCTTCGTTTGACTATACAGTGGAACCTCCCTTTTAAGACCTTGAAATAATAGCCAAAAAAGGTCATATTAGTGCTTAATAGAGAGGGGTCTTAACCCTTTCGCCGCCAGCCATTTTTCAGCAAACAAATTTCCATTAAACTTACCTTGGTAGATAAAAAAATCTGTTTGTAATATTGAGGATTCCTCTGTGACATATTTAAAGTAAGGCCTATCCTTACCTCCCAAACGTAAGAGAATAGGGTCTTTGGATAACAGACCCTGATCTGATGCCTTTTAGTGACATGGATGTTAAATCATTGTGGTGCACAAATGCGACGTTGGCGGTGAAAGGGTTAATATGGAGATGGACACTCAGTAGTCCGGATATGAAGGGGAAAAAATCCCCAAAATGTTGGCTCACAACTTAGAGGGAGTCTTGATAGGTGAGGTCTTAATAGGGAGGTTAAACTGTATTTTGATTTTTTTTGTCTGATCTTTTTTTGATAATTTGGAGAGAAAAAAAGATTTTGTAGTATGGAATCATTACGCTTATAAATTACATTTTGTATATTTTCCTGACTGTATCTTTTAACAGACCATAGGCTTAAACCTGGGTATGTGTAAAGAGGTATGGCTGCTCTTTTTGTTTATTTACTTATGGATTTATGTTTATAACTGACTGAAAGCAAGAAAACTATTATAACTCATGTACACTTTTTTTCAATTCTCATGTTACTATAGTGACTAGTGGTTTGGAAGTATTAAATAAGGATCTGATGCAAATTTTCCAGTTATGACCTTGTTGTTATAGAATGTTTACATTTCTGAAGATGCACTGTTGAACTTTCCATGGTTTCTCGTTTTTTGTCATCACAGGGTAACACCCCTCAGGCCAAGGCCATTGCTCGTAACCTGTCGGAGAAACTGGCCTATCTGAAGACTAAGATTCAAGACGCTCTCGTCAGTCAGGTGAGTAAACTGATGTCACGGTTTGCTTTGCTTTGTTGGGGCAGTGGGTGGATGCCTCGTGCCTCCATATGGGGAGCTGGATGACCCCGCCCTCTCTACGAGTCTCTCCCCGTGGGGATACCAGGGGGTCTTTTGTACAGATAGTTACCCCACCTTCGGGAAGTTTTGTGCTTGTAACGTCCTCTAATCTGCCTCTGTCTTTGACTTTGCCTTTTCCCTTTGCTTTCTGACATCTACTATCTTTCTGACTTAATGGCCCATTATCCTGCCTTTTAAAAAAAAAGAAATCTTCCAGTTAATATTCTCCTTTGAGCTCCTCCGAAATCGGAATGTATCGGCTGAATGCAGCGGGAAGACCAGTGAAAATTGAAAACCGGACACAAACGTTCATTGCCCATTATGGCCATATGGCCTGGGAACGCAGAAGAAGAAAAAGAAGCTTTGCTTTGTGACTGGTGTAAGTAAGAGACCGTTGCTTGTAACCTGTTGGAGAAATTCATTTAATTGAGGTTCTTTTAAAATAACAAATTCAGGATACTTGCACCAGGTAGTCAACTTATTACAAGTTTGACCTGTTTTTAACCTATTTCATCCGTTTGTGTTTATAGTGCACCTCACTGCCCATCCCGTATGTATTTATTCACAAATTCATTCGGTCAGACCCTCTTACACTTTCACACTCGCTCGCATTTTCTCCCACACCCACAGGTGCACACGTACGCACACACAAGCACACAGACACACGCTCACACAGACACACGCACGCACGCACGCACGCACGCACGCACACGCACACACACACACACACACACACACACACACACACACACACACACACATGTATGTGTGTGTGCACACATACACACACACACACAGATACACTTTCGCAATTCACACTCACACACACTAACTCACACTTACACACACACTCGTATGCACACACACACTCACACACACACACTCACACACACACAGTCTCTATCTCTCTCTCACTCTCTCTCTCTCTCTCTCTCTCTCTCTCTCTCTCTCTCTCTCATTGATTCCCTCTTTCCCACGTATCAGACCTGTTTACTCTACTCTTTTCGAGTGGTATTCTACTCGATTTAGACCTCTACTACTCTTCAAAATTGAAAATAATGCTCTAACTACTAATTTTCAGTGAACATTGTTTGATGGTTTAATGAATAAAACTACACATTTTGCACCAAAACTACTCATTTGAGATAACCAGACTACTCAAGACTTGTGTATTGGGTAAACGGGTCTGACGTATGCTTAAATACACACTTTTATGTGACCAGAACTGACTAGTTGTTAAATCTGTTGCATCTCAGGTGGCTGAGGACTTCATTGACATCTCCACCCCACTGAAACATCTGAGTGAGGCAGCTGTCGTGCCCGTTGGTGAGTCAGTCCATACTTATTTTAAAACGAGCAAAGCCTGCATCTAGTCAAGTCAAGTCAAGTCAAAATTTTATATCCAGATGGAACATTGAATAAGAAAATAATATACTTTTTTTCATCAAGCATTCCGTAAAAAAATAAAGTAATAACGAAGGAGCTAAAGATTCCAAAGTAGTAAACAATAACGAAAGGGGAAAAAAAGGGGGGGGGGGGGGGGGGGGGGGGGGGGGGGGGGGGGGGGGGGGGGGGGGGGGGGGGGGGGGGGGGGGGGGGGAAAGAAACAAACAACTTACAAAAACAGGGAAGAGGGTGGGGAGTGGGAGAGTAACATATCAGGTACAATATATACATCAATTCTTCATTATAACATCACATTCACATAACACATTTTCTCTAATTTGACCCTAATTTCAAATAAGAGGAAAATAAAGTGAGAGATTATGTTCTGTTAAAGAGATCTATTTTCATTTTATTTCTTGAAAGAGTTCTTGTTTGCAATGTTTTTTAAATTGGACGGTAGTTTGTTCCATAAATCTCCACCTGAATAGAGGAGACTAGATTTGAATAGATTATTGTTTGGTCGAGGGAATGATAGCAAATGGGTGTGTCTGCTTGTGTTAGAAATTTGTCTGTTATCTTTTTTGGAGCATTTCCGTTGACAATATTATGCATGCAGATTGCCTTTGTGTGTGTGTGTGTGTGTGTGTGTGTGTGTGTGTGTGTGTGTGTGTGTGTGTGTGTGTGTGAGGGCACAGGTTTGACATGATTGTAATGTATTCTAGAGGCTTTATAACTCAGAATACAAATGACGTCTTTTTTTTTACTTCACAAAAATGACATAATTTCTTTGTGATGTCTTATGCCTAATTATAACATGTGTACTCCTGTACTCTGAACAGTACACATGTACTCTTTCTACTGGCTCTCATTTCAAAAGTTAACTGATTTACAACCATCCCACTCTGGTTACTTTTTTTAAAATGGGGTCACTGCTAACATAATGATGGTATTTGTCATTGTGCAAAGTTTGGTTGTGCTATTATTTGTAGTTTCTGAGAAAACTGCTATGTTAAAAGTTTTTAATGACTTCAAAATTACCACAAAACACCAATGGTTTTAAGCTTTCGAGATTTTTTATTATCTCCTCATCAGGAAGATGAGTTTAAAACTGACATGAGATAAAAAGGTACAGCTATAAAATTTAAAAGAAAAGTAGGGTTGAACACAAGTTCAATATTATTTCTTGACAAGGAAAAGAGAAAGAAAAATAGGAGACTGGTATGCTGTTCCCCCCCCCCCCCAAAAAAAAAAAAAGAATAAAAAAAGAAAACTACTCAACTTAAGGAAGGGCCTAACAAATCAAAGTAGTAAGAAGAAAGGAAAGATAAATAAGATGGCAAAGCCACACAAGCGCACCCCCAGTTCATGGTCATAAAAAATTCAGATTCAAACTGGGAGACCGCCTGCTTGATTGTTTTTATTATTTTTATTAGACTTTTTGTTTACATTTTTTGTCAATACGTACAACAACTCATAGAAACACATAAAATAAGGAGAAGAAGCTTGCAATTAAGCTTGTTACATATCAAGTTAACATGTGGAAAACAAAATGAACAAAAACGGATAAAAATACGAACAGAGCGTTGCCTACACAAACAACAAAGCATAAAGTACACCGTCAAACATAGGTAAAGCCATACAATAACACACCTAGGCTGTCTCACTAGTAATAACAACCATCAAAGTAATGCGGTAGTTGTGTACTGACAGTGCTCACTCTACAATGCTTGGTCCAAACAGGTGTTTATGGGTCGCATAATTTATACATAGACCTGCTTGATTGTTTGTTAAAGTTTTTAATTAGCCAGTGACCACCCACGCACGCACACACAAATCCAATTTGAGTTGAAGGTATACCACAAGCTCACAGGGACATACATCTATTGCTTTTACACACATGGTTTTATCAAATCAAATGTTTTTGGTACCAAAATTGATGGCAGATTAAAACAAGATAATAGATATGCAATTCTAGCACTACCCCCACCCATCCTGTATACACACACACACACACACACACACATTGGAAATTATTTTTAATATGGTCACCACTTCAGGAATGGGAAAATTCAGAGAACATTGAAACGTGTCATTTCAGGATTCCGATTGACACCCACCCATGTGAATTATAATGAGTAGTTTATCGTTTCAGGCACCCCAGGCAGGGAGAATAACTTTGAGGACAAGGCACGCTATTTCCAGTCCCGAAACAGTACGAGCGATCGGCAAAGAGCAGAAAAAGAGCTTGTTTGTTATTATGATTATTATTATACTGAAAGGTTTATCGTTTCAGGCACCCCAGGCAGGGAGGATAACTTTGAGAACAAGACGCGCTATTTCCAGTCCCGAAACAGTACGAGCGATCGGCAAAGCAGAAAAAGAGCATGTTTGTTATGTTGTTGTTGTCCTACTCCAGCTTAAGGACTCCAGGGATCATCCCAACAGCGAAAGCACTTGAACACTATGGCACAAATGCACCAGCTAGGGATGAGAACATTACGTGTGTGACCATTTTTTATTACCCCGCCACGTGGGCAGCCACACTCCAACTTCGGAGGAGATGTTTGTTATAATTATTATTATACTGAAAGGTTTATTGTTTCAGGCACCCCAGGCAGGGATGGTAACTTTGAGGACAGGGCACGCTATTTCCAGGCCCACGCCCAACGTCTGGCCGACACGGCCAACTCGGTGGCCACGGCCGGTGGATGCCGCAACAAGCAGACCGTGGAGGCCATCTTCAAAAACTCCAACCAGGTCCGTCAGTCTGTCACTGGGATGTTAGTTTTTCAATAATGTAAACGACATTTGACTATGGCCTACAGATGACTGGGCTCCCAATCACCCTGCAAGACAAGGGGTCCTGCTGGGGACCCTTTCATTTAGGCATGGGTGCCGCTCTTTCAGTTTTTACACTGATTTCAGTTTTTTTCATTTTACCACAAACTGAACTTCATTTTTAAAAAAATTCAAACCCCCCCCCCAACAAAAACAATAAAAAAATTGACTACAAGCAATTTGGGGCGTTTTGAGCTTGGTTTATCCTGGAAGTCTCTCTCAGGGAATCTTGAAAACAGCGTGGTGCTGATGCCATATTGTTTTCAAATGCAATGTAATCATTTTACAAGGCTTATCATACTCCAACTATCTCTGTCCATCATATTAACTGTGACCTGTCATCAAGTTCATCGTTTTCTGTCTCTGGTGTTGCCCCCCTGAATTGTCCAGTGGGGCTCTGCCCCTGTACCCCGCCGGGGCCCTGGGTGGCCCCTGGAGCCCTGCCTATCAGTTGTTTTCATTTGGGGGAGTTGCACCCATGTTGAGGGGATAGAGGGTCCCCACTGCATTGCAGATATTGAAATTTTATACCTAGTACCGTAAAAACTGGACTATAAGACGCACCTGTATATCGATGGCTTGGAGTCAAAACAGACTAACTCGAAAAGGCCTGTTTCGAGAAAAACGCTTCTAAAGTTTTGAAAAATTCCTGTAAAAGATCTAAGCTTTCAAATGACATGAATTTTGGAGTGGTGGTGTATTGGGGTCTCAAAGAGGTTATTGCCAATTTGGGAGTTATTTATAATACAAACAATGGAGTATTTGACATTTTTGTTAGATAGTCCGTTTTGACACAAAATTGGTCACATTTGGTGGCCTCAACATTTTGGGTCAAACCGGACCAACTAAAACTTGGGCCCTTTTGACTCAAATTGTTTTGATATCGCAAGGTCTATATTTTTGGGTAAAAACGGGATAACTTTCAAATAAATGGGTTTGATTCGAAATTTTTGTATGAGTATATAGAAATAAAATACGGTCAAAAGAGACCATGATGTGAAGTTAGATCACTAATATTTCCCTTACTGTTTTCAATCTGATTCACGCACATACGGAGTCAGTAAGAAACAAGGCACACATCTCAACTCTCACTGTGTAAGCTGTGGTTGTTTGGTCACATTCATACATTTAATATTGTGCTGAAATGCAGTGCCTGCATTTGTGGGTGTACAAGCCACTGTGTGCGTGTGTCTGTCTGTGGCGGGGGGGGGTTACATGTTTTGATATGAGTTTGTGTAGACAGGTTGTAATCATTTTGTGCATGTGTGCGTGTGTGTGTGTGTGTGATCACGCATACTGTCTGAATGTTTTAATAGAACTCCCAGTTATAAGGAATTCTTTTTGTTACAATGCCTCTCTATAATTGTATTTCCAAATTGATTTAGATGGGGTTGGTGTAAGTTATTTCCATAATCCAAATTTTGATTTTAGATGGGGGTGGGGTAAGTATTTTCTCTTGGGTTTAAACATGATATTGGATTGTGTCTTGTTTATTTTCTTTATGTGACAAGAATATAATAAACGTTATTCCTGCAAAGTTTCAGGGAACTGTTGTTAATTTTAATGGACTTATGATGATTTTAGTCTCTGATCGTAGTCAAAATATTGATTTTAGAGGGGAGTGTGTTAGGTGGCATGGGATTGTACCTTTTTTATTTGTGTTATATAACAAGAACATACTATTATATTATTCCTGCAAAGTTTAATGCAATTATCGGTACTTTTAAGGGACTTGTGATGCTTTTAGTCTCTGATCGTAGTCAAAATATTGGTTTTAGAGGGGGGTGGGATATGCATGTCCTTTTGTGTTCAAAAATGGCAAGGGATTGTATCTTGTTTATTTGTTGCATATAAAAAGAACATAACAAACATTATACCTGTAAAGTTTCAAACAATTGTCGATCATTTTAAGGGACTTATGATGATTTTAGTCTCTGCTCGTAGTCAAAATATTGATTTTAGAGGGGGGTAGGGTAGGTGTTTCCTCTTGTGTTAAAATATGGCAAGGGATTGTATCTTGTTTATTTGCTTTATATAACAAGAACATAACATACCATTATTCCTGCAAAGTTTCAGGCACTTGTCGTTACTTTTAAGGGACTTATGATGATTTTAGTCTCTGATTGTAGTCAAAATATTGTTTGTAGAGGGGGGTAGGGTAGGTCTTTCCTCTTGTGTTACAAAATGGCATGGGATTGTACCTTGTTTATTTGTGCTATATAACAAGAACATACTAAATATTATTCCTGCAAATTTCAGGCAATTGTCGTTACGTTTAAGGGACTTGTGATGATTTTAGTCTCTGCTCGTAGTCAAAATATTGATTTTAGAGGGGGGTAGGGTATGTGTTTCCTCTTGTGTTAAAATATGGCAAGGGATTGTATCTTGTTTATTTGCTTTATATAACAAGAACATAACATACATTATTCCTGCAAAGTTTCAGGCAATTGTCGTTACTTTTAAGGGACTTATGATGATTTTAGTCTCTGATCGTAGTCAAAATATTGTTTTTAGAGGGGGGTAGGGTAGGTCTTTCCTCTTGTGTTACAAAATGGCATGGGATTGTACCTTGTTATTTGTGCTATATGACAAGAACATACTAAATATTATTCCTGCAAAATTTCAGGCAATTGTCGGTACGTTTAAGGGACTTATGATGATTTTAGTCTCTGCTCGTAGTCAAAATATTGATTTTAGAGGGGGGTAGGGTAGGTGTTTCCTCTTGTGTTAAAATATGGCAAGGGATTGTATCTTGTTTATTTGCTTTATATGACAAGAACATAACAAACATTATTCCTGCAAAGTTTCAGGCAATTGTTCATACTTTTAAGGGACTTATAAGGATTTTAGTCTCTGCACGTAGTCAAAATATCAATTTTAGAGGGGGGTAGGTTAGGTGTTTCCTCTTGTGTTAAAAAATGACAAGGGATTGTATCTTGTTTATTTGCTTTATATGCCAAGAACATAATGAACGTTATGCCTGCAAAGTTTCAGGCAATTGTCGTTACTTTTAAGGGACTTATGGTTATTTTAGTCTCTGATTGTAGTCAAAATATTGATTTTAGAGGGGGGGTGGATATGTATTTCCCTTTGATTTCAAAACTGGCAAGGGATTGTATCTTGTTTGTTTCTTGTATATGACAAGATCATAATAAACATTATTCCTGTAAAGTTTCGCACAATTGTCGATACTTGTAAGGGACTTATGATTATTTTAGTCTATGCTAGTAGCCAAAATATTGATTTTAGAGGGGGGTAGAGTAGGTGTTTCCTCTTGTGTTAAAATATGGCAAGGGATTGTATCTTGTTTATTTGCTTTATTTGACAACAACATAATGAACGTTATCCCTGCAAAGTTTCAGGCAATTGTCTTTACTTTTAAGGGATTTATGATGATTTTTTAAAATCTCGGATCGTAGTCAAAATATTGATTTTAGAGGGGAGTGGGGTAAGGATCTCCTCTTGTTTTGAAACATGGCATGGGATTGTACCGTGTTTATTTCTTATATATGACTAGAACATAATAAATATAATTCCTGCAAATATTCAAGCAATTGTTGTTACCTTAATGTCGTTACATTATTCACACAATTCTCTCTCTCTCTCTCTCTCTCTCTCTCTCTCTCTCTCTCCCCACCCCCCACGCCTACTTCTGTCTACCCCGCCCTCCACCCCCTCCCCTTTCCTACCACTAAAAAATAATTTAATGGGTAGTCTATGCAACGATCGAAAGAAACTCGTTAATTGTTCATAAAAACCGAAAGCAAAAGCCATAATTCTGGCTTTAGACTATCTTTATCGTTTAAAAACTAGGGACTTTCCTGCTTTTTCAGTACCTAATCCTCAGAATAGCAATAACTTAAAATATAAATTACAATGATTAGGAACTAACTATAATTCGCGCATCACTTTATTATTTTTTTTAAATGACTAAGACAAACTCTTATAAGAACATCACTATCTCGGATTGTTCATAAAAAAATATATAACATTTTATGTATCTGTCTATCTATCTGCCTATTCATTTATTTTAAAGACTATTTCAGTTTTTCTACTACAACCCCACAACTCACCCCCCCCCCTCTCTCTCTCTCTCTCTCTCTCTCTCTCTCTCTCTCTCTCTCTCTCTCTCTCTCTCTCTCTCGTAGACTGACATGGCTTGGTCTATCTTTGATCATGCCTTCAGTAACAAGTACCGATACGGATAGCGGAGATGTGTGACATTCCTAGGCCACTGCGCGGTACCCTTTGATACCTTGTTGAGGTCCTCTGCCCACTAGCGCTAAGCCGACAAAAGAGCTACGACAGAATAAATTAAGCTATCTGCTAAATAAATTAAACTATCTGCTAAATAAATTAAGCTATCTGCTCTGTTGCCTGCACTCGTAATTGACTCTTATCTCGCTCATCGTAAAATTGTCAACTCGTGTCCAGCCTACTTTAAAGACACCGCGCGGAGGCTCAGAAACTCATTGTTGGCCAACTGTCCCGCAATTTGCATACACATTCCTTCTTTTCTTTTGTTACCAGCCTGTCCACCGATCCCTCCCTCTGTGTGTGTGTGTGTGTGTGTGTGTGTACGTGCGTGTGTGTGTGTCTGTGTGTGTCTGTGTGTGTATGCGTGTGCATATTCGCGTGCGTGCTTGCTTGGGTGCGCATGCGCGTATTAGTGCGTGCGTGCATGCGTATATGTGTGTGTGCGACTAGTTCCTACATGCACAAGCACACACACGCGCAAGCACGCACGCACAAATACGCGCATGCGCACGCAAGAAATCACGCACGTGAATATGCACACATGCACGCAAACATACATTCATGCACATAAACACGCATATGCGTACGCATGCATGCATTCAGGAAAATACGCATGCACGCACGCATGCTCGCAAATAATTAACACACTCGCGTGTCCAACAGAAGAAAAAAAGCTAAATAACAATACATTAATCAATATATTTCTTGAAACAGACAAAACCCATCCCGTTAGCCTTTTACTATTCCCAAGACACCCGATAACAACTGCGCGTGATGCAAACCTCTGTTACTACAATCATGAAAATCCGATTAACGTCATCTTGCCATTCCCTCCCCTGTTCCTGCGTGTCACTTTCACTTCAAAGACATGACTGGGCCGACAATAGCCTGCGGGCAATTAACATTCTTTCGTACTTAAATTCTCAGCCCCACGAATCCCTCCACCCACCCTGTCGGCGTGCGTGCGTGTGTCTGTATGTGTCTGTGTGTATATGTATGTAATAAACTATGTGCATCTGATAGTGTGTGTGTCTGTGACTGTGTAAGACTTAGTGATAGAGGTTATGAGACTAACATTGTGACTAATCAAGATTTCACACACGCGTGCACACCTAAGCGCATGCACACATGCAATAAACGCACGTGCACACGTACGCATGCGGACACACAAACATGAATTGTCCGGTTTTGACTCCAAACTCAACACAGATTTGCTACAAGAAACAACAGTACTAGGACTGGTTATCTGGAAATGTCCAAATTTGACTCAAAATAAAAGTACTGATATTAACAATAATTTTTGTATCAAAAGGATTATTTATATTTTGTCTGATTTTTACTGAAAATTTTGCCCACTTTTAGAGTCAAAATTAATATTTTGAGTCAAACTCATTTATTTGTAACATAGCCCGGTTTGACACAAAATTAGAATGCTAAAATGTCTTGTGATATTTTGAGTCAAACTCGTTTATTTGTAACATAGCCCGGTTTGACACAAAATTAGAATGCTAAAATGTCTTGTGATATTTTGAGTCAAACTCGTTTATTTGTAACATAGCCCGGTTTGACTCAAAATTAGAATGCTAAAATGTCTTGATATTTTGAGTCAAACTCGTTTATTTGTAAGATAGCCTGGTTTGACTCAAAATAAAATGCTAAAATGTCTTGTGATTTTGGAGTCAAAGCAGACCGTCTGAAGTTAATCTTGTTTGACTCCAAAAAAAAAGATGATTTATTTTTGAGTCAAAAGAGAACAACGTTTATATCTTTTTTATTTATTAAGATATCAAAACGAAACTTTGGGACAACAAAGAGTATTTTTTTCCGCATGTGTTTCTGTAATAATCAAAAAATGGACTATCTGAAGTTAATCCAGTTTGACTCTAAGCCATCGATATGTCAAAATATCAGGTATTTATTTACATATAAGCCGCATAGACATTCTTCTATCAGAACATAGGTATTTAATGTCCTCAGACACTTTAAACATGGGATTTGAATCTGTTGATGATCAAAACCAGTTTTGAGTCTAAACAAGCTCAAAATAGGCTGAAGAATGTGGCCAGAAACGGATTTGATCATGCTGATAAATGTAGAATGTAAAACAATCCACAGATAAGCCGCACCAGTCTATAAGCCGCATGGGCCAAAGTTGAGGAAAAAAGTAGCGGCTTATAGTCCGTATTTTACGGTATTCCAAGTGCATGCAATGAGTAGCTTGACATAAGTTTTCAGAAATGTCTATACATGTGCATATGTTACTTCCAGTTCATGAAATGGGCAAAATGGTTTGCCCAGTTCGTGAAATAGTTAATTTATAACTTGAAATTGAGAAAAGCAATATGAATGAAAAATAGTTTTCGTTCATTAGCAAACATAGATCAAGAATTGGTTCAAACAAATGAGAAATCTCATCTGTAGATGAGTTAAAATTATTTTATTCAGACTTAATTTGATAAATACGTTTGATTCAACATGTGGCTCAGGCATGCCTCAGCTTAGCATCTGGTCGAGTTGGGGGGCAGGATAAGGGTGCAAATACAATGTAGAAAAGTGTGATACCATACCTGGGTGAATGGGGATTCAAGAATGTGATATATGCATTGTCCATTTCATAAATTGGGCAAAGCATTTTGCCCATTTCATGAAATAGGCAATTTCACGGATTGGGCGTAACACATACACACATGCGCGCACAGAGAGTAGGCAAAGAATTGGTTACTGACATTCAGGGAGAGAGAATAACAGAAAAAGGTGAGTGAATCAGTTCAATGAATCGGGCCTAGAAGTAGTGAAAGCAACGGATGGTGAATGGTCCTTGATTGGAGATCGTAACTTGGAATGCTAAGACCATGGTTTGCTATTTTTGCCCATTTTATAGTGCATCCCTGGGACCCCCTACACATTCTCATAGAGGGTCCTTTTAGCTTATAATACTTCATGGTGTCCCTGCTGTTTAGAAAAAAACCAGCCAAAATTATTTTATTCCATGATTGGGTTGGAGAAAGGAAAATTAATAAAATTTCTAAATATATTACCCAGTTAAAATCTGGTTTTATTTGTGTGTGTTTTTTCTTGGGAAGAAAATCTGTTTAACATCCTCTGACATGAACCAGGTAGTATAGGACATTTATATATGTGCAAATAGTGGGTTGATCCTGGAGGTACTGCAATGCCAGGAGAGACCCCTGAGGGGGGGGGGGGGGGGGGTGTCTTGAACACTGGAATTATTTATCCTTTAAGGTCTCTCTCTCTCTCTCTCTCTCTCTCTCTCTCTCTCTCTCTCTCTCTCTCTCTCTCTCTCTCTCTCTCTCTCTCTCTCTCTCTCTCTCTCTCTCTCTCTCTCTCTCTCTCTCTCTCTCTCTCTCTCTCTCTCTCTCTCTCTCTCTCTCTCTCTCTCTCTCTCTCTCTCTCTCTCTCTCTCTCTCTCTCTCTCTCTCTCTCTCTCTCTCTCTCTCTCTCTCTCTCTGTGAGATAATCAGTTTCCCCATGTCCATGGATGCTCCTTCTTGCAGGATGTCCTGAATTGCAGGATTTTTAAATGCCTAGAGCCGGCGTCGCCGGATTATGAGAATTTGAGAAACAACGATTTTCTTACACACACACACACACACACATAAACTTGTACAATAAAAAGGGCCTATATAAGCATTTGCTATACTAAGTCAAAGGAATGTAGCACTTGTAGTTGCACTAGTCCAGAGGGGTAAAAAAAGTGCAGTAAATTTATGTGTGTGTGTGTGCGGTGTCCCTGCACTCCGCTGGGGCCGCCTCCCTTGCAGGATTTTTGAAATTTCCCAGGAGCACCTGTGCATGTCTAAGTGAGGCAATGTCAGGGTGTGTGTGTCCTGCAGGTCAAAGACATGACCCCTCAAATCGTGAACGCAGCGCGCGTCCTGTTCACCAACCCTGACAACCCTGCCGCTCAGGAGCACTTTGAGCTGCTCAAGAAACAGTGGACCGACAACATGGAACGACTCAGGGGGTTGGTCGACGAGGCTGTCGACACGGCGGCTCTCATCAGGGCTGAAGGTATGGGCTAGATGTGATTGGATGAAATTACAAAATTAAAATATGCGATGAAACAGTGGGCCGGCAACATGGAATGACTGAGGGGATTGGTCGATGAGGCTGTCGACACTGCGGCTCTCATCAGGGCTGAAGATATGGGATAAATATGATTGGATGAAATTACGAAATTAAAACATGCGAAGAAACAGTGGGCCGGCAAAGACTCAGGGGATTGGTTGACGAGGCTGTCGACATGGCGGATGAAATTACGAAAATTACGAAATTAAAACATGCGAAGAAACAATGGACCGACAACGACTCAGGGGCTCTCATCAGAGCTGAAGGTATGGGATAGATATGATTGGATGAAATTATGAAATTAAAATAGGCTGGGCTTATAGTCCGCATTTTACGGTAATGTCTTTTTTGTGTGATTAGAGGATGGCATTCTGTGCGACTTGCACAGAATCGAGGACGGCATCAGATCGGGGGATTCCCCGCTGATTTGCCGCCTGCCTAGCATGATGTAAAGTTCTGGACATCAAACGCCATATATTGGCCCTGTCCAAATCTAGGAAGAAGAAGAAGAAGAAAATCAATAATTTCTCAGTTTTCCTGTGGCAGTGAAGGGGTTGTCTTTTTTTGTGATTAGAGGATGGCATTCTGCACGACACGCACAGAATCGAGGACGGCATCAGATCGGGGGACTCCCCGCTGATCGTGGCCAACGCCTCCAACATCGCGCGCCGAGCCAACCGTGTCCTGCAGGTGGCCGAGATGGAGGCCCAGAACAGCGAGGACCCCATGTTCGTGGACCGCGTCAACGAGGCGTCAGAGAATCTCAAAGCCAGTGAGTCTGTCTGTCTGTGTGTGTTGTGTGTGTGTGTGTGTGTGTGTGTGTGTCCGTGGTTGGGTGTATGCGACAAAGAATAAAATTTGAAATATCTACGGTTTTAAGTGGGCGTTCAGGCGTTTTCATTGTATGATGTCTGAAAGATTGTATGTATGTGTTGTGTGTGTGTGAACAGAACAGAACAGAACAGCTGTTTATTGCCTTAGAAGTAAAAAACAACAGACTTATTTGGCACACTTGTGTGTGTAAGTGTGTGGTTGTGTGTGTGTGTGTGTGGTATGGGGGGTATATCATATATGTGTGTGTGGTTGTGTGTGTGTGGGGAAGGGGGGATATATCATATATGTGTGTGTGTGGTTGTGTGTGTGTGTGTGGTGGGGGGGGGGGCGTATGTCATATATGTGTGTGTGTGTGTGTGTGTGTGTGTGTGGTTGGGTACGTGTGTGTGTGCGTGCATACGTGTGTGGTTATGTGTGTGTGTGTGCGTGTGTGAAGCTCTGTCTCTGCTTTGTTTGTATGTGTGTGTTGTGTGTCTGTCAGTCTGCCTGTCTCTCTGCCT
>CM065701.1:21485775-21495775 GCA_017654935.2 Phymorhynchus buccinoides
CTCAAATTTATTTTTTTTCGCTTTGTTAATCCATTACTTTAATGGTGTTTTTTTGTGTGTGAAAATTAAGGCACTTTTTTAATTGACGAAAAACCGTGACAGTGACTCTTAAGAGCAGCATGGCAAAACAGACGTTCTCTCACTGTTGTGGCAGTTTGGTTGGATATTGTGGTGATTGTTGTTTGTTGTTGTGTCTCGTTCAGTGGTTATTATGTGTCAGTGAAGTGTGTAAAATGTTCGTTTTTGCTATATAGTGGCGTGAGCTACGTACGCTATGCTCCTCTGTAACAACAAGAAAGGTTGTTGACTAATTAAACAAAATTTATCATTGGGGAATTTGTATTTTTGAACCTTTGCTCTACAATTTGCCTCTTAGAAAATTAGATGTTTAACCCTTTCACCGCCAATATCGCATTTTTGCACCACAATGATTTAACACCCAAGTCATCAAAACTCTTGAAATCAGGGTCTGTTATTCAATGATATTGTGTTCCTATATTTGGGCAGTAAGGATTGACCCTATTCTAAATGTGTCACAGAGAAATCCCACAATATTGCAGACAAAATCTTTTCTGCAGTCAAGTAATTTTAATGGCGATTTTTGGCTCAAATATGGATGGCGGTGAAAGGGTTAAGGAAAAGTCTGGGGAAAACATTGAAGGAAGATAATAGCAGTTTTAAGTGTGTTTTTGAAACTGGACATTCATTAATGCTCTAAATGTATTATTGGTTTTTCTGCTGAGTGAAAATGGTCTTCTGAAACAAATTCAATTTTTAAGTAAGCTCATAATAGTGTTTGCTATAGTTATGGATTTTATAGGAAGACGAGAGTTTCTGCCAAAATAATTCTGAGTTGTTTGGATAATGCTGAAGCCATTTTGACATTCTACCACCCAGATAATTAATCTACAAATCAGACCAGAATTATTTTTTTTTTTAAATGGTGTGCAGTTTTTGCTGGATAGGAAAAAAAGCTAGCCAATAAAATAATGACAGTAAGTAATACTTTTTTTTATAAAAAAATAATGAAAGACAAACTAAGTAAGATACCCATTAATGCTTTTTGTCAATTTGTAGAATCCAGGGCCTGTATTCACGTTGAGATAGCATGAGACTTAGCATCATGCTAACTTAGAAGCTCTTCCAAAAGTCCTATTAAATCCTATAGGACATTGGAAGAGCTTCTAAGTTAGCATCATGCTAAGTCTCATGCTATCTCAACGTGAATACAGGCCCTGGCTCTTTTAAAAAAAAATTAAAATAGATTTGTTGGCGGCCTATCCCCTATCCTCAATCCTTGTTTTTGTTTTGCCTTGTGTTATTCAAGTGTTGTCTGGGTAGTTCTGGGTGTTGTTGGATTCCAAGCTTTTAGTGGGCCAGAAACCCATTTTGCTCACTCTTTGTTTCAGTAAGATAGTGTTTGTGTTGAACAAGGCTGTTGTACTTAACGGATTATATACACATTCCATTTATCATTGGTATGTCAACAATTTCGTTTTGTGTGTTAACCAGACCTGTGTCATGACAAAAGGGGTTTATAGTTGTATGCTTTTTTCCCTTCCTTGGGATGATATTGAATGTAACAAATAAACCCTACAATATAATCTGTTGTTTGAGGCTTTCTGTGAAGTTGTGGCAATTTGTGGCTTGAGGTGGTTTAGTAGATGAACAATGAAAGGAGAGATTTTAGTCTTAGGAGATGCAGCATAAGTACCTTTGAATGACTAAATGGATTCAAGTGATGTCATTGTTTTTCTCTTGTTTTTACTCTACTTACATGGATGCTCCTTGCAGGATGTCCTGAATTGCAGGATGTTTAAATTGCCTCGAACCAGCGTCGCCGGATAATGAGAATTTGAGAAGCAACGATTTTCTTACACACACACACACTTGTACAATTAAAAGGGCCTATATAAGCATTTGCTATATTCAAAGGAATATATAGCACTTGTACTAGTCTAGAGGGGTGAAAAAAGAGCAATAAATGTGTGTGTGCGCTGCCCCTGCACTCCGCCGGGGCCGCACCCTTGCAGGATTTTTTTCATTTCCCAGGAGCACCCATGTACTATGTCTTCCTCTGACCTCACTAATTACTGTTCCTGTCACTAAAGCATTAGCCATAATATATTCTAGTCATTGATCAACTACATTATCGCCATTTGGTCATTATTGTAATCATCACTATGGAAATCAGATTAACCTCTGCTAATATTTTCCACAGATTTTCGTGGATTTTGGTTATAGTGATACCATTTGCAGCATTTATTGTACAACGAAACTGGAGATATGTTTATTAGTACTAAGTGCTGTTGTTGGTATTTTGGTTGATGCGTCAATATAGTTGGTCATTGGATTTTGTTATTATCATAATCCCACATAATGTATTTACATTAACCTTTGGCAGTAGTTACATCATTTACTTACCATATTTTTCGGACTATCAGGCGCACCTGATTATAAGACCTCCCCCCCCAATTTTACACCATTTTTTAATTTTTTTATTATAATTTCTTACCATATTGTTAGTCACATTATAAGGCACGTGGGTCTCAGTCTAGAAGAAAAAAAAGTATCGCCTTATAGTCCGAAAAATACGGTACACTGACAAAGCTAGAGTTGTAGTAGTAGTAGTACTACTACAAATTGCTGTTGTTTTTGGTGAAGTGTGGCGTGGTGGCGTGGTGTTGCTAGTCTGACGATGATGGTTGCTGTGTCGTATGATGATGATGATGGTGGTGGTGGTGGTGTTGGTGGCGTGTTGCTAGTATGACGATGATGGTGACTGTGTCGTATGATGATGATGATGGTGGTGGTGGTGGTGGTGGCGTGTTGCTAGTCTGACGATGATGGTGACTGTGTCGTATGATGATGATGATGGTGGTGGTGGTGGTGTTGGTGGCGTGTTGCTAGTATGACGATGATGGTGACTGTGTCGTATGATGATGATGGTGGTGGTGGTGGTGGTGGTGGGGGGTGGTGTAGAGCCCCGAGCCTTTCAGGGTCAGCTGCAGCACATCCCCCCTCCCCCCTCCCACCCCCCTCCCCCGCTAGCCGCCGCCGCCCCGGTGCAGGAGTGCGCGATGGTGACGCACATGCCCCAGCAACAGAGGGCGCTGGCTTCTTCTTCGCCAGGATACTGCCATGCCTCGCCCTACAGCCTGGTGATTGATAGCCAGGCCGGTCGATCCGTCCTCGCTAGAGGTACCCCCCCCCCCCCCTTCCCTCCCCCTGCCAGGCATCGTGGCATCGTGACTATCCCCCCTGACCTTCCTGCCCCCCCCCCTCACCCCCAAAAAGGGTTCCCTCAGAGTTTGGGAAAAAGTCTAGGGAAACGATTTCCAGATTTGGAATGAAAGAATGGACCAAAATTTAAAAAAAGAGTCAATTGACAAGTTTAGAAATTTGAGGAAGTGAGGAAGTTGTGGGGACAAAACGTTTGGTACAGTGGGACCTCCCTTATAAGACCTTCAAAAATCATCCAAAATGAGGTCTTGTAAGGGAGGGGTCTTATAAGGGAGGTAATTTTAATGCTTACAAAGAAGGGCAATGTCTGAGAGAAGTAAGTCTTATGTGGGAGGGAGTCTTATAATGGGAGGTCTTATAAGAGAGGTTCCACTGTATTAGGTATTTTGCTTGAGGTACTTTATAGTCACAGAGGCGTCTCTGTGAAATTCGGGTTGCTTCCACCTGGAGATCGCGTCGAAGCCAGAGACCCAATTTTTAAAAAAACCATGCAATTTTTGTGTGACTGATGAGGGGGGGGGGGGGGGGGGGGGGGGCGGGGTAAAATTTTTGACCAAATGACAACTTTTTCATTGCCACTGGGTTTAATGTGTGCTAAGTGCATGGGCACATGGGACCTCGGTTTATCGTCTCATCCGAAAGATCGTAAGGTCTAGTGCAAAGTGAGAGGAAAAATCCCCTGTACCCAGGTTCGAACTCGGGTTTACTTGACACAAGGCGAACATGTTTTTACCTCTGTGCCACTCTACACCTTGCACAAGTTTGTCAGTTGACATTGGGGTTTGGGAAAAAAACTAAGCAAATGTACTTACAAAGAAGGGCAATGTCTCAGAGAGGGTAGGTCTTATGTGTGAGGGAGTCTTATAATGGGAGGTCTTATAAAAGAGGTTCCACTGTAATGCCTTTTAAAAAATCTGAACCTTGATGTGTTCAATGTTGAAACGTCTTGTTAGTTTTTTAGATAGAAAAGAAAAAGGTGAACAAATATTTAATTATTTACACGTATATTCAGGCAAGAGATTTTTCATCCGTTAGGCTGATTTCAGGCTTTTTGATGACCCCAGAGTTCATTTTTGAGATCCAAAAGAAACCAACTGAGTATAGAAATACTTCTTATGAGTGAATAAAAATGAACGTATCAATTCGACTTTTAATGCTGTTTTTAAGGCTTAGATTGCTAAAAGGCTTCAGTTTCAGGGGCCTTCAGCCTTTTTTCGGATGTTTTTCAGCCTAAATCACAATTTCTCAATCTCATGCCTGACGTTGGACATTAAAAATTGTCCAAATGTTCACAAAAATGCCTTGTGTGTAAAGGTTCAGAAACCAACAATGTATACTGTATAGCCGATGACATTATTGTAGGTTGTTTTTTTCTTTTTAATCTTGTTCCCATTGCCTCCCCATGGGGATACCGGGGGGTCTTTCATAAAAATAGTTCCCCCACCTTCTGGAAGTTCTGTGCTTGTAACTTCCACTAATCTTTCACTCACTTTGACTCTGCCTTTTCCCTTTGCTTTCTGTCATCTACTATCTTTCTGACTTATTGGCCCATTCTCATGCATTTTTTCAAAGAAATCTTCCAAATAATTTTTCTCTTGAGCTCCTCCGAAATCGGAATGTGTCGGCTGTACGCAGCAGGGAGACCAATGAAAACTGAAAACCGGACACATATGTACCCTACCCATTATGGCCATATGGCCTGGGAACACAGAAGAAGAAGAAGAAGAAGAAGTAGTTCCCATTGCAATGAATAAGTTGCTATGGCTTGATTGATAACATCTGCTTTTCGACAGTCACACTGTGTGTGTGTGTATCATAAGGGAAATACAGAATTCATATAAAGATAACTTATAATAGATATTACATTCACTTTTTTCCCTTCTGAAGCAACTTCAACCGAGCGCACATTCAATTTTGGTCTTAAAAACTGTTATTCCTTTAAAATAATAATCTAGATCAAAAACAGATAATCTGGGAAAAGTCAGATTTTATGTTAAGTAGTCAGATCTGTGGGAACCCTGTCCTTCACATCCTGCCCCCTCCCCCCACCCCACCCCCACCCCTCCCCACTTTCTCCCATGCCTAATGCAACTTTCAGAGCTCAAGGACCAAGCCCCAGTGCACACGTGTTTGGGTGGGGTCTGTTGCATTTCAGCACTCTTCTTTCTCTCTCAAGCTTGTGCTCTCCAAGCCTTTTTTCCAATAGGGCATTTGCCGCGACCTTGAATTTCACCGAGTCGAAATTAGAGAGTTGAATGAGCGACTTAGTGGGCTCTTTTGACCACCAGGTGGCATAATGCTCGAGTGGGGCTAATCCTCTCTATATTCTTAGTTGGGGATAAAGAAAGAGAGAGAGGGAGGAGTCCCACCCTCTCTCTCTCTCTCACTACACCCAACTAAGAAAATCGCGCGATAAGCCCCTAGTGGGCTGACTGCCCCCTGGCGGGCAAATAATCGCCATAAGTCGACCATTAAGAGAGGTCACAAGAATTCGGGCAAAACAAGCGCAGGCAATTTAGTAGTCTTGTATAGAGTGCGAACATTCGTGGCAAATGCCCTATTTCACCGCCGTGGTGATTTGGCGGAGTTTTGCCTGACCCTTTGACTTTGGGTTTCACCTTTTGACCTTTTGCTGATCACGATGACCTTGATTTGATTTATTGACCCCCGAGTGCCCCTAGATGACTTGCGTGTGACTTCAGTTTCTCTCTTTTTTTTGTGGTAAAACTAAACTGTTTGATTTAAAAACAAACTGACAGCATGTTAACTGTATTAACATTATGTGTGGGCAGGAACAGAAATGGGAAGTGATTTAAAAAAAAAAAAATTCAAAAATAGATTTGTTGTCAGACCATTGGAAATGATAATAAGCAGAGAGGTCCATCAAAAAGTTTTTGTCTAGCCGTTTTTGTTGTCCTATTTGTTTTGTATTTTAATGTTTGTGGCCATGATTAATGGTTGGATAGAATGTTGAAAGATCAGTTCTAAAGGTATTTGTCTTCTTTTTTTAACATGTGTATCGAGGAAGGATTCACACGACATGCACGCAGGCAGGGACGCATGCACGCATGCACAGACACAGACACACACACACACACACACACACACACACACACACACACACACACACACACACACACAAATACACACACACACACACACACAGGCAGGGACGCACGCACACATGCATGCATGCATGCACATACACATACACAGACACACACACACACACACACACACACACACACACACACACACACAGGCAGGGACGCATGCACGCATGCACACACGTACACAGACACAGACACACACACACACACACACACACACACACACACACACACACACACACACACACTTTATTTTAGCAATAATAGGGTTATGACGTGAAGTAAAATCACATAACGGAGACAATAATTAACCCATTATTAAACAGCATCATTATTTGGATTTCTGTCATTTTTATTATTATCATCATTGTTAGAGAACCTGTACGCTGTTAGCTGTTTTAAAACAGTGGGTACCCAGATGGTCACATCTGTGATATTCTCATTTTTATTGTTGTAACATTGACCATTTTATCAGTTCATCTTTAAAATGTTTCTACCATGGTTCTTTCCCAATTGACGGTCATTTTCCATTTTCAAAATGTTATTTTGCATCACAGTACATGTACTAATAATGTGAATGCCATTAGATTAGCTCTCACTCTCTCTCTCTTCGTAAGCTTCATTGTTTATGATCATTGTTGTGTTTCTCTTTCAGTTTGTAGAAGCAGATACATTCACTAAACAGATGGATGACATTTCTTACTGTTATTACCGTATTGTACGGACTATGGGGCGCGCCTGATTATAAGGCGTACCCTCCAAATTTAACACACAATTCAGATTTTGTGACACTATTTTCTTTCTATTTTATCAGTCACATGATAAGGCACACCCTCCAAACTTAACACACAATTCAGATTTTGTGACACTATTTTCTTACTATTTTATCAGTCACATGATAAGGCGCACCCTCCAAATTTAACACAATTCAGATTTTGTGACACTATTTTCTTACTATTTTATCAGTCATATAAGGCGCAACCTCCAAATTTAACACAATTCAGATTTTGTGACACTATTTTCTTTCTATAATATCAGTCACATTATAAGGCGCAACCTCCAAATTTAACACAAAATCCAGATTTTGTGACACTATTTTCTTACTATTTATTGAGGGTTCCAAATTTAACACACAATCCAGATTTTGTGACACTATTTTCTTACTATTTATTGAGGGTTCCAAATTTAACACAGAATTCAGATTTTGTGACACTATTTTCTTACTATTTATTGAGGGTTCCAAATTTAACACAGTCCAGATTTTGTGACACTATTTTCTTACTATTTATTGAGGGTTCCAAATTTAACACACAGTCCAGATTTTGTGACACTATTTTCTTACTATTTATTGAGGGTTCCAAATTTTACACAGAATTCAGATTTTGTGACTATTTTCTTACTATTTATTGAGGGTTCCGAATTTTACACAGAATTCAGATTTTGTGACTATTTTCTTACTATTTATTGAGGGTTCCAAATTTTACACAGAATTCAGATTTTGTGACACTATTTTCTTACTATTTTATCAGTCACATTATAAGGCGCACCCTCCAAACTTAACACACAATTCAGATTTTGTGACACTATTTTCTATACTATCACATCATAAGGCGCAACCTATCAGTCACATTATAAGGCCCCCCCCCCCCCCCCCCCCCACCCCCCATAAGGCGCAGGGGTCTCAGTCTTGGGTGGAAAGTATCGCCTTATAGTCCGTAGAATACGGTAGTACAATAACCAAAGATGTTTTGTTTTCATGCATCACTGTTTCTGAGTTGTCAATCGATTCGGCTGTCAGTCTTTCTGTCTATTTAAGTGGCTTTTCCTTATCGCCCCAACCCCACTGTTCCGTTTGACATGGGCAGATGGCCCAGTTCATTAAATCGTTCTTCTTGTTCTAGGTGGCTGTTCCTCTGTGTAACCCTTCTAGTTCTCAAACACGACCTTTTTACAGATAAACGGGGCAGTGGGTGGATGCCTTGTGCCTCCATACCCCGCCCCCTCCACGAGTCTCTCCCCGTGGGGGATACCAGGGTGGGTCTTTCATCAAAATAGTTCCCCCACCTTCTGGGAGTTCTGTGCTTGTAACTACCTCTAATCTGCCACTCTCTTTGATTCTGCCTTTACCCTTTGCTTTCTATCTACTATCTTTCTGATTTATTGGCCCATTCTCCTGCCTTTTAAAAAACAATCTACAAAATAATGTTTCTTCTTTGAGCTCCTCTGACATCGGACTTTGTCGGCTGTACGCAGCAGGGAGACCCGTGAAAACTGAAAACTGAACACATAAACGCCCTACCCATTATGGCCATATGGCCTGGGAATGCAGAAGAAGAAGAAGAAGAATACAGATAAAAGGCGGTGGAAGAAAGGTTTAGTCCTTATGGCATCAGCCCTTAGGGTCAAGTTCGTACGTACAGCCGACACATTCCGATTTCGGAGGAGCTCAAAGGAGAAATATTATTTGGAAGATTTTTTTGTTATAAGGCGGGAGAATGGGCCCATAAGTCAGAAAGATGGTAGATGACAGAAAGCAAAGGGAAAAGGCAGAGTCAAAGAGAGTGACAGATTAGAGACAAGCACAGAACTTCCAGAAGGTGGGGGAACTACTTTTACAAAAGACACCCCCCCCCCCCCCGTATCCCCACATGGAGGTTCAGACATCTTGATCAAAGGCAAATTCATGCTCTTCTTGTGTTCTTACCTCGACCCATCTCTTCCCTTGCCACACCTCCCCTCTCCCCTTTTCATCCCGATCTTGCTTGTTCAATTTTGTGTTTGTTTCTTCTTCTGAAAGTTCAAATGACATTAAGAAAGGCTGGCAGCTGTTTCTGAAATTCCTCTCTCACCTTTTCATTTCAGTATAATTGTGACAGTGCATAAGAAAACCTGGCGTAAGTCGCTCAGCATATTTTTCAGAAAAAAGAAAAAAAAGTAGTCGAGACAACCTTAAAATTGATACATTTCTGTTTATGGCATTATTTATCCCTAATTTTATGTAATCGACCAATATCCTAAACATAAAATCAAAATTCGATTGACTTCTTTGTTTGTTTAATTATATATGAAACAAAATCATACGCAATATATACGGCGAGTTTGGACAGACTCATATTGGTGTTTTTTTTTAAAAAAAATCATTATACCAGGGGGCCGTTTCACAAGGGCTAACTCAAATGCGCTTGCTCAAATCGGCAAAAACGGTCTAAGAAACACCCTTCGTTTGCCGATAGTTCGCGTGACGTTTTGTTCTTGCCAAACACCGAGCAAGCGGCGAACTATCCGGCACTAGTAGGGGGTTAATACATTTCTTGTTGTTGATTGGTCCATTAATGTTTGTTTCAAATAATACTTTTTTTGGACCAATCAGACAAGAGCTTGTAATATTCTTCCGCAAACGTTTTCTAAAGTGTTTCTTAGACCCCTTTTGGCGTAGCAGTTATGCGCGCGGCGACCGTCGTCTAGAGAAACTCGACCCTGGTCTTCTCATGCACTGTCTGTCCCATGTAGTGACTTTTCTGCAGAAGGATGGCTGGACATAACCGGTTAGTTGATGTTTCTTTAGCCCTGTATGCTGGTTGTTGACTACATTTGCTGCTGACGCACTTGCATGATAGCTGTGCTTCGCAGGTAGACTTATCTTGGGC
>CM065701.1:21500775-21515775 GCA_017654935.2 Phymorhynchus buccinoides
TTTTCACATGTGAAGCCTGGCTGACCTTGAAATGATCTGTGACCTTTCGCATCATGTGACCTTTGTTGACCTTAGTATGACCCGTGACCTTACACTCCCTTGTCACCCCATGTTACCGATGGTATAACCTCTGACTTTTCACCTGTGGTTCCTGGTCGACCTTTATGTTGATCTTGATATAACCTTTGACCGTTTACACCCTGCAACTTTAGTGGTTGACCTTAATCGTGACCCTTGACCTTTCACTTGTTGACCTTGATGTAACCTGTGACCTTTCACACTCCGCGACCTTCGTTGTTGAATGTAATATGACATGTGACCCTTCTTGCCTTCAATGTGACTTTTCCTGTTGACCTGGCCTTGATCATTTCATTGATCCAAGTTGCCGTATTTTTCCAGAATGCATTCTCATCAGCTTGTTGCCTCACACACTCATTGAAGAAAGAATTTGCTTTCTGTCCTTGTTGAAATTTGCAGTTGAATGTTTATAGAAAGAACTAATATTAATTATCGTTATTATTGTTGTTTTTGTGATTGTTTTGCAGATGTCACCACTACTACAGATACTAATTTGCATAGTTTAATTTTTGTAATTAGGCTAACATTTTGCATTTCAATGGTTGTTTGATGGTACCATTCATTTGATTGGTTGCTTGAAATCATTATGGTACCATCAGTTTTCCCCTTTCCTGCACAAAATTGGCCTGTTATGCCTGATCTACTTTAGAATGTCCTTTAATTAAGAAGATTGAGCCATGTAGAATTGAAACATGGTCTTCAACATTATTAAGGTGTTCTCAAGACAGGCTCAACAGTTTATACAGTGGAACCTCTATTAAGACCTTCCCTGATAAGACTCCCTCCATTATGTGACCACCGATCTCCCCCCTTCATATCCCGGCTACTGAGTGTCCTCCTCCCTATTAAGACCTTCCCTGATAAGACTCCCTCCATTATGTGACCACCGATCTCCCCCCTTCATATCCCGGCTACTGAGTGTCCTCCCTATTAAGACCTTCCCTGATAAGACTCCCTCCATTATATGACCACCGATTTCCCCCCTTCATATCCCGGCTACTGAGTGTCCTCCTCCCTATTAAGACCTTCCCTGATAAGACTCCCTCCATTATATGACCACCGATTTCCCCCCTTCATATCCCGACTACTGAGTGCCCACCTCCGTAATAAGACCTTCTTTGGCTGATTTTTCAAATTCTCTTCTTCTTCCGCTAGGCAGTCAACTTTAACAGGCTGAAGATTCTGCTGCACTTAGGAGGTAGTACGAAAATAAGAATTTCAGCAGTAGAAAGCAGAGATGTAAGTAATAAAGTGTAGGAGAGAGAAAGAGAGAGAGAGAGAGAGAATGGGCCATAGACCTTTACTTCGCAGTATCCGGGCAAGACCAATCTGGCTAGCCTCTTGTTGCCTCTTGTTGAGTCTTTCGGATGAGACGATAAACCGAGGTCCCATGTGCCCATGCACTTAGCACACGTTAAACACAGTGGCAACGAAAAAGTTGTCATTCGATCAAAATTTACCCCCCTCCCTTCCTTCCTCATCAGTCACACAAAAATCGCATTAAAAAATAAAATTAAAAAAAGAATTGGGTGGCGCGCCTCTGGCTGTGACGCACTCTCCAGGTGGGAGCAACCTGAATTTCACAGAGACGCCTCTGTGACTATGATGTACCTAACCTAATCTTGTTAATAAGACAATCTATTCCACATTTTGCTATTTCCGTTTGTTTTTCCTTCTCCCATTCCCTCCATCCCTTTCGCTTTCCCTTCCGTATCTAAAAAGAAAAGGCAGAGGAAATCGATTGAATGTCGAATCATTGACATGCGGTGATGCCAAATGTTTTTCCTTCTCCCCTTCCCTCCATCCCTTTCGATTTCCCTTCCGTATCTGAAAAGAAAAGGCAGAGGAAATCGATTGAATGTCGAATCATTGACGTGCCAAATGTGATCAGGCTGTTGCAGCTTTAATGGAAGAGGATCCCAGGGTAACTTTGCTATTCTTCAAGTTTCAGGAAACGGTTTTTTTCTGTTCTTGTTTACTCCATGCTCCTGCTTTTCCTGCTCAAGGCATGCTTCTGCACTTGTTGTGTGCTAACCACCAAGATTCAACTAACTGTAACTGACAATTGTTTTTGTTTGTGGCTCAAGCCACAAACCTATAACTCACTTTGCCGGTCGGTCGGTCTGCGGTCGGTCTGTCGGTCTGTCGTTCCAAAATTGTCGCACATTTTGACAAAATTGTCGCACTTCAAATCGAGGCTACACTTCTGGCCGCTCTTTAAAATGATGTATTTTAAAAGCGTACAAAATAATAAACATACGTAATACAGACACTACAACAGACACGACGAGTATGCGGTGCTTCTTTTGATGAGTATAAGTAGGATACATAGTTTTAAATGTTTTCCAAAAGATATAAAAAGTTACGAAATGGTGCAGAGATAATATTCTGGTTTACAGATTAAAATTATTGAAAATCCAGGGGAGGTAACTCATGATTGGAGTGGTAAAAATAGACCGCGTGCCACAAACTTGCGATTTCGCGCTTGTTTTCTTCTGGGATTTACATTGCGATTCCAGTTGTAAAAGTGTAACAACCGTGCAATGCTCGATAAGGATTGCAGCACATACTGTCTCTATGTGACCAGGTACCTGTAATCATGAATGCGTCTTAAACGATGAGACAATAAACCGAGGTCTCATGTGCCCATGCGCTTAGCATACGTTAAACCCAGTGGCAACGAAAAAGTTGTCATTTGGTCAAAATTTACCCCCTCACCCCTCCCTTCCTTCTTCATCAGTCACACAAAAAATCGCATGCAAAAAACAACAAAAACAAAAAAGTGGGTGGCACGCCTCTGGCTGCAACGCGCTCTCCAGGTGGGAGCAACCCGAATTTCACAGAGATGTCTCTGTGACTATAAAGTACCTAATACCTAATGCCTAACCAGTTAAGACGGGTAGCAAAATGGAAGCGAGAATGAACTGCCAGAACGATTGATTGGCTGTTTATTCTAATTTACATTTTACTATCTGTGTTAAGACACACTCGTGATTACCTGACCAGTTCTGTGTGTGGTGTAAGACAAGGGCAAGATCAAACTGAAATTTAGTGTGAAGGAATGAAAGTTTGTTTAACCCTTTCGCCGCCAGCCATTTTTCAACAAAAAATTTCCACAAAACTTACCTGGGTAGAGAACAAAAATGGTCTGCAATAGTGGGAATTCTTCTATAACATGTGTAAAGTAAGGTATATGCTTACCTCCAAAAATTCTGAAAATAGGCTCTTTGGATAACAGACCCTGGTTTGAGGCCTTTTCGTGACATGGGTGTTAAATCATTGTGGTGCTAAAATGCGACGTCCTCCGGCCTGGAGCAGGCACATATGGGACATTAATAACTATGAAGATGGTGAGACGATTCTGGAGGTACTGCAATACCAGGAAAGTCCCGATTTTTAAAAAAAAATTCATTTTAGTGTGAACATTGCAATTACATGCTGAAATAGTTTAAGATATATAGATTAAAAACCAGTCAAAAACTGAAATTTATTGTGTTAGGCTGTCACTTTTGGATAAGCGAAAGTCTACAGTTGTTTTATGTGAATTATCAACAGCATTTTTGGAGGGTTTTTTCCCCTTTTATTTAAAATCTAAAAAAAAAAATAGTTAATGGTTTATGTGACAGTCACATTTGAAAAAATATTTATTTTTGACCAGACTTGTCCTTTCATTGTTCCCGTGAATGTGGAGTCTGGAAATTTGGCATTGCCAAAGACTAGTCAAATTTGACTATAACCACCACCGTTGTATTTTGGGCAGTGAAAACTGTCTTTGTGAGCATATCACTGAAAGTATGTGTATCCCATCTGTATCATCAAGAATTACAACGAATGTTACTGTTTCAATATGGCTGGGTTCACATTAGACGTGTAAGTTCCGTATGGAAAACCCTAAATAAGTGGAAGAAAGAAGGATAAAAGTTTACGCATATAGGGGAAATTCGGACACGTGCGCAAATCTTTTCCCTTCTTTGTTTCACTTATTTATGGATTGCGCACAGGTTTCTGCATGGAATATCCGCTTATGTGTGTACGCAGCCTATTTCTGATGGTCATGATCCTGTTTTGTGTCATCATGAGTTGTTGTTCAAAGTTATTGGATGTCATGTTTGAAAATCATTCCCTTTGTTTTGATGTTTTAACAACACTTATTGTTTCGTGGCGCATCTGATTTTTTTAGCAATACTGACACAATCACTGTGCTCATTAAGGCCATAACTGTTGGCAAAAGGTTTGGTTGCATTAACTTTCTATTTCAGCTTGCCACTTTTTGCACTCGTTAACACAGTTGGGGAAAAGGAAGTGCCTTTTAATGCTGGCTTTCATTATGTTTTGCTGTGAAAATAGTGATAACTGTACTGAAAGGATGGGTTCTTTTGAATTTTTAGAATGTACTCTCCTTTTCTTGAGTAGTTTATAAAATTGTGTTGTAAATAACTGAAGAAAAAACCCACCTGAAGGTTGTGTGCGGGTGTACATGTATCAGACATTGAAAGGTACATTTGTTAAGATTGATTTTATATGCAACATTTTACCTGAATTTAAGATTCTTGCTTGGTGAAAATGATGTTTTACGTCCTCTCGGTCATAGACACATATGGGACATTTGTAAATACAAAGATGGTGGGAACAATACTGGCTTCAATGCCCGGAGGCAGTGCAACACCAGTAAAGTCCCGAGTTTTTAACAATATAGATAGGTGTAGCGGTAACCACGCCTCGGTTAAACCTCATCGGCTATGGTACCGCCACATTGACATAACCATTATATTGCAAGATTCTTGGTTTTTATTAGACATAAAAGGAATTTCATATCTTTTGAAAATAATAGTTTGCTACCTTTATCGAATTCAAAATGCTCTACTTTTTTTCTCCTCAAAGTATTCGCAGTTGAATCATGTAACACTTGATCGTGTGTGTGTAAAATTAAATAATTTTGTTCTTTTACCATGGTAGAAATTAATTTGAAATTTGGTAATACATGTACTGACAATATATGTGTCATTTTTTAAATTAAAGAATTGAGCCAGATGCCCTCTTAAAGACAAAGAAATATTTTTAAATGTGCATGTTTTATTTCTTTTCGGGGTTTTTTCTGTAACAATTACAGACATTAGCTGGGACTGTCAGGAAATACAAGAATGTGTGGCAGCAAAAAAATTGTCATGCAACAGAAAGGAATTCATTTAAAAATTGTTTTTAAATATACTTGTGTGCTTATGCTTTTGCTTTGTAAGGTACAAATTTATGTTTTCTCTGAGTGTGTGTGTGTGTGTGTGTGTGTGTGTGTGTGTGTGTGTGTGTGTCAACTGAACACAAATTTAATCCCTCCAAAACATTGTTTCTACAGATGGTGCCCCACCCAGGCCCCCTCCCCCTCATGACTTGGCCCCTCCCCGCCCCCCACCCCCCGAAACCGACGATGAGGAGGACTTCCCAATCCCCCAGGCCAACCAGCCAATCATGGTGAGTCTTACATCATTTCCAACTTTCCAGCCAATCATAGGAAGTGTTTGTTTTCAGTTCTGACTTTTCAGCCAATCATGGTGAAAGTTACATCAGCAGTTCTGTCCTTTTCCACCTTGAGGTATAAAACTCGTCTGCTTTTGTTGGAAATTCATGGCTTAACTAATTCCGTTCACTACATATTCGTGTCTTATATTCACACATGTTTTGTTTCATTGCCAGATGGCAGCCCATGCTCTCCACATGGAAACCAGGCAGTGGTCCAGCAAGGACAACAAAATCATCGGCGCTGCCAAACGCATGGCTCTGCTCATGGCTAAGCTAATTTTGTTCACTACATATTCATGTCTTATATTCACACATGTCTTGTTTCACTGCCAGATGGCAGCCCAAGCAGTGGTCCAGCAAGGACAACGAAATCATCGGCGTCGCCAAACGCATGGCTCTGCTCATGGCTAAGCTAATTCCGTTCACTACATTAACATATTCATGCCTTATATTCACACACATCTTGTTTCACTGCCAGATGGCAGCCCATGCTCTCCACATGGAGACGAAGCAGTGGTCCAGCAAGGACAACGAAATCATCGGCGCCGCCAAACGCATGGCTCTGCTCATGGCTAAACTCAGCCAGCTGGTCAGGTGGGTCATTTTTATTTTTATTAGTTAATATTTTTCTCTTTTTTTGTCGGTGTGACCAGGCTTGCTTGTATTATTGGTTTATCTAATGGGGCTTTATACAATTTCTTGCCGACAAGAAAGGGCAACAATTTTGGGCCCCGAACTGCTCATGCCACCTAGCGACGAGTGTGGCTATATACTATCATATTTTTCGGATCATTAGGCGCTGCTGTGTATAAGGCGAATAGGGCATTTTTCAAGAAAAATCTTTAAAAAATTTGAGTAAAACGAGGGAACTTTCAACCTGCACGGGTTCAGCCTTGTTAGAGATTTTTTGGATGTGAATTGAAAAAATTATTAATTTGTTAGTGATCGCTTTGACGGGTAATTAGCAGTAAAATATTGATTGCAAAAACCAAAATACTGACAAAATATGACCTGTCAGTCCCAGGGACTGATACATTTTTGCTAGGACTGACAAATAGTTTTGATAGAGGCTTTGATATTGTCAGTTTCCGTCGTTTTCACTGACCAGTGTTTCCCTGGGACTGGTTTTGACACCGCTTGTTGGGAGGATTGTCGCTGATGGGACTGGTTTTCAAAATTCCCAGCATAATCACAGTAATTATTTATAGGTTGATGAGATTATCCTTGTGTGTGTTGCGCAGAGGTGAGGGGGGCACCAAGAAGGATCTGATCGCCACGGCTAAGGGCATCGCTGAGGCCTCCGAGGATGTGACACGCCTGGCCAAGAAACTGGCTGCCGAGTGCACTGACAGGAAGATGAGAACGGTTAGTGGAGAGAGAGAGAGACAGAGAGAGAGAGAGAGAGAGTGTATGTATGAATTTTCTGAGGAAGTGACATGTGTGTGGGGGTGGGGGTGGGATTGGGTGTGGGTATGTACAGAACCTACTGAACGTGTGTGAGAGGATCCCCACCATCGGCACCCAGCTGAAGATGTGTGTGTGTGTGTGTGTGTGCTATATGTACAGAACCTACTGAACGTGTGTGAGAGGATCCCCACCATCGGCACACAGCTGAAGATGTGTGTGTGTGCTGTATGTACAGAACCTGCTGAACGTGTGTGAGAGGATCCCCACCATCGGCACCCAGCTGAAGATGTGTGTGTGTGTGTGTATGTACAGAACCTGCTGAACGTGTGTGAGAGGATCCCCACCATCGGCACCCAGCTGAAGATGTGTGTGTGTGTGTGTGTGCTATATGTACAGAACCTACTGAACGTGTGTGAGAGGATCCCCACCATCGGCACACAGCTGAAGATGTGTGTGTGTGCTGTATGTACAGAACCTGCTGAACGTGTGTGAGAGGATCCCCACCATCGGCACACAGCTGAAGATGTGTGTGTGTGCTGTATGTACAGAACCTGCTGAACGTGTGTGAGAGGATCCCCACCATCGGCACCCAGCTGAAGATGTGTGTGTGTGTGTGTGTGCTATATGTACAGAACCTGCTGAACGTGTGTGAGAGGATCCCCACCATCGGCACACAGCTGAAGATGTGTGTGTGTGTGTGTGCTGTATGTACAGAACCTGCTGAACGTGCGTGAGAGGATCCCCACCATCGGCACCCAGCTGAAGATGTGTGTGTGTGTGTGTGCTGTATGTACAGAACCTGCTGAACGTGTGTGAGAGGATCCCCACCATCGGCACCCAGCTGAAGATGTGTGTGCGTGTGTGTGTGTGTGTGCTATATGTACAGAACCTGCTGAACGTGTGTGAGAGGATCCCCACCATCGGCACCCAGCTGAAGATGTGTGTGTGTGTGTGTGCTATATGTACAGAACCTGCTGAACGTGTGTGAGAGGATCCCCACCATCGGCACACAGCTGAAGATGTGTGTGTGTGTGTGTGCTGTATGTACAGAACCTGCTGAACGTGTGTGAGAGGATCCCCACCATCGGCACACAGCTGAAGATCCTGTCCACGGTCAAGGCCACCATGCTGGGAGCCCAAGGTGAGGTTGCTACCTGCATAATTATAATGATAGTATAAATAATTATAATGATAGTATAAATAATTATAATGATTGTATAGATAATTATAATGATAGTATAGATAATTATAATGACAGTATAAATAATTATGATGATAGTATAAATAATTATGATAGTATAGATGACTATAATGATAGTATAGATAATTATAATGATAGTATAGATAACTATAATGATAGTATAGATAATTATGATAGTATAGATAATTATAATGATAGTATAGATCATTATAATGATAGTATAAACAATAGCAACAATGTCAATGATAGTGAACATCAGTACATGTTTGTGGTTACTTATGGAATCGGCTTACATTGATGAAACCGTGATGGAAACCAGGAAGTAGCAACGGATCTTCTTCTTCTTCGTTTGCTCATAGAGTTTACTGTCATATGAGCGCAGATGCTTCATGCTGCTGTTATGCGCCTAACTAAGAAATAGTTAGGCCCAGCATGTCTGACTTCGGTTGAAGAAATCTTTGTAAGAATTTATAGAAAACAAATGCAGGAGTATGGACCAGTAAGATAGAAAGATAGCAGATGACAGTAAGCAAAGGGAAAAGGCAGAGTCAATGAGAGATGGATTAGAGGAAGTTGCAAGCATAGAACTTCCAGAAGGTGGGGGAACTGTGCACAAAAGACACCTCACCCCCCCTTCCCCTGGTATGCCCAAGGGGGACAGATGACATGAAATCAATGAGAGTAGGAGTCTCATCTTTTGTCTTGTCATGTGACCTTTTGTACACATTGCACCCACTTACGTTTTGGGAGACAGAAACTTCCCATATCAATAATCTTTCGAGTTCTATAGTTCCAGTTCACAATGATAGTTATGGGTATTGTGAATGCTGATTGGCCTAGTTAGCCTTTGAAATAATGAAATTGTGCGTCTATGCTGTGGCCCCTTTCAAAGAAAGACAAGGCTTTTGATTTTATACAAGTGGTTTATCCTGTATTTATGCACAGTTTCTGTATTATAAAGCTGAGGTTCATTTAAAAAAGGCATTTGTAGGCTTGTGAGTCATACCTGTTCAGGGATGATGTCAATTATATTCGCTTAGCTAATAAATATGTCGTCGGTGAAATTAAAAAACCTTGTATCTCGATTTTTATTTATTTTTTAGTTAGATACATAGTCAGCTCTCTCATTTCTCCCGCCACCTTCCACCAAAAGCTTGTATCTCTAACGACTTTCTATCTGGGGTAAATGAGGTTGTGAAAATAGAAGAAAAACTCATAAGTCCCAAATTCAGATCTACTTAAGGACAAAAACCTCATATCTTCGTTCTTTTCAAGCTTTAAAAAAAAAGAAGCAATTTTAACAAAATGCAGGAATAAACTCGCAATGTCTTGAACAACATATTCATCATAGTTAAATAAGTTGTGGTAAAGGCGGTTAATTTTTAGAACAGTTTTTTTCATTTTTCTCAAAACTACCAAAATTGAGATACGAGGTTTTTGAATTTCACCGACGATGTTTTGATTATTTTACTGAGTGACTGGTAAAACCAAAAAAATGTGATTTTTTCAGATATATGTATTTTGAAAACTACCTTGCCCTGAAAGTATGGGACATCCTGTTGATTTTTTGGCTTTTGTTCTTTTTTGTTCTGTTTTGTTTCAATGTTTATTTCTTCTCTTGAGTTTATGAATTTTGTTTTGTTTTGCGAGTGAATATTTTTATGATTAATTTTGGCCTCTTTTCTGTTGCTGACTCGCTATTTTATTTTATTTTTCTTGTAGCCTTGGACAACATAATATTTTCAAGAAGTTAAGCAGATACGCCAAGGTTTTAATCACCAGAAACAGTCAAGGGTCTAATGCCACATAATTGAAATTAATACTTTACAATGATAGAAATATGCATTCAGGATAGGTTATTGAGTATTTGGAAGTTTAACTGATTTTTCTGCTTAAGTTCCATACACTGCACTTTGTGTATCCATTTATTTGGTTCTCATGCAATATGTGACCCAGCACCACGAAAGGGACATTAAGTCGCTGGGCTAGTTTCTCACAACAGGCTTGCAAAGTCAAAAATCTCATTTAAAAAACCCAATAGTTTTGAGTTATGGGTATTTTCGTGTTCTCTAACGTGTTAAGTTTCATATTATAAAAGGTCATCTTTATTGTGGTCTCTTACTACTCCAAAAAGTGCTTTCAAATTAGTAGGTTGATGCATTTTCTTCAGCTAGGCTACACTTTAGACTTTTCTCAAAATGGCTGACAGTCGCCCTATCAACTTTAAACGATTATAACTCTAGAACGGAAAATAATACAAGAATTGTGCTTATATCATTAGAATAAGAATTGTTTGAAGTTTCCAACTGTTCCATTTTCTCAGAATGGTGATGGGTCACATATGTGTAAAATATAGGCTGACAATGTATGATTCGTTGGCTGACAGAGCCTATTCCGGCCCCTGACGGCAGCGAAATTGCAGTCGGTAAATGGAAAAAAACAAGTTTGATGTTTGTCCTTTGGCTAGGGTGTTCCCTTTTCAATCCCCACCCTATCCCTCTTCCTTACATGCCTGCTGATTGGTTCCTGCCAGAGTTCACTATGTCCTGTGCTTGTTGATTGGTTGAGGACCTCCTGTTACTTGCTTGTGGATAAGTTGAAGAAAACAAATTTGAGCAATGACTTTGGATTGTTCCGAGTATCATCCTTGAAGCATGCAAAAGGGTATTGATGGATTTTGGCTGGTTAGTTGAAACAGTGGTTTGGGGGTATATCTGGGAAAGACGTGTATGTCCGTGTTTCTTCATATTGTTCATGATATATATATTGTTCATGGTATAGAGTGGCACAGTGGTAGCGCGTTCGCTTCGTGTCAAGTAAACCCGAGTTCGAACCTGGGTACAGGGGATTTTTCCTCTCACTTTGCACTAGGCCTTGCGGTCTTTTGGATGAGACGATAAACCGAGGTCCCGTGTGCCCATGCACTTAGCACACGTTAAACCCAGTGACAATGAAAAAGTTGTCATTTGGTCAAAATTTACCCCCCCCCCCCTCCCTTCCTTCCTCATCAGTCACACAAAAAAAATTGCATGCCAATAACAAAAAAAGATAAAAAATTGGGTGGCACGCATTTGGCTGTGATGCGCTCTCCAGGTGGGAGCAACCCGAATTTCACAGAAGACACCTCTGTGACTATAATGTACCTAACCTAACCTAACCTAACCTAATATATTTTTCATGATATATCTGTATCATCTTATTGTTCGGCTGTAGCAGATTTACCCACTTCAACACATTACCTTTTCATATGCTCCATCCAGTTTCCTTTCAGGAATTAACAGAATTTTATTTCCACAGTCGTTGACTACTGTGTTAGTTCATTATACAGTGCGAGTTAGAATTACAAGGCTCATTTTGGGACATTTTAAAATGGAGTTTATATCTCAGTGACTTAAAAATCTCCGAAAGGTTTGCTTCAGTTGTTTGCGTTACTGTTTATTAACCCTTTCAATGCCAGCCATTTTTCAGCTAAAACTTTCCATTACACTTACCTGGGTAGAGAAAAGATTCTGTCTGCAATATTGGGGATTCCTCTGTGACATGCATAAAATAGGGCCTCTCCTTACTTCCCAAGATTAACAGCATAAGGTTACTGGATACCAGACCCTGATTTGATGCCTTTTAGTGACATGGGTGTTAAATCATTGTCGTGCCAAGAGGCGACAGTGGCGATGAAAGGGTTAAGGCTGATTTTTATAATTGTATTTTGTTGGTTTTGTTTCTTTCTTATTTATTTTTTTCTTTCTTGTTTTTGTTTTCAATTGTTATTTGATTTCATTTTGTTTTTGTTACCGAATGTTACTTTCTCTCGTTGCCCCACTCTCTCCCCGCTTTCTTATTTTTGTTTTGAAAACAAAATTAATGTCAAACAACAAAAATGCCCACACTTTGCTTTGCAAAACTGAGATACAGGATAAATCATGCTTCTTTCAAGAGAAAACAAATCTGCTTCCATTTTTATTTTTATAATGAAAACTTGATTCACCGAAAATATTTTTGTCACTCCATTTTTAACATGTAAACAAACTTTTTAAAATTACGTTATGTGAAAGATGTGTAAACTTAAAGGCCTGTTTCAGTTTGTTAAAAAGACAATCTCTCAAATTTTCTTGGTTAACTATTTATTGTTGTTATCCGTGTGACTTACGATACTTATGATTATTTCATTATGCCATTGTTATGATCGATCTTTCATTCATTATTGTCGTCCATGTGACTCATTATTCGTTCAGAACCCATACCAGCCCCAGACGGCAGTGAAATAGCGTGCGGTAATGGTTCCCTCCCCTTTATAAGGGGAGTTATCTCCCTTTGGTGTGATGCCCCCTCGATGTTGCTAATAGTTTGTGCATGATTGATGTGTGGGCTTGCTCTGAATTAAACCTTGGAAGCTGGCTCACGAGTGATGTTAGCTTGCTTCAATTAATTCATTAATGACAATTCATTCTTTGGACCGGAATCGTCGGGTTTTAGGTGTGCCATACCTAGCTCTGTTGTTGTGGGAATGTCACGACTAACTTTGGCCTTTGGATTGATTCATGTTGTAATAATAGAATTATCTAGCACACCCACAAGCACATATACACACTCGTTCGCACATGCACAATAATGACATGCACACTCTCACACACACATGCATGCACGCACGCACACATACTCACACACACACACACACACATGCATGGATGCATGCACACACACACACACACACATATATATATATATGCATACATGCACACGCACACATCATAGACCTGCTTACAATGACTAAACAGTTAAATAATGCATCTCTTAAATGCCTAATGCTGTTTGTTTCAAGTATTTTTTGTCCAAAAATTAAAAAAATTGAATGATGTTTATTATTTTCATAACTGTTTTCTGATGGGCATCTATAGTCCAACTATAACAATGGACTATGACAGATGGAAAGGTGACAAAGAAGTAGTCAGTAAACTCTCAGCGGTGACCCAACGACCCTACCTCAAACTATGAAACTGATCATGATGATGATGGTTCTGTTCATATTTGAGTCCTCTAGCATTATGGGGATTCTTTTTCTTTGTGGTTTTTTTTCAGTGTTGAGGTTGTACAAGCTAACCAAATCCCTTGCGACTCACTTGCGATTAGGTTTGGATTATTCAGTTTGGATGCTTGAGCATCAAATCTTGGTTGTATTTTGGTCTTCAGCCTAGTAAGACCCTGCCATGCATTTTAGATTACGTTGGTTTTTTTGTCCTTTCAGAGGATCCTGTTTTTACTTCTGGATATATTTTAGAGATCTGATACAAAAGAAAGCCTGCTTTCAGTTTTGACGTTTTCTGTATCATCTTGCATAAAGAAAACTCCAGGGGAGAGTGTTACAAATTAGCTATTCTAGAAAAATAAAAAATTAAAAAAAGCTTTTCTAGCGCCATGTATTTTATGAAGTTCTTGGTTGTCCGTTGCATCTCAACCGACAAGAGGGGGGTAACTATTTTTTTTCGAGAGCACATGCATTGCTTTAACAGAAACAATCGCTGACATAAGCTCTAAAAATAGACATACACATGGCAGGGTGCTTGGCAGTGAATGTCTTTGCATTTGGTGGGAGTGTAGAGTGATGTACTGGGCGAATGTAGTTAGTGTAGAGTGGCACAGAGGTATCGCGTTCGCCTCGTGTCTAGTAAACCCGGGTTCGAACCTGGGTACAGGGGATTTTTTTTCCTCTCACTTTGCACTTAGGCCTTACGGTCTGATCGTGGAGTCTTTCGGATGAGACGATAAACCGAGGTCCCATGTGCCCATGCACTTAGCACACGTTAAAACCCATTGGCAACGAAATGGTAAAAATGTACCCCCCTTCCGTTCCTTCCTCATCAGTCACACAAAAACCGCATGCAACATTTTTTTAAAAATATATAAAATTGGGTGGCGCGCCTCTGGCTGCGACGCGCTCTCCTGGTGGGAGCAACCCGAATTTCACAGAGACGCCTCTGTGACTATAAAGTACATAATACCTAATAATATACCTGATAATACATGGTGCTAGATGAGTGAAAAGGAGTTTGATCAGTCTTTCACTTTTGACTCTCTTTGTGTCGTCGTCTTTGGTCTTACCGTGCATTCTGGATTAGTATGTTTGGATAGTCTTTTGTCTTTCTGTGCAGTATATTATTGTGGCTACCGCACAGATTCACTTCAGTTTGTTTCCATTCACCCTGATCCCTCAAAGGGTAGCATCATGCTCTTGTTGGTGAAGAATCGTTTTGAATTGTTTATCAGCATGAAACAGCATTATGTTTATTATTGCATTTTAAGGAAAGCAGGTTTCCAGTGAAACAGCGTTATGTTTATTATTGCATTTTAAAGAAAGCAGGTTTCCGATGAAACAGCGTTATGTTTATTATTGCATTTGAAAGAAAACGGGTTTCCGACCTACCTTGGCTATTTTTTAAGCGTTATGTTTATTATTGCATTTAAAAGAAAACAGGTTTCCGATGAAACAGCGCTATGTTTATTATTGCATTTTAAAGAAAACAGGTTTCCGGTGAAACTGCGTTATGTTTATTATTGCATTTTAAAGAATGCAGGTTTCCTATGAAACAGCGCTATGTTTATTATTGCATTTTAAAGAACACAGGTTTCCGATGAAACAGCGTTATGTTTATTATTGCATTTTAAAGAAAATAGGTTTCCGATGAAACAGCGCTATGTTTATTATTGCATTTTAAAGAAAACAGGTTTCCGATGAAATAGCGTTATGTTCATTATTGCATTTTAAAGAAAACAGGTTTCCGATGAAACAGCGTTATGTTTATTAT
>CM065701.1:21520775-21573275 GCA_017654935.2 Phymorhynchus buccinoides
GTGTTGTTTGTCAAAATTGTGCCATAACTACGTTATTTTGATGATAAATTTCCCTTTTTCCCCCACAGTGTTATTTGTCTAAAATTGTGCCATAACTACGTTATTTTTATGAGAAATGTCCCTTTTTTTTTACAGTGTTATTTGTCTATAATTGTGCCGTAACTACGTTATTTTGATGATAAATTTCCCTTTTTTTCCCACAGTGTTATTTGTCTAAAATTGTGCCATAACTACGTTATTTTATGATAAATGTCCCATTTTTTTCACCGTGTTTGTCTAAAATTGTGCCGTAACTAAGTTATTTTTATGATAAATGTCCCATTTTGGTCACCGTGTTATTTGTCTATAATTGTGCCGTAACTACGTTATTTTTATGATAAATGTCCCATTTTTTCCACAGCGTTATTTGTCTAAAATTGTGCCATAACTATATTATTTTTATGATAAATGTCCCTTTTTTTTTTAGTGTTATTTGTCTATAATTGTTTTTAAAGGGGCTGTAGGCCCTTTGTCATTAAACTTCTGACTTCTCTCTCTCTCTCTTGACTGATTCTCTCTCTACTCATACAAACACGCACACACACACTTACTTTGATATTTAAAGCTGGCTTAATGCATGCAGATCAAGTAGCATTTAGATAATATTTAGTAAAATATACTTGTTTGATTGTGTCTTGTGCAAAACCAAAGCGATTCCCTTTGTACTCTGATGCATTCGCTGATTAAAGAATCTTGAATCTTGTGTGTAGATGCTTCTTTTTTTAGAGCAACATTAGTTTTGATCAGTTTCAGCATGCATGTTACAGTAATTACAGTAAGCAGAACATTATTATGGAAGGTATATGATTATCTGCATTTTTCGTTATTCTCGTTGCTTATGTTAGAACTAACGGAAAATGTCAACGGTAGAAGAATTGCATGCTGAGATTAGGTTTCGAAATTATTTTTGCGTGTGTGTGTGTGAGAGTGTATGTCACAGAGAGAGAGAGAGAGAGAGAGAGAGAGAGAGAGAGAGTAGAGGGAAATCTTCAATCATTGTTTCTAATCTTTTTTTTGTTATGCTTTATGGAGAAAAATTCTCTTTTTAATGGTTGTAGATTCTGTCACTTAATCTAATCTTTTAATGATTGTGATAATAGATTATGTTGATATAATGTTGATTTTGTTTGCATTTTTTGGTGCCACGTCATATGCCAAGGAAACAGGGGGTAGGGATTTTTACTCATGGCATTTGTGATAAAGTTTGAAAGTGCTTTAGTTTGATTTTTAAAAAATGTCTTCAAGATTAACCACTTATTGTATTACACACTCTATTTTTTTTATATTTTAGCTTTTATATTCTTTTTCATCTTCTGTGCTTTTATATTTCTTCTTTTTTTCTGTGTTTTTTTATATCTCATGTCCTCCCCCATCCCCTTCTTGTCTTTCTTCTTTTTTGTTTGTTTTCGCCTTCTCGTTGTTGCTGTTATTCTTCTTTTCATTTTCCTTCCTCATGTTCTTGTTCTTCCTCTCCTCCTCCTTCTTCATTTTCTGCTCTTCCTTATTCGTTTTCTCCTTCTCCATTTTCTCCTCCTCCTCCTCCCTTCTTCTTCGTTATCTCCTCCTCCTTTTTCTACTATACTTCTTCTCCTCTTCCTCCTCGTTTTCTTTTTCTTCTTCCTCTCTTACCATTTTCTTCTTCCTCATCTTACCATCGTGGCACTGCGTCTACCAGGTTCTGAATATTGCATGGTAAGATCTAACGTGGTGACAGCCCCTGACATAGTGTTCGTTAGTTGTCAAAGGGGCTATAATTGTAATCCTAATCTTAACCAGGTTCAGAAATGGCTGAGATAAATATCATCATCGTGTTCATCGTCAATGACCATCATCATTATCAACACCATGGCGTTGTCTCCCAGGTTCTGAGGAGGATCAGGAGGCCACAGAGATGCTGGTGGGTAACGCCCAGAACCTCATGCAGGCCGTCAAAGAAACCGTGCGCAGCGCAGAGGCCGCCTCCATCAAAATCCGTGTCGACTCCGGCTACACCATCCGCTGGATGAGGAAACGGCCCTGGTACACGTAAACCGGATGCGCGTGAACCGGGCGCTTTTGGTGCATGTGTACCAGATTATTGGTGCATGTGTACCAGATTATTGGTGCATGTGTACCAGATTATTGGTGCATGTGTGCCAGATTATTGGTGCATGTTTACCAGATTATTGGTGCATGTGTACCATCCAGTGGTGCGTGCATGTTTACCTGTTATTGGTTCGTGTGTACCTGTTACATTTTCTTGTGTATTAACTACTGGTACATGTATGTGCACCAACTATTGGTACATGTGAACCGGACTCTGGTACACATAAACCAGACCCCAGTACATGTGGACAGGTCTGTCTGGAGCTTGTGATGCACTCGACTGCCACTGTGTCGCCTGATGTTTTTGATAAGCCTATAATTCAACGTGATTGTGTGTGAGATAACTAGGTTAATTCTCTCATAATTAGATCATTTGTTATCTTTCATCGACTTGGAAAAAGGAAGAAATGAAACGGAAGAAATCATAGTTTAAATTTGGGGCAAATACTGAGCTTTGTTTGTGGAGATTAATTACTGCTTTAATAACTCTAAATATATATGGTGAAAACAGAATTTTAATTACTTCGCTGCTTTTGGTTTTAAAACTTTTGAAAGCTGACGTGCAAGAAACATAATTCTGAAGTGAAAAAAAAACAACCTCCCTGATTTGCAAGAATTCTAGCTTTTTAAAAAAAATCTTTTCTTCCTGGTTTATAAAAAAATGTTGAATTTCATAATTTTGTTGTTGTTGTCTATTTGGAGGTTAGGATAACTCCGTGACTAACAAATCTGAACTTAACATCAAACTATTTTTCAAGGCTGCCTTTAATTAAAAAGATTTATTTTTTACTTGTATATCTGGTTTTCGCACACACAGTCACAGATTGTTAGCCCCGCGTTATTTATCTCGTATTTTTTTACTACCCGAAAAAGGATGAAAAAATATCTATCAAGCTGAACAGTTATACATGATATGCATACATACTATGCATGTATATATCTCAAAACATATAGTCAATATTTTAAATTCCTCTTGAATTTTTTCGAGATGGATGTCTGCCAAAGAACGGTAGTAGTATTTGTGTATGGTTTGTGGTTTGATCATTATTCTGTGCTATAATCTTTGTGCTCATTTATAGAATGTATGTCTTCTGTGGTTAGATGTGGAGTTCTGTTTACATGTTCTGCTTAGATTTGGAGAGATATAGCTTGGTCTTTTCTGCATTCATTTACTTCTTTTGTTTCTAAGACAAAGTTAAGTATTTTCAATTCGTTTTTGTTATATTATATAGTGTGGTTTTGGAATGTTTTTCTCTCTCTCTTCCTGCTACTATATATGTTTTGTTTTCTACTTGTATTGCAAAGGAGAAGAGCACACATTCTTTACAATAATGTTATATGGAAACGGGGTATCTTTTGAATTGAATGAAGGATTGGTTCAAAGACTGTATCGAGGAAGATAAGCATCCGGTCTCTTTTCCCTATATGAGTAGTGAGGACAGAAACACTGGTTATGTCCCTTTTAAACAGGACACATTTTGCACGTCGATAGGCCAGTTGAATTCTCCGTTCAAGTTCCAGTCTGAGTTTTTGGATAGCCTCCACTGTGAATAGTGTACTGTCGACACTAACGATAACTATCAGCCCGGTTCGCTGAGCTCTTAAGTAATCCATCTTACCCGTTTAGAATATCTTTGATTGGTTATCATTAAAAGTGTACTGATTTTTAGTTTATGACACACACACAAACATGCACACACACACACTCATGTACACACGCACGTATGCACACACACACACACACACACACAACAACAACAACGCATACACTAGATTCGGTGACATTTATGTCAAACTTTTTTTTTCTCAGTCTCTGTACAAATAACTAGTAAATTATCAGGAGTTGAAAATATTTCAGAATCAATTCAGTAAATTATTTATTTATACATTTGCTTGTTGAATGAGCTTTGGTAGTTTTGCTTATTTCTTGTATGTGTTTGTGTCAAATGTTTATGTCAAATTGGTTCTTCTGTTGTTTCTAATGTTTCGCTTTAGTATTGGTGTAAAAGCATAGGGAAAACTGCTTTAAAATCTGCTGAGAAAGTAGCCCCCTTTTTGTTTGTGGCTCAAGCCACAAACCTATAACTCACTTTGTCGGTCGGTCGGTCTGTCTGTCTGTCGGTCAGTCGGTCCAAAATTGTCGCACATTTTGACAAAATTGTCGCACTTCAAATCGAGGCTACACTTCAAAATAATTGAGGCCGCTCTTTAAAATGATGTATTTTAAAAGCGTACAAAATAATAAACATACGTAATACAGACACTACAACAGACACGACGAGTATGCGGTGCTTCTTTTGATGAGTATAAGTAGGATAAATACTAACATAGTTTTAAATGTTTTCCAAAAGATATAAAAAGTTACGAAATGGTGCAGAGATAACATTCTGGTTTACAGATTAAAATTATTGAAAAGCCAGGGGAGATGACTCATGATTGGAGTGGTAAAAATAGACCGCGTGCCACAAACTATTGCGATTTCGCGCTTGTTTTTAAATGTATTTATTTTATTTTACAGAAAACTGAAAGAAATGTAGTGATCGGTTTGTGTCTTAGTAAATTAGAAGTAATACAAGTGAACTTTGTAGAGCAGCATGGATGTAGAAGGTATAGTGTGTAAACAGTAAAGAGAGGATGTAGTTTTGGGTAAATTAATTAACACATTTTAAATGCATTTACACTAAAATAGTCCTTAGAAAGCCCAAGTGCTGGTTGTGTAGTTGTAGAGATAATTATGTGTCCGACTAATATGACAGATGGAACAGTGTCGTTATGAAGCTGTGAAGCCTATTGCCAATTTGATGATGAAGAGATTTTTGTTTTAATTACAGTTTTTTAATCAAATTGCCACAGTGCCAATGTTTGCAACTAATTGCGTGTGCTTTTTTATAATGGTTGATTAATATAATTATAATGGATTATGAACTCTTTTTTTTAGGGTCAAGATGCTCGATCACACACGTTTCTTTCAAACTAGCAACAAAGTGTTGAATCTTGATAGGTTTACTAATTTTACTTTGTATACAGCAACCAAGCGTTAACAATGGTTTTATATTTTAGATTCTTTAGTTCTCATTTCTCTCTCTTTTTTTGTTTTAACTGTATTGATTTGTTTTAAATGGCAACAGAATGCTATATATTTTTTATTGAACAGAATACTATCTATCATCAAGACATGCCAGTATAATCACAATCTTGTTCTTTGGCTGTTTCGTTGGCTAGCTTTTGTCAGTGATTGCTTTTATAAGGAACCAATTTTATCCGACATCTTAAGGTTAATCAAGAAAGCGATCTACTGGTAATATTTATTTTCCCCACCTCTCTTTGACTTGATGGTTACTGGCTAATGACTGGTTAATATCTCGTCGCTGTCCAACACTAACCATGTATCTGCAAAATTTGACAAAAATAGATTTTTCACTAAAAACCCTTCTAATGACCTCACACAGGTCTTCTATAAATATCTTGTGTCTGCGACCAATGGAAATGTTCAAATTTGTCACATGATCTACTGGAAATCACTGGAAATGCTACAGTCTTGACAGGCTAACCGTGTAACTGCCGGTACAGAGATTGCAGCTGTCGATCTCCCATTCTTTGCAACTCCGGCGCAAAGCGTGTAACTGAATTATCACGAAAACTTTAGGTGTTAGGCAACTTTTATTGTGTCACATGTTTACTCATCGGTAAAGAAGAAGAGTCAAGCGTATATCAAATGGGGAATGACATTGTAGCAGATGACAACATGTTTTTTGATGCTCCTGTAAAATCACTGATTTTGCAGATACACTGTTAGCGTCGAACAGCGACGGTCTGAAATTAGGAAGGCGTCAATTGGTAGTTATTAGTGAGTTCTGATGCTACATGAAAGAAGGCCGTTGAAATAAGCTAGAATGGGAAACGCGAATGCCGAGGAAAGCAAGGCTCATGGGAATAGATGGAGAGAGAAAAAGAGCAGGATGGTGGGGAAAAATGGGGTGATGGGGGGGGGGGGAGGGGAGGAGGGGTAGTGACATTGTATATAGTTATGTGCGTGTTGGAAACTGCAGGGCAATTCTTTCAAATTGTGGTGCTAAACTTTTGGCATATTTGTATTGCTTCTTCCCGCGTGACTTGCTTCTTTTCGTTTAAAGTGTACATTTTTTGTCAATTGTGCTTCTTTTCTTTTTTTCAATTTTTTTTAGTAAATATTTGTTTTTCATTTTTTTGGGAAGGTTTTTAGTTGTTTTATTTCTCTTCTTAACTTTAAGGATCACTGCAATTATAAATGATGAATACCTCACTCACTTTGGGCTTCGAAAAGAGGTAGTCTTTCTTTTTTTGGTTGAGTTGGAGAATTTCATAGTTTGCATTTATTTGTTTATTTAGATCTGAAAACTGCATACCTTGTAAGTATTGGCAAAAAGAGGTATGTGTGTGCGTGCGTGTGTGTGTTGGTGCATGTGTGTGTGTGTCTGTGCATGCTTGTGCGTGCCTCTGTGTGTGCGTGCGTGTGTGTGTGTTGGCGCATGTGTGTGTGTGTCTGTGCATGCTTGTGCGTGCCTCTGTGTGTGTATGTGTGTGTGTGTGAGAGAGAGAGAGAGAGAGAGAGAGAGAGAGAGATGAAAATATGAATATGAAATGTTTACGAATATGGAGAGAGAGAGAGAGAGAGAGAGAGAAAAAAATATGAATATGAAATGTTTACGAATATGGAGAGAGAGAGAGAGAGACGGGGGGGGGGGGGGGAAAAGAAAAGATCTAATGAGGTTTAATTTCTTTATGCATTGCAAGTATTGCCACTGCTATGGCTACCTCAGTCTACTTAACCAGTGAGAAGTTGGCGTGGGTGGGATTTGTTTTCCCCCCTGTTTTAATTTCCCCACAGAGTGTCTTCTAATCATACACTTTGTGAATTTGTTAGTCAAGAGTGTGCGCATATCCCCAGTGCTTACATTGTTGTCTCGTTCGTCCGTTTAAATTACTGTTTGATCGTACAAGTACACAAAGCACAGCCTTACATTTTCATTTACGGATATTATACCCAAGACATGTATTGCTTAATTTCTGTTGTACACACCTGCTCTCGCACACATAAACACACATGTGCAATTGCACACACACGCACACTGCATCATGCCTGAAATTGCGTAGATCACATCGTTACCAGAGTTAATTTAGCAGATAAAGCTGACCCTTCTTCCTTTGGCTAAAGGTGCCTGTCTACCAGTGGCCTTATAAAGTGGGTTTTTCCCCTTTAAAACACTTTCGCCGCCAGCCATTTTTCAGCCAAAAAATACTATTAAAATTAACGTAAGAATGGTGGGTAGAGAAAACTAGGTACCTGTGAAAATGGTGTGTAGAGAAAACTAGGTACCTGTGAAAGGGAAAGCTCCAACGTTTCGTGCCTTAAACACTTAGTCATGAAGTGAAGGCAGCAAACAAAGTTGACACGTTGTAGATTTTCTTCTTGTGAGCATAGTTCACAATCAGTCCAATGTTCAGTGGGAGAGAAATAGTGGGAGTAGTATTAAAATTAACTGGGTAGAGAACATTTTTATCTGCAATATTGGGAATTCCTCTGTGACATGTATGCAATTGAGCCTATTCTTACCGCACAAAGTTAAGAAAACAGGGTCTTTGGATAACAGGCCCTGATTTGATGCCTTTTAGTGATATAGGTGTCAAACCATTGTGGTGCACAAATGCGACGTTGGCGGTGAAAGGATTAGGTTATTATTTATTTTTAAGTGTTGATGTTTGTTTTGTGTGGAGTCTGTGGTTGGATGGGTAGGGGGTGATTGTAAGATGGTAGTTGGCTTTAAGTTCATTTACTAGTCTTTTGAATATTGCTAGGTTATACCCGGTATTCTGATCTCTCTCTTTTGAAGCTAAAAAATCGTTAGATTAGATTCACAATGGCATTTAAAAAAACTGAATGATATTGGTTTAATTTTCAGTATAGATAAAATGGTTTTCTTTTTAAAGAACATGTACGTCGCTTTTATTTTATATGTAAGAAATGTCTTAACGAGGGTGGAAAAAAAAAGCGAATCTTTAAAAAAAAAAAGCTATTCTTTGTAATGTTCATATAAGAGGCTGCATGAATTGTACATATGTTTGCTTTTTGCATTGTGTCGATGTTGTGTCAATATGTCTGCATAATATACATGAACAAATATCAGCTTTTGTGTCAGCTTGGGGGGAAATTGTTTTTACACACGTTTTGTGCTGCAATAATTATGACAGTGTGATCTTTGCTTTGTGTGTACGATTGACTGGCCATATCCTTTGTTTTTGGTAGTGTGTGCTTTTAGTTTATTGCGAGTTTACAATGTTTATTATGCCACTCTTGGATAGATGTTGATTTGTTTGTATGTTGTCCTCTCCACCATTGTTGATGTGTACTGTGTTTGGGTGGAGGGTCATAAAGGCGAACTTGACACATTATTTTTTGAGAATGATGCTTTGTTTGTCTCACTTTGGTTCTGACCCACGCACTGCTAGGTGATTGGTATCGTAATCAACTTTGGTGGAGGGGAGTTAATTAGAAAGAGAGTATTCACCCTTTGTTCAATTTCGTTTATTTGAATGGGTTACACCTGGAACGGTGGTAGGAAAGGGGTTAAAACAATTAAAAATTGATGTGTTCAAAGAATTTAACAGTTGCATAGAAAGTGTTAACATTTTGTTCAATGTTCGAAATATAAAAAGTTCAGGGCTGAATTGCTTGAGTGTGAAGGGGTTTCTTTTTTAGAAGATCTTATATTGTGCTGTTCTTACTTCAGATCCTTTGTACTTTTTATTATTTTTAATATGCATTTGTCATAGGTGTACCCAAGTTTTTGGTGTTTTGGTATGTGTGTGTATGTTTTTATTTCTCTGGAGACATTTTGGACTGTTGATTCTTATCACCTGTTTGATTTTAACCCTTTCACTGCCAGCCATTTTTTAGGCAAAAAATTCCATGAAACTTGGCTGTGTAGAAAAAAACATAATCTGCAATGTTAAGAATTCTTCTGTGACATGTTTAACACTAGGCCTATCCTTACCTCCCAAAACTTAAGAAAATAGGGTCTTTGGACAACAGGCCTGGATTTGATGCCTATTAGTAACATGGGTGTGTTAAACCATTGTGGTGCATAAATGCGACATTGTCGGCGAAAGGGTTAATCTTATTCTTTGATTCAGCAGTCCAGTTGTCACGTATTACAGCTTGATTATATAGTTGAATGATTAGACGGGTCAACTGATTTATCCCCCCCCCTGCATTTATTGATTTGTAGGTAAGGGCTACTACTTCTTAGTCAGGGCACTCCCTAGCCTATTAAGTTTAAAATGTTGCACTACCTTCCAGAATGTTTAACAAAGCCCCTTATTTAGCCATAAGCCCTTTATTTAGCCATCACAGTTTCGCTTTTTTGCTGCTGCTATTTAGCCTTGGTACATTGAATTTGCATAGAATCTTTAGATATTTCTTATTTGTGTAAATTCATTTGTGGGAAGACATTTTGGGGGAACAGTTGTTTGCTGCGACATTCTATTGCCTGATGTGAAATTCTATTGCCTGGTGGGGAAAAAAACAAACATATGTCACGCATGACATCAATATTAATCAGTTTTACAGTATAGTCCGCCGCGTAATAGTCGTTTAAAGCCCTCTTGTGGACTGTATTTTTAATAACCCTTTACTTTAAATACAGCGACGGAGCGAATCCAATGATATAAAAGCGTAGACTAGTTCATGGGATAAAAGTAATATTTGGACCTGGGGGGAAAATACATCCAGACTTTGGCTGTTTGAGGAAAAATCTAAGCACAGAATTATTAGTTTGTTTTGATCCTTTTCCAAATTGAACAGACAGCCCGAGAACTATCGAGATATTTGCTTTTGTATTTATCAGCATGTTATCTAATCATCACAAATGGTTATCCTATTAATTTGCTAAACCATATTGACAATTGTATTCGCATAAAAATGATATTTCTCCTGAAATTATTCTACTTTTATAGGCATCCCCGAGTTCTCTTCCTTTTGAGAGTTAGTAGTTCCCTTAGAATTTGATACGCGCCTGGCTTTATTTGTATCAATGATGTTAGCTGTATGCTTCATTTACTTATTCATTTTTATTACCTTTTTTATATATATATGAAGAAATGTTAAGTTTATGAAACGTTTTTTACCGCCAAAATCGAATCATGCATGGGTGATGTTTTTGTAGTTCAAGATACACATATGATTTTTTTTTCTCTCCAAAATTATATAAACTGTGATGCTGACAGTTTACTGGTCGTCTGCTTATCTGTCTGTGGATGCAGGACTGTTTAGATAGCAAGTGTTTCCTGTCTTTCTTTCTTTCTTTCTCTTTCACTCTCTCTCTCTCTTTGTGTATGCTTGACTGTTTATATTGTATTTGTAAGTTTTTCCCGCTCTCTTTCTCTTTGTGTGTGGGTGTGATGAAGCAAGATGTGTGTCTAATCGGCCAATCAATGTTTACTGAAAGGAAATGGCTGTTTAGAGCCAATCAAAACCTTGAACGAAAGACAAGCGATTTCAGCCAATCTAAAACAGTAAGACAAAATCAAAATCTATTTATTAAAAAATAGGGGGGGGGAGGGGATTCCACTCAGCTAATCAAAATGCATGTTAACTCACTCGGGGGCGAATGAACCGAATCCGGCTCATGGCTCGCACAACCGTTTAGGACGAATGAGCCGGCTCCGGCTCATAAGAGTTTTCAAGAGGTTTTGATTTCTGGCGTGTAACCAGCTTTCCGGTGCGAAGTCATAACCTATTTTCAGTTTGCTTTGACCTTGCCTCTCTTAAAATCAACCAATCATTGCAGACTTTACATTCAGCTTTGGTTGTAGAGGGGGGTCAAAGATCGGAATGTGAAATGTTCCTTCTTTCTATGTGTTAGCTGTTTTCATCAATTGGAAACAAACGACGAAAGTAAGGAATCTGATATTTTACGATCGTTTAGTGCATGGTGTTGCTAATCTTTTCTGAAAATATTGATGCCTAACTCTTCATAACTTGGTTTTGGTGATTATTTTACGAACCTAGTCAAATGCCCAGTCCCCACAGAACAAGGGGAAATAATTCGGCCAGTCCCGAGTGAATTAAAATGGGTGTGCCAATCAAACACTAAAGTAAGAGGCTTCAGCCAATCATGTCCATTCAGTAGAGGTTTGCATGGATGAAAATAAACCAGGGCCTGTATTCACGTTGAGATAGTATGAGACTTAGCATGATGCTAACTTAGAAGCTCTTCCAATAGGATTTAATAGGACTTTTGGAAGAGCTTCTAAGTTAGCATCATGCTAAGTCTCATGCTATCTCAACGTGAATACAGGCCCAGGACCTGTATTCACATTGAGATAGTATGAGACTTATCATCATGATATCTTAGAAGTCCTTCTAAAGTCCTATTAAATCCTACTACTTTAGAAGGACTTCTAAGATATCATGATGATAAATCTCATACTATCTCAATGTGAATATAGGCCCAGCATTTGACTCCACCATACAATACGCTATAGAAACAAGTACATCTCTCGTTTTAAACTTGATTTTTTTAATTCACCAGATACACGAAAACCACAATTTTTTGACCAAGGAATGTAGGCTAAACATTTTGTGTCACAATTTATCGATGTTCAAGCCACAACAACAACAAAATTATCAACTGAATAATTAAGAAATGAAAAAGAGGGAATGGCGTACCTGCCAACCCTCCCAGTAAATCCGGGAGCTTCCCGGATTTTGAAGCTCCCAGATTTTGTCACCTCTCCCGGATATTCATGTGAAACTCCCGGATTTTGAAATTTCCAGCTTAGATGACCTCAGAAACGAGTGTTATGAAACCCGAAAACCAAAACTGGGTTTCAGGAAGCTTCGCTGAGCAGAGTTCGTACTGCGCATGTCGGAAGCGGGGGCTACTTCCTCCTGCAATCCTTTGTTTGGCGGTCTTTAGGCCTGTCTCACGCCGCCATTGAAGTAACCTCGCCACGATGCCAAATGCAAAGGAGAAGACGAAGAAATGGAAGACCGTCTTTTCAGACGAATACAAAAAACTTAACTTAATCGACAGCTGTCCACAGGACAAATACTGTGCTTTTTGCACAGTTTGCCGCTGCACAGTAAACGTGTCGTATGAAGGGAGGACGGCAATCAAAGATCACCAATCCCCCTCCAGGATTTTGTTTGGGAAAAGTTGGCATCTATGGAATGGGGACATAAGTATAATCTCAACAATTAAATGCATGATACATGCATGATTTCAATAAAAAGCTAAAACAGTACAATTTTTTCAAGCTAAAATATTACTATCAAATTTTCAAGTACATTAATTATTGCTGTGAATTTGTTGTTTAGCAGAGGGGAGGAAAATCCATTCTACGTCAAAAATGAAGACATCCATTCTATTTCTAAGTAAAAAATACATCATTTCAGAGTAAAAATGGTTGAAAGTTAGTTTTTATGTCCACTCGGCTGCAAAACAGCACATACAGCATGAACCATAACTAATTTGAGAGTAAAAATGGTACACATCCATCAGCTTTAAATAGAATACCCCTAGATAAATTTGTAAGCGATTCTGTGCAGCTGTTCACAAGGCATTGCCCAAAGAACCAACGAAGAATGAAAGAAAGAAAGAAATAGATTGACAAACAGATGCGAACAATCACCATTCCCAACCATTCAGCATGGAGGTGATGAGCTAAAAAACAAAAGGCATTGGAATAGGCCTAGTTAATTCAAATAACCCTTGATACATTTTGGAATCTATTCTAACCATACTGACCAACACTCAATAGCAGGTTCCCAAAGAGGGGGCGGGTGATGCAGACCTGTTTACCCTCCCGGTTTTGCCGGAATTATCCCGGGAATTTTGCAAAAATTCTGGGTAAAATAATAAATTCTGGGTGAACGCTGAAAATCCCGGGATTTTGACAAAAATTTTATTATTTGTTTCCGTTTGATTGAAAAGACGCAAGGGTTGTAGTTTTGCGCCAAACACGTCGTCAGGCAAGTCAACCGCAGGCGGCAAGCGCCAGAAATCTCCGACAAACGACAGCAGTGATAGGGTGAAACGGCCAAAAGTGAAGCAGAAGTTTTCTCAAAAGTATTTGAAAGTGCCAGGAATAACAAGTTTGCGTTTGGGAGACGAACATGCACACTGCAAGTACATGTACTGCAACGTGGACTTCAAAATTTCGAATGGCGGCGGAAGCGACATTGCGATGTGAATTCTGTTTTTTCCCCTCAAATTCCGGGTTTTACTGTGGCAAATTCCAGGATGTTCATTATAAGGATAAACAGGTCTGGTGATGCTTATGAAGATACTCATAACACAAAACACCCATAATATACATCATACTCAGATGAATGTAACCTTGATACATTTTGGAATCTGTATGAAATAACTCTTATACTAAGCTTTGTAGCGGTACCATAGCCAATGAGGTTTAACCAACGCATGGTTACTGCTACACCTATCTGTATTGTTAAAAAATCGGGACTTTACTGGTGTTGCACTGCATCCAGGCATTGCCTCCAGTAATGTTCCCACCATCTTTGTATTTACAAATGTCCCATATGTGTCTGTTCCATACTGAGAGGACGTAAAGCACCATTTTTCATTCGAATCTCTATGAAAATAAAAAGGCCAGTTCTGCTCAACCTCAAATCAACTTCTTGTCTTCTAAATTCGTTGGACGCATGTTCAATGTTCTGCCCCACTGTTTTGGAAACAAAATAGAATGTTAAGAGTAATTTGTTTTTTAACTCACTCGACATTGGCCAGTTGCTTCACCTTACAACCATTCAGGACGGGCTGTTTGACTAGGTTGGAAATCGCATCATCACAAAAAGGTTATGGAAAGTTATGGACTGATATTTTCAGAGAAGATTACTAACACCATGCACTTAAAGATAGTAAGATATCAGATTCTATACCTTCGTCATTTGTCTCCTATTGACGAAAACATGTAACACATAGAAAGAAGGAAAATTTAACATTCCTACCTTTGACCCCCCTCTACAACCAAACGTGAATGTAAACTTTGCAATGATTGGTTGATTTCAAGAGAGGCAAGGTCAAAGCAAACTGAAAGTAGGGTATGACGTCGCACTTGAAAGCTGGTTGAACGCCAGAAATCAAAATCTCTTGAAAACACTTGTGAGCCGGATCGGGCTCATTCGTCCTAAACGATTGAGTGAGCCATGAGCCGGATCTGGCTCATTCGTCCCGAGTGTTAAATAGAGTAACCACGAGTTATCATTTCTGATCGTGGAATCTAGTAGACAGGCTACTGATAATCTAAAAAACCAAAAAATTTTGTACATAAATAAACAGCATCACTTGAAAGTTACTAAAGAAATAATCATGACTAAAATATGACAAAATGACAAACACGTAGCGTGAGTGTATTCATTTACACATATACACACAAAGAGACTTATCACCATCATACAATAGGAATATCTCTGACCACATTTTATCATCTGAATACGAGATTCTAGATACACTTAAAGTTATACAATGCATCAAAGTGCAGATATAAATACATGAGACTAATGTTGTTGTCTTACCCTGGCTTAAAGACTCCAGGGATCATCGCAACAGCCGAAGCACTTGAACGACATGGTACGAATGCACCAGCTAGGGATGAGAACATTACGCGCGTGACCATTTTTGATTAACCTGCCACGTGGGCAGCCACACTCCGACTTCGGAGGATTTTAGATTGATGATGTTATGCTAGGAGCTTGTCATGGCTAAAGACAATCCCCACATAACCAACCATGCAGAACATAACAACATTTTGATGTAGCCTTGGTGTTCTAGCTAAAGACCTTGTATGCCCGACTGTCGTTTTCAACTATGACTGTCAGATATCGGAGTGGGGAAGCTGCTATTCTGGGCGGCTGGGATAGAATTTGTTTACAGCAGAGATGCCTTGTCCAGGGTACACTCCCACTTTCTTGAGTAAACAAGAGTGGGGATGTACCCTGGGCATGTGAAGATCACGTAGCATGTAAACTTTTCATAAATGCCAACAAACGTTTGATGTTAAGCGACCCAGCTTAACTAAAAAAAAGTCCCAACATTAACAGTTAATGTTGAAATATATGCTATCCATATTTATTTGTCTGACCTGCCCTCATATTCTTACATTGGTACAATCGGGAATGAGCAATGACGTAGTGTTTCTTTGGGAACAATAGCGTGTGAGCAACAAAAATGGTGGTTATCAGGACAAAACATTTACACCATGTATTGATTGTGAAGAGCGTTTTCATTGGTGACGATCGCGTTTGAGAAACCAAAAATGGCAGCACTGACATAAACTCATTCCCGATATTTGGCACTGAAACTTGATTCTTTCCAACAGTTTGCAGCGACAGGAGAGTGAAAAGGGACCCTGTTTAACATGGACATAAATGTTAAAGTTTGATATGAATCAGAGTACTAAAGTCTTCCATATTAAGTAAGAACGTAATGTTAAATATATTTTTTTAATCAAAGCTTTTGTTGCATCCATTACTTCAATTCAGTGAGGGAAAAAAATACACATTTTCTAAAAACATTTTTTACATTACATAGAAAAGCAACAACCAAAGCAGTATCACAAAGAAGCTATTTACATTATTGCTGATTCGACTACCATAAAAAAAAAGCTTGCTACACACAGTATACACTAAGCTGCAAATATTAATATGTGCTTCATTGTGTATGTGCTATGTTTGTGTTGAGTAAATTCAAGTTGCTTAACGGTTGGACTGGTAAACATCTCATCTGCATGGGTGCAACTCCCCCAAATGAAAAAAACTGAAAGGCAGGGGTCCAGGGCCCCAGGCAGGGTACAGGGGCAGAGCCCCGTTGGACGATTCAGGGGGGCAACTTAAGAGAGATATATAACGAGACAGACAGACAGTTAAAATGATAGACAGAGACAGCTTGAGTTTGATAAGCCTTGTAAAATTATTACATTGCCTTTGTAAACTTCCAAGATAAAAACAACTAAGTTCAATTGCCTTTGTAAACTTCCAAGATAAAAACAACTAAGTTCAAAACGCCCCAAATCGCTTGTGGTAATTTTTTTTTTGGGGGGGGGGGGGGGGGGGGTGAATGAAAAAAACCTGAAGTTCAGTTTCTGATAAAATTAAAAATACTGAAATCAGTGTAAAAATGAAAGAGTAGCCCCATGCATCTGTGCGAGTACTGTGTTGAGTCTACATGCAGACACATGGTTACATGTGTCAATGACAGTCCCATGAGTTCTAATGTAGCTTTACTAAAAAAAATGTACTCCAGATTTATAACAATCCATGTAAAACAAATTCATGAAAGAAACCATGCAAAGTGAAACCATGCAAACCAATGTCTGTAAATTCTTTAAAATTACCGGTAACTATTCAATTTTTCTATCAGAAGCAAAGTTGGATATCCAGGTCAAAGACACTGTAATGGGAATAAGACAGACAACTGGAGAGTTACGGCGAGCCGGGCTGATAGGGTTATCGTTCGTGATCCCATTAACAATGGCGGCTCTATCCAAAGACTGGAATTTGAGTCAACATTTTTTTAAATACCAGATTCAAATTTGAGTGCTTGGGCAAACTTTTTTTCTGTTTTCCTGAAGACAAAGAAAGGTAAGGAAGCTGCAAATATGACCAGAAAATCTATAAAACAGTAACAACCCGTGTTAGATTACTGCTGATGTTCATGGTTCAAGGGGGGCATAATCAGGGTTTCTGTCCTCACTACTCATATAGGGGAAAATGGCCGCTTGTCTGTCTTATTCCCATTACAGTGTCTTTGTCCAGGTGGAGTAGTCTTTGTTTTATGAGCGACACTGCAGCATTAGGATGCAATGCTTTGACATTTAAAACAAAAAATTTGTTTTTAAAATTAGACTTGAAGTAATCCAAAGAAACTCTTACAAAGATTTTTTCCAGCCGAAGACGGACATGCTGGGCCTAACTATTTCTTAGTTAGAAGCATAATGGCAGCATGACGCATCCGTGCTCATAATTGACAGGAAACTGACGCATCTGCGCTCATAATTTCATAATTGACAGAAGAAGAAGAAACGTTAGGTGCTACATGCCTACAATAACTGTCCGTTCTTGAATAAATAAACAGAATAAATGAGTACACTGTTGGTTGACCGTCATGGCGAAACATAAATGACAACTAGCTAGCTATAACGAAGATACATGAATCATAGCGGAGAGACATTGAGCGAACAAATGCAGAGGAACCTCTCTTATAAGACCTTCAAAAATCATCCCAAATGAGGTCTTATAAGGGAGGGGTCTTATAAAGGAGGTGATTTTAATACCTACAAAGAAGGGGCAATGTCTCAGAGAAGTAGGTCTTATGTGGGAGGGAGTCTTATAATGAGGTCTTATAAGGGAGGTTCCACTGTACAAACGCATTTTGCACGTTTCATCGGATCAAAGCCAGAAGGTTCTTCCACAAAAAGAATACAGAAAGGGCAATAGCACCTTCTGGCTTTCACCCGACAAACTACATCATTGCGAGAAGAGCCAGTGTGTACTAACTTGGAAGATTCTCTGCCAAAACTGCTTACCTCAGCAGTACCTGCCTCCCCCTCCTACCAGGGGGCCTTTTATATAAATAGTTCACCCACATTCTGGAAGTTCTGTGCTCGTAACTTCCTCTAATCTGTCACTCTCTTTGACTCTTGCCTTTTCCCTTTGCTTGCTGTCATCTGCCTTACCGGTCCAATCTCCTGCCTTTTTTCAAGAAACACTTTCAAAAGGATTTCCTCCAGCCGAAGTCGGACATGCTGGGCCTAATTATTTCTCACTTAGGCGATTAATGGCAGCATGGCGCATCTGCGCTCATAATTGACAGGAAACTGTCTGAGCGATCAAAGAAGAAGAAGAAGTGGTAACTGCCTTCTTTTTTGTTGTTGAGAGAACCAGTTTTGGCAGAGAAATCTCGTTAATCACATGAGTATGCATAACAATTCCTGTTCCTTCATCAAAATCTACATGAATATTTGAGGAGGGAGGGTTAAGGGGGTACTGAGGAAGGGGCACCAGCTGTCATTTTACCTCATTTTTACGCAAACGGCGTCAACTGCACCGCATAAATAGCATCACTCAACACCACACATTGCATCATTAATATTACAAACACACCACCACAGCACACATCCCCACACATCACCAACACAGTGTCACACACCAATCAACCTCTACACTACCAGAAAAAAAAAAAGAAGAAAAAATCTTGTTCTTAAAATTATGAAATTGAAAAGGGACCAGTTACACTCAATCTGACACAAAATGGTCCAGAGATGTACTTTTCCTGACTTGTCTAAAACCAAAAAAACTAGCATTCCAGGACTATGACATCACATTAGACACCGCGCAGGCAGGGAAGGGGTTAAAGATATTGGTTTGGTTTTGGTATTTTCTTTAAACGAGAACTAAGGAAAAACTGAGTGAGAGTGATATTACCAACACACAATTATAACAAGATGAAATGGATATTACAGAATAGTAATGAGATCAAATAAGGACTGGGTTTAGCAAATGCTCACTGGTAATGTCTTTTAAAAAAAAATCTTTCATCTGAGAAACTTGAGTGGATTCCAAAGAAAAACATTCTAACAGCTAACACACACACACAAACACAACAAACTTTTTAACTCTTCAAGTGCAATATATTTGCTGACAATGTTACTCTACACTCCATCAAAGGCGGATACATTTGCTGCCAAGCACTCTGCCATGTGCTCATCTATTTTTACAGCTTACGTCGCTATTTTTTCCATTAAGTGACACATGCCCACATGAAAAAGAAAATGGCTACTTCCCCCTTTGAAAAAGTACTCGGTATGCAAGGGAAAAAACCCGTTACAAAATACATATTGCTAGAACAAATGAATAACTAGAGCGCTAAGACACTAGACCACCAGCCGCACGGCAGCATTTTCGGGTCCAGTGACCTTGACCTTCATTTTTGATTTTGGCCGAGATATTCTTAGTACCTACCCGCATGCAAAATGTGAGTGTCCTAGGTCCCTCTGTTCAATCGTTATCGTGCCAGGTGCTCGACAGCATTTTTGGCTCCAGTGACCTTGACCTTTGACCTTCATTTTCGAAATTTGGCCAAGATATTTTTAGTACCTACCTGCATGCAAAATTTGAGCGTCCTAGGTCCCTCCGTTCAATCATTATTGTGCAAGGTGCTCTGCAGCATTTTGGGACAGTGACCGTGACCGTTGACCATTTTTTAACTTGGCTTAGATATCTTTAGTACCTATCCGCATGCAAATTTTGAGCATCCTAGGTCCCTCCTTTATCGTACCAGGTGTTTGGCAGCATTTTCGGCTCCAGTGACCTTGACCTTTTACCTATGACCTTCATTTTCGAACTTGGCCTAGATATTCGTAGTACCTATCCGCTTGGCATCCTAGGTCCCTCCGTTCAAATGTTATAGTGTTAACATAGATAGATAGGAACAGAATCCACTGAAAACATTACCAGCTTCGCTCTCTTCGTTCGCGACTGGTAAACAACTTTATAAGCTTACACACAGATTGGCAAATCGATTACATTTGAGGCCCCGTTAATCCATTCTCAATGAAGATTTTAGTGGGTTTTGTTTCCTATAGATTGGTAGCTATTCTAGAATGGAAAAGTCAAATATATTACTGTACAATGTAATGATGGGAATAACAACTTATTGTAAGTGCAAAAGACATGACAGATAACATAGAGGAAAGAGGAGAAGACAGAGGCATACTAAAAGAAAGTGTGTGCACTCAACTGACAGAAATATAAATGCACACAAAACACCCGCACCAAGATTAAATGCACGAAAGCGTAACCCAAACAAGCATCGGTACATTAAAAGAAAAAGATTTAATGCGAGCATCATCACATCAAAGTCCAATTCAGATCGTGGAGTCACACAGGAAAATAAATTATGTGAAAGGGTAATGAACAATATTATGGGAAATGTTTCAATGGCTCCAAACTTCTGAGTGATAAGAAATATATTCATGAATCAAGATAAACACAAAAACACCTGAAACATACGTAGTTTTTTCTTTTAATTTATAGTTCCTTTTTATTTATCCTTTTTCATCTCCACATCGACCCAGCACCAGAACAACTTGTCTCTAAGGGCTTTCCGCCATGAGGACGTAAAACCTCCACTCAACCAACCAACTATTTATCCTTTCTTTTCTTGCTGATGAAAGCAGACCAAATCTGTTTTCAGTTTCCAGACAAAAACTATAGCTGCTTAACCTTCTCTATCATATTATAAACGCAACATATAATTTCAAAAATATTTTCTAAACTTACGACTTTTACTATATTGGAAACGAAGATATCAAACACAATTTTATTTTTAAATAAGAGAGAATATATTATACTCTCCAGTTCAATACTTTGAATGTTGAGTTTGGATCTACAAAGACACGCCTTAAAAATGTCAATCAATTCATCCGACTCGGATCACTATTTCACATAGTTTTAATAAAAGTCAGTCTTTTTAAAGACGAACATTTGGTTTTATTCGCCGTGTTTATTGTTTATTTCACCTTCATGTGCTTGTGTGAGTGTAGCGTTTTGATGTTTTTTAGTTCAATTATATAGTTTTAATAAAGCAAAAACAAAAAGTTCTTGATTCTTTTTTTCCTGTCTGGATATGGTCTCTATTGTGACATTCTCCTCTGAATATTTGCCATAAAAAGATCAGATTACTGTGATAAAAGTTTAAATTTGTGCACAAAAAATGATGCCAAAAAAAAGGAAAGATAAACAGAGAAACACTCTACTATTTCAACCCACCCCCTTTCTCCTTCTTCTTCTGCGTTCCTGGGACATATGGCCATAATGGGTAAGGTCGTTTGTATCCGGTTTTCAGTTTTCACTGGTCTCCCCGCTGCGTACAGCCAGCACATTCTGATTTCGGAGGAGCTCAAAGGAGAAAAATTATTTGGAAGATGTTTTTTTAAAGGCAGGAGAATGGGCCAATAAGTCAGAAAGATAGTAGATGACAGAAAGCAAAAAGAAAAGGCAGAGTCAAAGAGAGTGACAGATTAGAGGAAGCTACAAGCACAGAACTTCCAGAAGGTGGGGGAACTATTAACACAAAAGAACCCCCGGTTTCCCCACGGGGAGACCCCCTTTCTCCAAACACTTATTCTTTGGACTCAATGAGCAAACTAAACATTCAAGGATAGACGGGGGAGAGGGGTCTAACAAAAAAACAGGACACCATCATCCATTTTGGCCATCGCGACTGAAGTAAAAATAAACAAACATTCAACAAAAAGATCAAAAGCGAAAGAAAAGAAAAGAAACTATAAAAATAAAAAAAACCAGAAAAAAACACACACACAACAAAACTGAAAGAGCAAAAGTATGACATCAGAGAAACTTAGCCTATGCAAAGACAGGCCACTTGGTGACTATGTATGTATGTTAACACGATAACATTTGAACAGAGGGACATAGGAGGCTCACATTTTGCATGCGCATAGATAGTACATACATACCGTATTTTTTTCGGACTATAAGACGCACCCCTCAAAATCAACACAAAATTCAGATTTTCTTACTATTTTATCAGTCATATTATAAGATGCAGGGGTCCGAGTCTGAGAAGAAAAAAAGTATCGCCTTATAGTCCGAAAAATATGATACACAGTCAGCAAGAAAATAAACAGACCAACTTCACTGCAAACATTACCATCTTCGCTTGCTTGCTGCTTTTTTTTTTTCCTGACACATTATTCCTCAATTCTCACACTTCTCAATTTGATAAAAGCATACATTTTTTCGTCAACACATCTTCCCTTCCCATCTTTCACACCACATGATCATGCGTCACACCCCCACCCTCACTCGCACGTCCTTCCACTCTGCCCCCCCTGAGCGCCCCCTCTGATGCCCCCCTCCCCTCCTCCTGTTATTCCAGCTTCTGGCGGAGGCGCTGCTTGAAGAAGACGGGGAGGAGAGAGAGAGCGGCGGAGATGACCACGACCAGAACGTAGGTGAGGGAGAACGTTTCGCCGTAGGTCGTCAGTTTGTACAGCGTCGTGCCCGCCTGGATCACGATGAAGGAAGGGGGAGCGACTCCTGCAAAAGAAAACCGTACCATTTACAGGGCTCCCAATTGTCCTGCAAAACAAGAGGTCCCAGGGACTCCTTCACTTACACATGGGTGCTACTACCTTCCGTATAAACAGAAATCCGTAAATTAAGTTTTCTGCTGAGACGGAAATTCCGTATTTTTTAAATTTTGTCCCCACAAAAAAAGTTGATCTGTTAACTGTGGTTGGGGGCATTTTGAATCTGAGTCTTCCAACCACCGGAAGTGAAAATACAACAAAAATGGCGTCCGAGTCATATTCACACATACTTATTTGAATTAAATTCAACATTATCAGCATGAATTTTGTGTCATGAAAGCTACAAACTTCACAGAAAGGTAAGTTACAACTATATTTCAATTCACCAAATGATATTTATGATGTTAAACGTATGAATATGTTAAAAATGTTGCTTAGAAAAACTCAATTGAAAGTCATGTTTGGATCCACTGACATCGTATTTCACTTATGATCTAATTATTATCTTCTATTTGAACGGCTTTATAACTTTATAGTTGTGTTTCTGAAATGTCAGTAAAAATCTTAGTCATGAAAATATGATTTTAACCATAGATCTTTTGTATTTCTTGTAAAAAGGTAATGTGACTTGTCATGTCTCAGACAGTCACTTTACAAAGTGTCAACTGTTGTCTGCCAACAGAACTATGATGTCAAATCGTAATCTGTTCCTCACCCATTCCCAGATTGCAGGAGAGCTATGGAAATGATCTCTGCGATTGCATTTTTGCTTCAGCTTCAGGGGGGCGTTGCCCCCCTGGACCCCGGACTTTCAGTATTTTTCATTTTGGGGAGTAGCACCCATGCTTACAGCATAAAGCAGGCATGAAAACTACTGTTCCAAATAAAATAGATTTTTTCAGCCGAAAAATCCTTCCACCCGGATTTTCAGCTAACGTCAGAAGTTTTGTTGAGGGGGGCAAGTACTCATTTTACATCCTACTTCGCCTTCCAACTGTCAACTTCAACTCTGACATTTTGGTTTCGCCAACTCGATACATGCGTTCTCGGCAGACGCCATCTTGGAAATGACAACAGCGGAAGAGCAAGAAGGTGCAAAATGAAGATAATTTTGGTTTGTTTGGTTTTTTCTCCGTTTTTTTCTTCTTTTTTTCGGCGGAGATCGCTCAATTCCAACAAAGAAAATGGGCGGAAACGGCGGAGCTGTTTTTATGCCTGATAAAGGGTCCTAGAGGCAGGATAAAGGGTCCCAGTGGCATTGCGATTGCTAAAAATAATTTTTGTAGTGCATCCCTGGGACCCCCTGCACATTGTTTTAGAGTGTCCTTTAGAATTTTAGTGCTTCATAGACCCCCAAATGGGGGTCCATGGGAGCCCTGATTTAATAGGAATTGTTTGGAAATAATTAAGGAGAGTAATCTTATGGTGTACGGGAGTGATCTTGCCTAACTCGGTCGGTCAAACAGGGGAAGTTACTCTACCATCAAGTAGATCCCCAGCCCTCGCCTCGTGTGTTTGAGCAGGCATGCAGCACGTAGAACAAAGTGCGTCATTCTAAACTTGATGTCATTTGTATTTTTACGTCACAATTTGCAAGTTCTATCAGTTTGTGGCCACTGGCCACCCCTCATATATTTTCTAAAAAAAATGTTTGCAAGTTACACTGATGTTCCGATGAAGAACATCTTGATGAAAGAGTGGACAATGTTCATGATGATGATGATGGTGATGATGACAACAACAATAACAATAACCATACTGACCTAGCACTGTGCCGATGAAGAACATCCCCAGAGGCACGTTAATAACAGGGGAGACAATGTTGATGATGACGATGATGATGACAACAATAATAACAATAAACATACTGACCTAGCACTGTGCCAATGAAGAACGTCCCCAGAGGCACGTTAATAACAGGGGAGACAATGTTGATGATGACGATGATGATGACGACAACAACAATGATAATAACAATAACCATACTGACCCAGCACTGTTCCGATGAAGAACATCCCCAGAGGCATGTTAATAACAGGGGAGACAATGTTGATGATGACAATGATGATGATGATGATGACAACAACAATGATAATAACAATAACCATACTGACCTAGCACTGTGCCAATGAAGAACGTCCCCAGAGGCACGTTAATAACAGGGGAGACAATGTTGATGATGATGATGATGTTGATGATGATGATGATGATGACGACAATGATAACAACAAGAACAATAAACACACAGACCTAGCACAGTGCCGATGAAGAACATCCCCAGTGGCACATCGATGACAGAGGAGACAATGTTGATGATGATGATGTTGACGATGATGATGACGACAACGATGACAACAATAACAATAAACATACAGACCTAGCACTGTACCATTTATTTATTTATTTATTAAGACAACTTTTATAGCGCCTAATCTTTAAGCTCTAAGCGCTTTACAGAAATCACTAAAAATGAATAGTAAACACAATGAACAAAAAGTATACATCAAACATTGACCAACACCCCCCTTCCCTGATCCCTCAGTCAATTTCTCAATCACGCCCAAATAATGAATGACATAATCTACAGTACACTTTCGCAACCAACTTGAAACACTCACACTGATGGACACTTAAAGACGCCCAGGCCACACTATTAACAAATCACACTCACACTTATAACGATAGAGAGAGAAAGAGAACGAGAGAGAGAAAGAGAAAGAGACAGACACACAGACAGACAGACAGAGAAAGACAGACGGAGACACAGAGAGTCAGACAGAGGGACAGACAGAGAAAAAGAGAAGAGAGAGACACACAAACAGAGACAGAGATATATTATAGGACTGAAATACAGTTGCATGCATCATCAAATAACAACTTACTATCATTTGTACATACAATAGTCACAAAAAGGCACATTATATTCAATATTAATAAACATTCACACACACACACACACACACACACACACACACACACACACACACACACACACACACACACACACACACACACACACACACACACACACACACACACACACACACACACACACACGCACGCACACACACACACACACACAAACACACATAGACACACACGATTAGTGGAAAAACATTAAATGAATGACACTCACACACATACTAATAAAATAGCATTTTAAAACACTTATAATGTAAAATCATTTTAAAACAGTGAGACAAAATGGATAAATAAATAAAAATACACAAGTACATAAAATGTTCACAACATTAAAATACACCCATCCAGCCCATCCTTTCACACACACACACACACACACACACACACACACACACACACACACACACACGCACGCACGCACGCACGCACGCACACACACGCACGCACGCACACACGCACGCACGCACACACACACACACACACACACACACACACGCACACACGCACACATGCGCGCATGTACACACACGCACGCGCTCACATGCACTCATCCATTGTGCATCACTGACCGTAGCGGCAGAGAGCAGAAGCAGAAAGAAGAAAATGGACAAAATGGAAGGTAATGCAGAAAAGCAGAAGAGGGAGCGTAAAAGAAGGAAGGAGTTGGGGATAGAGACGGGGATAGAGAGGAACAGAGAGTAAGACAGATAGAAAACGGAGAGACAAAGAGTGAGAGACGAGTAGACAAAGTGGGGAGGGGGGGGAGAAGTTAAGAAAAAGAGCAAGGGGGTGGAGAGGGGGGACAGATGGACAGGCATACAGAGTGACAGACACGTTGACACAGAGAGAGAGGGAGAGAGAGAGAGAGAGAGAGAGAGAGGGAGGGGGGGGGGACAGACAAACAGACCAACAGACGGAAAGACAATAAGGGAGACAGCAGAACGTCCCCAGAGGCACATCGATGACAGAGGAGACAATGTTGATGATGATGATGATGATGACAACAACAATGATAATAACAATAACCATACTGACCTAGCACTGTGCCAATGAAGAACGTCCCCAGGGGCACGTTAATAACAGGGGAGACAATGTTGATGATGATGATGATGTTGATGACGATGATGAAGACGACAATGATGACAACAAGAACAATAAACACACACACCTAGCACTGTGCCGATGAAGAACGTCCCCAGAGGCACATCGATGACAGAGGAGACAATGTTGATGATGATGATGATAATGACAACAAGCAACAACAATGATAATAACAATAACCATACTGACCTAGCACTGTGCCAATGAAGAACGTCCCCAGAGGCACGCTAATAACAGGGGAGACAATGTTGATGATGATGATAACGACAACAAAACAATACAGTAGAACCTCCCTTATAAGACCTCCCATTATAAGACTCCCTCCCATATAAGACCTACTTCTCTGAGACACTGCCCTTCTTTGTATTAAAATTACCTCTCTTTAAAAGACCCCTCCCTTATACAACCTCATTTTGGATGATTTTTGAAGGCTTTATAAGGGAGGTTTTTGTTTGTTTGTTTGGTGTGTTTTTTCCCAATGGCGCGGCATCTTGTTGGGGCCCGATTAGCGGGACCTGGCTGGCTGGGTCATTCTCTCGCTTGGCGCGGCATCACGTCAGGGGCCAATCAGCGGAACCTGGCTGGCTGGGCCAGGCTTTCTGTCTTCTTCTTCTACTGTCAACTTTCTTCTTCTCAGTAGCACCTCAGTGCGCATTTCCGTAGATCTCCCTAAAGTAACAGCGACAGAATAGTCAACAGTGACTGGTCGCTTTATGGAAAGGAAAAAAACCAACCAAAAACATACTGACCTAGCACTGTGCCGATGAAGAACGTCCCCAGAGGCACATTGATGACAGGGGACACAATGTTGATGAACCAGTTGGGGAGGAGGGGGGTAATGCGCAGAAACAGCATGTAGTTGAACAAATTGTCACGATGACTGTCCACCTGAAACACAAGCATGCGCACAGAACGATAGAACTACAGTGTGAAAACACACCATCAACCAGCCGCACGGCAGCATGTTCGGCTAAAAGTGACCTTGACTTTTAACTAATGACCATTTTTCGAACTTGAGATTAAGTACCTATGCACAAGCAAAATTAGAGCCTCCAAGGGATCTCAATTGAAGCTTATCGGAAGAAAAGGGAGGGACAAGGGAAACTGAGGTGAGTGTGTGTGTGCGTGTGGTGTGTGTGTGTGTGTGTGCGTGTGTGTGTGTGTGTGTCTGTCTGTGTGTGTGTATGTGTGTGTGTGTGAGTGTGTGTGTGTGTGAGTGTGTGTGCACATGTATGTGTGTGTGTGTGTTTGTGGTATGTACATGTGCGCATACACGTGAGTGTGTATGTGCACAGGCAGTCAGCTATAATTTTTGATTATCATGTACCTGTTGCTGCCACTTAGCGATGCGCGCAGGAATGTATTTGTGTGTGTGTGTGTGTGTGTGCACGTGCGCACACAGGCATTCAACTACAATTTATATGTCATGCACCTGTTGCTGCCACTTAGCCGTGTGTGTGTGTGTGTGTGTGTGTGTGTGTGTGTGTGTATGTATGTGCACATGCACTCACAGGCATTCAACTACAATTTATATGTCATGCACCTGTTGCTGCCACTTAGCCGTGTGTGTGTGTGTGTGTGTGTGTGTGTGTGTGTGTGTGTGTGTGTGTGTGTGTGTGTGTATGTATGTGCACATGCACTCACAGGTATTCAACTACAATTTCTGTTCATGTGCCTGTTGCTGCCACTTACTGACTTAGCGATGTGCGCAGGAATGTGTGTGTGTGTGTGTGTGTGTGTGTGTGTGTGTGTGTGCGTGTGTGTGAGTGTGCGTGTGTGTGCGTTTATGCAAAAGCATTCAGCTACAATTTCTGTGTCATGTACCACCTGTTGCTGCCACTTAGCAACGTGCGCAGGAATGTGTGTGTGTGTGAGTGAGTGAGTGAGTGTGTGTGTGTGTGTGTGTGTGTGTGTGTGTGTGTGTGTGTGTGTGTGTGTGTGAGTGTGTTTCTGCACAAGCGTTCAAGTTCAACTATAATTTCCGATTATGATGTACCTGTTGCTGCCACTTAGCGATGCGTTCAGGAATGTATTTCTCCACCAGGCGGTGAGTGATCATGAAAGACAGCAGGTAACACAGAGCGGCTCCGATCCCTGAACACTGCACACAGATACAATATATCGTTGGTGAAATTTAAAAAACTCCTATCTCAATTTTGGTAGTTTCGAGAAAAATGAAAAAAAAATTGTTAACAAAATTAACCGCTTTGAGCACAATTGATTAAATATGATGAATATGTTGTTCAAGACATTGCGAGTTTAGTCCTGCATTTTGTTAAAATTACTTTAAAAAAATATTTTGGGAAAAAGAACGAAGATACAAGGTTGTTGTCCTTAAGTAGATTTGAATTTGGGACTTACGAGTTTTTCGTCTATTTTCACAACCTCATTTACCCCAGATGGAAAGTCGTTAGAGATATGAGATTTTGGTGGAAGGTGGCAGGAAAAATTAGAAAGCTGACTATGTATCTAACTAAAAAAAATTAAAAAGCGAGATACAAGGTTTTGTAATTTCACCGACGGTATGTATAATTACAGCATGCATGCAGATGTATGCTCTATAACAATTAAAATATGAATACATGCCTACACACACACACGCTCAGACACACACATTATAATTACAGCATGCATGCAGATCTATGTATGCTCTATAGCAATTAAAATATGAATACACGCCTACACACATGCTCAGACACACACATTATAATCATAGCATGCATGAAGAGTGCATACACACATTATAATTACAGCATACATGCAGATGTATGCTGTATGGAAATTAGAATGTGCGCGCACACACACACACACACACACACAGAGCATATGTATGGGGGGGGGGGGGGGGGGGGGGGGGGGGGGGGGGGGGGGGTGGGGGGGGGGGGGGGGGGGGGGGGGGGGGGGGGGGGGGGGGGGGGGGGGGGGGGGGGGGGGGGGGGTGTCATTTGAGAACCTTTTCTTTCTTATATTTCTGATCCAGAAAAACTCACTTTCAACTGATTCAAAAAGCCAGATTTAACTTACTGCTCTGTGTTCACAATTTGCAATGTATGTTTTTTTTAATTTATGGCTATTATCCTGCTCATCAGTATTCTAAGAGAGTATGGAATTAGCATGTTCCCCCCACCCTCTCCCAGTCATCTACTGTTTCTGATGCTCGTCAAGAAAGGCGACATTTGACAGATAACAAACTTTCAAATACATCCAGTGTAGAGTGGCACAGTGGTAACGCGTTCGCTTCGTGTCAAGTAAACCCGAGTTTGAACCTGGGTACAAGGGATTTTTCCTCTCACTTTGCACTAGGCCTTACGGTCTGAACGTGGAGTCTTTCGGATGAGACGATAAACCGAGGTCCCATGTGCCCATGCACTTAGCACACGCTAAACCCAGTGGCAACGAAAAACTTGTCATTTGGTCAAATTTTACCCCCCTCCCTTTCCTTCCTCATAAGTCACACAAAAATTGAATGCAATAAAAAAAAAAAAAAATTAAAAAAAATTGGCTGCAACGCTCTCTCCAGGTGGGAGCAACCTGAATTTCACAGAGACGTCTCTGTGACTATAAAGTACCTAATACCTAATACAAATAGTGACTGGTTTAAAAGTTACATGACCAGAGTAGTACTTACCAGACATACAAGAGGCAGCGCTAAGTAGAAGGGGTACAGGAACCCTGAGATTATACTCAGAGCTATCGACCCTGGAATAGCAAATGCTTGTAGGCTGGAACCACAGTTAAGGAATCAAGAAATATCAATTGAAAACAGCATGCGATAAAACCGAATCTGAAAGAAAGAGAAACAAGAAAAAAAAAGACGTAGGGAAAATCAAATACTGTTCAACTGAACAGGACTGTGAGAAAGTTTGAAAGTGAACAAACACTTCAATGTAATGAAACATTTGCAGTCTCAGGTAAATCATCCATTAGTTTATTTGATTTACAGTCATTTTCGGACTAGTATAAGGCGATTTGTTTTCTCCAATTTCAACCTATGCGCCTAATAAACGAGGGCGCCCTATTAGTGAACAAAATCGTGAGAAGAGGCAACGATTGCCGTACTCTGTACAGTCTACTGTGAGTCACAACATCGAAAGTGGTAACGAGTCACCAATACGACAAATACTCACGTTAAAATGCCTCAAAATCCCTATTATCATCCAAGAAACCGTCCAACAGATGCCACAACCCTTCATTGGATGTAAAAAGCATCGTTGTAGAGCTTAAAATGCCATCATTCTACCAGTTTTCGCGAAGAAAAGCCCAAACACAACAACCAGAAGTCGCAAAGACGGAAGTTCGATTATTTGAGAAGGGAGCCAACTCTTGTTTATGACAGCAGTAATGGCATTCGGTAAGCGTTTACAAGATGTGTACTGGCTTCAAATTTTGACTTTCTTTTGCGAGGTGTGTATCACCTTATAAACGAGGGCACCTTTTACTTTAATTTTTTCAGATTTTTCTTGAAAATTGCCCTATTCGCCTTATACACAGCAGCGCCTAATGATCCAAAAAATAGGGTAATAATATTCCAATCTGCATGCCAAGCATAAGCTTTCCTGTTAACAAAGAATCGTCAATGACCCCCCACCCCCCCCTTCATTATTATGTTTTCCCTCAACAGTGAATGTTCATTCAGTTTTGCAGTCAACTGCGCACTTAGAGGTATATTCCCTAAGCTAACAATAGTGCTATCCCCAAGGCACACCCAGAAACTATTAGTCATCAGTGAACATATTAATGAATGAAAATAACACATGTATGCATTCACGAATCAGTTACCGTTGTGGTGTTTTTTACTACAATGGAACCTCCCTTATTAGGCATGAAAACTACTGTTCCCAAAAAAAGAGGAGATTTTTTCAGCCGAGAAATCCTTCCACCCGGATTTTCAGCTGATGTCAGAAGTTTGGTTTTCCCGGCACAAATAACTAACGTCAGAACTTTTGTTCAGCGGGGGGGGGGGCTAATCTGTTCCAAAAAAATGGAAACGGCGGAGCTGTTTTCATGCCTGATATTTCTTCTTCTTTTTCACCCATTCTTCGTGCACGGCTTGCTCTTCAGACGCCATTTTGGAAGTGATGACGTCGGGAGGAGGAGAAGGCACGAAATGATGATCGTGCCATTTAAAGACCCAGCATGCCGAGTTTTTATTCGATTTTCGATTTATTTATTTTTTAGGCGGAGATTTTTTTTTTAAGGCGGAGATTGATCGATTTTGGAAACAAAATAGGCAGAGAAAACGGAGCTGTTTTCATGCCTGCCTATAAGACCTTAAAAAATCATCCCAAAAGAGGTCTTATAGGGGAGGGGTCTTAAAAGGGAGGTAATTTTAATACAAAAGTACGGGCAATGTCTCAGAGAAGTAGGTCTTATGTGGGATGGAGTCTTATAATGGGAGGTCTTATAAGGAAGGTTCCACTGTATAAGGCGATATTTTTTTCCCCAGAGTGAAACCCATGCGCCTTATAATGCGACTACTAATGTAGTAAAAAAAAAAAAATAACAAAATCTGAATTTTGTGTAACATTTGGGGGATGCGCCTTATTATAAGGTGTGCCTTGTAGTCCAAGAAATACAATCAAATCAGATCTGTATTGTTAAAAAATCGGGACTTTACTGGTGATGCACTGCCTCCGGGCATTGCCTCCAGTATTGTTCCCACCATCTTTGTATTTACAAATGTCCCATATGTGTCTGTTCCAGACCGAGAGGACGTAAAACACCATTTTTCATTCATTCATTCATTCCAAGAAATACAGTAAGATAGCATTGTAATATCTTATTTAATGCAACAAATACTTGTAGCGGTGCCATAGCCGATGAGGTTTAACCGAGGCGTGGTTACCGCTACACCTATCTGTATTAATAAAAAAATCGGGACTTTACTGGTTTCGTACTGCCTCCGGGCATTGCCTCCAGTATTGTTCCCACCATATTTGTATTTACAAATGTCCCATATGTGTCTGATTCAGACCAAGACGTAAAACACCATTTTCGTTGTCGTCGTCGTCGTGTAATATCTTATCATTTATGATAGTACGGGACTTTCCTGGTACTGCAGTACCTCCAGGATCAACCCACTATCTGTACATTTATAACAGTCCCATACGCACCTGTACCAGGTCGGAGGATGTTAACCCTCTCACCGCCGGCCATTTTCTAGCAAAAAAATACCATTCTTTGTGAGGGTGATAGAACCCGTGGCCATAACTTTAAGCTGTACAAAAAAGATACTAACACCAGACTAGCACAAAACTTTTTTACTAACAGAGTAATAAATGCATGGAATAACCTTCCCGATGAAGCAGTTAATGCAAAGTCATTAAATTCATTCAAAAAGATCATAGACAAGTTTTTCCAAAACAAAATGTATTCAGTTAATATACAGATTTAAAGGAATAAAACACAGATGCCTTAGTAATCAGTGAATGAAGCCAAACCAAATAAAAATCAAAAACATATTTAGAGGGCAAAAGGCTAAACAAAATAGCCTATAGTGCCATTTATGCTATGCTATTATGCTATGTTATTAAACTGAACAGGGTAGAAATAAAAATTATCTTCAGTATAAGGGATTTCTCCGTGAAATGCATTACCTCCCAAAATTAAGAAAATAGGGTCTTCAGATAACAGGTCCTGATTTGATGCCTTTTAGTGACATGGGCGTTAACCCTTTCAACGCTAGCCATTCCTCAGCCAAAATTTACCATTAAACTTACCTGGGTAGAGAAAATATTTCGTCTGCAATATTGGGGATTCCTCTGTGACATGCATAAAATAGGGCTTGTCCTTACCTCCCCAAATTAAGAACATAAGGTCACTGGATACCAGACCCTCTTTGATGCCTTTTAGTGACATGGGTGCTAAATCATTGTGGTGCCAAGAGGCGACAGTGGCGATGAAAGGGTTAAACCATTGTGGTGCATAAATGCGACATTGGTGGAGGAAATGCATTTTCTTCACATGTATAGCATTTATAGACACATTAGACACAAACAACACACGTGTATCAACTTCCCGGCACCAGAAAAAGGATACAATATGTAGGTGCAGAAGAAGGCAGACAAAACCTGGAAGTAGTACTTCTCCTTGTACCGGGAGAGCACCCGGGCCAGGTCCTTGGCATCCTCCACTTCCTGAGGAACTCTGATGTACTGGTACTCCTCCCTGAAACACCACAACACAGCATCCCCGGTGATGTCCCGAGGCCCCGGTCATAGGCCATTGACCTATTCAAAATTTAAAATGTCCTAAGAAAATGAGGAAAATTGACTGTAATACACCTTGACAAAATACTTGTTGTTATAAATATATGTATATTATGATGGGACTATATAAAAAGCTTAACGGCTTATCTTGTCCCTAGTACTACTACTATTACTACAACATATCCTCTGAAGTCGGAGTGTGGCTGCCCATGTGGCGGGATAACAAAAAAACGGTCACATACGTAATGTTATCATCCCTGGCTGGTGCATTTGTACCATAGTGTTCAAGTGCTTCGGCTGTTGGGATGAGCCCTGGAGTCTTTTAGCCAGGGTATGAAAACAAACAAAAACAAACAAAATGTCCTCTCCTGTCATGACAAATTATGTCTGATTACATTTTAACACTGGCATGCTTTGTCTTAATTGATTTATGAAAGAGCCAGGACACTGTGCTATTGATTTATTTTGTATCAGGACAGTTTGTTCTATCACTATCAGTGATAATTATTTTTTCAATCCTCGGTACATCACTGAATCCCCTCACTCAAGAATTTTAGAAAGCATTTCTTCTTCTTCTTCTGCGTTCCCAGACCATATGGCCATAAGGTGTAAGGTACACATGTGTCCAGTTTTCAGTTTTCATAGGTCTCCCCGCTGCATTCAGCCAACACATTCCGATATCGGAGGAGTTCAAAGAAGAAAATTTGGAAGACTTTTTTTTTTAAAAGGCAGGAGAATGGGCCAATAAGTCAGAAAGATAGCATATGACTGAAAGTAAAAGGGAAAAGGTAGAGTCAAAGACTGAAAAAGATTAGAGGAAGTTACAAGCACAGAACCTCCATAAGGTGGGGGAATTATATATATACAAAAGACTGCTTGGAAAATTTCTGAATCTGGGGCTTGGGAAAAGTCGGAACTTTCCTAGGGAAAATTGGAATACCGTATTTTTCGGACTACATATGTATAAGGCGATACTTTTTTCCAAGACTCAGACCCCTGCGCCTTATAAGTTACAATGTGACTGATGAAATAGTAAGAAAATATAGTAACAAAATCTGAAATTTTGGTAAAATTTGGGGGGGGGGGCTTATACAAAGGTGCGCCTTATAGTCCGAAAAATACGGTAATTCTAAATTTTCACAGGAAAACTGGATTCCAAAATGTCCCGTGACAAACGCATCATCATCCCAGGCAAACTCACTCGTCCAATTCTGGAAAAGCACTGTAGACCACCACCAAGGCGCCTAGTGCCAAGGCGAAGATCAGCACCAGAAGTAGAAACGATTTGAGGCCGCTGCTCCGGCTATTTTCAGATGCCTGTGGTTGTGACGAGGGCCTCGCAGTGCACTTCCTGTCTTTTTCTTCTCCGTTTCTGCCTTCCTGGGCAACACCCTTCGTCATCGTCATCTAGTATTACTGGGAATGTGGGTGAAGTCAATGCCCAGAGTTGACAGGTATGTGGTGCTGTGTTCCTTTGTTGTGGGGAGGGTTTTTACGATGATCTGTACGGCAGACAAAGAGAAAACAAATTATGCATAAAAGTTTGCATAATTACTGGAACAGATTCATAGAAATACAGTAACATATCAGGGCTCCCAGGGACCCCCATTAGGGGGTCTATGAAGCACTAAAATTCTAAATGACCCTCTAAAAGAATGAGCAGGGGGTCCCAGGGATGCACTAGAAAAATTATTTTAGAATTCTCAATGCCACTGGGACCCTCTATCCCGCCTCTAGGACCCTCTATACTGTAAGTGAAGGAGTCCCTAGGACCCCTTGTTTTGCGGGATGATTGGGAGCCCTGCATATATAAGGTAGTACTTACACACCCGTGAATGCATGTGCACACACACAGAGACACAGTGTCTGATTTCAAGAGAGAGGGAGGGGGGGGGGGGTAGAAAGTGCAGCAGAATCTTCAACGTGATGAAGTTGGCTGCCTAAGGCGAAGAAGAAGAAGAAACAGAGAGTGAGAGACAGTCAGAGAAAGACAGCAAGAGACACAGAGAGAAAATATGCATGACAATTGACAGAGACAGACAGACGAAAACAACAGATTCAGTAAAACATACACACGGAGAGGGTGTGGCGTCAGGTAGGGGTGGGGAGCAAGCTTGAGAGAGAAAAAAAAAGTCTGCTAATGAAAACCTTTAAACTAAAGTTTATACCAGAAATTAAAAAAACCAATAATCAGCTGCATTCATGATTAATACTCAGGGCCTGTATTCACGTTGAGATAGCATGAGACTTAGCATCATGCTAACTTAGAAGCTCTTCCAAAAGTCCTACAGTGGAACCTCCCTTATAAGACCTCCCATTATAAGACTCCCTCCCATATAAGACCTACTTCTCTGAGACATTGCCCTTCTTTGTAAGTATTAAAATTACCTCCTTTATAAGACCCCTCCCTTATAAGACTTGATTTTGGATGATTTTTGAAGGTCTTATAAGGGAGGTTCCATTGTATTAAATCCTATAGGACATTGGAAGAGCTTCTAAGTTAGCATCATGCTAAGTCTCATGCTATCTCAACGTGAATACAGGCCCTGGTCAATAACGTTACAAGGTATGGTTGTTTGGGTTCGGAAACACAGTGTTCTCTACATCACAGATCTAGTATCAGCTATTCACCGAATTCCACAAAGATAACAGACCCATATATATAGGGATCTCTAGGTCATTCTAAAAATATCAGGTTGTGCATGTTATGGTTGCATTGCATGCTGGTATTATTACAGCTGTATTATTACACTTACAGCAATCCCACTTCAGGCACACCTTCATTTTGTGAAGTCATAGGAAACTCTAGAGCTCTACGTGTATTTTTAAATGCTTTTGTTTTCATTTATCATTTGTTCAAGGAACTGTCTAAGCAAAGTACAGTGATTTGAGAAACGGCTGAGGTATTACACATGAAAAAAATCTAGTTGTTGAACATTGTACCCTGGCTTAAGTAACTCCAGGGATCATCCCAACAGCCGAAGCACTTGAACACTATGGTACAAATGCACCAGCTAGGGATGAGAACATTACGTGCGTGACTGTTTTTGATTACCCAGCCAGGTTGGGCAGCCACACTGATGGTGTTATGCTAAGTGCTTGCCATGGCTAAAGACAATCTCTGCATAACTATGCAGAACATAACATTTTGATGTAGCTTTGGTGTTCTAGCTTATGTCAGCTGGTCTGACATAGCCTTATGCCAAAGCGAAAAAATCTACTATCTAGTGAAAGGCTAAACATGGAGAACTGGTCCTTTTATACTTATATTTTAAAGGGGGAAAAAAAGAAGAAAAAATCCTATTATATAACGTTACTATATTATATAACTACAACTACTACAGTACTAGTGACCCACTGGACCAGCTAGTTAGGGCTCGTTTGGCGCGCCCCAACATGAAGCTGAATTGGTAGGAACCTATTAAAAAATGAAAATATTCATTGCAAAATTTTTACTTTTGAAAACTGGACAACACGGACACAAGTGGGATTGTGAATGTGATTATTTGATAGACTGGAATTTTACTATTCCCATTCAGCACTTTACATTTGATGGTTAAATCCTAAATCAGTTACAATTATTCTCTGTGCCGATTAGTGCACAGAGTGGTTGGTAGGGCCGCCACAGGACCATGAACAGCTCCATCAGCTTGCTGATTGGGAGAAGAACTGGGACATGGTGTTCCATCCTGGCAATGTGGTATAAGCACCACCTTACCTGTTACCAGAAAGAGGTAGACGCAAGAAAGCAACCTGCATGTGCTCCAAGTCCAAGGCCACTTGCTCGAAACAGTGGACTCTGCGAAATACCTAGAAGTCACTATCAGTAAAGACCTGAGCTGAAATTGGAAAAAGCACACCCAAAACATCTCCTCAAACTCAAAGGCCAATAAGACCTGGGCTTGGTGTGTTTTTTTAGAAGAAACCTGAAAATCACTTCCCAGACCATCAGGGAAAGAGCCTACAGGACATTTGTAAGTCCCATACTGGAATTATGCTTCCACAGTATGGGATCCTCACCAGCAACAGGACATTGACAGGCTCGAAGCAGTACAACGGCGAGCAGCAAGATTTGCATTACGCTGCTTCAGAAACACACCAAGGGTGTCATCTAATCTATGCTCAAGCAACTGAAGTGGCCCTCACTTCAACAAAGAAAAGAAACAGCAAGACTGCCAAGAGTCATGATGCATAAACTCCTTCACAAACTTGTCACCATGAAGACCATGAAAGACAAACTACAGTGGAGTCCGGGTAAAACGAATTTTAACGGAACACAGACTCAGTTCGTTGTATCAGGATTTCGTTATACATGTACATGCACAATGTATGTGAGGCAATGTCAAAAGGTGCCATGCCCCACCCCTACCTCACAAAATTGTCCATAACTTAATTTCATGATGCTTATGATCTCAGTGATTAGTCTGTCTGTGTTGTAGAAACATTAAAAATGTTTATTAAACAGTAAAAGCTATTGAAGACATCAAATTAAAAAAACTATTAGCGAAAATACCGGCACTAGATGGCCAAAATCGGCGTGCATTTTGACTGTGGTGAACAGTGCACCACTTGGAGGGCTTGTGGTTCCAAATAGATGCAAATAGCAAACCCATTTTCAGTTGTATTATGTTCTTCTGTAATCTTTGCAACTATAATAATGTTCAAAATAAAATGTTCATGTGTATCTTTACGGTAATATGACCTCAAAGTCGGTATGTTACTTGCTACAATTGTCGTCACATTGAGAGCTAGCAGATAACTGTTTACCGTGACTAACAAAAATATGGAACAAGTCTCAAAGGTTATAGATCCATTGGAAGTTGCATTTTTAACACCTATTAGTACAATAGTTTTTTTTTGGTAATAGTTAGCAAAATTACATCATTTACGGATTGTCGTCACGACGTCACAAGTAACACTTATGAGCTTTCAATGCTTATTACAATTAAAAAAATTCAGTCAACAAGAACGGAACCCCCAGTTTCTGTAAACCTTCGACTCAGTGTGCAATGCTCAATAGCTTTTCCACTCTTTTCAACATCGAAAGAGCGAAGAGAAGGCTCATAAAAAATAGTTGTCTCTGAGGAATTTCACAGAGGAATGTCACAAGTAACATAATCTTGTAGCAAGTAACACACAAACCATAGTTCATTTTTATATCAATTCGATTGAAGCAATAATTTGGATGGAAATATTGACAGCTTGGCACAAAACTTCTTTATTTTGATCTACTCTTCTGCTAGTGGGTGCCAAAATTATGTTGTAGGGTAAGAGACCCCCTGTGACGGGAGATCTTGTGGTGTCACATGTCACAAGTAACTCATGAGTTACAATTTTAAGTTGAAATTAGGCACATTACAAGTTTACTTCACAACACTTTGGCTGTTTCAGTAATACTGAAGCAATATTTATTGAAAAAGTACTTTCTTTTCTGTTGGTTTATGAGACTTAATGACTTCAATCACATGTTACTTGCTACCTGTGACAACACTTCAATTTGTCGTCACATGGATTTGTGTAGCAAGTAACATAAATAAAGTTCTACTCTCTTATTCATTTGGCTTGAATTTTTTTATCATTACTTTACAATATACACATGGAATGTTTCTTTGAAGAAATAAACATTTGTTTGCTGTTTCTGAGATTTTCTTTTATGGTAGGCAATTGTGTGCGAGTGAGGCAACAACGTATGTGTAGGTGATGATACAAAATTAAGCATAACTACATGTGTTATTACTAAAGTGTCAAAAACAATTATACCATCCAGATTCTAGCAATGTGACTATTTATTTCTGCTTTATGAAGATGATCTTTGCTTTACTCTTCACACAGCATAGTACTTTATGTTGTCACGTGTCACAAGTAACATGCCTCCTGAAGCCAATTTAAAATTGTGATAAATCATAATCTAAGCTAATTTATCCATAAATTCACACAAAGTCATTTTATTGGAGTTGAAAAGAAACAGAAAAGGTCAAAAGAATGGCTGACAATGACATTTTATTTTTCACTTGCTTGAAAAGCACCTTTTGACATTGCCTCATGTTGAAAACAAAAACCGTTCAAACACTCGCCAATGATAACCGAAAACATAAACTTGACCAGTTTGGATCGTCTGTCTTAATCACGGGATGTACAAGGCTTGAAGTAGTTCAGCAGTGTTGTCTGACGCTGGTCTGTTTTGGCACACTTTTCAACAAGTTTGTCCATTAAGTGACAACACATCACACAAATTTAGTTTGTTATAGGCTTTCACGAACTTTTCGATCTTTATTTTGAGCGCGAATTGTAAAGCGACCTTGAGAAACCGAATGATCTGTAGGAAGCCTAGGCCTAGCAGACGACCCAGTGTGAATCTAAATGAGTTCACGCATGCGCAGTTCATATTTTCCAACTTCCTTCCTCTTGACAACACTTTCTAGCTTGGAGTTTGAAGGCCTAGGTTTTTGCAGCGCATCGCACAGGCTGAGTTCGTTATAGGCTATTTTTCCAAGTAAATAAAATTATCCTGGGGCGTAGAACATGTGTTCGTAAAAAGCGGATGTTCGTTATTTCAAAAGGATTTTTTGTTCGTTATACCCATGGCTTTGCAAGTGACAAATAGAAGGGCATTTGCCGGGAAATTGAAGTCAGTTCGTTAATCGCGAAATTTCGTTAAAAGCGAGTTCGTTATAGTTGGACTCCACTGTATCCCCGGCACCACAACACCAGCGTTGAGCCCACAACAAGCAGGTGGCCCAGATCTACTGCCGCACACAATACAGGCAGGCCAGTTTCCTGCCACGTACCATCAAGGCATGGAACAAGCTCTCGGAGCAGGCTGTTGAGGCGGGGACCTTGTCCTTGGGCACCTTCATGTCCTGGACGACCCAGGGTCTCCAAATCATAATAACTCACCCCCACCCACCCTTTTTAAAAAATAATAAATGTTCCCAATGGCGCGGCATCATGTTGGGGCCCGATTAGCGTGACCTAGCTGGCTGGGTCATTCTCTCGCTTGGCGTGGCATCACATTGGAGACCGATCAATGGAACCTAGCTGGCTGAGCAAGGCTTTCTGTCTTCTTCTTAGACTGTCAATTTTCTTCTTCTTTATCTCAATAGTACTAGTAGTTTTAGTACCTCTGCATTTCTGCAGATCTGCCTAAAGTAACAGCGACAGAATAGTCAAAAGTGAGTGGTCGTTCTAGTTCTACAGAAGGAAGGCAGGGCTACCAGCTGCTTGGTGTGGGCTTGATGCTAGCGTTGTGGTGCCGGGGTCAGTTAGTCTTTCATGGTGACTGCCAAGTGCCAGGCCATGCAAGTCACCAGGAGTAGGACTGAAAGTGAAAGCGAGGAAGCTGAATCTTCTGTACACCCGTCACGACGACAACAAAAAATAATGCAGCGACAAGAAGAAATTCTTTTTTTTCCATATTGGCCCGTTTACAAACTGGCAGCAATACCATCGTCGCTATGGAACGATCTGCGGCAGGACGACCTTTGCTCCTTCACTGCTGTCACCCCCAGTTTGTCAGCAGTGCAGGGGAATCATCAATAAACCCATCAGCCTCCCACTCCCTCAACCTCTCCACTCCCTGTTTCCACGCGGCATCACGCTCAGACCCGATCAGCGGGTACGAGTTGGCTGGGTCACTAAAACTTAAACACCCCCTATCATCCTATGACATAGTCACATAGGCTATGGCCATGCACTCGGCATGCTGCAGCTCTGATCCTTTATGATTTGTCAAATGGACCCCCCCCCCCCCCCCTTCCTTTTTTTAGTCTTTTTTTCCCTGAGGGTGAGAGAATGATCAATTAGATGATCGTGGGCCCCAAAGAGAAGAAGAAGAAGAAGAAGGGAAAAGGGTTGGGTCGTCTCATGTTTGCCGTTCTATTGATCATTACGACATCATCATCATCATGATGATCACTGCAGTGATTCGAGTGAAATTCAGCGTTGAAATTGAAAACCGAACATAAAAATCAGAACAGAATACCATTTCCTTGATTTAATTCTGGAAGACTCTATCAGTATCATTACAAGAGTGAAAGTAAGCGTTCTTCAAGATCGGAGTGTACAATACCTTCAATTGTTGCCTACGGTCGATTCCCATTTGACGTTGATTCAGCTAAAGTCGTCAACATCCACCATTACGCACATGGATAATAAAAATGTTGGATCGGACTGTTAGGTATAGATGGCACTAGACCTAGGTCAACAATGTTCTGGTTAACTTAAAAAACTATCGCCAAATACCTTCCCAGATAAATTAGTTCATTAAAAAAAATGGCAAGTCATATAAACACATTCCCGGTGCTGAACCAATGCTGGAGAGAGAGAGAGAGAGAGAGAGAGAGAGAGAGAGAGAGAGAGAGAGAGAGAGAGAGAGAGACGCACACACGCCACATGTAGGCCTGACACGTACAGATGGGAATGGTGAGAGCTTGCGTGTGAACTCACAAGCATTATTTTTTCTCTCTTCCTCCTCCCCTCCCTGTCTGTCTGTCTGTCTCTTTCTCTCTCTTATACAAACACACACACACGCGCGCGCGCGCACGTGCGCACACATGTGTGTATGACTCATAAACGGACAGAAACACATATAATAACAGACTACATTTAGTGGGGATTGTTTAGGCCTATTTCCTAGGCGCAGTTTGGTTTTTTCCTAAAAAGGGCAGTGTGGGTTTTTTCTTCCAGAAAAATAACGCTCACAATATGTTTTGCCTGGGAAAATAACACCCCCACAGTCTTTTTTTCTGGCTAGCTGACTTGCGAAGTTTTCCCCGAGCCAACCCAGGGTGAGTTTCATGAGAGGTCGTTCTGCGCTCGCTCCTTAGGCATAAACCGTGTGCATATTTCTGCTGCATCTGCATCTGCATGTAGCACGTTGGCAGGCACCCAATTCTGGTATAAACGCCAACGGAAAAACTTGGGGAGAGTAAGGAAAACATAATAATTTCAAATGCATTTCGCTGGAAGTTATCACCACATCAGCCTGCAAGAAAGCACAGCAGAGATTATGTTTCCTACGACAGCTCAAGAAATATAGGATAAGTACAGCAGTCATGACACCATCGCTCTAGATCTATCTGCATTGAAAGCATACTCAGTTTTTCGTTCAAGTCCTGTCTGCATGTAGATGTCAGCTAGCTATTCATTATTATCATCATCTTCATTATTATCACTGTTGTTGTTGTAGTGATTGTCCACTTAACTCTTTTAAAGCACACGTTTATCCACTTGCACACACACATACACACACATATGCATGCGCATGCGCACACACGCACATATACCAGCACATGCACATGCACATATACACACACGCACACGCACACACACACTCTCTCTCTCTCTCCCACACATACACCAGCTCCACACAGTATGAATGTGTCAGTACACCAAACACTAGGTCACACAGAAACACAGACATTTTTGTATCAAATAAGAACACTTAAGGCTCTTGGAAATGTCCATCTTAGCCAGCCACACAGACAATAGGATGAAAAAGAGCGGGGGGATCCGGGAGTGGAAAGGAACAAAGAAGAAAGGAAGGAAAAAAGAAAAGAAAGGGTGAAAAATGAAGGCGGAAGTGGTGGTGGTTGCATGATGAGTGAGCAAGAGAGCGGATGAATGATGAATCATTGGTTGACATTAGCTTGTAGTAGGGGCCAACAGTGACACGAGAGCTGTACAATTGATGTTTTAATGTAAAATCATAGTATAGTTTAAGTCTCTTGTTGAAGACTATGACTCAAACAAGGTGGTCCTTGCACCGGCTCTGGTGCTGCAGCCAGAAGGATGGGTTGCAACGTTGGCCCCGGACCTTCCCAACGCCAAACTGTCCTCAAATCCCATTAGTCGAGAGAGTGGGGATGTACCCAGAGCAAGGCATCTCCACTATAAACAAATACTAGCTTAGCCAGTCAGAATAGCATCTGCCCCCTCTGCTGTCTGATAGTCGTAGTCGGAAACGACTGACTAATTAGGCCCTATTTCTCGGTTTCTGAATCACTGTGAAGAATTTTGCAAATTTACTGAAAATCTTAATTTTCATTCCTCACCAAAATTTTTAAAACAACGGCAACAACAACTGTGTGACAACAACAACAACAAAACCCAAACAAACAAGCAAATCCAAGAACACTCCAAATTTTGGAAATTGAATAAATTCCTTGACATTTTTAGGATGAAACTTGTGTTAGAAACTTAATTGTGTTAGAAACTTGTGTTATCTCAGATGACTGGAAAACTGCTATTGTTACTGCTGTTTTTAAAATGGGGACTAACTCAGATCCCGGTAACTATAGACCAGTAAGTCTAACATGCATAGTCAGTAAAGTTTTAGAATCACTTATTAGAGATGCAATAATTTCTCATATGATAGATAATACATGTAGTTTGTACTCTAAATGTCAACATGGTTTCAGAACTAAAAGGTCTTGTGTGACACAACTTTTTGAAGTAATGGAATATTTTATAAGTATTTTAGATAATTGTTGTGCTCTTGATGTTATTTACTTAGATTTTAAAAAGGCTTTTGATTCTGTGCCACACGAAAGGTTATTATTGAAATTAAAGGCATATGGTATCTGTGATGACCTACTAAAATGGATAAGAACATTTTTATGTGGAAGGAAGCAAAGGGTTCGTGTGGGCTCATCATGCTCCATAAATACTGATGTTTTAAGTGGAATCCTACAAGGCAGTATCCTTGGCCCTGTTTTATTTACCATTTATATAAATGACTTACCTGATTTTGTCCAAAGTACATGTAAAATATTTGCTGACGACACGAAAATTTATAACGTTATAACCGAACATATAGTGTCATACAAAGTGATCTACATAAATTACAGAAATGGTCAGAGGATTGGAATCTGTACTTTAACGTGTCTAAATCCAAGGTAATGCATATTGGCAAAAACAACCCCGAGTATGATTATTTTATGAAACTTGAAAATGATGTACAAAAGATAGAGCCATGTAAAGAAGAAAAAGATCTTGGACTCACATTTGATATTTTATTATTATTTGATATTCATATTGAAAAAGCAGTTAGCAAAGCAAACCAGATGTTGGGTATAATTAAAAGAACATTTATGAAAATAGATAAGGAAACATTTTTGTTATTATATAAGTCTATGGTTCGCCCTCACTTAGAATATGGTAACGTTATCTGGTACACATATCTTAGGAGACAGTCATTATCAATTGAAAGAGTTCAAAGGAGAGCAACAAAATTAGTAACAAGTTGTAAAGATGTAACGTACCATGATAGATTAAAACTGTTAAACTTACATTCACAAAAGGGTATAGGCGGATAAGAGGTGACCTCATTCAAATGTACAAAAATGTTCACAACTTAGTTGATATCAGTTTTGAGTCTCTCTTCTCACCATCCTTGTCTAACACAACTAGAAACCAAGAGGGGAAAGTACAAGTTCAACGGTATAATATTAACAAACGTAAGCATTGTTTTAGTAACAGATCTAGAGTTGCTAACTCCTGGAACTCACTGTCACCTGAACTAAAGAATGTACCATCTACTAAGGCCTTCAAAAATCTACTTGACAAAAATGAAAATTTTAGTGAAATGTTTTATGATTGTGATGATTGATATTGCAATCATAGTTTGATTGTTTTTCGCATGCAACTGCAACCTAATTAGAGAAAACATTCTGGATGGGACGTATTATAAGCCGCGAGGCTTAGGCAGAAGCCAGTCCCTCTACTACTACTACTAAAAAAACCCACTGAGTTAAACAGTATGCTTACATTTATGCACACACACACGCACACGCACACACACACACACACACACACACACACACACACACACCTTTTTCTTGCCACTAACACTGAGTAACAGATTTGTAGACATATCCAAAGGCAGATCCACATTTGTCATCACTGCCACATTTCTAAAAAATACCGACCCACAACAACAACCACCAAAAAACCCTAAAATATTATCAATATATCGATATTTTTTATTAAGATGCTAAAACACATAACGTTATTTCTGTGTATATCATTTTCATTTTTTTTTAAATCTGACTCTCACGAGAATACATTCAAATATGGCGTCTAAGTCGAAACTATGGACGCTCCAGTAATGTAATTTGTAGCCAGCAGAATCAAAGTTTTGATTTTCGCGTAAAAAATTGCGTAGTTTTCGTCTTCAGAGGGGTAGTGCTAAAAAAAGAAAAGTTACAAAAAATATGGCTCGCGTCAAGTACGCCACTGATTTTGATAAATCGGTTTTGCTCAATAATTTTGACACTCGCGGGTGGGTGCAGGTTTCATCAGACGATGACTGGAATTTCTACTGGTAATGCTGATCTGCAAATAATTGTTTTTCTACAGTGTGTGTGTGTCGCGCACGCATGTGTGTGTGTGCGCGCGCATGCATGTGTGTGTGTGTGTGTCACTGTGTGTGTCACTGTGTGTGTGCGTGCATGTGCGCGTGCATTATTTTTGTGTGACATCCAACTTTAATGAAGAGTGAAGAGGCCGTAAGGCCTAATGTCCTAACTACCTGACCTGACCTGACCTTAAGTCATCAAGTAGAAGATTCTGGTGACTACGAGTATGAGGGTTCTGTGTGTGTGTGTGTGTGTGTGTGTGTGTGAGAGAGAGAGAGAGAGAGAGAGGTAGATTCTGGTTCTGGTTCAGTTACATCACAGGAGCCTATTTTTACATGATGAAAATGGGAGAGCGCTTTAATAGAGCATTTGCCACGCGCTGGTGACCTTGAATTTCACTGAGTTGAATTTAGAGAGTTGAATTAGAGAGGTCAGCGCAACTCGGGCAGAACGAGCTCGGGCAAATTAGTAGTCTAGTATAGTGAACGAACACTCGTGGCAAACGCCCTATTGAGAGTTGGAAATAAAATACTTTAAAAAAAATCTTTATTACACTGTCTGATGGTGTTGACAGCCTTTTAAAAGTTGACCACAGGCCTTTATTTTTGCAGTATCCAGGCTGGACCACTCCGGCTAGTGAAGCGCTCACCGGGGACGAACCCTGACCGGCACAGCTCCTGCCCTTCATTGAGAGAGAGAAAGAGAGAGAGAGAGAGAGAGAAAGAAAGAGAGAAAGAAAGAAAGAGAGGTACATGTTTTCTGTGGGTTTTTTTGGTTGCAGGGCTGGTGTGCACAACATTCGCAACATCTTCAGTGTGGAGTCGGGATTCAGAATGGCTGATGATCAGTAAGTCACTATAAGGTGATACAGTGGGAATTAAACCATGAAAATCAAAAATGGTTACCACAAAAGGTAGCAAGTTAACCCAGCGACAGAATAATCAGCAAATGATTGGTTGCTTAACTTAATCGAGTCGTTCCGTCCATATTTGTCCGGAATTAATAGATATCTGTCAATTTGATGCATTTGCTTCAAGGGAAGTAAATCTGTGTGCACACATACCTTGGTCACTTCTAAACTCGCTTCACTCATTTAGACCACAATTTTGCCTCTAACTTTGCTTTTGTAGTCGTTTGTTGTGGGGTAACCAATCGGAGTAGAGAGTTTTTCTATGTGAAGTCTATAAAAAAAAGTCTGATCTACCACTTCCCTATGTCTAAACCTGAAGTAAAAACCCATAATCTTCTTTCATTTCTCCTTTTGTTTTTGTATGTTTTGTTTGTGTGTATGAGTTAATCATTTTTATGGCAAGAAAGGATCAAAGTCGCTAGCTCGTAATCCGTCTGGTTTGCAAATGCGCGGGTTCGAATCCAGCTCGTTTCACAGCAGTGTGTCCTTGGGAAAGGCACTTTACTCCTATTTTCCTCACTCCACCCAGGTGTAAATGGGTACCTGACGTCAGTTGGGGAAAAAGTCCTTCGGATGAGACTTTTCAAAAACCGAGGTCCCGTGTGCGAACGCATGCACAAGATCTTGCACACACATTAACCCTTTCACCGCCAATGTCGCATTTATGCACCACAATGGTGTAACACCCAAGTCCCCAAAAGGCATCAAATTAGTATAGAAGCTGTTATCCGAATACCCTATTTTCTTAATTTTGTGAGGTAAGGACAGACCTTACTTTATACATGTTACTGAGGAATTCCCAATATTGCAGATAATTTTTGTTCTTTACCTAGCTAAATTTAACCCCTTCGCTGCCGCCTACTACTTGCGCATGTGCCGCTGGTTTGCCGAATAATTTTTGAACGCGGCAATATCGCTACTTAGCGGCGACGTATATATATATATATATGTTGGTGGCAAGTACTGAAGTGCTATAAAGGACGTATATATACGTCGTGGGCAGCGGAGGGGTTAAGGGCATTTTTTTGTTGAGAAATGGCTGGCGGCAAAAGGGTTAAAGCCCATCCCACTATTTGGTGCGAGTAGGCCGTGGGATCGATGACACGGATTCACATAGCACGCATCCTGTGCGCTATTAATGGTCTGAATGAAGACCGGTGAGCGCGGGGCAGGATAAACATCCCCAACTGGAAGAAGAGAAGAAGAAGAACCCATTGACAGAATAATCAGCAAATGATTGGTTGCTTAATCATTTTTATGGCGAGGAAGGAAAGAAGGAAAGTAGAGAAAAGAAAAGTAGAGAAAATTAACCCTTTCACCGCCAAAGTCGCATTTTAGCACCACAGTAAGTTAACACCTATGTCACTAAAAGGCATCAAATTGGGGTCTATTGTCCAAAGACCCTAATGTCTTAGTTTTGGGAAGTAAGGGTAGACCTTATTTTATGTATGTCACAGAAGAATCCCCAATACTACAGATGCATTTGGTTCTCTACCCATGTAATTTCAATGGACATTTTTGGCTGAAATATGGCTGGCGGTGAAAGGGTTAAAAAAAAAAAAATCAAACATGAAAAAAGAGAACTGATAGACTAAGAGCCAATCTGGCAAAATGGTTTGTGGATGTAAGTTACTCTCTTGACTGTGTGAAAGCGAAAAGCAGTGTACCAGAATTAGTCCCCTTCATCTGATGACATCATCAATGACGTCAGTAATTTGATATGTTATATGGCTGTCAAGAATGGAAGTTAAGTCATGATACGCAAAACATCCTCCGAAGTCGGAGTGTGGCTGCTCATGTAATTGATGATGTCATAACTCTTGATGTCACAAGTCTGGAACACTGGTTCCTACTTTTAGAAAAAAGTCAGGAAAAGCATATAATTTATATCTGGACAATTTCCCCCCCCCCCCCCCCCCCCAGATTGAATCTAGCAAGTCTTTTCCATTAAAAAAGAAAAGAAAAGATTATATCTCAATGTTTCAGTGAAGAGGTTAATATACATGAAAAAAAGTAATGTATGACAAACGAATGTAAATCTACATGAATTGCTACATTAGGCCTACACACAAATGTTAAAGTTATAGACTCATTTGAATCAATGAAGGATAGAATGGGAGCTATCTGTTATAAATATGATGGTGTCGAATGGGTGGAAATTCAGAATGAAGAAATGGTAAAATTAAACCCAAGAGTACAATAAGACTTTGTATATAAGCCTCATCCCTTAAATTGACAAAATATTAGGTATTTATTCACATAGAAGCCGCACCAGTTTATAAGCCGCAGAGAAACTTGTATGTGCACAAACCAACACAGATATAGAAATTCTCCTATCAGAACATGATTATTTAATGTTCTCAGATACTTTAAACATGAGATTTGAATCTGTTGATTACCAAAACCAGTTTTGAGTCTAAAGAAGCTCAAAATAGGCTGAAGAATGTGGCCAGAAACAGATTTAATCATACGTTGTATTGATAAATGTAGAGTGGAAAAAACACACACAAATAAGCCGCATGGGCCAAAGTTGAGGAAAAAAGTTGAGGCTTATAGTCCACATTTTACGGTAAGATTAATAAAATATAAAATTCTTTTTCTCCAAAGCATAATGATCAAAATCATAGTAAATACATAACTTTAGTCAATACACAGTCTCTAATTTCACACACGACTAGGGAACTCGATAGGGAAGGGATTCATTTTGTAAGCATGTACAGTAGAACCTCCCTATAAAGACCTTCCCTATAAGACTCCCTCTAAGATGTGACCAAAAAAATGTCCACCATTTTACCCCCTTCATATCCGGACTACTGAGTGGTCCACCTCCCTATTAAGACTTTGGGGGTGGGGGCTGATTTTCAAGGTCTTAATACAGAGGTTCCACTGTATTATTTCTATATTATGAATTTTTCTTTTATATTTCAGTGGTGTAGTGGAACCTCCCTTAGGACCTTGAAAACTCAGCCCCCCAAAAGGTCTTAATAGGGAGGGGTCTTAATACAGAGGTGGACACTCAGTAGTCCGGATATGAATGGGGAAAAAAATCAGTGACAATTTGTTGGGTCACATCATAGAGGGAGTCTTAATAGGGAGGTTCCACTGTATTTCTGTAGTGTATTCTGCGTGTTTTTACTGTGTTCCGTCTTGTCCCTAGAATGATCAACCATTTCCCCAACCATGTGGAACTGACGCGCAAGGACCTGATGGTGAAGAACATCAAGCGATACCGCAAGGAGCTGGATAAAGAAGGGTCACCCCTGGCCGAGAAAGACGAAAATGGACGCTACGTCCATCTGGGTGAGGCCTCAGTTCTTCTTCTTCTTCGCCAAAGGCAGCCAACTTCATCACGTTGAAGATTCTGCTGCACTTTAGGGGGTAGTACGAAAAAGAGAGGAAATAAGTTCAGCAAGGATACTGTAGAAAGTGAACTGATGAGTTATTATGGGGAGAAGATAGATCCCGAAACAGTTAGGGATAATTTAAGTATTTTTAGACACACCGTTTGCTGTGCAGATGAATGTTTATGAGATTATGAGATGGGGGAGTCCTTCAGAACAAATAGTTACCCCACCTTCTGGAAGTTATGTGCTTGTATCTTCCTCTGATCTATCACTCTTTTTTACTATCTTTTTTCCCTTTGCTTACTGTGTCTGTCTGCCTTGCTGGTCCATTCTCCTGCCTTTTTTCTGGAAATTCTTGAAAAAGATTTTCTCCAGCCGAAGACGGACATGCTGGGCCTAACTATTTCTTAGACGCGCATATTAATGGCAGCATGAAGCGTCGGCGTTCGTATGGCAGGAAACTGTCTGAGCGATCAACAAAGAAGAAAGACATTGTGTGTCTGGCTGGAGCCCACATCACATGTGTATGTGTGTGCATCTCCCCTGTGTGGATACCGGGGAATATTTCAGTACAAATAGTTCTTGGCTTCTGGAAGTTGTATTTGGTCCCTAGATATCAGGAACGCAGAAGAAGAAGAAGAAGAGGAAGAAGGTCCCTAAATATGCAGTGCGTGGTAGGGACCTAAAGTCACAAGAGAAGAAAAATGGAAGTTGTATGTATGCCAGCAACTTCCTCTAATGATTCTGCCTTTTTCGTTTTCTTACTGTCATCTATTTTTTCTGTTTTATTGGCTCATTATGCTGCCTGGGTTTTTTCTTTCAGAAAAATCTTCCACACAAGAAAAAGTGTATGCATCTTGGAAGTATATAATATTGCCAGAATTGTCTCTAGACGCTGCATGTCCGTCGATTTCATGACTGAAAGCAGAAAATAGTACGCCTTAGTTTTGTTGAAAGTGATTAAAAGTAGGGGTTATTAACAGTCATTTGGTACTGAATATGAGCTGAGACCATGTTGTTATATACTTAAGCACTCAAGTATGGAGTTGATATCTTTGATCTGATCAGTGGTCTTATGAGGTATGGTGCTTTGTTAATATTCCAGTGAGGCTATCAACATTCCACTTTTTAGCTGCAAATATTCTTCTCTGGTCTGTTAGGGGGTGGGCAAGTTTGCAATATATGTACTATTTTCCTATGCATCTTGCTCGATTACAGTCAACATATTATTACTGTTCTTACATTCTGTATTCATCCGCATCATGCCGTTTTTTGGTTTGCTCTTTTCAGATTTTATCCCTCTGACGTTCATGCTGCCTGCTGACTATAACCTCTTTGTGGAAGAGTTCCGGAAAAACCCAAATACCACATGGATTATGAAGCCATGCGGAAAAGGTAAGATTAATTTTTTTTTTTTTTAAATTAATGTATCTTGCACAACAAAAGTAAGTGTTTCATTTTGGGGTCTGTTACTCCTCAAGGGTCTTCTTCAAGTAGTGTAGTAGTTCAAGTGATTAACCCTTTCACCGCCAGCCATATTTCAGCCAAAAATGTCCATTAGATTTACCTGGGTAGAGAACAAAATCTATCTGCTGTATTGGTGATTCTTCTGTGAAATATATAAAATAAGGTCTATCCTTACTTCCCAAAACTAAGACAATAGGGTCTTTGGATAATAGACCCCAATTTGATGCCTTTTAGTGACATAGGTATTATATTCACTGTGGTGCTAAAATGCGACTTTGGTGGTGAAAGGGTTAAGTGAGATCATGTATGCTGTATGGTTTTATGTGTAAAACAATAAAGAGATCGCCGTGGCAACATTTTGTGATAAAAAGTCCCTGTTTTTGACTTGTTAAATATATACAAATAATGCAGAAATTAAGGGGTGGTATTTGATTGACTTTCACTCATTACCCATGAAGAGGAAATTTTTGTATTGACTTTCGCTCATTATTCATGAAGAGGCAATTTTTTTATTATTGACTTTCGCTCATTATTCACGAAGAGACAAGCCACGATTGTACAGAGTGCAGTCTATTGTGATATGGATGAAATGAAAAATAACAGGAATTATCATCAGCATATGAACCATCATGCCAAAATTTTACCATAATCACTCCAGTTGTTTAGGTGTGGATTATGTGTGGGTGTGCAGCCAGAGGCATTGGGATCTTTCTGGTCAACAAGCTGAGTCAGCTGAAAAAGTGGTCCCGCGACGGAAAAGGGAACTCGTGAGTCATCATCACATCATCATCATCATCACCATGATCATCATCATCATCATCATCACCATCATCATCATCACCATCATTATCACCATATTTTTTTTTTTTTTTTTTTTTTTTTTTGTATCTTCTTTTTTATCTTCTTTCTCCTATTCCCTTTCTTCTGGTTTCTTTGTTGTTGTTCTTCTTATT
>CM065701.1:21578275-21613275 GCA_017654935.2 Phymorhynchus buccinoides
TGATTGTGTATATGTACATTTGTGTGTGTGTTTGCGTATGTGTGCATTGATTTGATTCTATTGTGGGTGTGTGCTGTGTGTGTGTGTGTGTGTGTGTGTGTGTGTGTGTGTGTGTACACATGCTTGCGCAATGCTCATTTACACTTTTGCTCACTTCATAAAACATTTTCCCTTCTGGCACAGGTGTTCGACAAGGTACAGTAGAACCTCCCTTATAAGACCTCCCATTTTAAGACTCCCTCCCATATAAGACCTACTTCTCTGAGACACTGCCCTTCTTTGTAAGTATTAAAATTACCTCTCTTCTAAGACCCCTCCCTTATAAGACCTCGTTTTGGATGATTATTGAAGGTTTTATAAGGGAGGTTCCACTGTACTTTAAAAGAACATCTCAGTTTAGCTTTTATATTTCATTGTTCCTTTCTTTCAATTTTTCAGGTTTCAGACAAACTATTTGATGAAATCAACTGGCTGACAGTCCACTCTCTGAAAGCTGTGGCGGTAATATATATTTTGTTTTAAATCTTTCCAATTGTCTTGTTATCACGCTATCCTTCTTGATAGAAGCAGTTTTCTCTTTTATACAGCAGCAAGAACAAGACCAACCCAATCTAATAATTCTAATGAAAAAAATAAACAAGCAAGCAAACAAATAAATGAAATGACCCTTGTGCATTTTCTGTACATCGATCTACACATTTCTTACTTTAATTCACTATCTATTTCAGTCTCAGTCTTTTTCATGAGTAGTTACAAAAAAGATTGATTATTACCATTTAAGAGAGATTAAATTTGTTCTCTCTGTCTGTTTGTCTGTCTGTCTCTCTGTCTCTGTCTCTCTCTCACACACACACACACACACACACACACTCTCTCTCTCTCTCTCTCTCTCTCTCTCTCTCTCTCTCTCTCTCTCTCTCTCTCTCTCTCTCTCTCTCTCTCTCTCTCTCTCTCTCTCTCTCTCTCCCATTCTATGGCAACAACAAAACTCATTTAACTGTTAGTTAGTTTTTGACATGTTGTTTAACATAACATACAAACAACCATTTTACTTATTTTACAGGGGGTGATCTCAAATGACAGACACTGTTTTGAATGCTATGGGTAAGTGCAGCAAAGATTTCTTCAGAGTCAGTATTAATTTTCATTTGATTTAGTATTTTTCTTTTTATATTGTTAGATTTTGTTGTGTCCAGAGTGTTTATATTCATGTTACGTAAAGTGTGTCACTTAAATGATATGATTTTATCAGGGATCCTGTATAATGAGAGAGAGAGAGAGAGAGAGAGAGAGAGAGAGAGAGAGGAGAGAGAGAGAGAGAGAGAGAGAGAGGGGGCTGTGTGTACACATGTATTGGTGCATTCCTTCCTGCTGCTTGTTGACATTTTCATTAGTTTCTGCGAGGGTGAGATGTTCACAGTTATCAAAGAGCACACAGTGCTATTTAGTTAAAAGAGGGAATGGAGAAATCTTAGATAAAAACTGTGAAGCTTTTGAAAGATATTTTGGCTGTATGCTCTACATAGTATTTCAAATATATTTCTTTGCACAGATTTATGGTAAAAACTTATTTTGTTGAGCAGTATCAATCAACATAATCTAGTAGAAATAATAAAGCGTATCACAAACATAAATAAGATTGCCTATATGAGTGAAAATCTAGCAATTATCCACTTGATTAAAAGAAATCTTGACATATAAGGACATTGTTTATTCTTTGTTGTTATTTATGAAAAGTTACTTATAGTTAAAAACACCCCTTGAAAAAAAAAAAAAATAAATAAACAAAATGTTCCTCCCGAAACAGCTGAAAATAAACGAGAGTGACATAAGTGCTGGTGAACGAGGGTGGATGTCCTTGTGAGTGAGAATCATGTTATTGTTTGCTTAATCGTGTTTTGCACTGGAATGTTGGTATCTTTTTTTTTTTAATGCATGTTTTTAATGTTGATTTTAATGTTGATAAATAAAGCGCATCGAAATACTACTGTATGGATTTTAGCGCTATATGAAATAAAATTATTAAAAATTATAAAATTATTGATTAGTAAAAAGAAAGAAGGACATAAAAAGTAGACAATGGGATGTTTTGTTTGTTTGTTCTTTGTTGTTATTTCTTAAGATTTACTTACCAAAAAAAATCCCACAAAAAAAAACCAACAACAAATAAGCAAACAAAAAACTCCACAACAACAAAAGAAAATAAACGACAACAACAATATGCTGTACTTTCTTATTAAATGAGATGTTTGCTTAATCGTGTTTCAACTGTATATCTTTTTTTTTTTAGATGTGAAATTTCTGTTGTTTGCATTGATAAATGGGGCCATTCAAAAAGTTGAGAAAAATGATTTGAGTGAGAATAAGATTTCTTACGATTATTCAAACATGTATATCTGTTTTAACATTTTGACAGTGGAAATGAAATGCTGTCTGCATAAAACATTTGAGACAGACAGGTAAAATCAATCAGAGGAATGTGTTGTGGTGTCATTTCAGCTATGACATCATCATCGATGACAACTTGAAGCCCTGGCTCATTGAGGTACTTCTCATGCTACTCTGTGTGTGTGTCTGTGTGTGTGTGTGTGCGTGTGTGTGTGTGTGTGCGTGCATGCGTGTGTGTGTGTGCGTGTGTGTGTGTGTTGTGTTTCTTTAATTTAACGTCTTTTCACTTAAAAGTGATATTAGACATGAAAGTGTGTAACGTCTGTTTGCGCGGATATGTGCATGTGTATTAATTACTTCTCATGTTACTGTGTGTGTGTGTGTGTGTGTGTGTGCGTGTGTGTGTTGTTGTTGTTGTATTTAATTTAACGTCTTTTCACTTAAAAGTGATATTAGACATGAAAGTGTGTGAATGTGCGTGCACGGATATGTGCATGTGTATTAATTACTTCTCATGTTACTGTGTGTGTGTGTGTGTGTGTGTGTGTGTGTGTGTGTGTGTTGTTGTTGTTGTTGTTCTTTAATTTAACGTCTTTTCACTTAAAAGTGATATTAGACATGAAAGTGTGTGTGTGAGTGTGCGCACACGGATATGTACATGTGTATTAATTACTTCTCATGTTACTGTGTGCGTGTGTGTGCGTGTGCCGTGCGCGCACTATGCTATGAGCTTAGTAAGACACAAATCCGTGGCATGATGGTCAGTGTGTTGATTGTGGCCACGTACTGCGAAGAAGAAGATCTGCAAGTGGCACTGCAGGTTTTCCTCCGAAGTCGGAGTGTGGCCATACACAAGCTGCGGAAAATGCTCCGATAAGTTTTTATTAACAGTGATTGCAATAAGGAGACCATGAATGGTTCCAATTTTAGTGCAGGTGACTGCGATCTGAAAGTGAAAAAATTAACCCCTTCACTGCCGAGCCCGTTTCCGGTTCCGGGGCAACCATTTGCCAACCGTTTTAGGTTGTTACGTCTATTGCAAAAAATTCTGAATAAAAGTGCATATAACCTATACTTTTCTGAACGGGAATTGAATATACTATCCTTTGAGAACACTCTCACATGCATTCAAACATACTGCGTAAAGCATATGGATAGAAAAAGGGAAACTCTTAGAATAACCCTATGGGAAGGGAGGCGAGAGAGATTAATACATGTATTTTGTATGAACAGTCTCACTTATTTTTAATGTTTATATTCATTGATACTTGTCTTCATGTTGATTATTCTTGGCTTGTCTTTAATGTGTATCCTGTATGTTAGTGATGGCTTTGAGCAAAGGGAGTAAGCGCTCTATAAATAACCAGTATTATTATTATTATGACGGATATTTCCGTGATGGGGCAGTTTATAGGTTACCGGAAGTTGACGGAAATATCCGTGACGGGGCAGTGAAGAGGTTAAAGTTGGATCAACCAATAATGCCGTTGAAGCTGAATCACAAACAGTGGTTAATTTTTTGCTGCACTTTTAATATGTCACAAAGAATCTTTCTAGGCAGCCCTAGGCCAGTAATGATGTTTACCCCAGGCAGCGATGTCTTGGAAGGGTTAAATTGTGGCTGTTCTGTCAGGTGAACGCCTCCCCCTCGCTGACAGCCACAACGTCCAGCGATCGCATCATGAAGTACAAACTGATCTCCGACGTCATCAACATCGTTATACCTCCTGGGGAGATGCCTGAGTGAGTGATCTCCATTTTTTTTTTTTTTTTGTTGTTTGTTTGTCGTATGAGTGGAGTGTGTGTGTGTGTGTGTGTGTGTGTGTGTGTGTGTGTGTGTGTGTTCACTAAAAGCATGAAGTGTCGATAGGAATTGTTCGGAAATAATTACAGGGAGTAATTTCATGGTGCGTGGGAGTGGTCTTGCCTAATTTAATCGATCAAACAGGGGAAGTCACTCTACCATCAGCTCTCGTAGCCTATCGACTCGTGTGTTTGAGCAGACATAAAGCACTTAGAACACTGTGCGTCATTCTAAAAATTGATGTCATTTATATTTTCATGTCACATTTTGCAAGTTTTATCAGTTTGTGGCCACTGGCCAACCCTAAGATTTCCTCTGCTTATTGTTTTGAAATAGACAGTGTGTGTGTGTGTGTTCTTGTGTGAAAAGTTTAATTTTAAAATCCATTTCACTGTAAAATGATACAAGGGAAAGAATTGATTTTTTTGTTTTAGTGAGATTGCTTCCTTTGGATTGATTGCTTCTGTTTTACAGCATAATTATTTTTGTCTTCTTCTTTTTCATTCGCTCAGACAGTTTCCTGTCACATGAGCGTATATGCGCCATGCAGCCGTTATGCGCCTAACTAAGAAATAGTTAGGCTCAGCATGTCCGACTTCGGCTGAAGAAATCTTTGTAAGAATTTATAGAAAAAAGGCAGGAGAATGGACTAGTAAGATAGAAAGATAGCAGATGACAGTAAGCAAAGGGAAAAGGCAGAGTCAAAGAGAGTGACAGATTAGAGGAAGTTACAAGCACAGAACTTACAGAAGGTGGGGGAACTATTTGTACGAAAGACCCCCCGGTATCCCCACAGAATTATTATTTTTGTCTGATAAGTGTGACACAGTGGAACCTCCATATTAAGACCTAGAAAAATCATCCAAAATAAGGTCTTAAGTGGGAGGGAGTTGTAATAGGGAGGTCATTTTAATACTTACCATATTTTACTGACTACAAGGCAATACTTTTTGTTCCGAAACTCAGACCCCTGCCTTGCACCTAGTGTATGACTAAAATCTGATCAAACAAAGTTGTGATTTCCATTCATATTGAGATCGATTATCAGCCCGAAATTGTGAAAAAAGCCACTGAAGCAGACGGCATACTCATAGTCAAAGGGTGTGTGTGTGTGTGTTGAAGCAGGATATGACGTCACAGCCTTGGTTTCTATAGCAAAAGCCATAACAATCATGGCAGACAAGTATGTCGATGATGCTACTCAAGCAAAGCTCATTGTAGAAATCTATTCTGTGTTTTTCAATTCCGACTTTTCTGAGCTAAAAAGTGCTTCATCATATTGATATCGGGATAGCGGCGTGAGTGTAACTTCTGTCGTTCTGAAGATTGTTTTGACAGAACTAGGCAAAATGTGACCTTTGTTTGAGTCGACCTCATGTTTTCAATCTACGTTTTTGCTTTTGATCGATCATTGTGCATGCACCTTAAAATATGTTGCGCCTTGTGTATGTTTAAATTCACAATTTGGGTTAAATTCAGGGGGTGCGCCTTATAATTAGAAGTGCCTTGTAGTCTGTAAAATACGGTACAAAGAAAGGCAATGTCTCAGCAGGCATGGTAGTGGGGGCAAAGTGAGTTTCGCGGAAGAATATCCAACCGATTCTGCATTTCATTTGAAAGATGTCGACTCAAACTAAAATGATGAAGTTGTGCGTCAAAATGAAGAAGAAGAAAAAGAAGCACTAGGATCACAAATCTAGAAACGTGTGGCATGAGCTAGGCCGCGCACGACTGCTAACTTCGGCGGGAAGTTGCTTGTTCAGTCATTCGAAGCGATTGCATAGGTTTTAACGCACGTATTTTTTAGGCACCCGAGCGAATTTTTATCCCGGCTTTTTTCGGGGGGGTGTCAAATTTTCACTCTCGCGGATTTTCCGGGATTTTCCGCGATTCGCGGAGTTCTACCATGCCTGCTCAGAGAAGTAGGTATTTAGTGGGAGGGAGTCTTAATAGGGGGGTTCCACTGTAATTGTTCTGGCTTTGATGAAGGCTTCTTTCCATCGTTTGCAGCGTGCGGTGGAACAAGATCCCAGCGAAAGATAACTACGGAAACTTTGAGCTCCTGTAAGTATCTTTTTTTTTTTGTTATCCATAAGTTTTATCATCTCTGTCCATATTATAAAACAACATAATTACTTTGCTCAATTATAAGAAAAACAATGTTGGCATAGAAATATGCACGCTAAAAATCACTGACTTCTGGAGAGGGCCCTACATTTGACTTCATTCTGGAAAGAAAAAACAAAACAAAACCAAAATCATGTGATGCTCTAATACTGTGTCTAAGGTAAAAACAATACATCAGAAACAACAATCATGGTTATTATTGATAGTTAGCTGTTAAGGTGTTTGAAGTGGGCTACAAGTAAAGTGAATGAAACAAGTAGGCTTTCTTCAGATTCATTTAGACAGTAGCATTTCACAAGAATCGTGCCTCACAAATGTCACATTTGGATAGTCGCACGATTGAAATCCCACGTAAAGTGTTGTCCCCTTAAGACTAAGAGAGCAAAAGGTTATTGGAAACTGTTGGCAAAGAACTTCCAGAAGGCAAGGGAACTATATTACTGAAAGACACACACCTCCCCACAAAGGATTTATTAAAATGAATGACTATGGTTAACCCTTTCACCACCAGCCATTTTTCAGACATAAAATACCATTAAGCTTAACTGGGTAGAGAAAACAATTCATCTGCAATATTGGGAATTCCTCTGTGACATGTATAACATTAGGGCTATCCTTACCTCCCAACATTAAGAAAATAGAGTCTTCGAATAACAGGCCCTTATTTGATGCCATATATGTTCGGTTCCGGCCATATATGTTCGGAATTAATAAATAACTGTCAATTTGATGCATTTGCTTCAAGGGAAGTAAGTATGTGTGCACACAATACATTTAGAGTTTTTCTATATAAAGTCTCTATATAAAAAAGTCTGATCTACCACTTCTCTATGTTTAAACCTGAAGTAGAAACCCGTAATCTTTTATCATTTCTCCTTTTGTTTATGTATGTTTTGTTTGTGTGCATGGCTGGAGTGATTTGTGAGTTCTTTTAATAATTCAAAATCGTTGCGATGCGAATGAGTTAAACCATTGTGGTGCATAGAATAGTGCAACATTGGCGGCGAAAGGGTTAACTGAACTGCGTGTTTCTCCAGGTACGATGAGGAGCTGGCCCAGGCAGAGCTGCTGAACCAGGAGGTGAAGGCCAGGGCCGGTGCCAGCAACGCCACAGTGAGGGGCGCTAGAGACCTGCGCAAGCCCTCCCAGGCCACGTGGAAGTAGAAATGACTCGCTAATCTGTCCAAGCACCATAGGACCGCTAAATAGACAATTTTCTGAGAGAAAAAACTAGGGGTGCCAGCAACGCAACAGTCAGGGGCGCCAGAGACCTACGTAAGCCCTCCCAGGCCACGTGGAAGTAGAAATGACTCGCTAATCTGTCCAAGCACCATAGGACCGCTAAATAGACGATTTTCTGAGAGAAAAAACTAGGGGTGCCAGCAACGCAACAGTCAGGGGCGCCAGAGACCTACGTAAGCCCTCCCAGGCCATGTGGAAGTAGAAATGACTCGCTAATTTGTCCAAGCACCGTAGGACTGCTAAATAGATGATTTTCTGAGAAAAAAACTAGGGGCGCCAGAGACCTACGTAAGCCCTCCCAGGCCACGTGGAAATAGAAATGACTCGCTAATTTGTCCAAGCACCGTAGGACCGCTAAATAGATGATTTTCTGAGAAAAAAATAGGGGCGCCAGAGACCTACGTAAGCCCTCCCAGGCCACGTGGAAGTAGAAATGACTCGCTAATTTGTCCAAGCACTGTAGGACTGCTAAATTATAATTCTGCGATATTTGCAAGCTGTCACAAGGGACATGGATATAATAATAAAAATAGAACCAGTGAAAAAACTGATTTTCTAAGAAAAAAAATAGGGGAGAGCACTTCGTGAAAATTTGAGTTGTTTACCTCCATTACTCGGTCAAATACCATAGCAACAATGGTGTCGAAGCTTGAAAACGCCGGATGCGAGTCAGCGACTTGCAAACATTTTTATATAGAAAAATTAGGGGTGGCCAGTGGCCACAAACTGATAAAACTTGCGAAATGTGACGTAAAAATATAAATGACATCAATTTTTATAAGTGCTGTATGTCTGCTCAAGCACACGAGTCGATAGGCTACGAGAGCTGATGGTAGAATGACTTACCCCGTTTGACCGATTGAATTAGGCAAGATCACTCCCACACACCATGAAATTACTCCCCTTAATTATTTCGAACAATTCCTATTAGAATTCTGCGATATTTGCAAGCTATCACAAGGGACATGGAAATAATGATAATGAAGAAAACTTATATAGCGCACATTCCAGGCTAGCTGCTCATGGCGCTTTACAAAAAAAAAATACATTTAATCAAATCACATCAATACCCATGCCCGCACGCACACAAGCACACACACTGACGAACACAGCATATCATTTACACGCGCATGCACACATACATACAGTACATACATACATACATACGTACGTACGTTCGTACATACATACATACACACAGACACAAACACACACACATCCCCACACACGTGCATAAGCACATGCCAGCGCGCGCATGCACACACACACTTTCTGTCTCCCAACTTTCCCATGCCATTCATCATCCACATGACCCAAGTACACTAGCGAACAAAAGTCCAGAAAGACAATCATCTCCGAAAACTCACAAACTCAATAAAACGCACCCAGCTCATAACAAAACTGAATTTATTCTTTTAACAAGTTCATTAAAAAAAATCATTAATCAGAACAAGTTCAGTCAACAAAATGCCCCTTTCAACAACTTCCCCCTCCTCTTGAAAAGTCACACTCAGAATCAATTAGCAACCAAAAGTTAAGGCCCAGAAAGACAATCATCTCCGAAAACTCAACGAACACACTCAGAATCAAAGCGACGCACCCAGCAATCATCATAAACTCAAAAAACGCACCCAGAATAAATTCAGTTTTGTTATGAATAAATTCAGTTTTGTTATGAGCTGGGTGCGTTTTATTGAGTTCGTGAGTTTTCGGAGATGATTGTCTTTCTGGGCGTTAACTTTTGTTCACTAGTGTAGTACCAGTGGAGTTCTCACTTGTCTGAAATGCCACAGTGCGGGACTTCAGAGACCTGCGCAAATCTTCCCAGACCACATGGAAATACAGTGGTACCTCCCTATTAAGACCTTGAAAAATCATCCCAAATATGGTCTTGAATGGGAGGGAGTTGATAAGGAGGTACCTTTAAAACAGTGAAACCTCCCTTATACGACCTCCCATTATGACTCCCTCCCATATAAGACGTACTTCTCCGAGACATTGCCCTTCTTTGTAAGTATTAAAAGTACCTCCCTTATAAGACCCCTCCCTTATAAGACCTCATTTTGGATGATTTTTGAAGGTCTTATAAGGGAGGTTCCACTGTACTTACAAAGAAGGGCTATGTCTCAGAGAAGTAGGTCTTAAGTGGAAGGGAGTCTTACTAGGGAGGTTCCACTGTAATTGAATGATGATGATGAATGTACAGCTGCATCGGTAAAGCTGCATTGTGCAGTTCCACAGCGCACATGGAAGCATTCATCACTTGTATATATTTTAACTCACTCGGGAAGAATGAGCCGGATCCGGCTCACACAACCGTTTAGGACGAATGGCCTGGATCCGGCTCATAAGAGTTTTCAAGAGGTTTTGATTTCTGGCATGTAACCAGCTTTCCAGTGCGACATCATAACCTATTTTCAGTTTGCTTTGACCTTGCCTCTCTTGAAATCAACCAATCATTGCATAGTTTACATTCAGCTTTGGTTGTAGAGGGGGGTCAAAGATCGGAATGTGACATTTTTCTTCTTTCTATGTGTTAGCTGTTTTCGTCAGGAGGAGACAAACGACGAAGGTATGGAATCTGATATTTTACGATCGTTTAGTGCATGGTGTTGCTAATCTTTTCTAAAAATATTGATGCCTAACTCTTCATAACTTGGTTTTGGTGATTGTTTTACGAATCTAGTCAAATGCCCAGTCCCCACAGAACAAGGGGAAATAATTCAGCCAGTCCCGAATGTGTTAATACTTACAAAGAAGGGCGCTATGTCTCAGAGAAGTAGGTCTTAAGTGGAAGGGAGTCTTACTAGGGAGGTTCCGCTGTAATTGAATGATGATGATGAATGTACAGCTGCATCGGTAAAGCTGCATTGCGCAGTTCCACAGCCCACATGGAAGCATTCATCACTTGTATATATTTTAAGGTTCTTTTATTCTAATTCTTGCTTGAACTTCATTTCACCTGAAAGGAATGGGCAGCAACAATGCAGGGTCTCCTCTGCAGGGGTGCATGTGGGTCTGCCTGAAGCCTGAATTCAGGCAATTTGATGCTGGTTCAGGCAGTAGTCTGCCTGAAGATATGCTCTTAAATTGACCAGTTGTGACCCAGCACCACGGAAGGGACATTAAGTGTCAAACTGACCATTCTGAGAAAATTATACATTTGAAAACTTCAGACAATTCTCTTTGTAATGATACAAGAACCATTCTTGTATCTTTTTCCGTTCTCGAGTTATGAACATTTAAAGTTAGTAGGGTGAGCGTAAGTTAGTAGGATGAGCGTCGGCCATTTTGAGAAAGCACAGTCTAAAGTCTAGCCTAGCTGTAGAAAATGCATTGACCTATTTGTTTTAAAACACTTATAAGACCATTTAGAGACCATAGTAAATATTATCCTTTATAAATATGAAAGATAAGATATTAGAGAACACAAAAATACCCATAACTCATAATTGACAGAAAATAAGATTTTTGACTTTGCAAGCCTGTTGTGAGAAACTTGCCCAGCGAGTTAAGGCAAAAAAAAAAAAAAATGTCTGTTTGGGGTTTCATCAGTTAAAAAAATAGGGTAGGTAGGTAGGCTTTTTTTTTTTTTTTTTTACATTTGCGGTCTATGTGTGTGAATATATTTATCACATTTACATTGAAACTGCAATCGCGTGTCTAGCGCCCGCCATTTTGTCGGCGGATGTAGGGTCACAAAAGTCTGCACGAGTAACGGTCCTTGACTGCGCCGAGTGCATTGGTTGTTTCCCTTGCATCGTCTGCTCAAATTACTTTCTTCTTTATTCATAAAAAAACTAGGGTCAGTCGGGAAACCGGAAACAATTTTTGTTTTGGGGGGGGGAGGGGGGGGCCTAATGTTCCTTTCATGGTGCTGGGTCACATTTTAGCAAGGGTTATGATGGAAAGTTCAGGCAAATGCTTTATTTGCCGCGTGCACCCATGCCTCTGGTGAGTTGCCCTTTGGTATTCTGATTCTGACTGCTGTGCTCTGGGGACAGACTATGGGCAAAGGGACTGGGCCTGATCAACAAGGATGTGGCTGTGTGTGTTGGGAGGTAGAATAAGTGGCTTAAGAGTACCGTCAAAATAATGTCCCACATGTGTCCTTAGGACCGGGAGGACGTCAAACGTAATATTCATTCCTTCATACCGTAAAAACTTGACTCTAAGATGCACCTGCATATTTATAAGCCGCATCCCTTAAATTGACAAAATATTAGGTATTTATTCACATATGAGCTGCAGAGAAAATTCTCTGTGCACAACCAACACAAATATATACATTCTCCTATCAGAACAGGAGTATTTTAATGTTCTCAGACACTTTAACCTCTTCACTGCCCCGTCACGGATATTTCCGTCAACTTCCGGTAACCTATAAACTGCCCCGTCACGGAAATATCCGTCATAGGGTTATTCTAAGAGTTTCCCTTTTTCTATCCATACGCTTTACGCAGTATGTTCGAATGCATGCGAGTGTGTTCTCAAAGGATAGTATTACATTCAATCCCCTTTCAGAAAAGCATAGGTTATATGCACTTTTATTCAGAAAGTTTTGCGATAGACTCCGCAACCTAAAATGGCTTGGCAAATAGTTGCCCCGGAACCGGAAACGGGCTCGGCAGTGAAGGGGTTAAGCACGAGATTTGAATCTATTTATTACCAACACCAGTTTTGAGTCTAAAGAAGCTCAAAATAGGCTGAAGAATGTGGCCAGAAACAGATTTAATCGTACTGATGAATGTAGAATGGAACAGAAATCCACAGATAAGCAGCATCCGTCTATAAGCCTCATGGGCCAAAATTGACGGGAAAAGTTGCGGTTTATAGTCCACATTTTACAGTATGTTACTGGGCTGCCCAGAGGATGGAAAACAGACCTGTCTCCCCCCTCTCTGCCTCTTAATGTTCCTGTCTTTCTCTGACTGTGGTGTATATATCTGGGGTTTTCTCTGTCTCTCTCTTTGCCTCTGTCTGTTCTTATTTCAGGACTTTGTTTATCACTTTGTCTCACCCCAATATGTTTGAAACTGAATGTTTGACACCATGCCTCCTGCAGCAAGATGGAAAGATTATTTAGATTGTCTTTACTGTTTTAGATATTGAGCTTCAAAAAATGTTGTGATGTTTGACTTTTGTGTTTTTTTGCTGAGAAGGAAGAAAAGATTAATGTATTTGAGAATTAATCTCAGGTGATCTTTGTGTCATGGGTCAAGGTGTGCGTGTGCATGCGTGTATGTGTGTGTGTGTGTGTGTGTGAGAGAGAGAGAGAGAGAGAGAGAGAGAGAGAGAGAGAGAGATTCAAGGACAAATAAAAATATTTATTTTACTGTTAAAGAGAACAGAAAAGCTGGTTGGCATAAACTTATAATACTTATCTGCACAATTTTGCTCACTTTTTTTACGATTTTTTTTCTTTCATTGCAAACAAATGCAAAAAAAAGTTACTTTGTATTAATAAATGTGTTTGTTATCAAGGCTTCTTGTCTCTTAATGTGTGTGTAATGTTTGAATGCGTAACAAAAATAGAAGACAAATCAAACTATGCATAGCAGACCACCATGTAGCTTCACCAACGCAAGTTGAGAAGCCCGTTGTGTGACAGTGATTTTAAAGGTCTTATAATTAGCCCCCCTTCACATACGACGAAGACCTCACAACGTCATCGCAGCACGCTCAATTTCTCCAATGTGCGACATTGATTTTAAAGGTCTTCGGCCCCCTTCACATATGATGAAGACCTCACAATGTCATCGCAGCATGCTCAATTTCTCCAACGTGTGACAGTGATTTTAAAGGTCTTCGGCCCCTTTCACATATGATGAAGACCTCACAACATCATCACAGAATGCTCAATTTCTCCAACGTGTGACAGTGATTTTTAAGCTCTTAGGCTCCCTTCACATACGATGAAGACCTCACAACATCATCACAACATGCTCAATTTCTCCAATGTGTGACAGTGATTTTAAAGGTCTTAGGCCCCCTTCACATACGATGAAGATCTCACAACATCATCGCAACATGCTCAATTTCTCCAATGTGTGACAGTGATTTTAAAGGTCTTAGGCCCCCTTCACATACGATGAAGATCTCACATCATCGCAACATGCTCAATTTCTCCAATGTGTGACAGTGATTTTAAAGGTCTTAGGCCTCCTTCACATACGATGAAGACCTCACAACGCCATCGTAGCATGCTCAATTTCTTGATAACGTGGCGAGGTCGTGAAAATCCTCAAGTGTGACTGCAACCACGACCGCACTACGATCTGTGGAGTGGAGACCCACAGCTGAAAAACTGCAGATCGAGCCACGTTCTTGGCGTGGGCCTTACGCTGCCGTTACGTTCTCAGTACTCTGCCATCTACTCGCCACACTTCTTCTTCTGCGTTCCAAGGCCATACGGGCCATAATGGGTAAGGTATGTATGTGTCCCGTTTTCAGTTTTCACTGGTCTCCCCGCTGCGTACAATCGACACATTCCGGTTTCGGAAGAGCTCAAAGGAGAAAAATTATTTGGAAGATTAAAAATAAAATAAAGGCAGGAGAAAGGGCGAAAAAGTCAGAAAGTAGATGACAGTGAGAAAAGGAAAAGGCACGAGTCAAAGGAAGTGACAGATTAGAGGAACTTACAAGCACAAAACTTCCAGAAGGTGGGGGAACTATTTTGACGGTATTTTTTTTATAAAGGAAGTTCCACTATATGTTACACCTGACTACAGTACTGTATGCCAAGACCATATTACGGTCAGCCATGTCATCCAAAATCTCAGACTGGAATTTGAACGGAGAATTCAACTGGCCTATCGACGTGTAAATGTGTCACGCTTAAAAGGGACATAACCAGTGTTTCTGTCCTCACTACTCATATGGGGAAAAGAGACCGGATGCTTGTCTTCCCCTATACAGTCTTTGACATAAGTAGTTACATCCAAATCATGACCTGACTGTCTAGTCAAGTCAAGCACAGGTGAAACCAACATCAGACAAGAACGAAAACATTCCAATATCATGTAGGGGAAGACGGGATAAAAAGCGCATGGGCGGGTAAGAAGCTCACCCCAATTATCTCATGAAATAAAGAAAATTTCAGTCAAATTTGCCCATGAGACGAATGCTAGACGTTAACGCTCGTCTCATGGGCAAAATGAGACTGAAATGTGCTTCATTTCATGAGATAATTGGGGTGGGCTTCTTACCCGCCCATGCGCTTTTTACCCCGTCTTCCCCTACAAAACAATAACTCAAGAGAAGGCCAGATCGAGAGAGAAAAAACACCACATACACACTGACGCACGCACGCACAAACACACGCGCTTATACACACACACACACACACACCAATGAATGTAACTACATTCATTTATTCCAACACCTGCAAACTTAAATATCAATAACCCTAAAATTGGAAGTAACGAACAAATGGTTAAAACTACAATACTCGTGTGCATTCGAATCAAAAGCTCTAAAACAACCGCATGGAAACGTTAAACAGTAAAACTACAACGCAATGTAAACTTCAATACTATAATAACTTTTTTTCTATTTCCAACTGTAACAATGATAAGAAAAGCAGCAAAAGGGGAAAACAGGAACATTTTATGATTGGGCGTACAGATTTGCTACATTGTTTGCGGCTATTGTAATCTATACCCCCCCCCCCCCCCCCCCCCCTCCAAAAAGGAAATAATTATAACCCAAACAAACCAAAACCAAACAACAACACAATACAACAAACTTCAAGTGTCAGAACCTTTTTTTCTGGCATTTACTAAAGCTCGATTTCATTCACACACAACAACAACAACAACAAACAGTATTTATACGGCGCTGAATCTTGATATAAATCAAATCAAAGCGCACACACGTTAGCATTCAAAGCGCATTCAAACAAAAACGCAATACAAAGCGAACACACACGGATAACATAAATGGAATATAGCAGAAACAGACCTAATGGCAAGAGAGAGAAGAGAAAGAGAGCGGATCTTTAATGACGGGGGAACAGGTGGGGTTTGAGGTTAGCTTTGAAAGCAGAGAGAGTCGGTCGCTGACGGAGGGAGAGAGGAAGTTTGTTCCAGGAGGTCGGTCCTGACAGCAAAAGAGTGCCGACACACACACACACACGCGCACGCACACACAAAGTGATGATGTGAAAAAGTTGCAATATTGTCTAGACTATGCTTGACAACCTTTTCAGTTGATTTATACGTTTTTCCTGGATTTAAAAAAAGTTTGAAAGTTTGTGTTACATACGTTGCCAGAAAGGTTCAGTATAGGTGATGAAACTGAAAGTCTGAGATTTGATAGGAAGTGAACGACATCACTGTTGGTATTTATGTTTTAAATGTTCATGAATTGCAAAAGAGAGTGAAAGAATGAAGAAGTGCACACATGATCGAGTGCACGCACACACATGCACACACACACACACGCATGCGCGCACACATGCACATATGCGCACACACTCACACGTATATACATGCATGCACACACACACACACACACATACACACACACACACACACACACACACACACACACCACGACACAGACAAATGCAGAATGTACAAGCGCATGCATACCCCATCAGCCCAACCTCCTTTCCATGCTCACAAACACACACACACACACACACACACACACACACACACACACACACACACACACACACACACACACACACACACACACACACACACACACACACACACACCACGACACAGACAAATACAGAATGTACAAGCACATGCATACCCCATCAGCCCAACCTCCTTTCCATGCTCACACACACACACACACACACACACACACACACACACACCACGACACAGACAAATGCAGAATGTACAAGCGCATGCATACCCCATCAGCCCAACCTCCTTTCCATGCTCACACACACACACACACACACACACACACACACCACGACACAGACAAATGCAGAATGTACAAGCGCATGCATACCCCATCAGCCCAACCTCCTTTCCATGCTCACACACACACACACACACACACACACACACACACACACACACACACACACACACCACGACACAGACAAATGCAGAATGTACAAGCGCATGCATACCCCATCAGCCCAACCTCCTTTCCATGCTCACACACACACACACACACACACACACACACACACACACACACACACACACACACACACACACACACACACACACACACACACACACACACACACCACACACAGACAAATGCAGAATGTACAAGCGCATGCATACCCCATCAGCCCAACCTCCTTTCCATGCTCTCACACACACACACACACACACACACACACACACACACACACACACACACCACGACACAGACAAATGCAGAATGTACAAGCACATGCATACCCCATCAGCCCAACCTCCTTTCCATGCTCACACACACACACACACACACACACACACACACACACACACACACACACACACACACACACACACACACACACACACGACACAGACAAATGCAGAATGTACAAGCGCATGCATACCCCATCAGCCCAACCTCCTTTCCATGCTCACAAACACACACACACACACACACACACACACACACACACACACACACACACACACACACACACACACACACACACACACACACGACACAATACATACAGAATGTACAAGCACATGCATACCCCATCAGCCCAACCTCCTTTCCATGCTCACACACACACACACACACACACACACACACACACACACACACACACACACACACACACACACACACACACACACACACACACACACACACCACGACACACACAAATGCAGAATGTACAAGCACATGCATACCCCACATCACCCCAACCTCCTTTCCATGCTCACAAACACATGTAAGAATCTTCTGTTAAAACCGTGGACAAAACAAGCACACAAAACCTTCAAACAAGTCTTGTCTACGCAGACACGCAATAGCAATATTGACGGATATACGGCAGTTTCTTTGCGATGCAGGCTGGCTGCAATCCGTACTTGTTGACTCTGCTAATTTCGTTATCATCCACTACAAAAGTACCAGACTGGGTCTGATAACTGCAGGTGACCTCAAAATGACCTTCACCCGGGGTTGTCTTGAAGACTACTTGATAAAGTTCATCGTATGGAGAATGCTGCTGGGATTCAAAAATCATCTCTTGCTGTTCGGATGAGAGCTCTCTTTCGGTAGGTATGTACCGACGGCTGCTGGTGATTTTGAGCAATTGCAGTTCTGCACACTGCCTCCTTACAGGTTTTGTGAAATTATTGATTTTCTGAATAGCTGAACTCACTGCCAACAGAACAAGAGGATCAGACGTCTCCACAATGTCCCACTGTATGCAGGCACACCAGTGGGGGAAGATGTTAGCATTGGCGCATGTGCGTTCTTTGGGGATTTCCTTAAACAGGCTGATGCCCCTGTTATCCACATCCCCGTGACTTTCAGAAGAGAAGTTCAGAATATGGCGGAAGGTTGCATAAACATCAAAAGGATTTGTAAGTCTTTTGGCATTGATTTGCACGTTTTTGACGACGTCAGGGTAACGTCTGTGAAACCACGGAGGAAACCGAAATGAAAAGTAAGGCAAACGTTCCTCCAGCCTTCCTTGAGCAGTTGCCCGAACATGATTATATCTAGCACCATGATCGGACATTAAAATCAGCAATGTATTATTCAAATGACCCTTGGTTTCCAAATATCGCAATAAATTGACCAGATCGTCATCCAAAAGGTGTGCTTTATCGTTGGTGTTGTGGGTTAACTCTGAAGGAAAACCAAAGAAAAACTTGGGGTAGTTCTTATACATGTCAAACAGGTCCCTGAACCAGTTCATGAAAAGGACATGCCGGGGGGTGGATCCCAGACACAGAGGAGGGTGCTGCGTGTGAGTTTTCTCTGATGCAAGGAAATATGGGCGTGAGAAGTGATCAGTCGGCTGATTCTTGAATCCTAACATTCTGTATTGCACTGTTCCAACGTACTGCATGTCTTCAGCATAAGCAGTAACATAACCATGCTTTGAAAATTCTTTCCATATCCATGGGTGATTGTCAACCGGCTTTGCACCTTTATGTCCTCGTCGAGCCTCGGGTAATTCTGCTTCGGTTTTGCCCGTCAAGATCGGCAACAAAGCCGCTGGTGTTCCATCCCCTCTGATGTTGTATCTGTCAAATTCTATTCCTCCCAGTGTATTCACATAGTACGTAAGGGTCTTTGGCAAAGAGCGGACCCAGGCCATGTGAGAGAGAGAATCAAAACCAAACATGAAGACATTTAGATTAAGAGAGTTTAATGCTGACAGAGAGTCGGAGTGGTCCTCAGCCGCTGGTGGAAGTGATGCACTGTCTGATGCTGACACGTCTGGAGATTGCGAGACTTGTGGACTTTTCTTGGAGGTTGGAGAGTGGTAGTTACGAAGACGCTCCACCACAGCAGCATTCCTGGCCACAGCAGCGTGGATTCTGGAGTAGGTCTCTCCTTTGTCAGACTCACAAGACGCGTTGAAAAAATCAGATGTCAGAGAAGCACCATCCAACATGGGTTTGATCGTTGGTCCGTACTTTACACCAAAGTCACCATCGCGTAAAATTGGGACATACTCACAGGTAATGTTACCGTACAACTGTACAGCAGCTGGAAAGATGTGGAACATCCCGTCCTTGACATAAACCCAGTCGTTCATAGCTGAGCAGGAGATGGGCGGGGCTTTGTGGTAGTGCTCCATAACGGCAGGGTCAAAGGGATCCAGTCTGGGGTGTACACATTTCTGTTGGGAGACACTGTGCTCTGAATCCTTCGTCAATCTCACTGCGAAGCCTGGTTCTGGGAAACGGATTGTGTTGACTGATTCAAATTTTGTCAGTTTGGATGGCCCAGTCCTCAGTTTCAGTTTTTCACCAGCAGGTTTCGACCAAGTCCACAACAAAGGCACAATCAGTCCAACAATTGCGATGAACAGGAGTTTGAAACGAACCCCCCTCATCCGTATCATATGAATGACGCATCTGCACATATTTGAGAATCAAATGAACACGAATACTGTCACAGAAACTGTGCTTTTGAGTATATCTTAGATGGACACGGTAATCAATGTCTTGCTGTTCTGAATAAAAGCGTCAAGCTTGGCTGCCTGTTCCACGGAGAACGATGATCACAGTCTGTTCTATGAACGAAGAAGACCGGGACCAGATGTTTCTCACAGAGCGTCTCTATCAAAAGCCTTGACGGCAGATCTGCAAGCACAGGCATATAAGAGGTGAAGAAAAGAAATAAGACAAACCAAAGAGACAGTCTATGGACAAACAAACATACGCATATGTATTGTTAAACATTCGGGACTTTCCTGGTGTTGCACTGCCTCCGAGCATTGCCTCCGGGATCTTTCCCACCATCTTTATATCTACTGATGTCCCATATGTGTCTGTTCCAGACCGGAGGACGTTAAGCAGAATTTCATCATAAGACAAACAACTTTATGTACTACTACTACTACTACTACTACTACTACTACTACTACTACTACTACTACTACTGCTACACTTGAACCTCCCATATAAGACCTTCAAAATCATCCAAAATGAGGCCTTATAAGGGAGGGGTCTAATAAGAGAGGTAATCTTAACACTTATAAAGAAGGGCCATGTCTCAGGAAAGTAGGTCTTATGTGGGAGGGAGTCTTTTAATGGGAGGTCTTATATAAGGGAGGTTCCACTGCACTACTATCGCTACTGATACTAGTACTACGTACATCATTTGCAACTCCTGCCACTACAGTGGAACCTCCCTTAGACGACCTTAAACAATCATCCAAAATGAGGTCTTATAAGGGAGGGTCTTATAAGGGAGGTAATTTTAATACTTACAAAGCAGGGCAATGTCTCAGAGAAGTAGGTCTTATATGGGAGGGAGTCTTATAATGGGAAGTCTTATAAGGGAGGCTCCACGTACTGTACTACTATTACTACTCCTACTACTATCGCTACTGCTACTACATCAAGTCCTGCTGCTACCACTACAACTACTACTATGCAAACAACTTGCTGCCACTGCTACTACTACTGCTACTATTACTACTCCTACTACTATCGCTACTGCTACTACATCAAGTCCTGCTGCTACCACTACAACTACTACTATGCAAACAACTTGCTGCCACTGCTACTACTACTACTACTGCTACTACTACTATTACTACTCCTACTACTATCGCTACTGCTACTACATCAAGTCCTGCTGCTACCACTACAACTACTACTATGCAAACAACTTGCTGCCACTGCTACTACTACTGCTACTACTACTGCTACTATTACTACTCCTACTACTATCGCTACTGCTACTACATCAAGTCCTGCTGCTACCACTACAACTACTACTATGCAAACAACTTGCTGCCACTGCTACTACTACTGCTACTACTACTGCTACTATTACTACTCCTACTACTATCGCTACTGCTACTACATCAAGTCCTGCTGCTACCACTACAACTACTACTATGCAAACAACTTGCTGCCACTGCTACTACTACTACTACTACTACTGCTACTATTACTACTCCTACTACTATCGCTACTGCTACTACATCAAGTCCTGCTGCTACCACTACAACTACTACTATGCAAACAACTTGCTGCCACTGCTACTACTACTACTACTACTACTGCTACTATTACTACTCCTACTACTATCGCTACTGCTACTACATCAAGTCCTGCTGCTACCACTACAACTACTACTATGCAAACAACTTGCTGCCACTGCTACTACTACTACTACTGCTACTACTACTGCTACTATTACTACTCCTACTACTATCGCTACTGCTACTACATCAAGTCCTGCTGCTACCACTACAACTACTACTATGCAAACAACTTGCTGCCACTGCTACTACTACTACTACTACTGCTACTACTACTACTACTACTACTATCGCTACTGCTACTACATCAAGTCCTGCTGCTACCACTACAACTACTACTATGTCTGCCACTGCTACTACTACTACTACTGCTACTATTACTACTACTACTACTATCGCTACTGCTACTACACAAGTCCTGCTGCTACTGCTACAACTACTACTATGCAAACAACTTGCTGCCACTGCTACTACTACTGCTACTACTACTATTACTACTCCTACTACTATCGCTACTGCTACTACATCAAGTCCTGCTGCTACCACTACAACTACTACTATGCAAACAACTTGCTGCCACTGCTACTACTACTACTACTGCTACTACTACTACTACTACTACTACTACTACTACTACTACTACTACTACTACTACTACTACTACTACTAATAATTTATTGTATACAGTATTACTACATGGATTTCAAATTAAAAACATATGCAAATAAAAACATACACCTAAAATTGTGCTAATATTTTGGCCTGAGGACAACAAAGTTAAAACCAAATGTAGACGTTCTGCAAAACGAAAATAGGCCTATAGGCTATACAGTTCTCATTCACTATCACCATTATTGTGGGACATAGGAAACACTAGCATATCATTAGAGTCATGTAATGAACAATTTTTTAAAAAATTCATTACATTTTTTCTTCTTCGATCACTCAGACAGTTTCCTGTCAATTATGAGCACAGATGCGTCATGCTGCCGTTATGCGCCTAACTGAAAAATAGTTAGGCCCAGCAAGTCCGACTTCGGCTGGAGGAAATGTTTTCGAAAGTGTTTCGTGAAAAAAAGGCAGGAGAATGGACCGGGTAAGGCAAACAGATAATAGATGACAGTAAGCAAAGGGAAAAGGCAAGAGTCAAAAAGAGTGACAGATTAGAGGAAGTTACAAGCATAAAACTTCCAGAAGGTGGGGGAATGATTTATATAAAAGACCCCCCGGTATCCCCACGGGGGGGGGGAAGTTATGCATACATGTATCAGTTAAGCTTACTCGCTGGTTAGAATTTCATCAGTTTAACGAAAGAAATCATGATATATTTCATGAGATTCGAGTATGGCTGGGCTGCAGTTGTCGCCATAGCCCGCCATCTTGAAAAAAATCTAACTTGTGAACTATAGTTAGATGCGACGCTATATTAATCCCAAGATGGCGACTGGGTTCCTCTTTAAGTCATTGTTTGAAAAAAGGAAAATGGCGACAACTGATAAGTTCTTCGTTTTCTTCTTCTTCCCTTCTATTGACTTCCTTCATCAGATTGAAGATTCTGCTGATAGGAGAATCCTATTCAGGCTATTGCTTTTTCTCCCCCTTTGTTTTTGTCCGATTTGACTGACATTTTCAGAACAGTTGCAGGACCACAAGGGTTAGGTATGCAAAATTTGAAATATTAAACGATGTCGCCGATTTTTCGGCGAAATACGGCCGAAAAAACCGCGAAACAGAATTCAATCTTGAATAATCTCAATAACGGCTGGACTGAATGGATTCATATTTTCAGATTTTCAGTAGTCACTAAAAACTACATTTCCAACACTTCCGGTATAAACCCGAACCGGAAGTACCAACAGGAAGTGCCCTGGCTAGGAACCTGCAGGTAAATGTGTGTTCACGGAATAGCCCAAACCGGAAGTGACAAAGCGTCGTCATAGGCCACACGCTGAGGCTTTCTACGACGCTTAGAAATACACATATGGGCACATCGTTAGGAATACAAGAACCTTTGATTTCTTAAAAGAAAACACATTAAACGATTTCCCCCAAAGTTCCTACCTGCATGGTGTCTTATAGACTTATTCTCGATATATTTTCACTGTTTCACTTATTTTTAATGTTTATATTCATTGATACTTGTCTTCATGTTGATTATTCTTGGCTTGTCTTTAATGTGTATGTTTATCTGTATGTTAGTGTTTAGGCTTTTGTTCAGCGCTTTGAGCCCCTGCAAAGGGAGTTAAGCGCTCTATAAATAACCATTATTATTATTATTATTATTTTACAAGAACTTTTGATTTGTTAAATAAAACACATTAAAGAAACGATTTCTCCCAAAGTTCCTGCCTGAATCGTGTCTTATTCTCGAACGATTTTACAATATAGGGGAAGACGGGGTAAAAAGCGCATGGGCGGGTAAGAAGCCCACCCCAATTATCTCATGAAATAAAGAACATTTCAGTCAAATTTGCCCATGAGACGAATGCTAGACATTAACGCTCGTCTCATGGGCAAAATGAGACTGAAATTTGCTTCATTTCATGAGATAATTGGGGTGGGCTTCTTACCCGCCCATGCGCTTTTTACCCCGTCTTCCCCTATTTGGGGGTGCGTAGCGCTTTCACTAGGTATCGAAAGAACTACCTGTTGTTACCACTACGACCCATAGAGAAACAATAATGACTGTGCCAATCTGATTTAGTCCAGTAGTGTTATCGATACGTAGTGATAGCCGTACTGATTTATCTTGGTAGTGTTATTGATACGTAGTGATAGCGGGATGGGTAACCCTTAGAGTTGCCGTAGTGATTTAGCCCAGTAGTGTGTGCTATAGATACGTAGTGATAGCCATACTGATTTATCTCGGTAGTGTTATCGATACATAGTGATAGCGCGAAGTCTTCAACGTGATGAAGTTGGCTGCCTAAGGAGAAGAAGGAGAAGAATAAGTCCCCGTGTGAAGAGAATATGCTACCTCTATGAGATAAGTAGTCCTAGCCGCGTAGCCAATCAGAATCGTTTGTTTGTCCGCCATTGTGAATCATTACGAAACTTAAGTGCATGGCTTTATACATCGATTTCTCTGCAAATATGTAGATTTACACCCTCCTGGTCTATTTTTTGGTTCTTTCCGTGGTTAGGGATAGGCTTAGGGTTAGGGTTAGGGTTAGTAGTAACCACGTGATAAGTAACTGTTTTAATGCGCATGCGCAGAGGTAAATATTTCATACGAATACTTATTTATCGTGACACCCGCCTATATCACTAATTTGTTATTTAGATTTGAGTGGACAAAAGTTATGAACCAATCACAGTTACATAACATTTGAGTGTAAAGTTAAAATTATGTTAGAAATACACCTATACTAGACCTAGATCTAGACCTAATCTTCACAAGACGTTCAATGCTGCACTTGGTCATCTCCAAATATGGAAAGTGATGGCATTCGCTTGACAACGTCGATTTTCAGCGAAACTTTAGAATGTGTATCTTTTAACCATTTAATCTGAAATTAAACTGACTCTAGCCCAAACCCTAACCCTAACCCAAACCTTAAACCGTCAAATACACAAAAAATAAAACATTACTAAAAATTGAGTGTTCCTTGTTTGGAGATGACCAAGTGCAGTCTTGAACGCCTAGTCTAATCTTCTACTGTAATTTTATGTTTTGCTTTGTGTGTTGTTACAATTGTTTTTTTTAAGCTTGCAAGTTTTTTTAATTTATTAGTTCAATTTCTGCATGTCGTCTAAAATCACTATTCGTGTGAAAAGACATTAAATTAAAGATTCATTCTTTCATTATTCTAATCTTCTACATAGTTTGTAACATATCAATCATATTTAGATCTATCCAATTACTGAATTAGTGTTCCCCTTTTTTCAGCTTGACTGTGCACTTAGCAATGCTATATAATTCAAATATGGATTGTTGCACATATCTAGACAATAATTAACTATGAAACAGCTCTACTCACAGAGAAGTCCAAATTTGTGTAAACTAGATCGACACGGGCGCACTGTGCAAGCACGGCCATTTTGGTGACTACACCAGAGAGTAGCTTAACCCTTTCACCGCCTTCCATATTTCAGCACAAAAACCCCCATTAAATTTACCTCGGTAGATAACAAAAAACATCTGCAGTATGGCTCCAACCCACCTGCGTGCGCATCTCGACCATTCCAACGGAAGTGTCGCCATCTTAGTCCTTATTTGTGTGTAAACAAAGTGAAAATGTTATCTAAATGTGTAAATAAAACATCCAGATGTTATAAATACAGTTTAGATAAGTTTCGAATGGGAACAGCCAAATACGCAGCATCGATCTGGCATTTTTCAAAAAAAGGTAAGGACTAAGATGGCGGTCTCCCATAATATGGCGCTCCTTGTGGCCGGATATGACGACACGTGGGTACCAGCAATTGGGGATTCTTCTGTGACATATATAAAATAAGGTCTATCCTTACTTTCCCAAAACTAAGACAGTAGGGTCTTTGGATAATAGAACCCAATTTGATGCTTTTTAGTGGCATTGGTGTTAACCCTTTCGCCGCCAGCCATTTCGCAGCCAAAAAAATGCCATTATACTTACCTGGTAGAGAAAAAATAATCATCCTCAATATTGGGGATTCCTCTGTGACATGCACAAAGTAAACTGTATTCTTACTTCCCACATTTAAGAAAATGGGGTCTTTGGATAACGGACCCTGGTTTGATGCCTTTGTAGTGACATGGGTGTTAAATCATTGTGGTGCAAAAATGTGACGTTGGCGGGGAAAGGGTTAAATTACTGTGGAGCTAAAATGCGACTTTGGCGGTGAAAGGGTTAAATTACTGTGGAGCTAAAATGCGACTTTGGCGGCGAAAGGGTTAAATTACTGTGGAGCTAAAATGCGACTTTGGCGGTGAAAGGGTTAAAGAGTGTGACTACACTGAGCTCCCCGGGCCAATCAATGAATGACGCGTTTGACTTTGAGCCACAATGTCCCACGTCATGACTAGGCCTACTAGACTACGAAGGGGGAGAGCAGCTCTCATTCAGTCATTTTAAGATACTTTGTTCGAACAAATACCAACCTAATTAAAGAATAACAGTCCGTATGCAAAGGTACACAACAAAATCGATGCAATAAGTCTAGCTCAGACTATATTTTATGGTAAATTCTTCTTCTTCCGATTGCCATTGGGGATGTTTATCCTGCCCCGCGCCCAAAGTTTTCGTTTAGACACAGGATGCATGCTTTGTGAGCTCGTGTCATCCATTCCACCGGCACACACGGCCTACTCGTACCGAATAGTGGAATGGGCTTTAACGTGCGCGTAAGATCTTGTGCGTGCGTTCGCACACGGGACCTCGGTTTTAGGTCTCATCCGAAGGACCAGGAAATATGAGTAAAGTATCTTTCCCAAGCAGGGCCGGATCACAGACTTTTGAAGGGGGGGGTGCTTGAAACTTTTTTCAGTGATGTGGACACCTGCCACCTGCGTTTACAGCTATGAAGGCCTCTAAGCCAGCCAATGTGCATTATTCTGCACCATTTGTCACTTGGTTGAAACAGTTATTGTCAAACAATCAATCAGCCACAATTGATCACCTAAATATGAACCAACCTATTCTCCCTCATCCAACGACTATTAAGCGTATGATTGATTGATTTATTTCTTAATTCCACTTCTTTTTGTATTTTAAATCAGAACGTTTAATCTCTATTTTGTCTTGTTTGTACTTTGGGCATGGGACATGTAGGGGAAGACGGGATAAAAAGCGCATGGGCGGGTAAGAAGCCCACCCCAATTATCTCATGAAATAAAGAAAATTTCAGTCAAATTTGCCCATGAGACGAGCATGTCTAGCATTCGTCTCATGGGCAAATTTGACTGAAATTTTCTTTATTTCATGAGATAATTGGGGTGGGCTTCTTACCCGCCCATGCGCTTTTTACCCCGTCTTCCCCTAGCAATATTGAGCACCCCTGCTCATAGAAACATTGGTGCTCAATATTGCTTCAGGTGATGCTTTTTTAGCAAATCACAAAAGTTGCATTATTTCGGTTATTCTTAACTTCATTAAAAAATAGATGTGTTGAAAATGAAGTATGTGATGTTTCAGACTTGCTGAGATACTATCGGTAAAATTATGTGCTGACGTTTTCTGAATAATGGAGCTTAATGTTAAGGTGCTCAAATATGCTGCAGTTCCCTTAACAGTCATAAAATTGGATGTAAACACCGATATATGACAAAGTCAAGCTTAGTTACTTATACTTCGCATGTTCATCTGAAAAAGTGAACTTAAAAGTAAACATATTCGCGTTGTAAAATCAAACCTACCCTACTTTACAGAGAGAGAGAGAGAGAGAGAGAGAGAGAGAGAGAGAGAGAGAGAGAGAGAGAGAGAGAGAGAGAGAGAGAGAGAGAGGCCCAGAGAGAAGGGCATTGCCATTGAGAGCAGAGAGAGAGAGAGAGGCGAGAGAGAGAGCGAGCACACGCGAGAGAGAGACCCACACACACACACACACACACACAGAGAGAGAGAGAGAGAGAGAGAGAGAGAGAGAGAGAGAGAGAGAGAGAGAGAGAGTCGGTCTATCCTTAGGAGCCAGTAAATCAGGCTCTTTGTCATTGATAAACTAATCCTACCTACCGCAGAACATAGTTGAAGTACCAATAATCACTGTGTCCATAGGTGCTGAAGGTCACCTGAGGCATCCAGTGTACCTGACCCGAAGGCTGCACCACGGCGAGGTAATTGTCTGTAACACTTTTCAAACTTGGAGAGAACCTGTACACATAAACAAATACTAAATGATTACAGGGTGACTAAAAAATGCAACCCACAAAAGCGTTAAAGATTTGTTTTAAATAATAAAGCTATCATTCTTATTTTTCAGGTTAATGAAGAAGATTCCATGCATGAAAGGTTGCAACAGTTTGTTATTCCATGATGCCTCAGATAACTCCAGAAAATAACAGTTTCTATGGTAGCCCATTTTTAGAAGGGGTAAAATACGTTCGCAGAAATTTTCATTTGTCGACAAATTGCCTTGTTTCTCGAAAACGACTGCTTTTTTGCCCTGCTCGTTGAAATGCAAGGCTGTTGTGTATGTCGCGATTTTTTTAACCCAAATATGAATAAAACTTTTGTCAAGATACTGTAGAAATTGAAACTGCAAAAAAACACCAATGAAATTACGAAAGCGTTTCTGGACCTCAAAAAGGGCTTCTTCTGAAAATGGGTTACCGTAGAAACTTCTGGAAAAAAACGAATTGTTGTCATCTTTCATGCTTTAAACTTTCTTTACAACCCCGAGAAAGCAAAATGAGATCTTGTTTGTTGATTTTTTTATAGCCAATTTAGTGGGTTGCATATTTTTAAATATGAAAGAACCTGTATATTGAGAAGGTTATTGTTTCCAAACAACTTTTCAAACAACCAGATTGCCAACGTGAAGAAAAGCTGTGTATTCAATTTAAAAACAAAAGCTGAAAACACAATAGCAGGCTAAAGGCTAAGAAAGTCTTCTACGTAATGTTGTGCTGTGTTGTGTTGTGTTGTGCTGTGCTATGTTACGTTGTGTTGTGTTGTGTTGTAAGGGTTCGACTTGCGAAGATGAAAATACAGTACTTACGAATCGTACATCTCGATATCAGGCACCCAGATCTGTGAAGGCTTCAGTCTCACACTGCTGACGTTGTGTGGTTGTTCCCTGAACGTCAGGTTGCTGCAAGCCAGGCGAGGGTCCGCCCACTTCAGGGACAGGTAACCTCTTGTTTTCTTTACGTCTTCGTTAGAATCATCGTACCACTGTGAAAAGCATTAACTCTTCCAGTACCATGGGTGAATACATTTGCCCAGTACATCACTCTACACTCCCACCAAATGCAAATATACTCACAGCCAAGCACCCTGCCATGTGTTTGTCTATTTTCAGAGCTTATGTAACTGCTTCTTCCGTTAAAGCAACTCATGCGCAGTAAAATAAAAAAAAGTTACTTCCCTCTTGTCGGTTGAGATGCAATGGACAACCAAGAACGTCAAAAAATACATGGCGCTAGGAGAGTTAAAAGGCAAGATTCCCACTATCTAACTACTGTCTTATGTCCTCGTGGCCTTTGCCCTATGGGACGAGTCAAAGGTCGTTTAAAAATATATCCCACTGCATTCCTTGCCTACTGCTGATCAAGAATGTATACAGTTATAAGGGGGTACACAAAATGGTGTTCGAACTACAGGCACTGCTGAAAGAGGCACGGTCAAAAAGCAAGGTCAAGGTCATCAGGGTAATCAAGACTTTGCATCACATGACCTTCAACCAGTCTGACAGCCTGACACATTTTCGGATTGTAACTGCAAAATCAAATGTGATAAGTATAGCTAAAACACCAGTTTGACGTGCACAAGGTCTACGTTTTTGACCTTGACCTTGATCGCTACCCAAAATTGGGAATTGGGCCCAACAAAAGCTAACCATGCAACCATATAGCCTACATTTTGAACATCGTCAAGTCCAGGAAAGTGAAAAATGTGATAACAAGACAACATATTGTACATTTTCAAGGTCAAATTAGAAGTTCAAGGTTAGTACGGTTATAGTTTGACCATAGACCGCTTCTATTCACCACCACACAAACTTTTAAAGAGATTCTGCCCATCGGTTCACAAGATATACCCAGACAGACAAACGGACAGAGATGAACCCCCCTTTTTATTCTGTAAAACGCTGCTAGTATCTCCGTGTGAGTGCAGTCTCAAATATGTTATACTCACAATGTGAAGAATGTTGCGAATGTGGAAGTCAATTTATACCATCACGGGAGACAACTCGCCTCCCTGCCCGTAAGGCCGCGCCAGTTTATTTCCCCTGGATTGGAGGTAGCAAAGCACGTCCTGCCTTTGTTGAACGGTGCTGCAGTCACCTCCACGTTTCAGCTCTATTGACATTTGTGGACCAAGTTTTAAAGGACACACACACACACACACACACACGCACGCACGCACGCACGCGCACGCACACACACACACACACACACACACACACACACACACACATTTTCAGGATTCACAGAATCATAAGAGTTCGTTTGAGACTCTCCTGACTTCGAAATGAATCGACTGCTATATTTCTTCCTTCTGATTTAAAAAAAAAGACTATAATTAAAATAAAAAAATTAATGAAATGAATCAACACTGCTTTATGCCAAGAAACAACTGCCACATCCCCTCCCTCCCAATGCCCTTTCTTTTAAAATAAAAATTAAAAGGGCTCAACCGTGTGCAGTGTTTTGACGACAATTAAGTACTATTACGAAAACAAAAAGTGTCCCAGGTTTAGACTGACTGGCTATATAAGCCTACTAATATTGTCTCTCATCAAGGTCATCGTGGCAGTACCATAGCCGATTATCCGAGGCGTGGTTACTGCTACACATATCTGTATTATAAAAAAAGATCGGGACTTTACTGGTTAAGCACTGCCTCCGGGTATTGCCCCCAGTATTGTTCCCACCATCTTTATATTTACAAATGCCCCACATGGCCGAAAGGCCGAAGAGGGCGTAAAACCCTATTTTCACTCACTCTCATCAAGGACTGAGTATTGAGACAACTATAGGTCTGATGGAGTCCATCCCCATTCCCTCTCCAGAGCACACACTTGGTCTTGGTGGTAGTTGAAAGAGCCACATTGTGGCATTAGGGGAAGACGGGGTAAAAAGCGCATGGGCGGGTAAGAAGCCCACCCCAATTATCTCATGAAATGAAGCAAATTTCAGTCTCATTTTGCCCATGAGACGAGCGTTAATGTCTAGCATTCGTCTCATGGGTAAATTTGACTGAAATTTTCTTTAATTGGGGTGGGCTTCTTACCCGCCCATGCGCTTTTTTACCCCGTCTTCCCCTATATCAACGAAAACCAGGGGGAGAGCACACCCTAATCTATGTTGATAACCTGGCCAGCCAGCACCCACGTTCAGCGTGCAGCCAGCATGATGCCACGCCCAGCAACCTAAACTAACATTTGTTTGGGGTGAAGTGTGTGTGTGTGGGGGGGGGGGGGGGGGGGGGGGGGGGGGGGGGGGGGTGGGGGGGGGGGGGGGCAGGAAGGGTATTGTTTACTTCCTTCCAGGGGCCTGCTGGACCTCCACAGACCCTGCAGAAACAACCTTGGTGGTCAGGCTGCTCCATTCCCGGATGGTTATGGGAAAGAAGCTGTTTCTTAATACAGAGGTCTTTGCAGGCTGGGTATTGAAACAGCGCTCATTATTCCTAGATAGATGCTTTGCTCTTCTGGTTTTCTTGCTTTGTTGGTCCGTTGAAGCGCTTATTTCTTACTGGTGTCAGGTAGATTTCAACCTCGATGCCAGGGGAGATTATCCTTCAACGACTTTGTGTAGGAATGTGAGCTGGTGTTGTTGTCATCTTCTCTCCTGTAGTGGTGGAAGATTAAGGTCGTTCAGCATGGCTGTGACGCAGCCTGGGTTACGGGAATGGTAGCAAATATATTCTAAAAGGGTAAGATGGACTACTTAAGAGCTCGGCGAACCGGGCTGATAGAGTTATCGTTAGTGGCGACAGTACACCATTCACAGTGGAGGCTATCCAAAAACTCAGACTGGAACTTGAACGGAGAATTCAACTGGCCTATCGACGTGTAAAATGTGTCCTGTTTAAAAGGGACATAACCAGTGTTTCTGTCCTCACTACTCATAGAGGGAAAAGAGACCGGATGCTTATCTCCCCCTATACAGTCTTTGTCGGTAGTCTCCTTTGGTGAATCTTGCTGCTCTGCGTGGGACTCCTTCTAGAAAGTGGAAAATGGAAATGCAACATCCAAGAACGGACAGGCATGAAACGACCAGAAGGTATCCTACTGTCAGCCTTCTCTATTCCTTTTTTTGATAGTATTTATTTATCATTAGGCTGGTCCTGTGGTACAGCACTTTTTTCTTTCTCCCACGTATAAATATATCTTCGGCTCCAGTGACCTTGACCTTTGACCTATGACCTTCAGTTTCGCGCTTGGAAATGTTGGCCGTTCTTAAATGTACAAGTAGGCCTACGAGACCTATCAAATACTGTCCCTTTATCCATATCTTCTGCCCCTTCCCAACATGCCCCCTGTGACTTTTGTAATAAAAAAAATAAAAAAATCAGTTGCACCCCAATTCTGCTTCTGTCGCCTCTCCCCTTTACGTTACACACAACCCCACCACTTCTACATCCTTGAAGATGAAAAAGTACAGACGACACACACAAAATCCAAACTTCAGTTAAGTTGCTAATGTGAATTAATGTGATTGAAATTGAAAGCGCTCATTAGAGCTGAGGGCTTGCATGCTTCAGCCTGTTTTCACTGGATTATTCGTTGTTCTCAAAGGCAGGTTTACCTTTGATCCATGTTCTATGTCACATTTTGAATCTTGATATGGCAAAACATGGTAAACTGTTAATCTTTTGTGAGTGACATTGAATCCCAAACTTGGAGTCATTTGCACTTGCTCTTACTAGTAGGCCTACTGCATAAAAAATGATTATTTGGCCTTTGGGGACCTTCCCCAACACAATCTGTCTAAAATCTCTTTGTCCAGGAGAGTGGGGATATTTTGGGAAAGACTTCTTTACGCTTAACACTATGCCCAGTCCTCCAGAGTAGTAATTGCCTCCTTTATCTGGAAGACGTGGCTAGTCAGACAGGACTGACTGACACGCACGTTTTGAAATTTTACATAATTGGTAGAATTTGGTATGCTTTGTTTTATCAGGTGGATGATACTGGTAATGACTGATTTGTCTCGAACAAGTATAATCGATTGTAACTGATTTTCTGTCACAATATCTGACGCATAGCATATGGCCTGATTTGATTTACAAAAATGATGTGTCGAATTTACCATAACATATTGTCTGAGCTAGACTTATAGTGCATCGATTTTGTTGTGTAACTTTGTAGACAGACGATTATTCTTTGGTATTTTGTTCGAACAAAGTATGTTAAAAATGAATGAATGAGAGGTATGGTGGTTTTTTTTTTTTAATGACACAGGGTAATCTGCGCCTCTGCGGCCTGCTGTCCCCGGGGGCGTCCCGCAATCACTACGTGTCTATATCACTGTTTCGAAATGAAAACGGAAGTAACAGACGAGTTGTGTGCCCTTCAGGACACTTAGTTCCGGTTAGGAAATGCTGTAAACACGGCATGGCTGCTCCGTAATTGAAATAGAGGGGTGTTTAATTGCTCAGTTCTTCAGTTTGTAGATTTAATAATAATTAAGTCCTGTTTCATGTTTCTTTCTTAAAGTGTTTACATTCGTTGACTATAAACAGTTATGTTCTTATTTGTTTACTTGATACGACCACATTAATACCCCAAGACTTGAAGACAAGAACAAAATATAGTTGTTGTTGAAGGTAGGTAACTTCCATTTTTTAATTCTAATTTTGAACCGGAACTACCCCAAACCGACTTCAAGACGAGACAGTAGGGAAAGATAACCCCAAAAGACCGAATTATGAAACATTGCTATAGCACTACTGGGCTAAAACACTACTCCCAATAGAACTACGTGTCTATAGAACTACTGGCCGATATCACTACAGTGTCAAAATCTCTTTATAACTACGAGCCTATAGAACTACGTGCTATTAGCACGACGATTTTCCATGACTGTTTCTTTAGCGCTACGTATCTATATCGCTACAACTGGCTAAATCTGGCTTGTTTTATTTGTTGAACTTGCAGGAGGGGAGACAATCAACACGAAAACTAATTAGATGCAATCTTATTCTTGTAATTATGGTAGTACTGTCTATTGGTTGTTTTCCGTTTTGTTTGTTTAAATACATCTTTGAAGCTTGTTGACCTATTACATGGAGGCTGTAGTCCGTAAAACTATTGGTAGCACACCCATATATCCTTTTATATTCTTGATCAGCATCATCTGAGGAATGCAGTGGAAGACATTTTGAAACTTGTTGGCCTTTGACCTTGACCTTTGACCTTGAACGTGTCTATAGTGAAAGTGAGAGCAGAGCAGTGGCCGTAGGCCAGAAACTGTCAAACCGAATATCCTTATAACCATACAAAATTGATTATAAGCATTACCCAAAGAACTCCAAGAGGGCGAGGTCTAAAATGTTGGGGGACGGAAGGCAGGGGCTACGGGGCAAAGGACTTGTCTGCCGCTCGGCGACAGCCACCCTTGTTAGCTAAACCAGACCTGTTTACTCTACTCTTTTCAAGTAGTATTCTACTCAATTTGGACCTCTACTGCTCTTCAAAATTGAAAATAATGCTCTAACTACTCATTTTCAGTGAACATTGTTTGATGGTTTTAGTGAATAAAGCTACACATTTTGCACCAAAACTACTCATTTCAGCTAACCAGACTACTCAAGACTTGTGTAGGGGGTAAACAGGTCTGCTAAACTGTTCATTGACCTAACTTTTCACTCACGCCAATTTGGTCAGTGTGCTTGAGTTGCTAGCTAGCTTGGTCAATGTATTTGATGTGTGTTAGTGGACACACACACACACATGGTGGCTGTTAGCTTTTAAGATCAAAGGCACTCGTTGAGCAATTCAGTGACTCCGTTGCATCACCGATTCACCTCACAGCTTAAGGTCTCTGTACAAATTAACATTTTTCACTCTTTCACTATGGCATCACAGGTCATATTTAAGGTCTCTGTACATATTAACATTATTTACGAAATATCACAATTTCCCTATGGCAACACAGGGAGTTGTAAGTCAGTTCTATGTTTGTGGCCT
>CM065701.1:21620775-21623275 GCA_017654935.2 Phymorhynchus buccinoides
TGTGCTGATGGTGACTAAAAATGTGAAGCAAAATTCAAAACAACAACCAACACCACCACAAAAGTTGGACAATATCAAGAAAACTATCACCAAAAAACCCTACCTGAAAGTCAAGATAGTTACAGACAGTTTTGAACTAATCAAGAAAAAGAATTGTAACTGGACAAGCAGTGACATAAGTTCCTCAATTACTTCTGGATTGATTTGTGTTTCTGATCAAAAGCTTTTTTTATATATTTTTTATTATTCACAAATTTGTTGCAGCACATAGGTCTAAAATGGCAATGACGGACACAAACGTGAGGACACTCAGTGTCAAAAACTTATTAAAAAAACCCAACAACAACAACACAAATCTTCGTTGCTTAAAAAAATCAAAATTAGCAAGACATTTCGCTTTTTAAAAGATCTACCACTTTGTTGTCATCATTGAAATAGCGAAAACATGGCAACATCGAGCTGAAACTTCAGGGTGCAGTTCAAATTTGCGATGACATAACCACCGACTTTAAGCAAAATAACTATAAAGGGATTTACGAACTCTCCTAGGAACAGTTTTGTTTTAATTACTTGTGATCATTAAGAAAAAGAGAATTACCCATCGCTTCACCGTTTCCTGTTTCCAACAAGCCTTGGAGATTGTTGATGGCAGTGGTAAGTAGCTGACTGTATGCTGAAAAACATTATAACCGTCCTTATCTTTCTTTGTACCTGTGTTGGGCCAACCACACGTCCACTAAAATCGCACGACTGTGCGATGCGATTCGATCACGTGATCTCGATGCGCCAATCACATTTGTTCTTGGAGTCCACGTCCAAATCGTATCGTACGGTCGTGCGACTTTAATGGACGTGTGGCTGGCCCTTAATCGTCTGCATCTGTCTGCCTTTATTTGTCTGTCTGTGCCTGTCTGCCTTACAGTGAGTGCTTGTCTGTACCTGTCTTGTCTCTACGTGTCTTTGTCTGTACCTATCTGCTTCTGTGTAGGTTTGTCTGTCTATGTGTCCATTTGTCTGTATACCTTTCACGAAGTACTGATTCGCCAGTCAGTTCATTCGTTCTCCCTCGCATTCATGTTAATATGTGCATGTATGCATACTACTTTTACGTCTGCTTGTGTGTCACGGAGGTACCGTTTCGCCCTGGGGTTTTTTTCCGCTCTGTCAGGGCGAAACGAAGTTTAATCAATCCCGCAGTGGCAGTGCCGTTTCGCCCTGGCAACCCATATCATTTCGCCCTGTCGTCTTTCGCCCTGTTCCCATTCTGCCCTGTCGCTCATGTTCACTACGAATTGTCATCTATCTCTCATGGAAATAAGCTGAACGGTTTGATTTGCCATCCTGAATGGGTGTTTTTTTCGTGTGTTGTTCTTCTCTTCTTCCGATAATGCATGTTCATCTGCTATGATTGACAATTATTGGCACGTACGTGTCTCTGTACACGTGGACATTTTTCACCCTGTCCGCATGGCAACACAGTGATTGCCACCCATAAAGGTCTGAATACACGTGAACATGTTTCACTCTTTTCCTTTGGCAACACAGTGACATGCCAGTCATAAGATCACTCGCAGATCACTGTGTTGCCATGCGGGAAGAGTGGAAAATGTTCACGTGTACAGAGACCTTAAACAAAGCGACAGGCTGCCCAAAAGTTGTGAGCATAAATATGTCTTGAAAAAGTTACTCGGGTTCAGGTTAACTGCTAAAACTGGTTCATTCGGTCCTTTTTGAATATATAGGTGTTTATTCCCTGATCTGGTATTCACTGATTTGAGTGAGCTTGACGACAACAGCCCTAGTCTCAAGCTTCAGTCAGTTTGATTATTGAGCTGTCGAGGTGTATCGCTGGTTAGCAAGAGAAGATGGCTGAATTCCACGTGTTGACAACGAAAGGTGGAGGGAAGACATTGATTATCGATGGTTATCGATTTCGATTTCAATACGGGGCCAAAAAAGCATTGGAAATGCGTTGATCGTGAATATCCATCCCCTTGTCACGCAGACGTGGATATAGTACATCTCATCAAGGTAAATGCTCTCTCTGTCTCTGTCGCTGTCTCTGTCTGTCTGTCTATATATCTGTCTGTCTGTCTGTCTGTCTGTCTCCCTCTCTCTCTCTCTCTCTCTCTCTCTCTCTCTCTCTCTCTCTCTCTCTCCCCAGCCTAAATTCTTATCCTTGTAAAATAGTGTCTGAAGTCTCTCTCTCCCTCTCTCTCTCTCTCTCTCTCTCTCTCTCTCTCTCTCTCTCTCTCTCTCTCTCTCTCTCTCTCTCTCTCTCTCTCTCTCTCTCTCCCCCCCTCTCTCTCTCTCTCACCCCCCCCCCTCTCTCTCTCTCTCTCTTTCTTTGAACACAATATTCATACTTTTTGGATCAATAAATGTTAACCTCTGTTGAACTGTGTTGAAACTTAGAGAGAGGCAGGGCAAAAATGGGAACGGGGCGAAACGAAACTGTCGTAATCGTCAGGGAGGGAACAGGGCGAAATGGAACAGGTCA
>CM065701.1:21625775-21628275 GCA_017654935.2 Phymorhynchus buccinoides
TATAGTCAAAGGGTATTGAGGCCCTGGGGGTACAGTGTTTTGAGCTTGCTGATCCAAAATTGCTCTCTGTTGTGTCTGTGAGCATGGTTGTCTGTGAGGATCTGCTCAATGGGCATGCACTTCATGTCTTGCAGCGTGTGGTTTTGTGAGTTGAAGTGCTTGGTGACGTGAGTGCCCATGTTATTTGCAATGTGGGACCTATGAAGGTAAAACCGGGTTCGCAGTGCGTTTTTTGTTTCACCCACATACTGAGCCCCCTGACAGCGTTGACAATAGAGCAGGTAGATGATGTTGGAAGACCTGCAGTTCATGCTGTGGCGGACAGTGAACCGTTCTCCTGTGGTGGAGCTGGAGAAGGACTTGCCCTCCACCAAGTGTTCATGGCAGATGACACACCTGCCATCACACTTCACCACTCCAGCCTGTTCCTGGGTTGGACTGACTCGGGGAAGGGCAGAGGGCATGAGGAGGTTGCGTATGCTCCTCGAGTTCCTCTCCCCAACAACAGGCACTTTGGGCACAGCTTTCCTCATGCGTGCACTGCTGTGAAGCACACCCTGCCCCTCATCAAGCCAATCCCGCAGTGGTGGGTTGGAGGGGTGATGCGTGATGACAAAGGGGACCCTGGTATTGCTGGGTTTGGCCCTGTAGGTCAACACCTCAGCTCTGGGAAGACCCCGTGCCTTTGCTAGTGCACGCTGTAAGTGGCTGGCTTTGTAGCCACGGTTGAGGAACCTGCTCATGATGGTAGCAGCATGTTTGTCAAAGTCCTCAGCCCTGGAGCAAAGGCGACGGAGTCTGAGGAACTGACTGAACGGGATGTTCCTTTTGCAATGATGGGGATGGCATGAACGATGGTGAAGGTAGGCGTGAGTGTCCGTCGGTTTGGTGTACAGTTCAGTGTGGATGAGACCGTCATGGAACTTAATGAAAATGTCAAGAAATGGGATGGACTGTTTTGATGACTGTACAGTGAATTTGATGGTGGGATGAAAGCTGTTGATGTGGTTGCAAAAGGTTTGTAGATCCTCCTCAGAACCCAGCCACAACAGGAAAATGTCATCAATGAAGCGTTTCCACAGCCTTTCGTCGATGTGGATTGGGCTCTCTGCCAGCATCTTACTCTCTAGCCAACCCATAAACAAGTTGGCAATGGTCGGCGCCATAGGAGTGCCCATCGCTGTGCCATGTTCCTGTTTGTAGATCTGCCCTTCGAATGAAAAGAAATTGTTCTGGAGAATGTGAGAGACGACGTCTACAATGAGTGGAGTTGGTGGGGTGTTGTCAGGATGGTGTAGCCGCAGGAAGTGCTCGATGACCTCCAGCATGTCCTTGTGAGGTATGTTCGTGTATAACCCCACAACGTCTATTGTCACAAGGGTGGCCTCGGGGTTGAAAGGTCCATGCCGGATGTTCAACTCCTCCAGGGTTCTCAGCATAGCTGTTGAGTCCTGGATATAGCTGGGGAGAGCGACTACCAGGTCCTGCAGCCATGAGTCCACCAGCTGAGATAGGTTGACTGTGGGGCCCTCCACTCCAGAGACAATGGGCCTTCCTGGAGGTTTGTTCAACGTTTTATGGATTTTAGGGAGATGATAAAAACGCTGGGTCCGTGTTTTGTTTGGTTCTACAAGCGCCCATCTGTGAGTTTGGTCATCTATGTGCTTGTTGTCATGGAGTTGGTTCACAAGTTGGTTTGACTTTTTTGCCACCTGCACCGTGGGATCCTTGGGGACCTTGCTGTAGTGAAGCTGGTTGTTCAGTTGACGTTCCGCTTCCTGCACATAGTCAGTCACGTTCTGGATGACCACAGCCCCACCCTTATCTGCTGTACTGATACGGATTTCCCTATCCGAAACCAACTTCCCCAGTTGTTGCAGGGCCTTTCTCTCGTTCTGGGTCAAATTGTCTTTGGGTTTTCTTGTGTTCGCATAGGAGGCTGCTTTCAGCTGTAAGTTCTGGCAGTACGTATCGAGAGCTGTATCCCTTCCTCTTCTTGGTTTAAAGTATGTCTTTTTTGTAGAAACGTGGTGGGGGAGTTGGGTCCATCATGTTCTCAGCCTCTTCATCAAAAAACAGTTCTTTCAGTCTCACCAATCTGCATCCCTCTTCTACATCCTCCTCTAACTGTTTATGGTTGAATGTCATGGGTGTAGGAACGAACTTAGGGCCTAAACTGAGCGCTTTCACTTGATCTTCAGTCAGCGTAGCACTGGACAGGTTGACCACCAGGGTGTCGTCCACTGCAGTGTTCTCCTTTCTTTGATGTCGCCTTTTGAATCTTCTGCACTTACGTTTGTGCTGAACATTTCCAGTGCGTTGGTTAGGTTATTTCTGCTCTGTTTGACGCAGAGTTGCTAGTTTCTTTTTCTTGTTTATCCAGAGTTTCTTTTCAAGCTGTTTTGATTGTCTGTTTACGTCGTTCAAAACTGCTTCAAACTGATAAAAATCACAGTATATATATATATATATATTAGTTTGCTTATATATATATATATTA
>CM065701.1:21645775-21648275 GCA_017654935.2 Phymorhynchus buccinoides
CTCTCTCTCTCTCTCCCCCCCCCCCTCTCTCCCCAATCTCTCCCTCTCTCTCTCTCTCTCTCTCTCTCTCTCTCTCGGATATATATATATATATATATATCTATATATATATATATAATATATAAACGTACAAGAATTGAAGAAGAAAAAACAACCACACCATTAAACTTTCCTCTTATATATATAGTTTGCTTGAAAAAAACTTTTTTTGTGTCCAATATTTAAGTTTGTGAGCCTAAGAAAGAAACTGAATAACTTTAATTTTAACTTTACAATTTATTCTGTGTTCTCTCTCTCTCTCTCTATATATATATATATATATATGTGTGTGTGTGTGTGTGTGTGTGTGTGTGTGTGTGTGTGTGTGTGTCTGTGTCTGTGTGTGTGTGTGTCTGTGTGGTGGTGTGTGTGTGAACACTGAACACTGAAATGTTTAATGTACATTGACCATGGGCCACAGTACATATCGAGGGAAGGGGGAAAATAACACTGTGTGTGTGTGTGTGTGAAGTGAGTGAGAGAGAGAGAGAGAGAGAGAGAGAGAGAGAGAGAGAGAGAGAGAGAGAGAGAGAGAGGGGGGGGGGTGGGGAGAGAGAGAGAGAGAGAGAGAGAGAGAGAGAGAGAGAGAGAGAGAGAGAGAGACGAGAGGAGAGAGAGAGAGAGAGATCAACACAAACTCAAAATGCACACCTGTTAAGAACGTTGTGCACTAAAAACGTTCCAACGTTTTAACGGTTACGTTCCCACTTCCTGTTACTTTTGTTAAACAAGTGATGACACATATTTTAGACAAGACACACACACAAATAAATAACCGTTTTTCCTCTCTTGAAAATAAATTGATCTTGACTATATCAGGAGGTTACCGGTGTACTCGGGTAATAAATGGTGTTTCCTTAAGAGATAGGAACAATCTTTCTCTTTCTATTAGCGAATTTGTAGGTAAATTTACTTTGCAACAGGTGCGTCGCAAAAGAAGAAGAGAAGGAAGAGAAAAAGAATATACAAAAACAAAACAAAGAGGCAAAGCCTTGAAGGCTCATTCGCTTTGCGTTTTCTGGACACAGATCTAAATGCCAGTTCTAAAAACTATGGACAAAAAAGAAAAGTCAAAGGTCAAGGCTATCGTGGTTATGAAGGTCATCAATGCTTAGAGAGAGAGAGAGAGGTTCGAGAGAGAGAGAGAGAGAGAGAGAGAGAGAGAGAGAGAGAGAGAGAGAGAGAGAGAGAGAGAGAGAGAGAGAGACAGGCAGAAAGAAAGAGGGAGAGAGAGGGAGAGGGAGAGAGAGAGAGAGAGAGAGAGAGAGAGAGAGAGAGAGAAACAGAGAGAGAGAGAGAGAGAGAGAGAGAGAGAGAGAGAGAGAGAGAGAGAGAGAGAGAGAGAGAGAGAGAGAGAGAGAGAGAGCAGAAGAGGGGAGGAGACGACTAAGAGAGACGAAGGAGAGACACATATAGAGTTTCCACACGAAACCGAGGAGCACACACACACACACACACAGACACTCAGACAAGAGAAACAGAGTCAGAAAGAGAGGCAACAATGAACAAACACACAGACAGACAGAGACAGACAGACAGAGATAGACAGAGACAGAGACAGGGACAGGGAGAGTAGAGAGGCACTTTGCCAAGTTTGAACGCCGCAAAGTAAAGCACTGGGCCAAAGCTCAGCACACAACTTTGTCTAACGTCTTTGCCTGCCATGCGTCACTGGCATCTCCTCGTGACGAAACCGCGCTGCTCGTGCAAGCTCAACTCTTGCGTAGGCGGGCTGCTTCTGACGTCATCGTGTTGTTTTGTGCTGCTGCCAGCATAAGTAGGGGAAGACGGGGTAAAACGCCCATGCCAATTATCTCATGAAATGAAGCAAATTTCAGTGACATTTTGCCCATGAGACGAGTGTTAATGTTTAGCATTCGTCTCATGGACAAATTTGACTGAAATGTTCTTTATTTCATGAGATAATTGGCATGGGCTTCTTACCTGCCCATGGGCTTTTTACCCCGTCTTACCCTACTTCACGCGGAAACGAGAAAACAGGATGGCACAGCCGTGAAAACGTGACCCCAGCTCAACAACGAAGAATGAAACAAAAAAATTCGTTATCGCTGGAAATATTTATATTATCTATGGCTTGCCAGTTAGTTTTTCTTTGTTTTTTTGTGTGTGCTTTTTTAGGGTACTAGCTATGTAGGTGAAATAACATAACTGTTGCGACTTGGGAAACATTTCGGCCAGTTTCCATCCTCATCAAGTTTGTATTATGTAGATTAGAACACGTCACTAAAATCGTATTCACAGGGAGTGCGTTTGAATAGCTTGCCGTTTTGGTGAATTGATGTAACAGGCTTTATTCTAAGTTGTTGTTTTTGTAGTAACTTTTTTTTCAATTAAAAAAAAATCCTTGAACGCGCAAGACACTGTCTACACACACACACACACACACACACACACACGTTAATCAACACAACCACGAGTAAGTGCCAGTATAATGTTTAAT
>CM065701.1:21653275-21655775 GCA_017654935.2 Phymorhynchus buccinoides
CACACACACACACACACACACACACACACACACACACACACACGTGCGCGCTTCCACACACAGACCCACACACACACACACAACACACACACGCACACACACACACACACACACACACGCGCGCGCGCGCGCGCGCGCGCGCGCACGCCACGCACGCATGCACGCATACAGCATCCATTCTTTTATTTCAACACACACTGAATGTGAAAAAATGGCACCCATGCATAAATCACCTAAATATCTCGCATTTCAATCTCTAAAATAATAACTATTACACGTATGAACGTGACATTACGCACGCGGGTTGCTCAAAGTGTTGCGAGTGCAGGGAATGCTATTTGGAAAATCGTATTATCAAATATTTTGATTTATATACATTTACTACCCTTAGGTGGCATATGTTTCAAACTAATTACCCACACATAGACGGGCACCACAACACATTCGCAGTACGCATGTATTTTTATTATTATATTATTATTATTATTATTATTATTGTTGCTATTATTATTTGCTTATTATTATTATTATTATTATTATTATTATTCTTATTATTCATTCTTCTTACTTCTTATTATTATTTATTATTATTATTATTTTTATTATTATTGTTATTGTTGTGTTGTTTCCGGCAGAATTAATTTTGGTGTTTCATTTCTCTTTTGTCTATTTTGGTGTTTTTTTTTTATCCTCCTCTTCCTCTCTCTCTCCCCCTCCTCTCTCCCCCAGCCTCCCCCCCTCTCCCCCCCCTCCTCTCTCCCTCTTCGATCTTCTCTCTTTCTCTCTCTCTCCGGGGCGAGCTCTCTCTCTCTCTCTCTCTCTCTCTCAATCTCTCTCTCTCTCTCTCTCTCTCTCTCTCTCTCTCTCTCTTCTCTCTCCAGTTAATTCCTCTCTCTCTCACTCTCTCATCTCTCTCTCTCTCTCTCTCTCTCACCACATGTTGATCAGCTGCCAAAGTGAAGATTTTTTGTTCCTGCTTCTGAAGCACCACTAGGCCTACATGCTACTTACTACAGGCTGTTCGAAACATTCGGAGGGCAATCAACGGGATGGTGGATGGATGGGGGGGAAAAAAAGTACACGTACTAATGTGCTATAGGCGTTTTCAAGGAAACAGGGACAATACCTTTTTAGTTTATTTCTGCTCAGAAGTTCATTAGGTATTAGGTATTTGGTACTTTATAGTCACAGAGGCATCTCTGTGAAATTCGGGTTGCTCCCACCTGGAGAGCGCGTCGCAGCCAGAGGCGCGCCACCCAATTTTATTTTTTGGGGCATGCGATTTTTTGTGTGATTGATGAGGAAGGAAAGTGTGGGGGGGGGGGGGGGGTAAAATGTTGACCAAATGACAACTTTTTCGTTGCCACTGGCTTTAACATGTGCTAAGTGCATGGGCACACGGGACCTCGGTTTGTCGTCTCATCCGAAAGACTCCACATTCAGACCGTAAGGCCTAGTGCAAAGTGAGAGGAAAAATCCCCTGTACCCAGGTTCGAACTCGGGTTTACTTGACACGAAGCGAACCTTCGTGTGCACATGTACGCACAGTTAGGCCTCGTACACAGTTCATGCGGGAATCCCATGCGCAATCCGTAAAAGAAGTAAAAGAAAGAAGGGTAAAAATGTACGGATTAGGGGAAATACGGACACGTGTACACAACTTTTCCTTTCTTTCTTTTACTTATTTACGGATTGCGCACGGGTTTCCGCACGGAATCTCCACATGTATGTGTACGTACCTAATTCGTTCGCACGCTCTGCACACATACGGGTAAGCTTTTCTTCTTCTTCTTCTTCTACGATCGGTCAGACAGTTTCCCGTCATATGAGCGCAGATGCGTTATGCTGTCGTTATGCGCCAACACTAAGGAATATTAGGCCCAGAGTGTCCGTCTTAGGCTGGAGAAAATGTGTTTGTGTTTCCTGAAAGAAAAAGGCAGGAGAATTGACCAATAAAGGAAGAAAGACAGCAAGTGACATAAAGCAAAGGGAAAAGGCAGAGTCAAAGAGAGTGGTAGATTAGAGGAATTTACAAGCACAGAACTTCCAGAAGATGGGGAAACTATTTTAATCCCCCAGCAACCTCACGGAGGGTATACTTTTCAACAACTAACAAACTAACAACAAACAACAATAACCGCAGCGGCAGTAGGAACAACAACAACAACATAGCATGACACATACACCCTTACACACACCTCACCCTTGGTGTATATGCACAAACGTACAAAAATATAGTGAAATGAATCAGGGGAAGAAACTTCTCATAAGTTAACTCCCTTTGTTTTTTAACCAAAGTTATTTATGGCACCGATTCGCCTGCAAGGTGAAAATAGCTGCCACAACAATACAGACCCAAGTTCATCCTTGTGCTAAAATATATAATTAATCCGCTTATTCTCTGGATGCCTTTATCTCCATGTCTGCTTCGTCTTCTTCCGTCTTTCACGCAGACGTACACATATGCACGCATGTACACGCTTGCAAACAGGCACACACA
>CM065701.1:21663275-21670775 GCA_017654935.2 Phymorhynchus buccinoides
TTACTTTTTTTCTTAGTTAGGCGCCTAACGGCAGCATGACCCACCTGCGCTCATAATTGACAGGAAACTGTCTGAACGATCAATGAAGAATAAGAAGACATGGGGGGACACGATTTTCGTAACATAATGCTATTCAAAAACGAAATGAAAAGGAAACAAATAAACGGATCAAGTTGTTTTTACGGAAAACCCCCACTAAACCGGCTAGTCAAACGTCAAACGTTGTATGTACCCAGACGAAGGAGTTATGCTCGAAAACGTCGGTTTTGTTTTTATTTTTGTTGTTGTTTAGTGTTTTGGATTTCCCCAACCCACCACTTTATTTTTTAATAAAGCAGCCATGGTTTGGCGGATTACAAAAAAGGTTATTAAAGTCAGCGAACCGGCTGGTCAGATTAACAAATTATGACTGATAAACTCAATGTAAGATTGTGTCACATTTTCAAGTTTCCATTTTCGTAGTTTACTCTCCTTTGCTACAAACTCTGCTGTTGATTTTATATCGTCTTCTTTGTTAGTCTGATTGTTTGTTTGAAGAGAGAGAGAGAGAGAGAGAGAGAGAGAGAGAGAGAGAGAGAGAGAGAGAGAGAGAGAGAGAGAGAGAGAGAGAGAGAGAGAGAAAGAGGCATGTTGACATGTTGACTTGTCGTTGTCAAACTTGTCCGGAGGAGATGATGCTCCAAGAGAAGCTCTGGAGACCCACTGAGGCGCTGAGGAAGACAGTAGACTTCACCCTCAGGACTGCTCTGAAGATCTAGGCATGGCCCGGGAACACTGAAGAATAATAATGATAATAATAAAAAGAAGCCACTAAATTCGTACCGGTACGAATTACAAGAGTCTTGGTGGTACGATATGCGTGACAGACAGTATGCCAGAACAAAGATTGCAGCCAAACTAACATTTTTGCATAAAATAATTTAACTGCAACATTTTCTGATTAAAGCTAAGGTTTCACAGTTTTATAAAAGGCGTTTTTGGTTTCAGTATTTGTATTGTAACGTTTAGTATAAAAAAAGATAACATGTATCAAAAGTGATAACAAATATTGCTAAAATTTACTTCGGCTCACCTTGTAACCGTCTTTTTCTTTTCTGCCATTTTGGTTCTTGTGAATTTCATTCCTCCCTTTGAGGAAACGTGCCGCAGTAAAATTGAGTTCCTATAATATGTAGTCGTTTTTTAGGAAAGCTGGTGGTACGAATTTCATAACATGTACTATATCAGTGATTCTCCTATTACATGTAATCTTAAAATATGTTCTTTATACTCATAATAATAATAATAATAATAATAATAGTGAATCATTTACATAGCGCATTCCTCCACCAAATGTGGAGCTCTATGCGCTTAACAACAACAAAAATTAAAAGCAAGAAATTCAACAACAAAAGCAAATAATCGCTCACGCACATGCAAATAGGCATACACATACACCCCCCACCCCCCACCCACACATACACGCACGTACGCACATACACACACACACACACACACACGCACACGCGCACGCGCACGCACACACACACACACACACACACACACACACACACACACACATACACACACACACACACACACACACCACACACACACACACACACACACACACACACGCATGCATGCTGTATGCATATTATGCATCTTTATAATACTCATGTGACTTGTGTAAGTCAAAATGCTGAATGTCGATGGCTCTGTTATTCTGACACCTGAACGAAATTTCTCCGTGAGAGATAATGAAGTGATTTTGAATTTGATTTTGAATTTGAAGAAGAATAAATTTAAGCCAGAGACACCACACCCTATTATATTTCCCTGTTCTCTCGATTATGAAGACTTCCGGATTGTTGGGGTTGGGGTGGGATTGGTCAAAAGCCCTTAGGCTGCAGCACTAAGACTAGAGCCAATCCAAGCTGCAGGCGCTACAGAACGTTACTTCTTAGCAACCCTGCATAGGCCAAAGGATAGCTAAAGGACCAGCCGCACGACATACGAATCGTATCTGAACGCGATTGTGACGATGCGAGTCCCGAATCACGTGAAACTCATGTATTGGGTCGACTTGAGTATAGTGAGCGAAAAATAGCAGAATTATTTTTAGACGGAAGAAATTTCACGTGATTCGTAAAGCCGGCGACAGACTATGTGACTGCCTCATGTGACTCGATCAGGTCGTGACGTTTCACCTCATTTGCATACCATCCTGCTTGATCAGTCGGGCCCAGTCAGGTGACAGGGCCGAAAAGGGCGGGTTCTAAATTTCACTGATCGAGTCAGATGGCTTGTGACCTCTTCTGTGCGGGAAACAAAATTTGGTGTACGTCACGACCTGATCGAGTCATATGAGGCAGTCGCATAGTCTGTCTCCAGCTTAACCCACATCGTCCAACAAACTCGCATCGCATTCAGATGCAATTCGCACGTGTGTGTCTGGCCCTTAAAGGGGAACCAGGTGTATACATCAATCACAGTGGGCCATGATGCATCGTGTGTACATGGTGCAGATAAGTTAACCTGGGACGGTATTCATGTCGAGATAGCATGAGACTTAGCATGATGCTAACTTAGAAGCTCTTCCAATGTCCTATAGGATTTAATAGGACTTTTGGAAGAGTTTCTAAGTTAGCATCATGCTAAGTCTCATGCTATCTCAACGTGAATACAGGCCCTGGATTTAATAGGACTTTTGGAAGAGCTTCTAAGTTAGCATGATGCTAAGTCTCATGCTATCTCAACGTGAATACAGGCCCTGCACTATAAGCCTACGCGCAATGTGTGTGTGTGTGTGTGAGGCCACTGGTCGGTATCTGGGTATCAAGGGCCAGCTAAAATCGCACGACTGTACGATACGATTCGATCACGCGATCTCGAAACGCGAATCACATGTTGTTCGTGGAGACCGCGCGATCGAATCGTATCGTACAGTCGTACGATTTTAGTGCACGTGTGTCTGGCCCTTCTGTCACCAGCAATTTAGCAGATGCCTCTCTTCTTTAGCTTACGCATTTCTGGTGGTATCCGGATCGAGGCTCCAGTAATTAACCGACACTGCTCCTCCGAAATCGGAGTGTGGCTGCCTACGTGGCGGGGGGTCATCAAAAACGGTCACACGCGTAATGCTCTCATGAAAATCGAATGAAAATCTGTTTAACGTCCTCCGGTCTGGAACAGACACATATGGGACATGAGTAGATATAAATATGGGGAAGACGGGGTAAAAAGCGCATGGGCGGGTAAGAAGCTCACCCCAATTATCTCATGAAATGAAGCAAATGTCAGTCAAATTTGCCCATGAGACGAATTGCCACATTAACGCTCGTCTCATGGGCAAAATGAGACTGAAATTTGCTTCATTTCATGAGATAATTGGGGTGGGCTTCTTACCCGCCCATGCGCTTTTTACCCCGTCTTCCCCTATGGTGGGAACGATGCTGGAGGCAATGCCCGGAGGAAGTGCAACACCAGTAAAGTCCCGAATTTTTAGCAATGCAGATAAGTGTAACATAATGTTGCCACATGTATGCTCTCATCCCTAGCTGGTGCATTTTGTACCGTAGTGTTCTCATCCCTAGCTGGTGCATTTTGTACCGTAGTGTTCTCATCCCTAGCTGGTGCATTTTGTACCGTAGTGTTCTCATCCCTAGCTGGTGCATTTTGTACCGTAGTGTTTCTCATCCCTAGCTGGTGCGTTTTGTACCGTAGTGTTCTCATCCCTAGCTGGTGCATTTTGTACCGTAGTGTTCTCATCCCTAGCTGGTGCATTTTGTACCGTAGTGCTCTCATCCCTAGCTGGTGCATTTTGTACCGTAGTGTTCTCATCCCTAGCTGGTGCATTTTGTACCGTAGTGTTCTCATCCCTAGCTGGTGCATTTTGTACCGTAGTGTTCTCATCCCTAGCTGGTGCATTTTTGTACCGTAGTGTTTCTCATCCCTAGCTGGTGCATTTTTGTACCGTAGTGTTCTCATCCCTAGCTGGTGCGTTTTGTACCGTAGTGTTCTCATCCCTAGCTGGTGCATTTTGTACCGTAGTGTTTCTCATCCCTAGCTGGTGCGTTTTGTACCGTAGTGTTCTCATCCCTAGCTGGTGCATTTTGTACCGTAGTGTTCTCATCCCTAGCTGGTGCATTTTGTACCGTAGTGTTCTCATCCCTAGCTGGTGCATTTTGTACCGTAGTGTTCTCATCCCTAGCTGGTGCGTTTTGTACCGTAGTGTTCAAGGGTGCGCTCGGCTGTTGGGACGGTCCCTGGAGTCTTTTAGCCAGGGTACGACGACATCAGCAACAGCAATCGACACTGGCCTCAAGTTGGGGCCCCCAAGTAAAGTAAGAGATGTACACTGTTTGGTGTTTGGGTATTTGGGCATATTATTCTGGTCACAGAGATTTCACTTATCTATGTGAAATTCGGGTTGCTCCCACTTGGAGAGCGCGTCGCCGCAAGCGCAGCAGCGCTTTTTTTTTTTTGGGGTGTGGGGGGGGGGGGGGCGGTAAAGAGGAGGCGGGGCTTGGAAAGAAAACCTAGCTATCAGTTTGGTCATACCAGGCAGCGGGATTTCTTCCTGCTCTTACCGACTTTTTACTGCAGTTGGAGTTTTACTTGCGTGAAGCGCACGAGTAACATTACTAGCTTTAAAAAAAACCCACCATCCGAAAGACTCGACGTTCAGTTCGAATTTCCCGTCGAACTAGAAAGAAAGGGCAAGGCCGGGGCGATGGCACGGGTTAGTCCTTTGTGAAAGAGTATGACTCTCCGGCTAAAAGGGCTTTAACTTTAACCCTTCCCGTACCCCGTGGGTGTGTTTGCACCCATACTTTTACTTTTTCTTCATATTTTCAAAACCGTTCATTGAAAATTATTGAAATTGTATGACTTTGTCAAAGAAAGATTCGAGCATGCGCACTCCAAAACATCCAGCATTTTTGGTTGAAAAACAAGCGAGTAACTAAACAACAAAGTCGTCGTTTAACACTGGCTCTAGTTAGGGGACGTACACATATATTACGCGGAAGTTCCGTAAATAAGTAAAAGAAAGAAGGAAACAATAAGCGCACGCGTTTCCGGGTTCACATTTGACGCGTAAGTTCCGTACGTACGTCGGAAAACCCTAAATAGTAAGGGGAAGAAGGCCGTGTGCACACATAAGCGGAGATTCCGTGCGGAAATCCCATGCGCAATCCATAGATAAGTGAAACAAAGAAGGGAAAATATTTGCGCACGTGTGGTTTTCCGTAAACTTTTAACTTATTTAGGGTTTTCGTACTTAAAATGTGAACCCGGCCTAAGATCAAGAAAGAAGGATAAAAGTGTACGCATATAAGGGAAAATCGGACACGTGCGCAAATCTTTTCCCTTCTTTGTTTCACTTATTTATGGATTGCGCACGGGTTTCCGCATGGAATATCCGCTTATGTGTGTACACTGCCATACGCGGAAGTTTCGTGCGGAAACCCCGTACATAAGTACAAGAAAGAAAGAAACAATAAGCGCACACGTTTCCGTGCAGAAAGTCATGCGCTTATTTTTTCTTCTTTCTTCCCCCCCCCCCCTTTTTTTCTTCTCTCTTAATATATGTGTACGCTCCATTAGTGCTGCAGCCAAGAGGATTAGTTGGCCTTTGGGGACCTTCCACAACGCTAACTGTCCTTAACTCATTTTAGTCAAGAGAATGGGGATATACCCTGGGAAAGGAATATCCACTACAAAAATAAGTCCGACCCAGCCCTCTGAAATAGCTACCTAGCCTTCTCTGCTATCAGGGAACCGTTCACAGCGGTTCCGTCCCACACAAAACCAAGCTATGGTGAAAGGTGGCAGAGTGGTTAAGACGTTCGCCCTGCCAAATGTAATGCGTGACTGCAACGTGAGTGACCCGGGTTCGAATCCCGGCCTCGGCCTTTCTTTCTAGTTTGACAGGAAAATCGAACTGAACGTCCAGTCCTTCGGTTGGGGACTTAAAGCTAGTCTGACCCGTGCGCTTTACGCACGTAAAAATCCCACGGCTGTTGAAAGTCGGTAAGAGCAGGGAGAAATCCCGCTGCCTGGTATGGCCAAATTGAAAGGTAGGTTTTCCAAGTGTGCCCCCCCCCCTCCTCACCATGTGCCCCCCCCCCCCAATTGTTTTTTTGGGGGGGTGGGCTGCACTTGTGGCGACGCGCTCTCCGGGTGAGAGAAGCCCGAATTTCATAGAGATAAGTCTCTGCGACTATAATATGCCAAATACCAAAAAAACAAAACAAATAAAAGACTGATTCTAGAAATCTTAGATAAAACCTGCACCAAGCATTTGTTTGTAAACAAATATTTTGGCTGTATGTTCTTCATTGTACTTTTAATATATTTCTTCCATCAGATTTATGGTAAAAACTTATGTTTTTGTTGAGCAGTATGATGCAACATATTTTAGTAGGAAATATACTTGTATAAAACACTTAGTATCGCAAACATAAATAAAATTGCCCTTGAGTGAAAGTCTAGCCATATGCACTGAATACAACTAATTTAGTCACATAGGGTAAGACGGGGTAAAAAGCCCACGTGCGGGTAAGAAGCCCATGCCAATTATCTCATGAAAGAAAGCAAATTTCAGTCAAATTTGCCCATGAGACGAATATTAAACATTAACACTCGTCTCATGGGCAAAATCTGACTGAAATGCTTTATTTCATGAGATTGGGCTTTGCCACGAGTATTTCACTATGACTATAATTGCCCGAGCAGTTGGCTGACCTCTCTAATTCAACTCGCCTCAGTGAAATTCAAGGTCACCGCTTTCTATTGGCACCCCCGCCAATGGGCTTTTTACCCCGTCTTAACCTACTACAACATACTCTTGAGTGTTATTTACGAAAAGTGACTTATGGTAAACTAAAGTTGGCTTTAACAAAAAAAATATGAAAATATAGATAAACTAATTAATGTTCCTCCCGAAACAGCTGTGCATTGTCAGATACGACTTAAAGATCCACCACGTCACGTGTCAAAATCACGGTTTTCACTCTTATAGCTGGTAAGAAATCTTACAGATACACCGACCCACCACGATTAAGTCCCTTGGTTTTTTCTGGGTAGCTGTGACCCACATACAAATGCCCCCAACTTGAAATTGAGGCTTCTCTTTAAAACGATGTTTCGTTTTCAATTTGGGGGCATTTGTATGGGAGGATAACCTGGTCAAAACAAGATCTCCTACCAGCTATAAGATGGAAAACACGTGAAACCCGTGATTTTGACACGTCGTGATCTGGTGGATCTTTAAGAAATCTTCCTAGCATAAGAGGGAATGTGACGTGGGGGGTCTTTAAGGACATGTACACATTTGATCCGCAATCCGCAAGTTCCGTACGGAAACCCTATTCACTTATAAATAAGAAATAAACGGATGGGAATACGGATGAGGTTCCGCGTCCCCTTATTTTTTTTTTTTTTTTTTTTATAAAAGCGAATGGGGTTTTCCGTACAGAATTTGCCAATCGCGGATCTAAATGTTCACAGGGCCTA
>CM065701.1:21683275-21693275 GCA_017654935.2 Phymorhynchus buccinoides
AAACTGTTTGTATCAAGTCCAGGCACTCCCCGTGGGGATACCGGGGGGTCTTTTGTACAACTAGTTCCCCCACCTTCTGGAAGTTCTGTGCTTGTATTTTCCTCTAATTCAGTCATTCTCTTTGACTCTGCCTTTTTTACCTTCGCTTACTGTCATTTGCTGTCTTTCTATCTCACTGGTCCATTCTCCTGCCTTTTTTTTCTTCTTCTATAAATTCTTACAAAGATTTCTTCAGCTCGAAGTCGGACATGCTGGGCCTAACTATCTTTTTTTAGTTAGGCGCATAACGGCAGCATGACGCATCTACGCTCATATGACAGGAACGTGTCTGAGCGAACAAAGAAGAAGAAGAAGAAGAAGTCCAGGCACCTCTGAGATATGCCGACGCGCCTTGTGTTACGTCCCTTCTCGCAGGGGTTTCATTTTTAGCCCCATTCTCCCAGGACAGGCATTCAGTGCATGCGTCTTTTACATTTTTTACGCTTCTGGGGTGGCGGGTTGGGGGGGGGGGGGGGTTGCCACCCAGACCCTACCCTCCCCCCTCCCCCCAACCGATCCATTGAAACCAACCCCCCTTCTTCACCAACAGATTACTGAACCGCCCCTAGTGGTGATTGTATGGGTTTGTTTTAGACAATTGTTTCCTTGTTCGTTCTCAGTATAGTTGTAGTTTTGATCCATCAGAGAGGAGTGTGGGTGGGCAGAGTATCACTCTATGAGGTTATAATAATTATATTTGTCAGCACACCTTCTACCACAACTACTGTATAGACTACTTTGGAAAGGAACTGAAATATGTAAAAAGATGCTTTTGAGAGAGAGAGAGAGAGAGAGAGAGAGAGAGAGAGAGAGAGAGAGAGAGAGAGAGAGAGAGAGAGAGAGAGAGAGAGAGAGAACACAGAACATTAACTGTTTTAATGTCATTGGCTTACATAGCTTAGATGGCATGGGGTTGCGCATAGAACAACAAATCAATTAAGGAGTGAAAAGGGGAAATCAAAACAAAATAATGTCTATCTCGACTATCCAATCATAATTATATCAATCAAGCAGAGAGAGAGAGAGAGAGAGAGAGAGAGAGAGAGAGAGAGAGAGAGAGAGGAGAGAGAGGGAGAGAGAGAGAGAGAGAGAGAGAGAGAGAGAGAGAGAGAGAGAGAGAGAGAGGGGGGGGGGGGGGGGAGAGATGAACACTGAACGTTGTAATGTCTTTACTTCAAAAACGTTGATGATAAGGGAGTAATCATGTACTGGGCTAAAATTAGTTTTAATTTCTGGAGCACACAAACAAATATAGGACGAGCAAATTGTTGTAATCTTTTATAGCTTGGAATCTGCTTTAAATGCCCGAAAACATCGGAACGATAGCTTGATTATTAAACTTTAAAAAACATATTACCAATGTTGTGTGTGAGTTGCATGCCTTTTGTTTGGAGTCACCCTGTAACATGCAGTTGTTTGGGTGAAAATCACAACTGTTCCGCCAGACTAAACTTCGAAGGGCAGGTGAAGACGGGGTAAAAAGCCCATGGGCGGGTAAGAAGTCCATGCCAATTATCTCATGAAATGAAACAAATTTCAGTCAAATTTTGCCCATGACACGAACGCTAAACATTAACACTCGTCTCATGGGCAAAATGTGACTGAAATTTGCTTCATTTCAAGAGATAATTGGCATGGGCTTCTTACCCGCCCATGGGCTTTTTACCCCGTCTTACCCTGGGTCTATATGCCAGGCGATGCCACACAAACGCAACGAAGAAGGTTTATAGTACATTCTGGCAAATGCCCTCCATATTTTGATCTTTGGTAGTTGGTATATTCTAGTCACAGAGACTTATCTATGTGAAATTCGGGCTGCTCTCCTCTGGAGAGCGCGTCGCCGCAAGTGCAGCGCCTACCCGTTTTATTTGGGGGGGGGGGGCACAGGGTGAGGAGGGTGTGTGGGCACACTTGGAAAACCTAGCTATCAATTTGGCCATACCAGGCAGAGGGATTTCTCCCTGCTCTTACCGACTTTCAACTGCCGTGGGATTTTTACGTGCGTAAAGCTCACGGGTCAGACTAGCTTTAAGTCCCCATCCGAAGGACTCGACGTTCAGTTCGATTTTCCTGTCAAACTAGAAAGAAAGGGCGAGGCCGGGATTCGAACCCGGGTCACTCACGCTGCAGTCACGCATTTCATTTGGCAGGCGAACGTCTTAGCCACTCTGCCACCTTTCTCCCTAATAATACCACTCTGCCCACCTTTCTCCTTGATAATATGTGATACATTATGGCATACCATTCTTGATCATTTCATGTTTCTACATATCTGTATTCTCAATAATTTATTTCACTTGCTCTTTCATGAAAGGGTGTGTAAAATAAGAGAGAGAGAGAGAGAGAGAGAGAGAGAGAGAGAGAGAGAGAGAGAGAGAGAGAGAGAGAGAGAGAGAGAGAGAGAGAGAGGGGGGGGGGAGGAGAGAGAGAGGAGAGAGAGAGAGAGAGAGAGAGAGAGAGAGAGAGAGAGAGAGAGAGAGAGAGAGAGAGAGAGAGACTCGCTGGAATGTGATTGTATCTGACTTAAGTGCATCTTTCAACTGGTGCTTTCTAACCAAACGAGTTCATTCACCACAGAGAGAGAAAGGAGAAAGAAACAGAAACGAAATAGATAATAAGCAATGGAGGAAAGGATAGGTGAAGAATTAGAGAAAAGACAGGATGGGTGGAAGAGGAAAGATAAGAGAAGGTAGATTAAAAAAAAGTGTGTGTGTGTGTGTGGGGGGGGGGGGGGGGGGGATGAAGAACGAACAAGAGCACACACTCGCGCAAACACACATACACTACACACATACACACACACACACACACACACACACACACACACACACACACACACACACACACATACACACACACACACACACACACACACACACACACACACACACACACACACACACACACACACACACACACACACACACACACATACCACACACCCACACACACCAGAGAGAGAGAGAGAGAGAGAGAGAGAGAGAGAGAGAGAGAGAGAGAGAGAGAGAGAGAGAGAGAGAGAGAGAGAGAGAGAGAGAGAGAGAGAGAGAGAGAGAGAGAGAGAGAGAGAGAGAGAGAGAGAGAGAGAGAGAGAGAGAGCGAACGAACGAACGAACGAACGAACGAACGAACGAAATGTTATTTATTCAGGGTAATGAGATAAGCTAATTAGTCACAGCTTTTTTCACTCAGCCCTGAGGCAAACAACAAGAAAGCAACAAACAAATAAAATTAAGAAGAAGAAGGGGGGAAAATAGCAAACTAAGAAAAGCAACAATCATAAAAAAAAGAACATTATTAACATATATATACATTACCAGCAACAGTAAGGGGGGGTGGGGAATGGGGAGTTTGAAAAAGGATACTGTTAAATGTGGCTATATCGAGAAAACAGGTGATTCTAGCGAAGAATGATTATGACAACATAATTCATACATTGAAATTGGTAAACATAGTAACAAAACAGTATTCTTTTCCTGAAGACAACAAACCCTTAGAACTTGATCAGCTGCCAAGAAAGCTTCTTTAAAGAGAGAGAGAGAGAGAGAGAGAGAGAGAGAGAGAGAGAGAGAGAGAGAGAGAGAGATGAGAGAGAGAGAGAGAGACAGAGAGACAGAGAGACAGAGAGACAAGACAGAGAGAGAGAGAGAGTTTGTTTGTCAATCAGCCAGTTATCTGCTTGTATTGTTCCCACCTCTCTCTCTCTCTCTCTCTCTCTCTCTCTCTCTCTCTCTCTCTCTCTCTCTCTCTCTCTCTCTCTCTCTCTCTTCTCTCTCTCTCTCTCAGTTTCTCTATCCGTCTGTCCGTCTCTCTCTCTCTCTCTCTCTCTCTCTCTCTCTCTCTCTCTCTCTCTCTCTCTCTCTCTCTCTCTCTCTCTCTCTCTCTCTCTCTCATACCCCATCCCTATTCATAAGTGTACAGGAAGTATACAAAGAATTATGTGAGTTAAAACAGTCTAGTTCCAGGGGATTGGATGGTTTGGACAGTAGAATCCTAAAGATGTCAGCACCGATCATTTCAGAACATATTACATATATTTATAACTTATGCATAGATATATATTACTTCTCAAAAAAGTTTAAGGAGCTAAAATACTTCCTATTTATAAATCTGGAGATACAAATGACCCATCAAATTACAGGCCCATATCGTTGCTCTCTGCACTGTCTAAGCCTCTTGAGAAGCATATTAAATATAGCCTGATCACTCATTTTAATAAGTACAATTTATTCCACCCTAATCAAAACGGCGGCTTTCGTGAAAACCATTCCTGTCATACTATGCTTTCAAATATCATTGACGAATGGCACTTAAACATAAATAACGAATTACTAACTGGTTCTGTATTTGTAGATTTCGCCTTTGATACTATTGATCATTCACTTCTCTGTGCTAAGCTCTATGCCTATGGTTTAACTCCCGGCACCATTGAATTCTTGTCATCATTTCTAAACAACAGGAGACAGCTGGTTTTTCAAAACTCCTCAAATTCTACCTTCATGCCTGTCCTATATGGAATCCCCCAAGGCTCTGTTTTAGGCCCCGTTTTATTTTCAATTTATATAAATGACCTTCCATTACATTTACAAAATACCTGTGAACTCTTCGCTGATGACACAACTCTTCACTCTTAACACAAAGACCTGAGCCAACTTCGTTCAACCTTACAGAACGACCTTGATAAGCTTACAAATTGGACTAGTGCTAACCATATGGCCATTCACCCTATCAAAACTAAATGCATGTTAGTTACCACCCGACAAAAGAGAGAGATATTAGAATCATGTACATTAAATTTCAAAATCAGTAACAAGGCTCTAGAACAAGTGGATTCCTATAAAGTTCTTGGACTGACCATTGACAATAATTTAACCTGGTCCATTCATATTGCTGAACTTTGCAAAAATATATCTAGAAAGGTTTTCCAACTGAACAGAATTAAGCACTTTCTTGACCAGCATACACGCAAGGTCTTCTTCTATGCATACATACAGCCAGATATTGATTATGCATCGACGTGCTTGGACATGGCTAGTGGTAATTCTTTGAAACCACTGAAAAGTTTATACCGACGTTCCTTAAAGCTGATTCTCCTCAAATCTTCTTCCCTCATAACAAATGACTATAAAAATCTAGATATTCTCCCTTTTGATCAGAAATGTCGTTTAAATAAAGCCGTTTTCATGTATAAAATTACCAACAACCATACCCCATCCTATCTGCTAGCCAGGTTCCAGCACATCACTGTTCGTAATAAAAGCGCTATTTTTATTCCACGCCCGCGAACAAACCTCTTTATGTCTTCCCTTATTTATTCGGGTGCAACATTATGGAACTGACTGTCTGAAAAATAAATCAACTTTACATGCTTTTAAAAAAGCATATCACAAACAATTAATGCATCAAATATAATTAGTTATACATAGTTTCGATATAACATATATTAAAAACTACTTTAAAATTTTAGTATGAGTTCTAATATGCTACATATAATATAATCATGTATGTGTCTATCATTGATGCAAGATGGTATGCCACACACGTGTAACGTGTGTTTGTATGTGTGTGTGTGTGTGTGTGTGTCTGTGTGTGTGTGTGTGTGTGTATGTATGTGTGAGTGCGTGTGTGTATGTGATTGTAAGTGCGTGCGTGCGCACGCGCGCGCGCGTGTGTGTGTGTGTGTGTGTGTGTGTGCGTGTGCGTGCGTGTGCGTGTGTGCGCGTGGGTGTGTATGTGTGTGTATTGTGTGTGTGTGTGTGTGTGTGTGTGTGTGCGTGTGTGCGTGTGCGTGTGCGTGTGTGCGTGCGTGCGTGTGCGTGTGCGTGCGTGTGCGTGCGTGTGCGTGTGCGTGCGTGTGTATGTGTGTGTGTGTGTGTGTGTGTGTGTGTGTGTGTGTGTGTGTGTGTGTGTGTGTGTGTGTGTGTGTGTGTGTGTGTGTGTGTGTGTGTGTGTGTGTGTGCGTGTGCGTGCGTGTGCGTGTGTGCGAGTGCGTGCGTGTGTGTGTGTTCGTGTGTATGTGTATATGTTCGAGTGTATGTGTGGTTATGTCTGACCATTCTGAGTACAAGTACGTATATGAGCCTGTATGTATGTGTGTGTATGTGTGTTTCGGTGTGTACCTGTAAGTGAATGGGTGGGGATGGGCAAGGGTTGTGGATATTTTTATATTTTTTTAAATTTACATTTTCCCCCTGATTTACTGCTTTGCTTCTTGATTTCTGTTCTTTTCATGTATTTGTTCATGAGGGCACGGTGTAAAAAAGCCCACTATGCTTATCTGTTTACCCTCAATAAAAAAAATTCGAGTTCGAGTTCGAGTTCTCTCTCTCTCTCTCTCTCTCTCTCTCTCTCTCTCTCTCTCTCTCTCTCTCTCTCTCTCTCTCTCTCTCTCTCTCTCTCTCTCTCTCTCTCTCTCTCTCTCTCTCTCTCTCTCTCTCTCTCTCTTGTATCTCACCTCCAGTGATATGGGCCAAAGGCCTAATCAGAAAACAATTTGTTCATTTTGTTCATTTGTTCATTTGTTCTCTCTCTCTCTGTTTATTTCTCTCTGTGTGTTTATTTCTCTCTGTCACTGTATTTGTCTCTCTCTCTCTCTCTCTCTCTCTCTCTCTCTCTCTCTCTCTCTCTCTCTCTCTCTCTCTCTCTCTCTCTCTCTCTCTCTCTCTCTCTCTCTCTCTCTCTCTCTCTCTCTCTCTCTCTCTCTCTCTCTCTCTCTCTCTCATGTTGGCCATCAACGTCAACAGCCCCTAACACTCTCCTCACTTGAAGGCGCGAACACTGCCAAGTTGTTCGCACCTTTCGTTTCGTTTCCACACTTTTGCCTCGTTTGTTTTGCCATAGAACTTAACGCCACATTTTCCTCCCTGCTTTTTTTACACGCTTTTTTGCCGCATTCGTTCTGCCATAGATCGACCCATTTATCGCCACGTTTGCGCTTATTCGTTATTTCCATAGAACGCTACATTTCTCTTCGTTGTTGTTACTTTTGCTTCATTCGTTTTGCCATAGAATGCTTCAATTATTACACTAGTTTTTATAAAATATTATATCCTCACCAAGTTCTGTATCATTTTCCATTCTACTTTCCATTTATTATTTAGATTGATCTACCAGAAAAAGGCAGCAATTTTGCTTATTTTCATATTTTTGTCTCAATCATTTTCCATAGAACAACACACCAATTACTCATTTTATCCATTTTGTTGTTGTTGCTCTTTTGTTATACTGTAGAAAGGGAACAAATGGACGTCAACTTATAGTTCGACTTTTGCCCAGAAAAAAAAAACCATGGTTCATGTTGATTATCCATGGTCAAAATCACGGGTTTCACGTGCTTTCCCTTTTATAGCTGATACGAAATCTTGTTTTGACCAGGTTTGACTCCCATACAAATGCCCCCAAATTCGAAACGAAACATCATTTTAAAGAGCAGCATCAATTTTAATTTGGGGGCATTTGCATGTGGGTCGCAGCTACTCAGAAAAAAACCCCCAAGGGACTTAATCGCGGTGGGTCAGTGTGTCTTTACGAGTCCTCCCGTGGGGATGTCGGGGCGGGGACGGGGTGGGTGGTGGGCTGGGGAGGTCTTTATTACAAATAGTTCCCCCGCCTTCTGGAAGTCCTGTGCTTGTAACTTTTTTGTTCTAATCTGTCACTCTCTTTGACTCTGCTTATTCCTGTTGCTTATTGAGTTATTGTCATCTACCATCTTTCTGCTTTACTGGTCCATTCTCCTGCCTTTTTGTTTCTTCAAGGAACTCTTACAAAGAATTTCTTTAGCCGAAGAAAACTGAAAATAAGAGCACAGAAAACTTTCTTACCAAGATCAATTCATCTGTTGAACTCTTAATGCACTGCAATGAGTGATTGTTTTGCTGAGCAGCCTGTCCATCTCCTTGGGATTGAATTTGTATTCGTATTCGTCCAGTTTGTTAACTACAATATTGCAGTGTTATTAGTTATTAGTTTATATTCTTTAATTGTTGATAAATGTGTTTATTGTTGTGGTTTTTTTGTTGATAAATGTGTTTATTGTTGTTGTTTTTCTTATGTGCACCTGGCTGCAATTTCTCAGTTATGAGATAATAAAGATGATTTGATTTGATTTGATTTGATTTGACATGCTGGGCCTAACTACTTCTTAGGCGCATAACGGCAGCATAACGCATCTGCGCTCATTTGACAGGAAACTGTCTGATCGATCGAAGAAAAAGTAGAGGAACCGTTAGAGAATGCAAACTGAGCAATCTCTCCCCCCCCCCCCCTCTCTCTCCCTCTCTCTCTCTCTCTCTCTCTCTCTCTCTCTCTCTCCTCCTCTCTCCTCTCCTCTCTCTCTCCCCCCCCCTCCTCTCTCTCTCATCATCTGTTTGTCTATCTGCCTGTCTTGGCCTATCTTTGTCTCTCTTGCTGTCTGTCTGTCTGTCCATCTCTTTGTCTCTATCTGCCTATTTCTCTGCATGCCTGTCTGTCCGTCTGTCGTGTCTTTCTCCCTGTATGGTCATCCTCTCTCTCTCTCTCTCTCTCTCTCTCTCTCTCTCTCTCTCTCTCTCTCTCTCTCTCTCTCTCTCTCTCTCTCTCTCTCTCTCTCCCCACTCCATCATTATAGCATTATTTATAATAGGCCGTGTAGACAAGAATGTCAGGAATGCCCTTTGTACTTAGAGTGCACCTATCAGCGATACTTCCTAAAAGGAGTTCATTCATCAGACCTGAGAGAGAGAGAGAGAGAGAGAGAGAGAGAGAGAGAGAGAGAGAGAGAGAGAGAGAGAGAGAGAGAGAGAGAGAGAGAGAGAGAGAGAGAGATTCAAACAATTTTAATGAATAGACCTTCTGCCCGTATCATAGGGAGGCTGGGGAGGGGGTGGGGTGGGGGAGCTCCCATGACTTGGATCAGTAACTGAGAGTACAGTTTACATGGCCCAGATATTGTGTTCATCTTTATTAGTGGCTTCTGCTTTCAACTTTGTTTATCTTTAGTACTGTGTTATTTTTCCCTACAAGTTTTATATCTTTCGTGCTATTTTTTCTTCATGACTGGGTTATTGTTGTATTTGTTATCTTTACAACTTCTTTGCTATGCAAATTAAGTGGTCCAATTTTCCCTTATTTATTGTTCTTTTGATCTAATCAATACGGTTTTTCGTCACGTATGTTCTAGCTTTGTTATTGTTTATCTAAAAATTCCCAAAATATTATTTTATTGATTTTATTGGTATTGATTGTTTGATATGTACCGCAATGCTATATTTTTTTTAATTATTGGTGCACACTCGTTTTTGTTTGCAGACGGACCGAAACAAGACGGACCGAAACAAGCAAATAGACAGACAGACAGACAGACAGACAGACACAAATAAAGTCATTGGTCAAGACGGGGTAAAAAGCCCATGGGCGGGTAAGAAGCCCATGCCAATTATCTCATGAAATGAAGCAAATTGCAGTCACATTTTGCCCATGAGACGAGTGTTAATGTTTAGCATTCGTCTCAACACAAATTTGACTAAAATTTGCTTTATTTCATGAGATAATTGGCATGAGCTTCTTACCCGCCCATGGGCTTTTTACCCCGTCTTCACCCTTTAGTCTGGTGGAAGTAGAAACACAGGCTACACGAAGGGGAAATATTTGACAAACATAAAAACGAAGGAAATTGCCACTTTAGATATCACCAAGGACACGCAGTAGAAATTGCTATAGTAAGCTCCTTGATATCACTCAGTTTGTTGTAAACGTTACGTTCGGTCACCTGTTGGGTGTTCTCCAAGAGTTCTCTCCCTTTGTCTCTCTCTCTCTCTCTCTCTCTCTCTCTCTCTCTCTCTCTCTCTCTCTCTCTCTCCAGGGCTGGGTGGAAAAAAGCTGTCATTGCTAATCTCATGTTCCCTGGTTAAATACAATTGCGTTTTCGTTTTCGTTTTCTCTCTCTCTCTCTCTCTCTCTCTCTCTCTCTCTCTGTCTCTCTGTG
>CM065701.1:21698275-21722774 GCA_017654935.2 Phymorhynchus buccinoides
CCCCCAAAAAAAGAAACTTAGTAACAACGAAAACAAGGTCGAAGGTCACGAAATGAACAGCACGTGTGGCGCATGCGCACAGCCAAGTAGTTGTCAGTTGCCAATCAGTCAATCACTTTTGTCTGCCCGACTGTTCTTTCAATCGGATTAACTGCTTATTTGTGCGTTTGTTTGTTCGAGAGTTAATTGTTTGTTTGATTGTCTGTTTGTTAATTGGGTGAACTTGCCAGCATTTCTGAAGGCGTCAATGATTCTGTTTAAAAGGGCACCCTGACGGATGAGTTTTTGTTAGTAAGAAACACGTCTAGATCACCAGGAAAACACCCTTTACAGAGATTGCAACGCTCACTTCGCTCTGGTTTCCTAGAAATCAAACCGTCAAATCGGCGATTCCTCCTTGGCGGAGGTGCTGGAAGTCAAATTCTTTCACCCAAAGAGAAAGCGTGTGCCGTCTCTTTTCTAATGGCCGCCAAATCCTTTGCACGAAATTTTCGCAATACGTTTTTTTTTAAATTCTTTTAATTTTATAGTTTATCTAAAGCAGTTTCGCTCACAACAAAGGAAATAGCTCCAATTTTTTTTGTTTTTTTACTGCACTACAAAAAAAGAAAGAAAACGCTTCAACCACAATGAGTGACCTCCCACCCACCCCATCCTAAATGGCTACTCTCTCCGGTATCTCCGCCAAGGAGGAATCGCCGTTTTGACGGTTTGATTTCTAGGAAACCAGAGCAAAGTGAGTGTTCCGATCCTTGAAAAGGCTGTCTTTCTGGTGATCTCGACGTGTTTCTTGCAAAACCTCATCCGTCAGGGTGCCACCTTTAATACAACAAACAGTGCTATGAAAATTGGATTTATCATTTGGATATTACACGCGGGAGTTATGACTATTTAGTCCCCGAGCCGAAGGTTCGGGGAGCTATTGTTTTTGACTGGTCCGTCCGTCCGGTGTCCATCCGGTGTCCGTCCGGATATTCGTCCGTTTTTCTCAAAAAACTATTGGTATACTAGTTTGCCAAGATGCAAGCTATCCACTGATGTATTTAGTTTTACATTAAGGTCAAGGTCGCGCCAGTTACGGGGTTCAAACCCCGAAACACATAATCGCTAATATCTCACGAAGTTTTGCATGTATTTCAATGCAGTTTTTTTCACATTTCTTGTTTGTTTTGTAGTTTGTTGAATGTGTTTCTTTCTCATTTCACGGTGGTGGTTATAGTTAGCAGTGTGTGTGTGTGTGTGTGTGTTGTTGTTGTTGTTGTTGTTCTTTAATTTAACATCTTTTCACTTAAAAGTGATATTAGACATGAAAGGGTGTGTGTGAGTGTGCGCGCGCGGATATATGCATGTGTATCTGTGTGTGCTTAAAGTGCATATTTGTATTTACATTAGGGGATATATATATATATGCTAAATCAAAACAGTTTAAACAAAAAGAAGGACCGATTCAAAATAAGGGCAATAATATAGAATGTGTGTTGTACAATTATCAATAGCACCGCATACACATTGAAGATGTTTTTATAAATTTAGTTTTAAAAGCATTTAGCTTAAGGCAATAAAGTCTGATAGGGCCGATTCAAAATAAGGGCAATAATATAGAATGTGTGTTGTTGCACAATTATCAATAGCACCGCATACACATTGAAGATTTTTTATGAATTTAGTTTTAAAAGCAGTAGTGAAACAAACTTTTTACGGAGTCTTGGATGTTTGTGTGTGTGTGTGTGTGTGTGTGTGTGTGTGTGTGTGTGTGTGTGTGTGTGTGTGTGTGTGTGTGTGTGTGTGTGTGTGTGTGTGTGTGTGTGTCGTGTGTGTGTGTGTGTGATACTGAAAAACGCCCCCCCCCCACACACACACACAGCTTAAAAAAATCTACTGTACATTCTCATGTGTTCTTGAGTTCAGTTAATAACTGCTAGCCTATATTTACAGCAAAAAGCTCGAGCAACAAGTCTGTGCTCATATTTACAGCCAACATTCCTCGACGCGGCAAAAACACAAACACAAAAACCCTCAACAAGAACACAAGACTTTACTTCTAGATAGTTTTAGTTGCAGTTTTCCAGAAATAGCCAGAAAATGACAGGCAGATCTAGCGCTATTATCCTGCAAAACGCTGGCAGGTTATAACAGTTTAATTACCTACAGTCTGTTGAGGAGAGAGAGAGAGAGAGAGAGAGAGAGAGAGAGAGAGAGAGAGAGAGAGAGAGAGAGAGAGAGAGAGAGAGAGAGAGAGAGAGAGAGAGAGAGAACACTGAAGTGACTCTGAAAGATTCTATGCATAGGCCATTGGTCCATGTTACTCGGGATGGCTAAAAAAAAAGTGGGTTAATTTTAATTAATTTTACAGTATATGCACACGCACAGATATATTTGGAGAGAGAGAGGGAAGGAGAGCGAGCGAGAGAGAGAGAGAGAGAGAGAGGGGGGGGGGTAATGAGAGAGAGAGATAGAGAGTAGATGAGGGCAGGAAGAAAATGAGAAAGACGATCGAAGACAAGAGTAATAGATAGACAGGCAGACAAAAGGATAGTAAGACGAGCACAGTCAAACACACACACACACACGTTTAAAAAAAAAAAAAAGGAGAGAGAGAGAGAGAGAGAGAGAGAGAGAGAGAGAGAGGGGGTTTGTTTTACACACTGAAAAATGCATGTATGTTTGCTTATTCAATGTCCATCTTTAAAATAAAATTTTGACTTGACTTGACACACACACATCGTCACAAACACACACTCTAGCATTGTTAAACACTTTCTAAGGGACAAAAATACCCTTCGTCCAGTTCTTCCAACGCTTTTTACCCCCCCCCCCTCCTGCTCTTGGAGACCCCCCCCCCATCCTCCATTTCCACCCCCTCCTTTCTCCCCCCCCCTTCTGATTTTGCTGACCTTGCATTAATAGGGATCCCTGCGTTTCATTATCCGATCTACAAGGTTAACTGTCCATTATTTTCACTGTCTGTCTGTCAGTCTATTTTTTGGGGGGCCAGAATCTCTCTCCCTCTCTTTCTCACTCTCAAAAAACAAACTCAAACTCTCTTTCCCTTTTCCCGCCTCCAAGCCCTCTCTCCCCATCACCTTCTTCCTGTATTAGTCTTGTACATTGATGATGTATATAGTGCTGTGTTATGTTATTTCTGGATATTTACTTTTCTTGAGTGCTTTGTATTATTATTATTTCTTACGCACGCTTCATTTTTTGGTGCCCCAAGTGGGTATGAAATAAAACATTTGCCTTGCCTTGCCTTGGAAACGTGGTGCATTGTTATGGGCCAACACTGGATGTGTGAAATCTTTTTTTTTTAAACTGCTTCTCCGCCTATCAGCATGCCTCACTCTTCCCCTCTCCCTTCCTCCGTGTCTCTCCGTCTTTCTCTGTCTGTCTGCCTGTCTCTCTCTGTGTGATTTATTTCGTTTTCTATGGCATGTAGCTACTTGCTTGGGAAAAATCGGAATCTTCCCGGGAAAATTCAGAATTTCCCCAAGGCTGGGAAGATTCGGAATCTTCCCAGCCTTGGGAAAATTCGGAATCTTCCCGGGAAAAATCAGAATTCCGATTTTTCCCGGGAAGATTCCGAATTTTCCCGTGACATATATATATGATTTGTTAACCATTGTTTAGCCTCAGGGCTGAGTGTAAAAAAGCAGTTATGCTTATCTTATAGCCCTGATTGAACCAAATTTCGTTCGTTCGTTCTCTCACTCTCTCTCTTATTAGTCCCCGAGCCGAAGGTTCGGGGAGCTATTGTTTCTGTCTGATCCGTCCGTGCCTCCGGCGTGCCTCCGTCCGTCCGGCTATTCGTCCGTTTTTCTAAAAAAACTATTTAGTCTATCATCATCAAATTTGGTATACTAGTTTGCCAAGATGCAAGCTATGCACTGATGTATTTAGTTTTACATTAAGGTCAAGGTCGCGCCAGTTACGGGGTTCAAACCCCAAAACACATAATCGCTAATATCTCGCAAAGTTTTGCATGTATTTCAATGCAGGTTTTTTTCCACAACATTTCTTGATGAATGGTCTATAACACAGTTGTCATGAATTTTTCTGTGCGCTCGTGTGCGCATGATCGCGCGCGCTCAAATCACGGGTCCGAACCCTAAGGCTATATATCAAAAACTATTCGGTTTCGTGTTGTTTTCATGCGTTTTTATGTAGTTACGTGCTGGTTTGATGCGTTTTTAATGTATGTGTACAGCCGACACATTCCGATTTCGGAGTAGCTCAGCGATGCTGCGAGGGGACTTTGCAGCCGCTCGGAGTTGCACTTGTTCCCTCTGTGTCTGTTTTTCTGTCCGTCACTGTCTATGTCTCTATCTGTCTGTCTTTCTTCCCGTCTCTCTCTTTCTCTGTCTGTCTGTCTGCACCCACCCCCACCCCTCTCTCTCGCCAAAGCGCGCGCGCCCAAAATAGATGTTTGCCTATTATTTGACAAAGGGAAGTAACACTCCGATAGACGGCTCCCCCTTGAGGATGTCAGAAGCGCTCCTTACCTACCATCCTAGATTCCATAGTAGTCATGAGTGCGTCTTAAAGGGCCACCCTGACGGATGAGGTTTTGCAAGAAACACGTCGAGATCACCAGAAAGACAGCCTTTTCAAGGATCGGAAAACTCACTTTGCTCTGGTTTCCTAGAAATCAAAACGGCGATTCCTCCTTGGCGGAGATACCGGAGAGATAAGCCATTTTGGATGGGGTGGGTGGAGGTCACTGATTGTGGTTGAAGCTTTTTTTTTTGAAATGCAGTAAAACAAAAAATTGGAGCTATTTTCTTTGTTGTGAGCGAAACTATCAAATTTAAAAAAAACGATCGTCAAGACGCTAAATCACCAACCGCGCGGCAGCGTTTTCGGCTCCAGTGACCTTGACCTTTGACCCATGACTTTCATAATCGAACTTGGCCTAGACCTCTCCATTACCTACCCGCATGCAAAAGTTGAGCATCCTAAGTCCATCCGTTCAAACGCTAGAGAGGATACATACAAACATAGTCCGCCTCAGACACGATTGAAAACATTACCAATCCGCTCTCTACGATCGCGGTTGGTAATAAATAAAAAGGCTTGTATTGTGAACATTTCGTGCAAACGATTTGGTCTAAACTCAGGCGGCCATTAAAAAACACAAACACGCACGAAATAATTTGACATCCAGCACCTCCGCCAAGGAGGAATCACCGATTTGACTTCTAGGAAACTAGAGAAAAGGGAGTGTTACGATCTCTGTAAAGGGTGTTTTCCTGGTGATCTCGACGTGTTTCTTACAAAAACTCATCCATCAGGGTGCCCCTTTAAGCAATCAACACGGGAGGTAGTAGTATGTAAAGTAGACCGAACTCCCAAAACGATGGGCAGTTTAGTCTCATTTACACTCTGCTACCCGTGTTAACGTTTTAATTAAGACGTATTCGTGACTACGGTGCCAGATTTGCACAGGACTTTCTAATCCTTGGCACGTGCATTCAACTAACTTGCATGCAACACTGTTGGGGCCAGGCAATTCCCCCCTGGGGAATTCACGTTTATTATTTATGTATTGTATTTTGTATTCATGGATTGTTTATTCATTTGATTATTTGTCATGTTATTCTTGCCATGTCATGATAGGGGCTGTGCCTAAATCATTAACATTTCTGAGTTCTGAGTTCTCTCTCTCTCTCTGTACAGTGTAGAGTGGCACAGTGGTAGCGCGTTCGCCTCGTGTCAAGTAAACCCGAGTTCGAACCTGGGTACAGGGGATTTTTCCTCTCACCTTGCACTAGGCCTTACTGTCTGAACGTAGTCTTTCGGATGAGACGATAAACCGAGGTCTTGTGTGCCCATACACTTAGCATACTTAAACCCAGTAGCAACGAAAAAGTTGTCATTTGGTCAAAATGTACCCCCCCCCCCCCCACACACCAAAATCGCATGCAAAAAAAAAAAAATTGTGTGGCGCGCCTCTGGTTGCGACACGCTCTCCAGGTGGGAGCAACGCGAATTTCACGGAAACGCCTCATACCTAATACTTATGTCTCTCTCTCTCTCTCTCTCTCTCTCTCTCGCACAGCAAATATAGAGTTTTAGTCGTACACATGCTATCTCTCTTATCTGTACTATTTTGTTTTAGAAATGTCTCATCATGTGCCAGTACCAGGCCGGAGGACGTTAAACAATTCTTCATTCACATGTTCTCTCCATAAGTTGCTGATGATGGCAGATCAATTAACAGTTCATAATATTCATATTCTTTTATTGTCTTAAAACAAAATAGGAAATTCGTTGTTCGGCATGCACTTCAAAGCTAAATTAAAAAGACTACAATGATAACCCGATAAGACACGTTCTTACATAAACTAAGATATAAGACAAAAGGCATGTTGGAAAGACATTTGTTTTGTACATGAAAAAGTCCATATCAAATAACAAGGGACAGTTAAAACACGTGTTTAGTACTCTCGCGCACTTTTTGTCCTTATGCGCACATTAGTCTAAAATGGCCCCGTTTCTAATTGTTTGGGGGTATTTATTGCAAGTATTTATTTCATTGCTCGCCATGTTGCATTACCACACAAAATGTGAAGACATTCTAACCACTGGTTCATGATACAGCTCGGACAGGAAGGAAATTTCGGTTCTGCGAGTCTTCTTTGGCGGAGGTTTGCACTGGCGGTTCAAAATTCAGGATCTGAACAGGTTGTGACATGATGATCAAGAATATAATTATATGGGAGACCCTAGGCTTGTTGTAGGTCATGGTATCCGCGAGAGGACAAATGTACGCGAAAGGACTTAACACACGTGTGTCAGTGTGTGTGAGAGAGAGAGAGAGAGAGAGAGAGAATATGAGCTGTCTTTCTCTCTCACACACACACTCTCTCTCTGCACATAAACACGCACGCACGCACACATACATACACACACACATTCCAGAACCCTACCAGGGAAAGTAAAAATATCTCTGCTAGTAAGCTGACAGTAATCCCTGGCTTCTCTTTTCTAGTTAACGCACAGACCCCAACGCTCATCTCAAGGGCATGCCACACTGCATACGATCCGCTATCAATGCGATGCGATCGTGACCACGCGAGTCACCATTCACGTGCGATTCATGTCAGTATTGGGTCAACTTGAGTACATAGAGCGAAAGTCGTAGAACTATTTTTAGACTGAGGTATTTCACGTGAATCGACTCGTCACAATCGCATCGCATCGACTTGTATGTAGTGTAGCATGCCCTTTTGGTCTACCCACCTGCGCTAAAAAACCACCACCAACAACCCCGTAGCCAATCTGAGAGTTTCAGCCAGTCATAAACGGAGTTTACCTGTATACATACAATCAGCTACCTGTTAGAGCGGTGTACGGTTCGCGTAAACTATGTACAGACAGACATCTGTGGTACATCTGTACATGTAGTTGGCACAGATTCTGTCTTATGTGCTGCTCGCGCGCGCGTGTGTGTGTGTGCGTGCGCGCGCGCGCTCGCTCGCACGTGTGTGTGTGTGTTTGTTCGTTCTTTAATTTAACGTCTATCCACCTTACAGTGATCTTAGACCAAAAAAAGTATGCGTGTGTATGATTATATGCAAATGTCCGTTTGATGGGGTATGGGTGTGTGTGTGTGTGTGTGTAGGAGGTATGTTAGTCTATGCATGCATAATACATTTACATTAATAAAATAATGGAGTGAGGGGTATGCGATTCTGAGTACATGTATGAATTAGTCACTGTGTATAGTGAAACGTCAGTGAAATACTTAAAACTTAGAATTATATAAAAACATTTAAATATAACATTATATCGAAACATTTTAAGGAAACAAACAATAAATGAACAATAGCAAACTTCAAAAAAGTTAAGTGAAATAATGGGGAGGGGGGGTGCTGAGTTGTGTTATATCATGAGCGTTACGCTTTCACAATAATAAACGTGAATTATTCCTTTGACAAAAATTGGATTAAAATAATTTGGTATTTGACACTTTGTAGTCTCAGAAGCGTCTGTCAAATTCGGTTTGCTCCCACCTGAAGAGCGCGTCGCAGCCAGAGGCGCGCCACCCATTTTATTTTTGCTTGCATGCGATTTTTGTGTGTGGGGGGGGGGGGGGGGGGGAGAATTTCGACCAAACAACTTTTTCATTGCCACTGGGTTTAACGTGTGCTAAGTGTATGGGCGCACGGGACCTCGGTTTATCGTCTTATCCGAAAGACTCCACGTTCATACCGTAAGGCCTAGTGATGAGTGAGAGGGAAAAAATCCCCTATACCCAGGTTCGAACTCGGGTTTATTGTGTGCGAGGCGAACGCGTTACCTCTCCACTCTACACCTTCTTCGACCCTACACCTAATTGGACACGGGACATTTTGGAATCCGGGAAAATTCGGAATGTTCCCGAGATTGGTAAAATTCGGAATCTTCTCGGGAAAAATCGGAATTCCGAATTTCCCCGGATAGATCTGGTAAAATTCAGAATTCCGAAATTTCACGGGAAAAAATTCCTTAATTTCCCAAGCTTATAGCGAAGTAGTGCGTTTGTTATGGGTACATGTCATTATTTTGTTATTCAGCACAGGATCACAAAAACATCTCTGCCTCTGTGCGTGCATGTGCATACCGCCTCCCTCTCCCTCCAGTGATTAATTTCGATGTCTACAGCATACAGCCACTTGCTTGGGAAAATTCGGAATCTTCGCGAAGTTGGGAAAAATCGGAATCTTCCCGGGAAAAATCGGAATTCCCATTTTCCCCGGAAAGATTCTGAATTTTCCAGGATTCCAAAATTTCCCGTGACATAATGTATGTTATGTAGCGCAATTAGGGCACAGCGAGACACAAAGGACACTACTGGCCATCCACTGCATCCTGGCTCATCTCCAGTCGTCTGGACTACGTCTTGGCACTGGACCCAGATGGGCTGGGACGAGAGAGTGAGGTTGACGACACTGCGCAACTCTCCCTCACTTTAATCCAACTCACGCGCAAGTGATCTTCGACAAACTCCGAGGCGCACCGTATCGAGGCAAAGCATGAGGCACGTAAGATCCGCCTAAACAGTCGCAGCTCTGCAACCCCAACAGATCCGAAAAACCGGTGCTAAACTTTCGCGGTTCGAAAAACCGGTTCGAGTTGCTGTGAACCGGGTTTTGCAACTGCAAACTGAAAGTAAGTTTTTGTTAGAACGCAATCTTTTTGAAAAACAACACCAATTCTCAGCGCAGATTGGGTGTTTGTAAACCGAGAGTAGCTGTTTCTAGTTTGTAGTGGTGTATGGCTTTGACTTTGACTGAGTGTTGAGTCGAGTGCGTGTGTCATGTCATGTTTCTTTATTGTGTGTGTGTGTGTGTATGTGCGCGCGTGAATAATCTGACAAAGCATGCTTGCATAGGTGAAACTAGTGATGAGAGTACTGGTTTAAAGAACCGGTTCGGTAAAACCAGTTCGAAGAGGGAAAACCGGTTCAAAACCGGTTCGGATTTTTGAACCGGTTCTAAACTCCAGTCATCATCCCTCGGGACGGACGAAGGAACCATGTTATGTAGTCTATGTACGTAAGCCAGTCACTATTGTCCGAATATGACAGCCAAATAGCAGAGGAGGCAGCTGCTAAACCTGCTATCTGCTGGGCTAAAACTTACCCGTAATGGTAGATATTCCTTGCCCAGAGTACATCACCACTCTCTCTCGGCCAAAGGGTCTTGGAGACAACTCTGGGGTTAGGGAAAGTACCCCCCAAAAAAACACACCCCCACTAACCAACCCCTTTGGCTGCAGTACTAAGTTAGGAGCCAGCGCACACGCCCCCTAGTTAGTCATGGTATTCCACAGAACACTGATACCATGATATTCCAATACTGTTGAAAATCATTTTATGGTACAGCTCTCCCGTGGGGATACCGGGGGGTCTTCCGTACAAAGTTCCCACATCTTCTGGAAGTTCTGTGCTTGTAACTTCCTCTAATCTGTCTCTTTGACTGCCCTTTTCCTTGCTTTGTGCCATCTACTATCTTTCTGACTTTTTGGCCCATTGTCCTGCCTTTTTTTCTTCAAAAAAGAAAATCGTCCGTATAGTTTTCTCCTTTGAGCTCCTCCGAAATCAGAATGTGTCGGCTGAATGCAGCAAGACCACCAGAGAAAACTGGAAAACGGACACATACGTGCCCATTATGGCCTGGGAACGTAGAAGAAGATTTAAGATTAAGATTAAAATTATATCCCCGTCGACAGCAAACCGGGCCATGTCAGGGCCGTCACCACGTTACATCTCACCACGTATTAAAAGGAGACAAAGAAGAAGGTACAGCTCTATTTATTATTGTGCCTGCTACAGGGTAATGTGAACCTGTGATAAAAGCCATTTTGAATAACCACTTAGTCAAAACTATTGTTAACAGTCAACACACGGCATACTCTTACATGTAGAACATATCACTTTTTTAAAAGAAAAACATATCTGCTTTTTTTTGTACGGCGAGTTCTCAGAGTTCTGCTAGTCACCCAATTTTTTCACTGATTAATGTAAGGACCATAAACAATCAGAATCGCCCCAAACAAACAAAACATTGCTCATAGATAGTCCTATTTAAAACACGATTCGAAGTAGTATTGAAGCTTAGCTGATGCGACTTCACATCCGACAAGGCCACGCGCCGCACACTCCACATCTGTTATCGCCACGCGACTTGAGGTGGGAAGTGACGAGTGTGGTGAGAAAGAGCACATGGCTTTTCCGGAGTCCTGAAGTACGGTGTATTGCCATCTACAGTCAACCGCCCCCCCCCCCCCCCCAACTCTTACGCCACCCCACCCACCCCCCCTCCCCTCCCCCCTGCTGTTGTCTACACATCTTTCCTTTGTCAACAAGTCGACAGTTTTCCACTTGACGATGCCCTTGAGTTTGGCCTTTCAGGTAAAACACCACTACATAGTTGATAAGAGATAAGCCAACATCAATCCACTTGGTTCCTTTTGCTCGAATGGCTTTTATCATCTGGTGGACATTTAGCCCGTAATAGGGGGCCAACAGTAACACGAGAGCCGTACGATATATTTTCTAGTCATGGAAAACCATGGTACTGGCGTGACTCTAACGAAGGAGCGTTCAGTGCTGCAGCCCAAGGAATTGGTTGGCCTTTAGTTGGGGAACCTTCCGCAACGCCAGCTTTCTTCAAATCCCTTTGGCCGAAAGAGTGGGGATGTTACCCTGGGTAAAACATCTACGCTGTAAACAAATTCTAACCCAACCTGCCGGGATCAGCATCTGCCCCCCCCCCCCCCCCCCCCCCCCCCCTTTGCTGTCTGGCAGTCATGGTCTGAAACGACCGACAGATATCAACCACTTGACTACCTGTAAATGTAATGGGGGACTACCTGCCTGCCAACAGCCAGCTTACCTATGCAGTAAAAGGTCTATCACTATCAGCTGCCCACTTACTCCCATGGCTCTGGGTTCTCAATTCAAAGGAGGTAGTTAAGTGTCCATGGCTTTTGTTCTATCGCTTACTTCGTGTAGAGGGGCACAGTGGTAACGCGTTCGCCTCGTGTCAAGTAAACGTTAAACTCTTAGAGTTCGAACCTGGGTACAGGGGATTTTCCCTCTCACTTTGCAATAGGCCATACGGTCTGAATGTGGAGTCTTTCGGATGAGACGATAAACCGAGGTCCCGTGTGCCCATGCACTTAGCACACGTTACACCCAGTGGCAACGAAACAGTTGTCATTTGGTCAAACTTTGCCCCCACCCCCTTTCCTTCACTAGTCACAAAAAATCGCATGCAAAAAAAAGAAAAGGGTGGCGCGCCTCTGGTTGCGATGCGTTCTCCAGGTGGGAGCAACCCGAATTTCACAGATGCCTCGGTGACTATAAAGTACCTAATAATACTTCTTCTTCTGCGTTCCCGGGCCATAATGGGTAAGGTACAGTTTTCAGTCGTCTCCCAGCTGCGTACAGCCGACACATTCTGATTTCGGAGGAGCTCAAAGGAACAAAATCGTTGGTAAGATTTTTTTAAAGGCAGGAGAATGGGCCACTAAGTCAGAAAGATAGCAGATGATAGAAAGCCAAGGGAAATGTCAGTGATGTCCAGTTAGGCAGCTAGAAAACCACTTTTGTGTGCATCCCTTTCAAAAAATAAACCGAGACTTGGGTTCAGGTTTACGCCGGGTTCACATTAGACGCGTAAGTTCCGTACGGAAAACCCTAAATAAGTGGAAGAAAGAAGGATCAAAGTTTACGCATATAGGGGAAATTCGGACACGTGCGCAAAATCTTTTCCCTTCTTTGCTTCACTTATTTATGGATTGCGCACGGGTTTCCGCACGGAATCTCCGCTTATGTGTGTACACGGCCGAAGGGTTATGTTTACGGTTAGAGATCGTGTTGGTGGAAGGGATATGCTTTATTTTTTTAGGAGGGGGGGGGAGGGGGTCATCAACACGTGGGCAAAACGACACGTCATTAGGGAGCACAGTAACACGGGGACGCGACACGTGAACACAATGGCACGCAGTCCTAGGGTTTTTCCCCGAGTAAGGCAGTTGCCTCACTGCTACAACCGGGCCTACTCGACAAGATAGCGTACATGTTTTTAAAAAATAATCTACCAGCACTGAAATGACAAAATTTGAAGTGGTTCTGTGCAGCGGTTTACAAAATACTACGCAAGCTTGAACGACTGCATGTCCCGTGGGGGAATCTTTTTATACAAATAGTTCTCTCACCCTCTGGAGGTTCTCTGCTAATAGCTTCCACTAATGTATTACTCTTCGCTGCCTTTTCATATTCTTACTATCATTGTTTTTAGCATCGTTGGCCCATTCTCCTGCCTTTTCCCCCTTAACTATTCCAAATAATTGTCTCCTTTGAACTTCAAAGTTGGAATGTGGCATCTGAATGCAGCAGAGAGACCTCTGAAAACCGGACACATACACATAGGTGTAGAGTGGCACAGAGGTTCGCTTCAGTCAAGTAAACCCGAGTTCGAACCTGGGTACAGGGGATTTTTCCTCTCACCTTGCACTAGGCCTCACAGTCTGAACGTGGAGTCTTTTGGATGATGCGATAAACCGAGGTCCCGTGTGCCCAAGGACTTAGCACACGTTAATCCCAGTGGCAACGAAAAAGTTGTCATTTGGTCAAACATTACTCCCCCCCCCCCCCTTCCTTCCTTATCAGTCACACAAAAATCGCATGCAAACAAATAAATTGGGTGGTGCGCCTCTGGCTGCGACGCGCTCTCCAGGTGGGAACCCGAATTTCACAGAGACGAATATGTGACTATACAGTACCTATCTTGCGCATTATGGTCATATGGCCCGCGGACGCTGAAGAAAAAGGATTGCAAATCCCGCCGCTTCACAAGGAGACAAAAGGCTACTTAGATTTCCAATGAACTAGACTAGTGGCAAGGGTACAGGTGCTGTGTACACGGGCATGTGCGTTTTGTGTATGTGTCAACATTTCTTATATTTTATGCTTATTGCGTAATTTAAAATAACTTTAAATTGTAAAAAAGAACAATCACACACACACACGCGCGCAGGCAGGCATTAATATCCAGACTCGCACACGTGCGCACATACAATCATACGCACACAAATAAGTGAACACATCAGTCAGAGAGAGAGAGAGAGGGGGAGAGGGAGAGGGAGAGAGAGAGAGAGAGAGAATCATTTAATGTGAATTCGGCTAATACATCATGAATGAAAACGATGAACTTTCCACGTGTCGTCGAGTGTAAACAACAAAAAGTATCAAAATCTATGGGAAGTGTTGGCATGTTTACAACATCGACTAGGAACTTCACTACATTGAAACACTGAGTTCAGAAATACAAGAACAAGCATTTAGAAATTATTTGGCCATACAAGTACCCAACTGATGCAGAATCAACATAGTCATGGGGAGCCATTTTGATTAGAAGCCGAAAACAGAACTTAATAAATTCAGCCAAGGGTTATTTGTTTATAATTTGATTTTGAAATTCGCTTCAGAGAGAGAGAGAGAGAGAGAGAGAGACAGAGAGAGAGAGAGAGAGAGAGAGAGAGAGAGAGAGAGAGAGAGAGAGAGAGAGAGAGAGAGAGAGAGAGAGAGAGAGAGAGAGAGAGACTTTGATTTGAGAGAAAGAGTGGACAGAGAGGAGGAAGGATATGGACAGGCTGACAATATAGATGTCCATGTTGCTGCTTTTTTCCACTGAAGAGATCTTGGTTTCTTCACTGAAGAGATGATGATGTCGGTTTCAGATGTCGATTTCTTCACTGAAGAGATGTCGATGATGTCGGTTTCAGATGTCGGATATTCTTCACTGAAGAGATGCCGATGTCGGTTACAGATGTCGATTTCTTCACTGAACACATCTCGATTATGTTGGTTTAGTCACTGAAGAGATGCCAATGATGTCGGTTTCTTCACAGTAGAATCGTTATTGTCGCTGCTGGTTTCTTCTCTGCAAACTCGTCTTCTGTGATGGCTGTTCTGCAAGCTGTTTGTTCCGGTGGCTCGCGTCTTTTTCGCTGTAGTCCTCGTTTCCTGTAAAGTAAGTGAAATCAGAATGAAAATGTAAAGATACTATACTAGTGACCCCCAAAAAATGAAGGGCCGCATTTTCTCAAGGACACAAAATAAAGATGGCTGATTCCAATAATTTCACAATTGGAAGATAATTCAATTATTCGAGTACTAAAATCTCAAGTTTGATTGTTTTCGTGGGATTTCAATAGCTCAACAAAACAATGCATCCCCAATTGTGAAAATCACAAATGTGTGGCTGCTCAAAATGTGCCAAAATTGGGCGTGTCAACTATTGTCGGTAAGGCAAACACATTTAAACGATTTTTCATGAACCCCCTAATTTGTCAAAGAAGCCCGGAGGAATTGCTGATTACCATCTAAAGCTTATTGCTGCTTGAATGTGCACACCCATTTTGACACGTTTTGAGTAGTCATGCTTTGTGACTTTAACTTGGGTGGTGCGTTAATACTCGTGCTATTTCTTCAACACTAAGGAGACGAATCTAATGAAGTTATAGGACATGAAGTACGGATAATTGAAGTTAATATGCATACAAATTGAAATAATTTTAATTCAAATTAAAAAACAACTTCATTGTCCAATAAAGGACAAGTTTAAAATGGGAAGTTTTCTTTTGCAACACATGCAGCAGATTAAAATAAATACATTAAATCAAATATAAAAAACAACAACACACAAATGCCCACAGATCAAAGTTACACAACATAATTTTCACTGCATCCATCCTCCAACAGTTTTACCCTCACAGTCCCTCATAGACATCAAACAATTTCACACACACACACACACACACTGAACTGGACTGGAACCAATTTATTGTCAGATTAACTATAAAAGCTGTACTTACAATGAAAAAAATAAGTAAAACAAAAACGATGAAATCCAAAAGATAAAGAAATTATACAAAAATTAAATTTTAAAAAAAACACACCTCTCCCCCCCCCCTCTCTCTCTCTCTTACCAACTCTCTTTCACTCATCTTAATCACCCTATCTTAATCCATAGCACATTTGTGCAATTACTTAATAATACCTACATATTCACACATTCACAAACTATCACACTATCTTTCTGCACCCCCACCCCCTCCTCTTCTCTCTCTCATTAGGAACAAATAATTAACAATTTCTCTAATCAATAAAATGACGCTCTAAATTTAAAAATACTACACACACGCACACACGCACGCACGCACGCACGCACGCACACGCTCACACACACACAAGATGAAGAAAGTATTCAAGAGGATCACGAGCCTGGGCGAGTGGATGGGAGGGACGGTTAATCGGTGACTGTCACAGGAACTATTGATTTACTTCGCTCCCATACTGCGTACTTCACTGGGCAGATTTGGACTGTCCTATATACCCACTTATGTCATCTCCAAGAAAAACGAACGATGTATTTTCTTCAAGGAGTTCTGGCCAGTTAGTCGTTCATAGTCCTGTCAACAGCTATGGGTCATATCAAAACTGTCACCACGTAAAAAAAAAAGCTGCCTCAAACTATCCAACCAAGTCGGGTAAAAATGGTTGTTTCCACAGTGTTCCCTTTTTAAGACAGTTAGTAGAAATCACAAATTATGCAAAATTTGGTCGGATGAAACCCTTCCCACTGGACGGAAGGAATTGGCGACCACCATTTATTTCCAACTCACTCAGGCAGTAGTGGGAATACAGCCAATGCTTGCTGATAATGACGACGGCATACGGCCACAAGTAGCTGAGTAGAGTTCACAAATAAAAGTTATTTCAACTAAAAAGGTTGGATAGTGTGAGGCGGCTTTAAGGTTCATTGAACCGCGCATAGCAAACACACATCAATGTATCCTCCTACAAACGTTCATGTCATAACTACATTGCACAAAAAGTATGGTAGATTATTTAATACATACCCACCTATGTCAACAGCTGTCAGGAAATCCACAGCTCAGCCAGATTCAGTACCCTACAATGTCGGCAGGTTCTTTATTCATTACAAACACACCCACCTATGTCAACAGCTGGTAAGGAAATCCACAGCTCAGCCAGACTCAGTACCGTCAAAGACACTGAAAAGAAAAGACTAACATCCGGTCTCTTTTCCCTATATGAGTAGTGAGGACAGAAACACTGGTTATGGCCCTTTTAAACGTGACACATTTAGGTTACATAAGTCTTTTATTCAAACCTGAGAGTTATCTTTTCATGAGTCAGTTATACTTTGGATAGCCGCCATTGTGAATGGTGTAACTACCCCACTAACGATAACTCTATCAGCCCGGCTCGCCGTAACTCTTAAGTAGTCCATCGTACCCTTTTAGAGTCTTTGGTACCGCACAGTGTCGACATGTTCTTTATTCATTACAGACAGACCCACCTATATCATCAGCTGTCAGGAAATCCACAGCTCAGCTAGACTCAGTACCCTACAGTGTCGACAGGTTCTTTATTCATTACAGACAGACCCACCTATATCATCAGCTGTCAGGAAATCCACAGCTCAGCCAGACTCAGTACCCTACAGTGTCGGCAGGTTCTTTATTCATTACAAACACCCACCTATGTCAACAGCTGTCAGGAAATCCACAGCTCAGCTAGACTCAGTACCCTACAGTGTCGACAGGTTCTTTATTCATTACAAACAGACCCACCTATGTCAACAGCTGTCAGGAAATCCACAGCTCAGCCAGACCCAGTACCCTACAGTGTCGACAGGTTCTTTATTCATTACAAACAGACCCACCTATGTCAACAGCTGTCAGGAAATCCACAGCTCAGCCAGACCCAGTACCCTACAGTGTCGACAGGTTCTTTATTCATTACAAACAGACCCACCTATGTCAACAGCTGGTAAGGAAATCCACAGCTCAGCCAGGCAAGGGATGGTTGTGGCTCTGCCTTTCCGCTACTGTCTCAGCGCCCGTGCCTCCAACGGCCTCAGCAGATATGGGGAACTGCTCTTGTGTTGGTAGGGCAGGTGGAAGTCAGAGAGTCTCTAGGTCCCATTGGCACCTTCGGGTGTTTTGTTTTCCATCCTGTGTCTCCAGTGGCCTCCTGTGTAGCTTCTTCCCAGGAGCGACAGGGAGTACTGCCGTTTCCTAAAAATGGCAAATGCAGAATGTTTATATATACTGTTCAAACACTTAATAGTTTAGTTGCATTCTTCTTAAAAAAGAATAGGAATCTTTTTTTAAATAATAGGAAATTGTTAATTTAATTTAAGGGACGATGAAATAATTTCAATTGAAACATCTAATATCCTTTCATCCGTTTAATCTTGTGGGTAAGCGTCTGTTATGGATTTAACCTCGTTTCCGCTTTTGTACTTATTATGTGCGCTGTCTAATGACTATTTGAAATATGCTTTTCTGCTTACGCTTTGCACTTTTACAGTCTTGCTCATTTGCTTGCTCATTTTCTTCATATTATTTTCATCGATGCACAAAATGTTGATAATTGCACAGGAACACTTTATATTTTGCTACAACCATAACTGGTTTCTTCTCTTCATTTCTTAACTCTTCTAGCACCGTGGGCGAATGTATTCGCTCATGACATCACTCTACACTTCTACCAAATGCAAAGACACTCACTGCCAAGCACCCTGCCATGTGTTCGTCCATTTTTAAAGCTTATGTCACCGTTTCTTACGTTAAACTAAAACGCATGCGCCCTCGAAAATATAGTTACTCCCCTCTTGTTGGTTGAGATGCAACGGGCAAACAAGAATGTCAAAAAATACATGGCACTCAAATCTCTATCTCCCTCTCTCTCTCCCTAGCCCTCTCTCCCTATCTCCCCCCCCCCTCTCTCTCTCTCTCTCTCTCTCTCTCTCTCTCTCTCTCTCTCTCTCTCTCTCTGTGTCTCTGGTTTCCTTTCTTTCCTTTTACTTGCCTTCAGTCAGAAATGAAGCCTGTGGTCGTTCCAGTTTTGCACATCCATAGTGCATCGTCCGTGTTTCTAAACTTCCTTCAGGTCATTTTCAGTTTGCATATATCATGGTAAGCCCAGGTTACTGATCTTCCCAGTTCTTTTGGATTTACTACCTTATTAATGTCCCAATTTTCATTTGACATTATTTTCTTATATTGGACGGACGGGGGGGGGGGGGGGGGGGGGCGGCGAGGGGAGGGTTATTACTTTGAGCCATGTCCACTGAGCAGAGAGAGAGAGATGTCCTGCTCGCAAACCAAGGAACATTCATTTCACGTGCATCCTCTTTACCAAAGGACACATATAGGAAGAAATGTGCCGCCAGAAAAGACAACTACGCATAATAAAATGGAAAACAATTGACATAAAGTATCTCTGTGAAACTCTTTGCAAGACAAAATAATTATCCACCCACCAAGGACCACTCATTATCTGACAAGAGTTATCTGTGTGCAACACTCCGACACAAAAAAAGAAAAGAAAATAGAACTACGCATTCCTCAATAAAACACAACACAAAGCAGGCCTAACGAATAACTGGAACATCACATTACGGATACTTCCGGCACCTATCGAAGATTTAGTCACAACTTTTACACCCAGGACACGCTTTCGTTTCCATATAATGGGCGAGACAGACCCCACGGATGGTGATGAGATTAACGTCCAATCGGTCAGAGACCCTTATGGACGGTGCAGACCCCACCCACCGTATTCCAACATGATGCCATGTCAGCAAGCAAGCACACGTACGCACGCACGCGGGCATGTACGCGCGCACACACTGTGACCCAGCCAGTCAGAACCCGTTCAGTGGGTTCTGACGTGATGCTGCGTCAGTGGGTGCTGATTCCAACCGCCACCCACCCCCTTCCCTCTCTGTCTATCTGCGCCAAAGTTTATGGTGTCATGACAAGTCAATGCACGCGAAGGGATTTTGTTTCCATGAAGAGGGATTTGTTTTTGTATTTATTTGCACTTTGAACTTTCGTTTTGCATCAGCTTCCACCCCCCACCCCCCTTACTGCAATGAATAAATAAATAAATGAACAGCCCAAGCGTTTTATCGTCTGAAATCTGCTCTCTCTCTCTCTTCCATCCACCCCCCCCCTCCACACACACACACACACACTAACATAGTGACACACACACAGTGACCCATGCAGAATGACACACGCACGCGCGCGCACACACACACAGAGTGACCCAGCCAGCCAGCCAGCCAGCCTCTCTCTCTCTCTCTCTCTCTCTCTCTCTCTCTCTCTCTCTCTCTCTCTCTCTCTCTCTCTCTCTCTCTCGGACAGATTGGAAGAATAGGCTTGGCCTAATATCTCAATCCTTGAATAATAAAGTTTTTCAGTCTCTAGCAACAACATACCATAAGGCGCTTAATCTTGATGGAATCAAATCAAAGTGCTTTCAAAACAAAAACACCAAGCAGCATTCAGAGGGAAAAAGGAGATATTGCAGATTGCAATCACAGGGGAACAGGTACAGGTGGGTTTGTTTTTAAAGATAGAGGGTGGGTTGGTTGATGACGGGGGGAGAGGGGAAGTGGTTTTAGAGGCAGTACATCCTGAAAAATCAAAAGAATGCCGACCAACAGATGAAAGTTTATACCTATGGATATTATGAAGGGAAAGAGAATATGAAGTTGAACGTGGCGGGCGAGCGGACTTGTACAGATGGTAATACTGTCAGAGAGATAAGAGGAAGCAGCCTGATGGATATAATTAAAACAGAGGGTGCTCAGTTGGTATTCAATTCTATCAATGACTGGTAGCCAGTACAGAGAGTGGAGATTTGCCAAACGGATTTGGAAGTAGCGAGACTGACATACATGTCTGAGTCCGGAAACTGCATTGAGAGAGTATTGTTCAGAGGGACTGTCTCGGCTGAAACAGAGGCCAGTTTGCTGTTTGTGCCTACAAGCATGGCTTCGGCGTTATCGCCATTTTAACTAGACTGTTTTGAATCACCCATGTCAAAGTAGCAGCTGGATACATCCGAAAGAAGGGAATGTAGGTCTTCGGAGAGTGCACCGTTATGGAGTTGCGTGTCATCTGCACAGAAGTGGTGTTTCATGTTGTGCTGGTCAGTGATGTTGGGAACTCCACAAGAAAGCCTAACCTGTCGAGACTGAACGACCATTGGAGAGAACAGACTGAAAGCGACCAGAAAGGTAACAGAAAACCTTGAAAGAGCAGAGCCCACACTTCCGAAAGTATGTTCAAGACGAGATGCAATGTGAGTGGTCTGTGGTATGAAAGGCAGCAGAGAGACCGAGAAGTGTCAGAAGAGAGAGTTGACAGCATCAGATGCGAGTAGAGGTCAGTGACGATTTGAAGAACAGCTGGTTCAGTGCTGTGCACTGGTTACAGGCAGACTGGTAAGGATGGTGGTGATTGTTTGCATAGATATGGCGGACTGGTAAGGATGGTGGATATTGATTGCATAGATATGGCGGACTGGTAAGTTCGATGGAGATTGTTTGCTGTGGTGTAGTTTCAGGCAGACTAGTAAGGATGATGGAGACTGCTTACACAGAGATAACAGCCTGGCAAGGATGATGGAGATTGCATAGAGATGGCAGACTGGTAAGGATGGTGGAGATTGTTTGCATAGAGATGGTAGCCAGGTAAGGATGGCGGAGATGGTTTGCATAGAGATGGCAGACTGGTAAGAATGGTGGAGATTGCTTAGACAGAGATGGCAGACGTAAGGATTATGGAGAGTGTTTGCATAGAGATGGCAGACTGGTAAGGATGGTGGAAATTGTTTACAGAGATAACCGGCAGACTTGTAAGGATGATGGAGATTGTTTGCATAGAGATGGTCATCAGTTGTTTCAGCACAACCTTCTCTAGAAGTGTGGAGAGAAAGGGGAGGTTTGATACAGGTCTGGGGCATTGCCATGATCGTCGATGAGTACACTCCGTCTTTGGCAGGCTGGATCAAGAATTATGTAGGGATGGGGTGGGGTGGGGGTGTTTCGTTAAAAGCTCTACCCTGTGAGCACAAGGGGATTGTTAACCGAGAATCATACTCTGTGGCTAGAGCCTTTGGCGCGCTCTCCTGCCTCGTCCCTCTCCCCCTCTACTCCCTCCCCTATATCTCTCCCTTTCTCTCTCGTTCACACACACACACACACACACACACACACACACACCACACACATTATCTCTCTCTGTCTGTCTCTCTCTCTCTCAGCATTCATTGTGCACAATCTCATTAATCTGATGGATATTACCCTTGCTAAAAGAAAACAAGACAATGTAAAGTAACCCCCTCCCCTCACACATGCACACACACACACACATACTCCTCCCCACTCTCTCCTCTTAAAAACCCTACCCTGTGAGCACAGAGGGATCCCACCCCGGGGCTAGAGCAGTAGAGCATTTCACGCGGCTTTTACCCGCGTTCGATGTACCCGTCATAGGACATGTGGGGTATTTCACTGACATTTTCAGTGGAGACAACAGTAACACCTGTTGCCCCGCCCCGTTCTGTAAGGCAAAGCAGCCTAGATACATCACCAAGAGAAGTACACCATGAGGCTCTCGCCCTCTCTCTCTCTCTCTCTCTCTCTCTCTCTCTCTCTCTCTCTCTCTCTCTCTCTCTCTCTCTCTCTCTCCATCCCTCTCTCTACCTTTATCTCTCTCTCTCTCTCCTTCAGAATGCTATGTCCACATTGTGATTAAAGTGAAGGATATTTTTCTCGCAAAAAAGACAACGTTGTAAAACAACTCTCCCCACATAATCTTATCCTCTCTGTCTCTGTCTCTCTAAGCATGGAATGCGCAGAATCTCATTAATTTGATGGACAGTATTCTTGCTAAAATTGTTATAAAGCAACTCTCTCCTCTCTTTCTCTCTCTCTAAGCATGGAATGCGCAGAATATCATTAATTTGATGGACAGTATTCTTGCTAAAATTGTTATAAAGCAACTCTCTCCTCTCTCTCTCTCTAAGCATGGAATGCGCAGAATATCATTAATTTGATGGACAGTATTGTTGCTAAAATTGTTATAAAGCAACTCTCTCCTCTCTTTCTCCTCTCTCTCCCACCCTCTCTCTCTAAGCATGGAATGCGCAGAATCTCATTAATTTGATGGACAGTATTCTTGCTAAAATTGTTATAAAGCAACTCTCTCCTGTCTTTCTCCTCTGTTTCTCCTCTCTCTCTCCCTCCATTTCTCTCTCTCCCTTTCTCTAAGCATGGAATGCGCAGAATCTCAATTTGATGGACAGTATTCTTGCTAACATTGTTATAAAGCAACTCTCTCTCTCTCTCTCTCTCTCTCTCTCTCTCTCTCTCTCTCTCTTAGCATGGAATGTGCAGAATCTCATTAATTTGATGGACATTATTGTTCTTCCTAAAATTGTTATAAAACAACTATCTCTAGTCTCGCTCTCTCCCTCTCTTTCTCTCTCTCAGCATTCAATGTGCACAGTCTCATTAAATTGATGGACAGCATTCTTGCTCCATCCGAAGGACATTATTTTCGCTAAAAAAAAAGAAAGAAAAACATCTCTCTCTCTCTCTCTCTCTCTCTCTCTCTCTCTCTCTCTCTCTCTCTCTCTCTCTCTCTCTCTCTCTCTTTCAGCATTCAATTTGTACAATCTCATTGCTTTGATGGATATTATTCTTGGCTAAACAAATGTTGTAAAGCATTTATCTCTATCTCTTGTTTTTGTTTTTCTCTCCCCTCTCTACCTCTCTAAGCATTCAATGTGCACAATCTCATTATTAGTCCGTCACCAAAGGTGATCGGACTATTGCGATGGGCTGGTTTGTATATTTTTTTTTTTTTTTTTTGGTTTGTTTTTTGGGGTTTTTTTTGTTCTGTCCCAAGGATATCTCCCGAACCGCTTGACCGAATCGCGTCACATTTTGTGTGAAGGTGTGCCTCCTTAATAGGAAGAACCATTTTGCCGTCGAGACCTTGACCTTGACGTACGACCTTGAAAACCGAAAATCTATTTTTAGCCATATATCGGGCACCGATCAACATAGGATGTTGAAACTTGGTATGAAGGTGGTTTGGCTTATGCCCGTTCTGATGATGGCATACCGATCAAGGTCAAGGTCAAAAAGATCGCTGGAGCCTGAAAATCGGAGGGTCATTTTTTTCTCCTTCTGTCTGTCCCAAGGATATCTTTCGAACGGGTTGACAGAATCACGTCAAATTTTGTGTGCTGGTGTGTCACCATGAGAGGAAGGCATCCGCGCAAACCATATTGCCGTCGTGACCTTGACCTTGGCGTACGACCTTGAAAACCGAAAATCTTTCAGGGGCCATAACTCCCACACCGTTAGTGTTAGAGGCTTCAAATTTGGCATGAAGGTACTTTGGCTTATGCCCGTTCTGATGGTGGCATACCGATCAAGGTCAAGGTCACGATCCGGGCGATCAGTAGGCCTTGCAAGTGGTAGGGGTCTACACATTGGGTTTTAAGCCATATTTTCCACATTGGTACTTGACAGAAGCGCTTCAGAGAGGAGAGAGCGCAAAGAAGGAAATTTCGGTTTTCAAGGTTACACTTCAAGGTCAAGGTCAGCATGGTGATACTTTATGCTCGGATGTTTTCTTCTCTAGAGAGAGAGAGATGGGGGGGGGAGGATGGGTTTTGGTGGGTAGACAGCCAGACAACCGGCCAGACAAGGACCGTTCAGCGGTACCCAGCATGATGCCGGCCCAACCACTGCCTACCCTTGGGTCTGAAGCTTTAGTGCTCTGCCAGCAGCCTTCTGAAGATCTTAGCAGAAGGGCCTGAATGGTTTCTGGAAGTAGGGCGTTCCATTCAACGCCCTGTTGTTTTGTTCTATGCGGTTGGTCCTAAAAAAAATACAGCAAAAGAGCGTCGACCAGCAGTTGAAAGTTTATACTGGACTAGGGATCTGAAGGGAAAAGGGTCTGAAACTGAACGTAACAGGCGAACTGACTGGTACATGGTAATGCGGACGAGGTAGTAGGAGAACAACATGATATTTATAGCAGGGGGTGTTAAGTTTGTATTCAATTCTATCTTTAAAAGACAAGTGCAGAGAGCGTAGAGCTA
>CM065701.1:21723274-21735774 GCA_017654935.2 Phymorhynchus buccinoides
GCGCTTCAGAGAGGAGAGAGCGCAAAGAAGGAAATTTCGGTTTTCAAGGTTACACTTCAAGGTCAAGGTCAGCATGGTGATACTTTATGCTCGGATGTTTTCTTCTCTAGAGAGAGAGAGATGGGGGGGGGGGGAGGATGGGTTTTGGTGGGTAGACAGCCAGACAACCGGCCAGACAAGGACCGTTCAGCGGTACCCAGCATGATGCCGGCCCAACCACTGCCTACCCTTGGATCTGAAGCTTCAGTGCTCTGTCAGCAGCCTTCTGAAGATCTTAGCAGGAGGGGCCTGAATGGTTTCTGGAAGTAGGGCGTTCCATTCAACGCCCTGTTGTTTTGTTCTATGCGGTTGGTCCTAAACAAATACAGCAAAAGAGCGTCGACCAGCAGTTGAAAGTTTATACTGGACTAGGGATCTGAAGGGAAAAGGGTCTGAAACTGAACGTAACAGGCGAACTGACTGGTACATGGTAATGCGGACGAGGTAGTAGGAGAACAACATGATATTTATAGCAGGGGGTGTTAAGTGTGTATTCAATTCTATCTTTAAAAGACAAGTGCAGAGAGCGTAGAGCTAACACGATCAAACCTTTTCTTCCTAAGGACAAGACGAGCTGTTGCATTTTGAATGCGCTATAGACAAAGAGAGAACAGAAATGGATAAGGCGGAAAGAACAGCATCACAAAGTCAAGACAAGATAGGATGAGGGAAATAATAAATATAGCTGTGTCTTCGTCTGATAGGTATTTACGAATTTAGCCAATACAACGGATCTGATGCTAACTGGGTTTCTTCTTATTTTTCCAACTAGAAAGTCATTTTTGACTATTATTACAAATGAAAAGGGCGAAGAGGTCAAAGGAAAAGAAAAGAGACAGAGAGAGAGAGAGAGAGAGAGAGAGAGAGAGAGAGAGGGGGGGTTGGTGGGTAGACAGCCAGACAACCGGCCAGACAAGGACCGTTCAGCGGTACCCAGCATGATGCCGGCCCAACCACTGCCTACCCTTGGATCTGAAGCTTTAGTGCTCTGCCAGCAGCCTTCGGAAGATCTTAGCAGAAGGGGCCTGAATGGTTTCTGGAAGTAGGGCGTTCCATTCAACGCCCTGTTGTTTTGTTCTATGCGGTTGGTCCTAAACAAATACAGAAAAAGAGCATCGACCAGCAGTTGAAAGTTTATACTGGACTAGGGATCTGAAGGGAAATGGGTCTGAAACTGAACGTAACAGGCGAACTGACTGGTACATGGTAATACGGACGAAGTAGTAGGAAAACAGCATGATATTTATAGCAGGGGGTGTTAAGTTTGTATTCAATTCTATCTTTAAAAGACAAGTGCAAAGAGCGTAGAGCTAACACGATCAAACTTTTTCTTCCTAAGGACAAGACGAGCTGTTGCATTTTGAATGCGCTATAGACAAAGAGAGAACAGAACTGGATAAGGCGGAAAAAACAGCACCACAAAGTCAAGACAAGATAGGATGAGGGAAATAATAAATATAGCTGTGGCTTCGTCCGATAGGTATTTACGAATTTAGCCAATACAACGGATCTGATGCTAACAGGGTTTCTTCTTATTCTTCCAACTAGTTAGTCATTTTTGACCATTATTACAAATGAAAAGGGCGAAGAGGTCAAAGGAAAGGAAGAGAGAGAGAGAGAGAGAGAGAGAGAGAGAGAGAGAGAGAGAGAGAGAGAGAGGGAGAGGGAGGGGTAGACAGCCAGACAACCGGCCAGACAAGGACCGTTCAGCGATACCCAGCATGATGCCGGCCCAACCACTGCCTACCCTTGGATCTGAAGCTTTAGTGCTCTGCCAGCAGCCTTCGGAAGATCTTAGCAGAAGGGGCCTGAATGGTTTCTGGAAGTAGAGCGTTCCATTCAACGCCCTGTTGTTGTGTTCTATGCAGTTGGTCCTTACAAAAAACACAGCAAAAGAGCTTCGACTGGCAGTTGAAAGTTTATACAGGTCTAGGGATCTGAAGGGAAAAGGGTCTGAAACTGAACGTAACAGGCGAACTGACTGGTACATGGTAATACTGACGAAACGGTAGGAGAACAGCATGATATTTATAGCAGGGGGTGTTAAGTTTGTGTTCAATTCTACCTTTAGCAGACAATAAGTGCAGAGAGGGGAGAGCTAACACGATCAATCCTTTTCTTCCTATGGACAAGACGAGCTGTTGCATTTTGAATGCGCTGTAGACAAAGAGAGAACAGAAATGGGTAAGGCGGAAAGAATAGCATTACAAAGTCAAGACAAGATAGGATGAGGGAAATAATAAACATAGCTGTGGCTTCGTCCGATAGGTATTTACAAATGTAGCCAATATGATGGATCTGATGCTAACAGGACCGACAGGTCAGAGTCAGGAGATTATGCATAGAAAGTGTGTTGTCCAGAGTGACACATAGGTTCTTAACAGAGTCGGGGAGAGTGATGATGCTGCCAAGTTGGAATGACTCCACTGAGACAGGGGCTACTTTGCTCATTGCAACCGAAGTTTATCTTGAATCATCCATTTGTGGATGTAGGAATAATAGCTGCCAATTTCTGGAAGAATGGAATTTTGATCTCCGTTAGTTGTACTGTTCTGCAGTAGTGTTTCATGTTTTGCTGGTCGATAATATTGGCTAGACGTCATCACCAATAATGAGGACTTAAAGCAATCAGAAATGTAAGAAAAGTGAGAGCTGGTCTGTTAATTCCATTCATGTGTTCAAGACGAGAGAGAGAAAGATAGGGAGGTATATGATATCAAAGGCAGCAGACGAATTAAGAAATGTCAGTAAAGAGATGTTCTGCCAGCATCAAAAGCAATGGGAGTTCATTCACTATCTGAACAAGATCTGTTTCAAATACTGTGGTTAACTCTGTAGGCAGACTGATAAGGATGGATATTGTTTGAAGAGAGATGATTGTTCAGTTGTATCAGAATAGCTTTCTCCAGAACTATGTGATGCAGGTCTGTAGTTGTCTTTTTCAGATTATTGGGATCCAGATTGGGTTTTTTTCCCTTGAGAAAGTGCTTCACAAGAGCAAATATTAAAGCAGAAGGGAAGATGCCTGGCAAGAAAGAATTGACGATGGTGGTGATTGATGGCAGAAGGTGTTAGAAAAGAGAGGGTGGGATGGGATCCAAATCAAAGCATTTTCAACATTTACTTCATGACATCCGAGTCGGTTGACTGTCTCTGATACTAGCTGGAAAGAGAGAAGGGAAACACGATTGAACGATTGGTGCGAGACTGGCAGAAGAGCATAGAGTCAGTTTTAGCACGCAGATCATTGCTTATCTCATAAACTTGGGTAAATAAAATGTCGTTTTGTCCCCCCCCCCTCTCTCTCTCTCTTTCTATGTGGATTTTCCATAATGAATGACTAGCGATACTTGGTTGATGCAGTTAATTGCCTAATATTTCCTGCCTTCCTCGCAGATAACAAAATCACCCATCCCATCCATTTTGACAAAGACCAAAAGACTTCACTTTCAACTGGAACAGCACTGTTTCTTTTCTTATTTTGTTCATAATTATCACCTAACCCAATATCTTTTACGTGATAGAATACATGTTGACAAACATCCGCAAACGTTGCGATTTCGCCTTGAACTACATCACCACAACCTGCCCCCATTTCCTCAACACTGCCCCAATCTGCTGAACCCATATAACAAGTATGAAATAGTGAGGCTAAGAGAGAGAAATGAATAAGGTGAAGGAACTTCTCATAATTCACTCCCTTTTACCAAAGTTATTTATGGCACCTATTCATCTGCAAAGTGAAAGTAGTTACCACAACAATACAGACCCAAGTTCATCCTAATATAATTATATTGTGTTCAGTGTCTCAAAATCTTCCACTGTATCCCCCAGTAAAGCAAACGTTTGCTTACGACCGTAACTTCCAGACCTGTAGCAGAAGAGGCAACTGGTATTCGAGAGAGCTGGGCTGAAATTGTATTTTTAAAACTTGCCCAGGGGACATCCCTACTCCTTGAAATTAAATTCAGGTGTTACAGCATTAAGATCTCAGTGCAGTGAACATGGTCTGATATGTACAAGAACCAGAGGGAGGGGAAGGGGGTAAGTGGAGGGGAGAATGCAAACGCGTTCAGATAATTTTCAGTTTCAATGACTGGTGAAAATCATTGGCAACAAAAAAATTAAAATAAAATAATTAGGACCTGAAAAAACTTCAAAACACTTCAGCCACATTGTAGACTGATGTCTGCAAATCAAATCGAAATATTTACTATTTTTACGTTGTCTTAATATATAAGCCATGTCTGGATAGCTAAAAATATTAATATGTTGTCATGGTGTGAAATGTTTTGTCTTTTTTAATAAATACAAAAATCATCAACCACAATTCATTGAAAATGTGCAGCAGTCAAGAATTAAACAAAATAATTTTAAAACTGTAACAGAGAACGTGTGCAGCAAGAAAATGTGTGCATTCCTACAAGACAGTTTGGTTCTTTTTTTTTATAGCATCTGCGCGCACATTGTATAATGCGCTAAAGGCCTTTTCTGCGAAATGCTAACTGGAATTATTCAATTTCTTCTCCATTACTGCTTAAGGCAAAAGATTGCATTTTTCGCAAATGAAAATACAGTTTGAAATCTTGATCCCATTCAACTGAAGCGTTCATGGTTGTAACTAAATGTGAATATAACCCGGTTGACTTACCTTTCATATGTGAGAAGTCAATGAAATGTACCTGGCCTGGCAGCAGTGACGATTCCTGACGATGGGATGATGGTGACAGGGCTGGGCCAGGGAGGACTGTTGTGGGTCTTCAGCAGTGACGATTCCTGTTGATGGTGGGATGATGGTGATAGGGCTGGGCCACGAGGGACTGTTGAGGGTCTTCAGCAGTGACGATTCCTGTTGCTGGTGGGGTGATGGTGACAGGGCTGGGCCAGGGGGGACTGTTGTGGGTCTTCAGCAGTGACGATTCCTGTTGCTGGTGGGATGATGGTGACAGGGCTGGGCCATGGGGGACTGTTGAGGGTCTTCAGCAGTGACGATTCCTGTTGCTGGTGGGATGATGGTGACAGGGCTGGGCCATGAGGGACTGTTGAGGGTCTTCAGCAGTGACGATTCCTGTTGATGGTGGGATGATGGTGATAGGGCTGGGCCATGGGGGACTGTTGAGGGTCTTCAGCAGTGAAGATTCCTGTTGATGGTGGGATGATGGTGACAGGGCTGGGCCATGGGGGACTGTTGAGGGTCTTCAGCAGTGACGATTCCTGTTGATGGTGGGATGATGGTGACAGGGCTGGGCCAGGGGGGACTGTTGTGGGTCTTCAGCAGTGACGATTCCTGTTGCTGGTGGGATGATGGTGACAGGGCTGGGCCATGAGGGACTGTTGGGGGTCTTCAGCAGTGACGATTCCTGTTGATGGTGGGATGATGGTGATAGGGCTGGGCCAGGGGGGACTGTTGTGGGTCTTCAGCAGTGACGATTCCTGTTGCTGGTGGGGTGATGGTGACAGGGCTGGGCCATGGGGGACTGTTGGGGTCTTCAGCAGTGACGATTCCTGTTCTGGTGGGATGATGGTGACAGGGCTGGGGGGACTGTTGAGGGTCTTCAGCAGTGAAGATTCCTGTTGATGGTGGGACGATGGTGACAGAACTGGGCCATTGGGGACTGCTGAGGGTCTTCAGCAGTGATGATTCCTGTTCTGGTGGGATGATGGTGACAGAGCTGGGCCATTGGGGACTGCTGAGGGTCTTCAGCAGTGATGATTCCTGAGGATGGTGGGATGATGGTGACAGAGCTGGGCCATTGGGGACTGCTGAGGGTCTTCAGCAGTGACGACTCCTGTTCTGGTGGGATGATGGTGACAGGGCTGGGCCATGAGGGACTGTTGATGGTCTTCAGCAGTGACGATTCCTGTAGATGGTGAGATGATGGTGACAGGGCTGGGCCATGAGGGACTGTTGAGGGTCTTCAGCAGTGATGATTCCTGTTGATGGTGAGATGGTGACAGGGCTGGGCCATGAGGGACTGTTGAGGGTCTTCAGCAGTGAAGATTCCTGTTGATGGTGGGTTGATGATGACAGGGCTGGGCCATGAGGGACTGTTGAGGGTCTTCAGCAGTGACGATTCCTGTTGATGGTGAGATGATGGTGACAGGGCTGGGCCATGAGGGACTGTTGAGGGTCTTCAGCAGTGATGATTCCTGTTCTGGTGGGGTGATGGTGACCACAGGACTGAGCCAGTCCTTGTTAACGAGAGCCGAACCTAAACATAAAGAGAAAATTTGGGGCGATATTCACAATTACGCCTGCCAATAACGATAATTTGTAACAGAAAAGGACACAGCCCATTGCTTTTTTCAGTCAACATTATCGTTCTTGGCGGGCGTAATTGTAAATATTGTCAATTTAAAAAAAATCGAAACAAAGTCCAATTCTTAAGCAGAACAAACTCTAAAGCTACATTTGGATTTTTTTTAAAAAGCATTTAGATTGCTTAACTCAATCTTTGAAAAGCATTGACCCTATTTATAAAATTAAAGACAAAAAATCATTATTATGTGAATTAGAACTGTTAAACAAATTTGTAAAATTAACGGGTAAAGCTAGTTGTAATTTAGACACCCCCTTCATGCTTACGACTCTCATCATTCTCAAAGTCTCGGTTCTTTCCGTTACATGACAATGTAATGATGACAATGTCAATAACCTTAGGCTGATCCTAACCCTATCCCTTTTCCCGAGAACAGCAGAATGTTGCTTTTCAGTGAACATTTTCAAAGCGAAAATTTAATACGGGTATCTAAACTACAACCCAGCCAAACCTTAGCCACATTATTGCGGCCATTGTTTCTGCCACTGGAATTAAAAGTAGACCTAACGAAGCACAGGCTGAAACTGTCCACTGAACCTTAGCAATAATTGCTTAAGCCGGTGCCACACACGCGTAAAATCGTATAGGGATGCGATCCGACTGGGCCACGTGAGTCATGATTTACGTGAAATACTTCCGTTTAAAATGATCCTGCTATTTTTGCTCACTATGCATGACCCATTACATGGATATCGCGTGAATCGTGACTCGCATCGTCACAGTCGCATCGCATCCAACTCCGACTCGTATATAGTGTAGCAGGCCCTTAACAGTGACGCCATCAGCTATCACCGGTCGTTTTTCCACACAAAATTCAGAATTCCGGCAGCTCTCGCACTACCATCTGTCCATCTACAACGCTTATAAAGACAATAATATTTTATCGACGCTTAAGACACACATGGCTACACAAACCACTTACCTTTCATTTCAAATGTACAGATGTCAAAAATTCAATATGGCGCGGCAGACGACCACATTGGCCCGTCGTCTTGCAGTCGCACAGTTCAAGAAAAGAAAAAAAACTTCGAGAGGGGAACAGGAAATTAAAAGGAGGCGCGTGCAAGCTTGTGCGCGATTGGTTAAGATAGGACCACATAACACCTTTATCCACACATTTCACGAGTTTTACGCTTGTCATAATTATTCGCTCTTAGCTTTCTCGGTGCATTTTCCGATTCTCTTTCTTTAACTGTCTGACTGTGTTTGTCTTTCTCTCTCTCTTTCGATTTGCGTGTATTTTTTTTCTCTTCTTATTAATTTTAAATATTAATTGATTACTTAGGATCGATAATTTCAACAACAAAAATAGCACGTTAGTGGGCGCGCGCTAGTGGGCGTGTGTGTGTGTGTGTGTCTGCGCGCGCATGTGTGTGCTATTTCGGTTTTTAGTTTTGTTTTTAAATCTTGTCATGCTTGTCATGCTCGGCTGCTTTAGGGTTGGGGTGGGGAGAAAGCGAGAAGGCTTTTACTGTTTTACGCATTTCAGTGGTTGGTGTTAAAGGGGCACCCTGTTGGATGAGGTTTTTTGTCAGAAACACGTCGAGATCACCAGGAAAACACCCTTGACAGAGATTGCAACACTCACTTTGCTCTGGTTTCCTAGAAATCAAACCGTCAAATCGGCGATTCCTCCTTGGCGGAGGTGCTGGAAGTCAAATTCTTTCACCCAAAGAGAAGGCGTGTATCTTTTCGAATGGCCGCCAAATCGCTTGCACGAAATTTTCGCAATACAATTTTTTTTTTTTTTAATATTGTTTTTTTAATACAGTTTATCTAAAGGAGTTTCGCTCACAACAAAGGAAATAGCTCCAATTTTGTTTTACTGCACTACACAAAATGAAACGCTTCAATCACAATCAGTGACCTCCACCCACCCGATCCAAAATGGCTACTCTCTCCGGCATCTCCGCCAAGGAGGAATCGCCGTTTTGACGGATTGATTTCTAGGAAACCAGAGCAAAGTGAGTGTTCCGATCTTTGAATAGGCTATCTTTCTGGTGATCACGATGTGTTTCTTGCAAAAACTCATCCGTCAGGGTCCACCTTTAATAATCAAAACGGCTTAGGCCTATTTCATCATATGTCATAGCATGGCATAGCATTTAGTAGGGGCCTACCATTATATCATATCGAATAATCATATCAATGATCAGATCGTATGGTAGGGCCTAAGCATACCACATGAGATCGAGGTTAATAGGTTTTACTAAGCTTTCACCATTTCTTCTCCTTTATGAATACACAGTGGCTACGGGTACGGTGTTGCTGCAACACTCAGACCATGTTCAGGGATAGCAACTCTTCCTAGTCGAAGTTTTCGTCAACAAAAGCATTTTCTTATTTCGTATATTTAACGCATCTTTGTCACAAATTTTAGCCTTCTTTGTGACACACAAAAAAGATGAAGTAGTGACTGCTGTACTTTTGAAATGAATAGGTAAAACAAGCGCCAAATCGCAATAGTTTGTGGCACGCGGTCTATTTTTACCACTCCAATCATGAGTCACCTCCGCTGGCTTTTCAATAATTTTAATCTGTAAACCAGAATGTTATCTCTGCACCATTTCGTAACTTTTTATATCTTTTGGAAAACATTTAAAACTATGTATCCTACTTATACTCATCAAAAGAAGCACCGCATACTCGTCGTGTCTGTTGTAGTGTCTGTATTACATATGTTTATTATTTTGTACGCTTTTAAAATACATCATTTTAAAGAGCGGCCAGAAGTGTAGCCTCGATTTGAAATGCGACAATTTTGTCAAAATGTGCGACAATTTTGGACCGACAGACCGACCGACAGACCGACCGACCGACAAAGTGAGTTATAGGTTTGTGGCTTGAGCCACAAACAAAAACAAGGTGAAGGGAAAAGTACCTGAGAGGGGGGGCAACCGACGTTTCGTGTCATAAACACTTCGACTGGGAATGCAGGAAAAAGTTGACTGGAAGGCTTTTTTATATTTGAAGTCAGTGAGCACAGTTCAAGACTTGAAAGGGCAGTGGTTGAAAAAGTGTGCAGCACTGGGATGGAAAAGTGATTCCACGGGATCTTTCAGATTTCGTACCAGCTATAAGAGGGAAAACACGTGAAAGCCTTCCAGTCAACTTTTTCCTGCATTCCCAGTCGAAGTGTTTATGACACGAAACGTCGGTTGCCCCCCCTCTCAGGTACTTTTCCTTTCACCTTGTTTTTTTTAACTTCTTTGTGACAGCCAACCAGTTTTCCAACTTCCACGGCGACGGAATTTTTAAATTAAGAAACTGCCAAGTCGACTACCAAGGAAAGGGTTGAGAAAAGCGCAAAGATCGTGCTGCTGATAAGAGTTTTATGTTGCACCTTGCTTTGACATGTGTTAATTTCACTGATTGGTCGAGGCCGGCAAATGAGGGACTTCGAGAGGAAAAGAGAAATCTATTCACTAGTCTTCGAAAGTGTTGCAGTTTTTGAGAGCGGAGTGTTTGTCAGTTCGCTGAGTGTTTGTCAGGTGGCATAACGCTCGAGTGGGGCTAATCCTCTCTATATTCTTAGTTGGGGATAAAGAGAGAGAGAGATAGGGAGGAGTCCAACTCTCTCTCTCTCACTACGCCCAACTAAGAATACAGCGTGATAAGCCCCTAGTGGTTTGACTGCCCCCCTGGCGGTCAAATAATCGCCATAAGTCGACCATTATTAATCACATGTTAGCATTATGGTCCACAAAATACACACGCACAATCTGGCAAAGCACTGCATATCTGACGAATTTGTTTTTCTGTCTGTCTGTCTTCTGTTGGCCGTCCTGGTTAAACTGCGTGTCTTTCTATGAAGGTGGCGGAGTGGCTAAGGACGTTCCACCTGTCAATTTCAGTCATTGCACGAGTGACCCGGGTTCGAATCCGGATCCGGGCCTCGCCCTTTCTTTCAGGGTTCGTACGCCCCTTAAAGAGCCACCCGATCACGTGTCAAAATCACGGGATTCACGTGTTTTTCCTCTTATAACTGGAAAGAAATCTTGTTTTGACCAAATCAGACTCCCATGTAAAGTACCCCAAATTGAAAGCCACAAGTCAGTTTAAAGAGCAGCCTCAATTTGAATATGGGGAAATTCGAATGCGGGTTACAGCGACCCAGAAAAAAACAATGTACGTAACCGTGGCGCGTCACGAGGTCTTTAAGCCCCCCCCCCCCTCCCCCCACGTCACGTGTCACATTTCCCTCTTATGCTTGGAAGGTTTCTTAAAGAGCCACCCGATCACATGTCAAAATATCACGGGATTCACGTGTTTTCCCTCTTATAACTGGAAATAAATCTTGTTTTGACCAAGTCTGACTCCCAAATTGAAAGCAACACATCAGTTTAAAGAACAGCCTCAATTTGAATATGGGGAAATTCGAATGTGGGTCACAGCAACCCCGAAAATCCCAAGAGACGTAACCGTGGCGCATCACGGGGTCTTTCAGATTTCGTACCAGCTATAAGAGGGAAAACACGTGAAAACCATGATTTTGACACGTGACGTGGTGGGTCTTTAAGAACCCTTGAAACCCCTTCCAGTGTAACCGGGGAAATCGAACTTAGCGTCATGTCCTTCGAATGGGGACTTAAAGCAAGTCTGACCAGTGCGCTTACGCACGTACAATTCCCTCGACATGCACAGTTAAAAGTCGATAAGATCAGGGGGAAATCTCGCTGCCTGGTATGTACGTATGTATGTACCAAATTGATAGCTAGTCAATTTGTCTATAGATTAATATCTATAGATTAATAATAGATAGTCCCGAACCCCGAGTCCACCCCTCACAAAAAAGGGTGGCGCTGCACTGCGGCGATGCGCTCTCCAGGTGGGAGCTGCCCAAATTTCACAGAGACACGACTCTGTGGCCAGGAAAAATATACAATAAATAAATAAGTCAATCGTTCGTCATGGTTGTGGGCTAAAGGGCCAGCCACACGTCAGCTAAAATCGCACGACTTTACGATACGATTCGATCACGTGATCTCGAAGCGCGCGAATCACATTTGCTCTTGGAGACCACGTGATCAATTTCTCACTTTTGAGATAATAAAGTATTCTTGAGTCTTGAGTCTTGATCAAATCGTATCGTACAGTCGTACGGTTTTAGTGGACGTGTGGCTGGCCCTTCAAGTAGGCCTACTCACACATAAATGTTGGCAAACCATTGTGGAATAGTGTCTATCCTCCCATTGGTTTGTCTGTCCGTCTGTCTGTCTGTTTCTTGCCTGTCTGTCTGTTCACCTGTCAGTCAATCACGGGTTAGCATTGACGGCCAAGATACACACAAAAAGCACTGGCATGCGCTTTATGTTTTTTCCTTAATGTCTGTCCGTCTGTTTGTCTGTCTGTCTTTCTGTCAGTCAGTTATACATTAACGTTGCTGTCTAGGACACACACACACACACACACACACACACACACACACACACACGGTGACACACACACACACACACACACACACACACACACACACACACACACACACACACACACACAGGCAAAACATCAGTCCTCTATCTGTCTGTTTGTCTGTCTGACTATGCATCTTTCCGTCAACCGCAGATCAGCATGTTATGCCAAGGTAAACCCTACCTTTGGCTTACACACAGACTCTGATAGACCCACTAGCACTATGTCTGTCCTTCCGTCTGTCTGTCTGTCTGTCTGTCTGTCTGTCTCTCAGTCTGTCCATCCGGCCGTGGGTTAGTAGCATATGGGCCAAGGCGCGCGCGCACGCACGCACGCACACACACACGCGCACACGCTGGACAAAACAGACTAATGCTGTGTCAACTACACAGACTAGACAGATGGATTGATAGATGGCTAGGTATGCAGGCAGGTAGATAGGTAGGTGGGTAGGTAAATAGGCAGGTAGGTGGGTGTGTATGTATGTATACCTAGGTTGAAGGGGTCCGGTATGTGTGTTGGTATGTAGGTGCACACGTAAAAAAAGAGAGGGGGGGGGAAGAATGGGGAAAGTTTGTTCATGTGTCCGTTATGCTTGATGGGGGGGGAGAGAGAGAGAGAGAGAGAGAGAGAGAGAGAGAGAGAGAGAGAGAGAGAGAGAGAGAGAGAGAGAGAGATATATGGGGGAGCGAGAGAGAGAGAGAGAGAGAGAGAGAGAGAGAGAGAGAG
>CM065701.1:21738274-21743274 GCA_017654935.2 Phymorhynchus buccinoides
GCCGCTCTTTCTCTCTGCCCTGGCTTTAGAAGTGATGATGACGATGAGGGGCTTGTTTCTACAGTAGTAGTAAAAAACCGGGAGGAAGAATTCCTTCCTTCCCTCCATCCTTCTTCTTCGTCGTCGTCTTCTTCTTCGTCGTCGTCTTCTTCTTCGTCGTCGTCTTCTTCCTCCAAGCCTGCTCAACGGGGATTACTGGAGAAGGGTTTTGAGCTTATACACAGGTACACGTGCTTACACCACAGGGGGCCTCTCTTTCTATCCATCTCGGTATGAACGGGTCTGCCTCACCTGACCGAGAGTATTATTACGAAGTGTAGCTCTCTTCTTTTTCCTTTTTTTTTTTTACATTTTTATTCCTTCTTCTTTCTCCTTCCTCTCGTTTCCCTTTTCTGCCTAATTTTCTCTCACTCACTCCCATGCGGAAGGACTGACTGGCTGTTGTTGCCTGGGAGTGTGACAGTCCCTTGAGCACCTGAGCAGGAAAGAAGGAAAGACAGAAAGAAAGAAGAAGGGCCCGTAGATTACGAGGGAAAAGAAAAAAAAGGAAGTTTCGACTGAAGATCTACCAAATGAGCTGAACGAAAGAGAGAGCCAGAGGCCGATCTTTTTGGCTGTGGTGGATATATCGTACCTTGTAGTGCTCCCCACATGGTGGGTTACTGGTTCTTCTGAACTTGTGGAGAGAGTGTGGGGGGGAAGGGGCTATCGGAGTGCGCCCCCGAAAGGTAAGCCTTTTGTCTTCTTTTTTTTTTGTACGTATAAACATTGTGACGATTTGGTTTCTGTTTAATTAAATGCAAGATAGTGGGGAGTGTGTTCTCAGGAACGCATTAATTAATTCGGTTATTTATTGTTGATTGATTGATTGTTTTATCTATTTTATTTGTCTATCTATCTATCTATCTATCTATCTATCTATCTATCTATCTATCTATCTATCTATCTATCTATCTATCTATCTATCTATCTATCTATCTATCTATCTGTCTGTCTATCTATCTATCTATCTATTTATGCGAGACCTATCGATTTCTGTTTCGTGTTATAATGCTAGAATTTGTAGGACATTTGAATTGTTTGCGACGATTTTTGTTTGTTCGGGTTTTTTTTCTCTCTAAATTTCCACCCCTCTCCATTCCCCCCCCCCCCCCCAACACCCATCCCACCCCACCCACTCACCCTCTGAATTTGCATCCTCTCCCTTTTGCCTAACCTTCTCCACCCAACCACTACCACTTATATCACAGACAGACAGACACACAACATACACATACACACACGCACTCACTCACGCACGCACGCACACGTGCATACCCCCACCCCCACATTCCCTTTTTCTTCTTTTTTTGCTAAAAAAGAAAAGAAAGCAATTTTCTATTTCTTTGCATTTGGGCTGTTTTTGTATCTGTCACTGTAGAGTTACGTACCTTTGAAAGACTCTGAGCCCGGTTATCCTTCTTTCATTTTGATTGGCACATGCACAGCGTCAGGGGATGAAATATTATTAATTATTATTATTATGTAGATCAGTAATTAGTAGGCCTAAAGTAGACCGGGGATGAAGTATTATTAATTATTATTATGATGTAGATCAGTAATTAATAGGCCTATAGTAGACAGGGGATGAAATATGATTAGCCTAATTATTATTATGTAGATCAGTAATTAGTACAGGTCGAGAGGACGTAAAATTCCAAAATTACTACTAGTAATTAGTAGGCCTATAGTAGACAGGGGATGAAGTATGATTAATTATTATTATGTAGATCAGTATGTAGAGTTATGTAGAGTGGCACAGTGGTAGCGCGTTCGCTTCGTGTCAAGTAAACCCGAGTTCGAACCTGGGTACAGGGTTTTTTTCCTCTCACTGTGACTTTGCACTAGGCCTTGCGGTCTGAACGTGGAGTCTTTTGGATGAGACGATAAACCGAGGTCCCGTGTGCTCATGCACTTAGCACACGTTAAACCCAGTGGCAATGAACAAGTTGTCATTTGGTCAAAATGTACCCCCCTCCCTTCCTTCCTCATCAATCACACAAAAATCGCATGCAAAAAATAAAATAATAAAAAAATTGGGTGCGACGCGCTCTCCAGGTGGGAGCAGCCCGAATTTCACAGAGACGCCTCTCCCCCCCTGCATTTCTCGGTTAATTGAAATTTTATGTTTTTGCCTTTCTTACCAAGCATAAAGCTGTATTTTAGGAACCTTTTTTGAATACTAACCCTAGCCTAACCCTACCCCCCACTATGTACTGCAGTACACCGCGATTTGTCACAGTTGTGGTTCGTTGCGTTTTTCCGTCTTATAGGGTGGGGGGTAGGGTTAGGGATAGGGCTAGGGTTAGGGATAGGGTTAGTATTCCAAAAAGGTTATTAGCTAAAAAATGTTCCTGAAATACAGCTTTATGTATGGTAAGAAAGGCAAAAACGGAAAAATACAATTAACCGAGAAATGTAGGGGGGGTGGGGGGGGTGGCACATCTTGACCTTTACTGATTAATTATTATTATGTAGATCAGTAATTAGTAGGCCTATAGTAGTAGTAGTAGACTAACACGTGGAATCGACCTAAAAAACCCACTGTATCTACACAGCTTACTCAACTTTCGGCTTTCCCTCAAGGTGCTAGTACATTTATTCATGTAGTGGCCACTAAATTACACAAAAATGACTTTTAATTAGTTAATTAGAAGTTGTCAATCACTATTTATATATGGAGTGACGTCTGTTCAGTTCTTTCGCGACATTTGTCCTCTCGCGGATACCATGATCTACTATAAGCCAAAGGTCTCCCATACCCATATATATATATTCTTGATCAGCATGTCACAACCTATCCAGATCCTGAATTTTGAACCGCCAGTGCAAACCTCCGCCAAGGAAGACTCACAGCACCGACATTTCTTTTCTTCATGTCCGAGCTGTCTATCTCATGAACCAGTGGGTAATGTAACATGGCGAGTAATCAAATAAATACTTGCAATAAATACCCCCCCCCCCCCCCCCAAAAGCAGAAACAGGGTCATTGTAGACTAATGTGCGCATAAGGACAAAAAGTCCGCGAGAGGACTTAACAGACGTCATTTTTTCAACGCCAACACGTCCGTCACCAGATAGTGTCGATATGCCAGGATAGGTGGCATAATGTGTAACCCCGACCCAATATAAGTTAATCCTGCCAACGTAGACCAAAATGATTGGCAGATTCGACTCCCTCAACCTCCGCGGATCAGTGACGTCATTTCCAACGCCAACGCGTCATCAGATATAGTCGATATGCCAGAATGGATACTGGTGACATATATGTGACCCAACACCACGAAAGGGACATTAAGTGTCAAAATGACCATTCTGAGGTAATGGTACAGCTACAAACTTCAGACAATTCTCTTTCAAATGATATAAGAACCAGTCTTGAAATGCTTTCCGTTTTTAGAGAACTTTATGAGCATTTAAAGTTGGTAGGGTGACTGTCGGCCATTTTGAGAAATCACAGTATAAAGTTTAGGCTAACTGAAGAAAATGCATCAACCTACTCATTTAAAAGCACTTTTTGGAGCATTTAGAGACCATAACAAGGATTGTGCTTTATTAATATGAAAGATGAGATGTTAAAATTGCACAAAAATACCCATAGAATTGTCCGGAGGCGTATTTTCCAGGGACGAATTGTCCCATATATAGCAAAAAAGAATTATCAAATCGATTCTAACCAAGATCAAAACTGTGTGCGATGGTTATTAATATTTTCTACCCCTGCTGTCGGTGGACGGTCGTGGTGGCGCCATCTGAGGAGGACCCGCTGGCTCCGCGACTAAGAGAATAGTGTCGTTAGGGGGCTTAGTAGGTGGTGTCCTGAACAGGCTCTACTGAACTCCACCCGGAAGTGACTCAGCAGCAGTGCAGTGTCTCCTCGGTTGGTTGCCTCCTGACGGCCTAACATAGATTCGCTCCCCTTGGACTGCTGGTCTCGGATTCTGCGACCTGAACAAGCTGGGGTGTGGCTGCGAATTGGGATTCGGAATGAGCAGCGTGAGAGCAACGCCAATTGTACGGCCCAGAAGATGGGACAGAACAAAACTTTATCCCTTACACTACTTACAGTCATTAAGAGTATTTCCAGATATTATGATTTATTCATCCTCTGCACATGCGCGCACGCGCGCGCGTGTGTGTGTGCATGCATGCGTGCGTGCTGGGAGATATATGAAAAGTAGGTCAGCTTGATGTCTATGAAGGGGGGGGGGGGGGGGGGGGGGGTGAATGCGGGGGCGGGGTAGTGTAAGAAAATGCCTTTTGGTTTGGATTCTAGGGGAGTGTGAAAGGGGGGGGGGGGGGGGGGTGGGGGGGGGGGGGGGGGGATGTAAATCTAGTTATGGTGATTTCGTTTCGGGTTGTTCCTTATGATAAGTGCGCTGTTTAGTCTATTGTTTCTGTCTGATCCGTCCGGCGTGCCTCCGTCCGTCCGTCCGTCCGGCTATTCGTCCGTTTTGCTCAAAAACTGTTCAGTCTATCATCATCAAATTTGGTATACTAGTTTGCCAAGATGCAAGCTATCCACTGATGTATTTAGTTTTACATTAAGGTCAAGGTCGCGCCAGTTACGGGGTTCAAACCCCAAAACACATAATCGCTAATATCTCGCGAAGTTTTGCATGTATTTCAATGCAGTTTTTTTCACATTTCTTGATGTCATGTATTTTTCTGTGCGCTCGTGTGCGCATGATCGCGCGCGCTCAAATCACGGGTCCGAACACACATGCGCCATGAAACACCCTTGTAGCTCTATGGTTGACTCTCTCTCTCTCTCTCTCTCTCTCTCTCTCTCTCTCTCTCTCTCTCTCTCTCTCTCTCTCTCTCTCTCTCTCTCTCTCTCTCTCTCTCTCTCTCTCTCTCTCTCTCTCTCTCTCTCTCTCTCTCTCTCTCTCTCTCTCTCTCTCTCTCTCTCTCTCTCTCTCTCTCTCTCTCTCTCTCTCTCTCTCTCGATTTCGGAGTAG
>CM065701.1:21745774-21748274 GCA_017654935.2 Phymorhynchus buccinoides
CGGGCCGGGGCTTGAGAGTGAGTGAGAGAGAGAGAGAGAGAGAGAGAGAGAGAGAGAGAGAGAGAGAGAGAGAGAGAGAGAGAGGAGAGAGAGAGAGAGAGAGAGAGAGATTCACATACAATTCAATTCACAATTCACAAAGTTTACTCATCCAGGCCTTCTGCCCATGTCAGAGGGGAGGGGGTTACAAAAGGAAAAGCAACAATGACAACAAAGCATCAGCACAAAGAACTCCATTATAAGTGAACATACACACAAAAAGCAACAATGACAACAAAGCATCAGCACAAAGAACTCCATTATAAGCGAACATACACACAAAAAGCAACAATGACAACAAAGCATCAGCACAAAGAACTCCATTATAAGCGAACATACACACAAAAAGCAACAATGACAAGAAAGCATCAGCACAAAGAACTCCATTATAAGCGAACATACACACAAAAAGCAACAATGACAACAAAGCATCAGCACAAAGAACTCCATTATAAGTGTACATACACACAAAAAGCAACAATGACAACAAGGGCGTCGCCGAGCGGCAGACATGTCCGTCACCAGCAATGCCACGCACTTGCGACACCCCGTAGAGTGTCACATCCTGACACAAAATTGGAAGGGATTCTGTCTTCTAGTTCACGAGATACAGCTTGAAGAAGAAACATATAGCGCAAAGAAGGAAATTTCGGTTTTCAAGGTCACACTTCAAGGTCAAGTTCAGCATGGTGATAATTTATGCTCGGATGTTTTCTTCTCTAGGGTACACAGTACCACACACAATCTAAAGCGCTTCTGTCAAGTACCAATGTGGAAAATATGGTTTAAAACCCAATGTGTAGACCCCTACCACTTTCAAGGCCTACTGATCGCCCGGACCGTGACCTTGACCTTGATCGGTATGCCACCATCAGAATGGGCATAAGCCAAAGTACCTTCATGCCAAATTTGAAGACACTAACACTAACGGTGTGGGAGTTATGGCCCCTGAAAGATTTTCGGTTTTCAAGATCGTATGACACACCAGCACACAAAATTTGACGTGATTCTGTCAACCCGTTCGAAAGATATCCTTGGGACAGACAGAATGAGAAAAAATGACCCTCCGATTTTCAGGCTCCAGCGATCTTTTTGACCTTGACCTTGACCTTGATCGGTATGCCATCATCAGAACGGGCATAAGCCAAACCACCTTCATACCAAGTTTCAACTTCCTATGTTGATCGGTGCCCGAGATATGGCTAAAAATAGATTTTCGGTTTTCAAGGTCGTACGTCAAGGTCAAGGTCGCGACGGCAAAATGGTTTGCGCCGATCTCTTCCTATTAAGGAGGCACACCTTCACACAAAATTGACGCGATTCGGTCAAGCGGTTCGGGAGATATCCTTGGGACAGACAGAAGAAAAAAATAAAAAAATACAAACCAGCCCATCGCAAAGTCCGTTACCTTCGGTGACGGACAACAAAGCATCAGCACAAAGAACTCTATTATAAGTGAACATATAAGAGAGAGAGAGAGAGAGAGAGAGAGAGAGAGAGAGAGAGAGAGAGAGAGAGAGAGAACACGGGAACACGGGAAAACGGGACATTTTATTCAGAAAGGCCTTTGGCCCCTGTGAAGGGGGGAACAATAAATATTATGAAACAATGAAAAGAACTGGAAAATAACATCGAAAACTATATCAGTAGCTCTCTCAACTGATTTGAATGATCTTGACAAAAACATAGTCAAATTCTTCATATCTTTATTATGTCTCTTAGAACTAAGCAGTAATTGCAATCTTTATCTATGGCTCCAATCTCTTAGAAGTGTCGCCATAAGCAGTAAACAAAGTGCAATCTAAATGTGTAAAGCACATCCAGATGTTATAAATACAGTTTAGATAAGTTTCGAATTGGAACAGTATCTGGCATTTTTCAAAAAAATAGTATGGCGGTCTCCCATAATATGGCGCTCCTTGTGGCCGGATTTGACGACACGTGGGTACCAGCCATAGTATTTTCCTGGGATGAACCGTTGACGTAAAGTTTCCAAAGCTGGACAGCAGAAGAAATTCATTTTCCTCATCTTGCATACACATAGGGCAAATTAGATCTCTTTCCGTGTGTTGTCTGTGCCTATAATAATGACTTTTAATTGCTGGTACACCAAAAAACTTAACTATACTTTTTTTTTTAAAGAGAGAGAGAGAGAGAGAGGAGAGAGAGAGAGAGAGAGAGAGAGAGAGAGAAGAGAGAGAGAGAGAGAGAGAGAGAGAGAGAGAGAGAGAGAGAGAGAGAGAGAGAGAGAGAGAGAGAGAGAGAGAGAGAGAGAGACTGTCACTTGTTTATTGTCATTGCCACCGGGAGGGGTCTGAGAGAGAGAGAGAGAGAGAGAGAGAGAGAGAGAGAGAGAGAGAGAGAGAGAGAGAGAGAGAGAGAGAGAGAGAGAGAGACAGAGAGAGAGTTTATGCAAAACAAAATTGTTGGGAATCATTGAGATTAACACGTACCCCCCTCC
>CM065701.1:21753274-21755774 GCA_017654935.2 Phymorhynchus buccinoides
GAGAGAGAGAGAGAGACAGAGACAGACAGACAGAGACAGACAGAGACATAGAGGACACAGAGAGAGAGAGAGAGAGAGAGAGAGAGAGAGAGAGAGAGAGAGAGAGAGAGAGAGAGAGAGAGAGAGAGAGAGAGAGAGAGAGAGAGAGAGAGAGAGACAGACAGACAGAGAGACAGACAGAGAGAGAGAGACAGAGAGGACAGAGAGAGAGAGAGAGAGAGAGAGAGAGAGAGAGAGAGAGAGAGAGAGAGAGAGAGAGAGAGAGAGAGAGAGAGAGAGAGATTGAGAGAGAGAGAGAGAGAGAGATTGAGAGAGAGAGAGAGAGAGAGAGAGAGAGAGAGAGAGAGAGAGAGTATTGTGTGAGTGTGTGTGTGTGAGTCTGTGGGGATCTGTGTATGTCTATGTCCCTCTCTATGTGTCTCTGTATGTCTATTTTCAACCTTTCTACATCATACCTTTTTTTCTCCATATTTCCATGTTCGCACACACACGCACACATACACACACACACACATACACGCGCGCGCACGCGCGCACACACACACGCACAGACACACACAAACACAGACACACACATGCAGACACACACTGACTCTCACACACACACACACTCACTCACACACACACACACACGCGCGCGCACACGCGCACACGCACGCACACGCACGCACGCACGCACGCACACGCGCACGCACACACACACACACCACACACACACACACACACACACACACACACACACACACACATGGCATTCCAACCGGTAGTAAATAAGGTTAGACGTCACAGGGAATTGGGTGTGGGGGCCAGTAGTAGATTGGCATTAATTGTGATAAAGTCTGACATAATGAAACCCCCAAAGGGCCGCGAGGACTCAACTGACACCCGCTCATGCCATGTTACTTAATTGGCTGCAGATTTTTGCATGCACCATAGACTCCAATCAGTATCTCGTTGCTGCATTTGTTTGCGTAATTTTAATAAACTGATCTGACTGCTGCAGCTTTGCACGAGACAATGATCTGATTGGTGCAGTTTTGCATACAACGAGTATCAAATGAACGGATGGGTGCTGTTTTGCATAAAGTATGTTTTTAAAAAATAAAAATTTCCTGAGTGGCTACACCTTTGCACGCAATCTGTGTTAAGCTATCTGATTGGCTGTCACTTTGTATATTATATACTAACATGGGGTTAAGACTTCTGATTGACTACAATTTTGCAAGCACTCTAACGCACTCTACAGCAAAAGATATGATTGACTTCATCTTTTCACCTCAGTCCTCAGTTTGCATTTATGTGCTAAACATAATAGAGGTCAATAAAGTGGAGAAAAAGACTGACAAGATCTTCGTCGTCGTCTTCTTCTTCTTCTTCTTCTTCTTCTTCTTCTTCTTCTTTTCTTTCTTTCTTTCTTTCTTTCTTTCTTTTTTTCTTTTTGTTGTTCTTCTAGTTCTTGTTGTCGTTGTTGTTGTTGTTCTTCTTTTTTCTTATTCGTGTTTGCACCTCCACTTCTTCCTCTTCACTCTTGTTCTTTTTATTTTTAATCTCTTGTTCTTCTTCTTCTTCTTCTTCTTCTTCTTCTTCTTCTTCTTTTTCTTCTTCTATTCTTGTTTTCTTCTTCTTCTTCTTCTTCTTCTTCTTCTTTTCTTCTTCTTCTTCTTCTTCTTCTTCTTCTTCTTCTTCTTCTTTTTCTTTTTCTTCTTCTTTTCTTCTTCTCCTCCTCCTCCTCCACCTTCTGCTCATGCTCCCCCTCCTCTTCCTCCTCCTTCTCTTCCTCATCTTCCTCCTTCTTCCATCTCCTCCTCCTTCTTCCACCTTCTTATCTAATTATCTTCTTAACATTTTTGTGTTCAACACAGAAACAGAACTATATTGGCAATCTGCATCTAGTGGAGTTGTCGTAAAGATTAGAGCAAACACACACAAACATGCCAGCAATGTTATCTCGCTCCTTTCATGGACAGTTTCCGCTGCACACCCTTTTTTTTTTTTTTTAAACACGAGAGACCCCACTACTTGCTGGAACTGTGATACCATTGGTTAACGAGGGAGAGGCTCGCACGAGCGCCGCACGCGCCCGTCACATCCGTACGTCCAATTTTAACTCCCTGGCTTGAAGAGTTATTTGCTAAAGTGCCGTGAAGCGGAAATAGGGCGTGGAGAGAGAGAGAGAGAGAGAGAGAGAGAGAGAGAGAGAGAGAGAGAGAGAGAGAGAGAGAGAGAGAGAGAACAATGAACAATATTTTTACTGAACTGGGCCATCTGCCCATGTCAAAGGGGACAGCGGAGTAGGGACATCATCCAATAAGATTTGAGAGAGAGAGAGAGAGAGAGAGAGAGAGAGAGAGAGAGAGAGAGAGAGAGAGAGAGAGAGAGAGAGCGCAAACAAAATTATTAGCCATTTATACTTTTTGTAAAAAAAACCCACCAATCTGTATCTATAACGTTTTTTCATAACTTACGCCTGCCATAAATTGTCATGATAGTTGTGTGAGTT
>CM065701.1:21768274-21775774 GCA_017654935.2 Phymorhynchus buccinoides
ACACACACACACACACACACACACACACACACACACACACACACACACACACACACACACACACACACACAGAGGCTCCTGTCCAACGTCGCAAAAAGCTCCAAAGCGGGAAAGTTTCACTGCAAGAACTGGGTGAATTTCGCACGCAACCCTCTTGGGGACCTGTTCTCAAAATGAAATAACTGGCTATAGCCTATAAGATACATCCAATATTATATTACCCCCTTTTTGGCAATTGTAAGCTTCCTACGAAAGAAAAGACAGATCTACAAGCACCATCTAGAAATGAGCTAGAAGTCTGAGAAGGCAACATGTGTGTTGGAAAATGGGTTTTGAGAGGGCAAAATGATATACATGTATGTTGGGGAGGGAGGGCTGAGGTCAAGATAATACAAAGCATAATGATCAGAACTAGCAAAATGGCGGTCATGCATTTGAAGAAGAAGACGGAGAAGAAAAAGGAGGAGGCGGAGGAGGAGGAGGAGGAGGAGGAGAAGAAGAAGAAGAAGAAGAAGAAGAAGATGAAGATGATGATGATGATGATGACGACGACGATGATGATGATGAAGAAGAAGATGATGATGATGATGAAGAAGATGATGATGAAGATGCTGCTGATGAAGATGATTATGATGATGATGAAGAAGAAAAGAAGAAGAAAAAGAAGATGATGATGATGATGGTGATGATGACGACGACGACGATGAAGAAAATGATGATGATGATGATTATGATGATGAAAAAGAAGAAGAAGAAGAAGAATTAGAAAAGAAGAAGAAGAAGAAGAAGAAGAAGAAGAAGAAGAAGAAGATTCCCAACAAGACAAGACCTGTTGAAACGTGATTCGATAGCCTTATCTGGTTCGCGAAATCTAGCTACTGGTATAGCTGACTAGTGACTACACCAGTTTTGCTTGCAAGTTACTGCCTACTGAGTGGTAGTAGTAATGGCATCTGTCTTAAGGGACAGCCACACGTCCACTAAAATCGCACGACTGTACGATACGATTCGATCACGTGGTCTCGAAGCGCGAATCGCATTTGTTCTTCGAGACCACGTGATCGAATCGTATCGTACAGTCGTGCGATTTTAGTGGATGTGTGGCTGACCCTTTAGAAGAAGTGAGCTAAACAACGAACAAGCGTTTTCAGAGAGAGAGAGAGAGAGAGAGAGAGAGAGAGAGAGAGAGAGAGAGAGAGAGAGAGAGAGAGAGAGAGAGAGAGAGAGAGAGAAAGACAGAGACAGAGACAGAGAGACAGACAAACAGACAGACAGAAACTGTGAGACAATACAGACAGAGAGATACATTATGCCTGCACTCGTGTCACATACACACATGCATGTGCGTGCGTGTGCACACACAGACACACAGGCATAGAGAAAGAGAGAAGAGAGAGAGAGAGAGAGAGAGAGAGAGAGAGAGAGAGAGAGAGAGAGAGAGAGAGAGAGAGAGAGGGGGGAGACAGACACACAGACAGACAGAGACAGACAGACAGACAGACAGAGAGAGAGAGAGAGAGAGAGAGAGAGAGAGAGAGAGAGAGAGAGAGAGAGAGAGAGAGAGAGAGAGAGAGAGAGAGAGAGAGAGAGAGAGAGAGACAGACAGACAGACAGACAGACAGACAGAAGAGAGACAGACAGACAGAGACAGACAAAGAGACAGAGACAGAGAGAGAGAGAGAGACAGACAGACAGACAGACAGACAGACAGACAGACATAGAGAAACAGAGAGAGGGGGGGGGGGTGTTGATGAATGATCGTGTGGCTGATGGGATCATAAGATAAGCGAATGTCGGTCTCACTAGTGGATACTACAGTGGAGCCTCCCTTATAAGACCTCCCATTATCAGACTCCCTCCCATTTAAGACCTACTTCTCTGAGACATTGCCCTTCTTTGTAAGTACAGTTGAACCTCCCTTATAAGACCTCCCGTTATAAGACTCCCTCCCACATAAGACCTACTTCTCTGAGACATTGCCCTTCTTTGTAAGTACAGTGGAACCTCCCTTCTAAGACCTCCCGTTATAAGACTCCCTCCCACATAAGACCTACTTCTCTTAGACAATGCCCTTCTTTGTAAGTACAGTTGAACCTCCCTTCTAAGACCTCCCGTTATAAGACTCCCTCCCACATAAGACATACTTCTCTGAGACATTGCCCTTCTTTGTAAGTATTGCACTATTCCAAGCGGAGGGCTCCCACGATCATAATATAGAAATACGTAAGGTAAGTCATCTACACTGCTGCCGCCTATCGTTTGCATTATCAGTTGCTGTCCCCGTCCGCCCAACATAAAAACTAGCAGACATCCTCTCCAAGATGCAATTCCATGCATTTGAGAGTGTTGCTCTAATTTCCTGACCAACACTGCAGGTGTCTGTTCCTCCCGGGCCTGGTTGACGCCAGGATAAATTTGTTAGGGAGCGTGGATGACAGCACTGTCACGGTGTAAAAACAAATCCTTAGTGGACCCCACAGCACCATCTTCATCAGGACCCATTATCATCATCATCATCATCAGTCATCAAAAAAATAATCACAAAAAAGAAAGAAGAAGACGACAAAGAAACTGACGCGTAAAAAAGAAACAATAAAGAGAAGAAGAAGAAGAGAGAGAGAGAGAGAGAGAGAGAGAGAGAGAGAGAGAGAGAGAGAGAGAGAGAGAGAGAGAGAGAGAGAGAGAGAGAGAGAGAGAGAGAGAGACTAAGAAAAAACTAATACGAAGAAGACAGACATGAATAAAAAGGAGAAGAGAGAAAAAGAAGAAAAGGGAAGAAAAAAAAGGAGAAGAAACCTACCCCAATGAAAACAAGACGGCTTTAAAAATAAAACATTCTTACAAAGATTTTCTGCTGGGCTTTTTTTTTCTTAGGCGCATAACGGCAGCATGACGCACCTGCGCTCATATAGTGACAGGAAACTGTTTGAGCGATCGACGATGAAGAAGATGATATTTAAAAAAATACAACAACAACAACAACAACAACAACATAAGAAGAAGAAGAAGAAGAAGAAGAAGAAGAAGAAGAAGAAGAAGAAGAAGAAGAAGAAGAAGAAGAAGAAGAAGAAGAAGAAGAAGAAGAAGAAGAAGAAGAAGAAGAAGAAGAAGAAGAAGAAGAAGAAGAAGAAGAGAAGAAGAAGAAGAAGAAGAAGAAGAAGAAGAAGAAGAAGAAGAAGAAGAAGAAGAAGAAGAAGAAGAAGAAGAAGAAGAAGAAGAAGAAGAAGAAGAAAAAGAAGAAGAAGAAATGAAGAAGAAGAAAGAAACTGTGAAGACATTTCTCTGATTTATAAAGCATTATTTCCAGATACAAAGAAAAGATTGGCTTGGTGCATGTGAGATAAACAAAATAATCTTGGTAACAAACGCTTTCAAGGGGTGCGAATTTAAAAGTAGACGGAATAATAATAAATATAGACTTAGGGTTCCTTCCTTTTCCCCCAAAAGAGCGTGCTTCCGGTTTAGCCAAGAAGTCTTTTACTAATTCTATTCTTGCTCTATGTTTCTTTGTTTCTTTCTTTCCGTTTATTTCCCGGCCCTTTTTATTTGTTCTATCTTTCTTTCTCTTCAATCTTTCTTTACTCTTATTTTATTTTTTTATTAGGTGTTTTTTTCTCCTCCTTTAGGCTTATGCCTCACACGAAAGAAATCGCTTTTGGACTATTTATGACAGCGTTGTCGCATGAAAATAGGTAGCTCGTAAAAATAAGTAGCTCGCTACCTATGACAGTGTGTATTTGCGACATTGAGCATGAACCACAAATTTCACTTTTTTCTAGGGTTAGGGATAGGATTAGGGTTAGGGTTAGGTTTAGTTAAATGGCTAAAGTACAGAAAAAGTGAAATTTGTGGTTGTCGCAAATACAGACTCTCATAGTAGCGAGCTACTTATTTTTACGAGCTACCTATTTTCATGCGACAAGCGTTACTCTCACGCTCTCCATGCATGCATATGCGTACACGCTGACGGGCAAGCATACGCATGACACACTGATATGAGAGAGAGAGTGAGTGAGAGAGAGAGAGAGAGAGAGAGAGAGAGAGAGAGAGAGAGAGAGAGAGAGAGAGAGAGAGAGAGAGAGAGAGAGAGAAGAGAGAGATAGTTAGCAGGGAGAGAGAGAGAGAGAGAGAGAGAGAGAGAGAGAGAGAGAGAGAGAGAGAGAGAGAGAGAGAGAGATAAACAAATAAAGACCCAAAAAAGTAAGATCCTTAGTAGTCAGTTAGGAGTGGATTATGGGGGGTTTCCTGGCTGCATGGAGCCCAACCTCCCACCCCCGCCCTCAACAGCCTAGAAAAACCCTCACAAAACTCTGTCAAACACAGACACACACACAGACACACACACACACACACACACACACACACACACACACACACACACACACACACACACACACACACACACGCACGCACACACACACACGCGCACACACACACACACACACACACACACACACATTGTGACACACCGCCCCCCTCCCCCTCATACACACACCATGTCCTTACTCCATGACCTATTTTGGAACTCATAGATGATTTTTAAAATCTGCTGGAACCTCAACCCCCCCCCCCCCAACCCCCACCCCCACCCCCACCACTTCATCAACAACGTAATTCGTCCCCTGTTACGTGGAACTGTAACAAGAAGCATCGTTACTTCAAACTGAATGAAATTGTAAAACAGTTAATGACAAGAAACGATTATTGGAGCGGTATTTGGTTTTTTTTAAAGTTTGAAGAGTACTGATAAAGTAAGTTAGCTGTTAGTCAGTAGCTGCACATGTTACGTAACGGATGATATTGCTGACAATGAGGAGATTTGTGCTAAGAAACAAAAGAATGCTGGGTGGTATCTTGTGGAGTGTGTGTTCAGTCGGTGTGGAATGATGATTCGCTCTGCCTTTATTTCTTCTTTCTCTTTCTTCTTTCTCTTTTTTTTTCCCCATCCTCATCTTTGTGATACTCCCACTATCCCAACAGAAAAAGAAGAAGATTATTTGCACTGGCAATGAATGCTTAGGCACTGTAGAGTTTGGTGTCTTTAACAAAACAAACGGTCCTTAATGGGAACTAAAACGTACGAGGTCACGTTTTTAACCTTTTCATAGGAAGTTTTGTGGTATTTGGTATTTGCCCGTTACCTTAGAAAAAGTTCATCAAATATCTTATCAATGGAGGTTTTCACTCTGATAAATTGATTTAAGAATGTTTAACCCAAATATGTTTCCTAATTGCTAACGTTCGTAGTCTTCCATTCTTTCGAGACTAGGGGAAGACGGGGTAAAAAGCGCATGGGCGGGTAAGAAGCCCACCCCAATTATCTCATGAAATAAAGAAAATTTCAGTCAAATTTGCCCATGAGACGAATGCTAGACATTAACGCTCGTCTCATGGGCAAAATGAGACTGAAATTTGTTTCATTTCATGAGATAATTGGGGTGGGCTTCTTACCCGCCCATGCGCTTTTTACCCCTAGTAATGTTTCCTTTCTCACAATCATGCGTAGTTTTTCTGATACTGTAGGAATGCTGTCCAATCTGTGCTCATCAATCAATGGTGATTCCTTTCTGTCATTGATAGTTGCGTGCCCCCCCCCCCCCCACCCCCCACCCCCAAGAACCTGATGCGTGCTTTTTTTGTTTCGATCGTATTCGGGTTTTTTAGGGTGGGGTTGTTTCCATTAGTTCCAGCAACAGAACGAAGCGTCCATCCCCCAAATTACAAAGAAGAAAAAAACTCTCGCGCAAGAGGTACCATTTTAACGGCATTGCTGTCACATAACGACATACCGCAAGTGGGATCGGTTTGCTTTATGGCAGCACGTGATGATACCGTGGTTTTTTTGCACAACTGTGCACATTGTGCCTTTGAAGAGAACGCCTCTGTAGCTCATGTTAAGTATGCTATCAGCGGAATAGTTTGGGCACCTGGCAACCGTTTGTACTTCGCTTCACTGTATATTACCAAAAAGCCTGAATATACAAAGAGCTGACACTCCGCAGCTGACAGAAACCGGGTTTTGTTTCTTTACTCCCACCCTTTCGCCTACACTGCAGCTGGGGATCATTGTGAACTCACTCACTGCCTACAACAACACTAGCACTTCCCACCTTCCACACCTTTTCACCTTCCAGGTGGGGAGTGAGAAAGTTGGCTTCATTCTTTGCAAGGTTGGTAGCCTGGCTGCGAAAGTTATCACTCTTTGTAGCATGTAGGCTTTTTGATAGTACTCAAACCCGGTACTCATTACCTGCCGCCTGATTGTGAAAGGAGAAGTGTAAGATGTAAAGAGTCAACAAGGGGGGAAATGTCAAGATGAGAAGTCTCTGTTTGAAAGTAGCTGGCATTGTTAAGCATTGTTTTAAAGTTGTGTGGTAGTATGTAGTACAATTGTTTGCATAGTGGGCGTTGCAAAAGCATCCGTAAAGCTTATGCAAGTTAATGAGAGAGAGAGAGAGAGAGAGAGAGAGAGAGAGAGAGAGAGAGAGAGAGAGAGAGAGAGAGAGAGAGAGAGAGAGAGAGAGGGAGAGAGAGAGAGAGAGAGAGAGGGGGGAGAGAGAGAGAGAGAGAGAGAGAGAGAGAGAGAGAGAGAGAGAGAGAGAGAGAGAGAGAGAACAACACACACACATACATACAGAGACAATGACAAAAATGACAAAATTATTGCTTTCAGCTACAACAGCCATTAAAGCAAAGGGGATGAACAAACGGAGGGGAAACAAAACACACATGCAACACATTTCTGCGACTGACACACATAGAGAGAGAGGGGTGAGAGAGAGAGAGAGAGAGAGAGAGAGAGAGAGAGAGAGAGAGAGAGAGAGAGAGAGAGAGAGAGAGAGAGAGATTTGGAATCGGATATTTTTTATTCATAAAGGCCATAGCCCCTTAGAAGGGGGTAAAGAAACAACACAACAAAAGTAATAAATCCTATATAATTCTACATACACACAGCATTTCGCCTCTTAAATGCCTTATACAGATACAGAGAAAATGACTTGACAGTATTTTTATTTTTTGAAGACAACAGGAGAACTAATCTAAAAAGGCATGGATCACGAAAGTATTTACGTGGTCTAAATATTCTTCTCTACGATCTCTTAGTTCTGGACATGATAACACAAAATGAACTGCATCTCCAACTGCATCGTGACATAAGGGACATGTCAAACTATTAGCGTGAGTCTGTCTCTAGCGATAATAATGCACATATATATCAGAAATGCCAAAATTAAACTTTGTTATTATGCGTTTAAAATGCTTGTCAATATGGTTCCTAATGTAAGTAGGCATAGCACGTAGCTCAAAACACATTCTGTAAAAATTGAACCTGTCACTAGTTTGAAGTTGATTGTCTAAATTCTGCCACCAACAGTCAATCATTCGCTCGAGAAGTACTTGCATACAATCATGTACATTTTTCACACCTTGATTAAGCCACACATATCCCAAATCAAGTTCAAACAGCTTCATTCTCACGTTAGACACCCAGTTATTCTT
>CM065701.1:21780774-21798274 GCA_017654935.2 Phymorhynchus buccinoides
CGCCGTTTCTCTATTCGCCGTATAGGTGTCTACTCGCCGTACTCGCCGTCTTTAGTCCAAACCGCATAGCAGTGTCAAATCGCCGTGTTTTTTCTCAGTGCTATTTCGCCTTATTCACTGTTTACTGAATTGATGCCATGAATTGTGTTCTTGCTTTTGACCGTATGGCCGGTGTGGCGTTCTCAAAATGGATTTGCTCTCAACATGTCTGCGCATGTGCGAAGAGTTAGGGATAGGTTTAGGGTTAGGGATAGGTTTAGGGTTACGGTTGGGTTAGGGATAGGGTTAGGGTTAGGGTTAGGGTTACGGTTGGGTTAGGGATAGGGTTAGGGTTATGGATAGGGTTATGGATAGGGTTAGGGATAGGGTTATGGATAGGGTTAGGGATAGGGTTAGGGATAGGGTTAGGGATAGGTTTAGGGTTACGGTTGGGTTAGGGATAGGGTTAGGGTTATGGATAGGGTTAGGGATAGGGTTAGGGATAGGTTTAGGGTCAATTTAGTGTCGAATACACAACAGATAACATTTTACTACTGCTTCTTATCCTCCCTGGTCTATGCGGCGAAATGCAACAGATTGTAAAATTGAAAAACTTCTACACGAATCACATAAAATGTCTGATACAACAAATACAGACATTTGTGACAGTGCATGGGAAAAACAGACATAATGGAATTTTGGCATAAATTGAGATTTTAGTTTTTCATGGTGGAGCAAAGATTCCTTGTTAATACACAGAAAACCGAATTGAGTTATCTTGTCCAGTTTTTATTTTATAATTTTTTTTAAGTTTAGCATTCGAAATGGACCATTTGCAGAAACTGGGCATAGGAGATACAACTTGGCCTCTTTGCTTCTGTTGATTTGATTTAGAAAACAATCAAATAAACAAAGAAATCATTCAAAATTGTCTTTTATGTTGTGGATACTGGTAGTAGAACACATACAAATAGACATAAATATGCCCTAAATAGAAAATTGATATATGAGGGTTGTTGACTATTTTTGGCTTTTGCTAAAACATTCTGAGCGACTTATGTAGGGTTTTTCCCATGCACCATCACATTTGATCAGATTCGTGTACGGGCGACTACAGAATGTAGTGAGAGAAAACAATTAGTAGGATTTCATCAGATTCGTTTAGACAGTAGAATTCCACGAGAATCATGCCTCACAAATATCACAGTCGGATCGCAGCTAGATTGAATTGTATGCCATGGGGCGGCTTCTGTCGCTCGTGCAAATCTGTCGCTCGCTACTATGAGAGTGTGTATTTGCGACATTCACAAATTTCACTTTTTCCGTACTTGTACCATTTACCTAACCCTAACCCTAACCCTAACCCTATCCCTAACCCACGGAAAAAGTGAAATTTGTGGTTCATGCTCAATGTCGCAAAATGCCGCAAATACAGACTCTCATAGGTAGCGAGCTGCAGATTTGCACGAGCGACAGATTTGCACGCTACAGGCTCTTGTTCTTGCTTTTGAGGAGTCCCCAAGAAAATGGGCAGGGATCCAGAAAACACACACACAGAATCTAGCAGCCACCGTCTGTTGTTCTTCGTGGTGGATGGTGATGCACTAAACGTGTTCCTTCGCTTCATGTATATTGCAAATACAGACACCTCCCGAACATAGATCTTTTTTGTTTGGTTTTAAAGTTTCTTTTTAACGCTTTTAGTACTAAGCCAAGCAGAGGTAGTGATAATCAATGTTCGTGCGTTTTTGTGTTTCTCTCAAACGTTGGAATGCAAGAGTTTTCTTCTTCTTCATCTTGTTCTTCTTCTTCTTGTTCTCTTCTTCTTCTTGTTCTTCTTCTTTTTCTTCTTCTTCTTCTTCTTCTTCTTCTTCTTCTTCTTCTTCTTCTTCTTCTTGATCGTCGTCTTCTTCTTCTTCTTCTTCTTCTCTTCTCTTCTTCTTCTTCTTCTTCTTCTTCTTCTTCTTCTTCTTCTTCTTCTTCTTCCTCTTCTTCTTCCTTCTTCTTCCTCCTCCTCCTCCTCCTCCTCCTCCTCCTCCTCCTCCTCCTCCTCCTCCTCCTTCCTTCTCCTCCTCCTCCTCCTCCTCCTTCTAAGAACTTTTTTTCAGTACAAACCCAACTGAACAAGTAGGCCATTCGACGTCTTTGCAAGTGTTCCCAAATGTCTGTATGTAAGTTGTTTTTTCTTTCTTAGGCAAATGTTAAGATCAGCTCCCTCCGCTGTTCTATGGTGAAGTTGGACAATCAGCTTAACGGAAAAGGTAAATCGGAGGGAGCTGATTCGCCCTGACCCTAAGCCTTCACCCTGGAACAGCGGAGGGAGCTGATCTTAACATTAGCCCTTTCTTAAAAGTCTATTTTATGTACGAAACCAGACAGAGTGATCATTCAACACTTTTGCACATCTTTTCCACACAAAGCTCAAAACGTCGGTTCACGAACGCACATACGCACGCACGCAGAGAGAGAGAGAGAGAGAGAGAGAGATGAAGAGAGAGAGAGAGAGAGAGAGAGAGAGAGAGAGAGAGAGAGAGAGAGAGAGAGAGAGAGAGAGAGAGACAGACAGAGACAGAGACAGAGACAGAGACAGACAGACAGACAGATAAAGACAGAGAGAAACGGCACTTTCGGTACAAATCCAGTGATCAACGTTTTGGAGACTTTCCAAAGCTCGAAACATGCTAAATTTTCTTTCTTTCCGTCTGTCTTTCTTTCCTTCATTTTTTTTTCTCATTCTTTCTTTTGTGTGTGTGTGTGTGTGTGTTGTGTGTGTGTGTGTGTGTGTGTGTGTGTGTGTGTGTGTGTGTGTGTGTGTGTGTGTGTGTGTGTGTGTGTGTGTGTGTGTGTGTGTGTGTGTGTGTGTTGAAAACTACAAAACGGAGAGCAAGTAGTCATCATCAATGTTCCGTCTTGCACTCTGTCCAAACTTATGGCGGAAACAGACAGGCCGTAAACTTGTTTCCAATCTATTCTGGTCTCCGTTGCGTACCATTGATGAGTTTAGCTTTCCTGTTGTGTCATTTGTCTGCGTCTTTTATTATGTAATTTTCATGTGCATGTTTTTTTTATGTCAGTTCCCGAACCAGTTCCTAAATGTGTCTTGCAGTGTTCGTTTTGATCTGGTATGGTGGTGTGGTATTGTCATAACCAAATATGATCATGTTTTTCCCATCCTGCATGTTTTATACTAGTTTGTGTATCTTTATTATTATTGCTTCAAGCCGGAAAGTCACGTTTTGATTGGCGAGTACATTAACAACAACAACTCCACATGTTTTAGTTGTGCATCTTCATTATTGCAAGGTAATAAACAACAATAACAGAAATCCACACATTGTCTCTCTTTAATATTGCAAGCTAGTAAGGAAACCAAGCTTCAACACGTTTTAGTTGTGTATCTTTAATATTGCAAGCTAGTAAGGAAACCAAGCTTCAACACGTTTTAGTTGTGTATCTTTAATATTGCAAGCTAGTAAGGAAACCAAGCTTCAACACGTTTTAGTTGTGTATCTTTAATATTGCTAGCTAGTAAGGAAACCAAGCTTCAACACGTTTTAGTTGTGTATCTTTAATATTGCTAGCTAGTAAGGAAACCAAGCTTCAACAAGTTTTAGTTGTGTATCTTTAATATTGCAAGCTAGTAAGGAAACCAAGCTTCAACACGTTTTAGTGGTGTATATTTAATATTGCAAGCTATAAGGAAACCAAGCTTCAACACGTTTTAGTGGTGTATCTTTAATATTGCTAGCTAGTAAGGAAACCAAGCTTCCACGCGTTTTAGTTGTGTATCTTTAATATTGCAAGCTAGTAAGGAAACCAAGCTTCAACACGTTTTAGTTGTGTATCTTTAATATTGCTAGCTAGTAAGGAAACCAAGCTTCAACACGTTTTAGTTGTGTATATTTAATATTGCTAGCTAGTAAGGAAACCAAGCTTCCACGCGTTTTAGTTGTGTATCTTTAATATTGCAAGCTAGTAAGGAAACCAAGCTTCAACACGTTTTAGTTGTGTATCTTTAATATTGCAAGCTAGTAAGGAAACCAAGCTTCAACACGTTTTAGTTGTGTATCTTTAATATTGCTAGCTAGTAAGGAAACCAAGCTTCCACGCGTTTTAGTTGTGTATCTTTAATATTGCAAGCTAGTAAGGAAACCAAGCTTCAACACGTTTTAGTTGTGTATCTTTAATATTGCTAGCTAGTAAGGAAACCAAGCTTCCACGCGTTTTAGTTGTGTATCTTTAATATTGCAAGCTAGTAAGGAAACCAAGCTTCAACACGTTTTAGTTGTGTATCTTTAATATTGCAAGCTAGTAAGGAAACCAAGCTTCCACACGTTTTAGTTGTGTATCTTTAATATTGCAAGCTAGTAAGGAAACCAAGCTTCAACACGTTTTAGTTGTGTATCTTTAATATTGCAAGCTAGTAAGGAAACCAAGCTTCCACACGTTTTAGTTGTGTATCTTTAATATTGCAAGCTAGTAAGGAAACCAAGCTTCAACACGTTTTAGTTGTGTATCTTTAATATTGCAAGCTAGTAAGGAAACCAAGCTTCAACACGTTTTAGTTGTGTATCTTTAATATTGCTAGCTAGTAAGGAAACCAAGCTTCAACACGTTTTAGTTGTGTATCTTTAATATTGCTAGCTAGTAAGGAAACCAAGCTTCAACACGTTTTAGTTGTGTATCTTTAATATTGCAAGCTAGTAAGGAAACCAAGCTTCAACACGTTTTAGTTGTGTATCTTTAATATTGCTAGCTAGTAAGGAAACCAAGCTTCAACACGTTTTAGTTGTGTATCTTTAATATTGCAAGCTAGTAAGGAAACCAAGCTTCAACACGTTTTAGTTGTGTATCTTTAATATTGCAAGCTAGTAAGGAAACCAAGCTTCAACACGTTTTAGTTGTGTATCTTTAATATTGCTAGCTAGTAAGGAAACCAAGCTTCAACACGTTTTAGTGGTGTATCTTTAATATTGCAAGCTAGTAAGGAAACCAAGCTTCAACACGTTTTAGTTGTGTAGTATTGCAAGCTAGAAAACCAAGCTTTCACGCGTTTTAGTTGTGTATCTTTAATAGGAAACCAAGCTTCCACAAGTTTTAGTTGTGTATCTTTAATATTGCAAGCTAGTAAGGAAACCAAGCTTCCACAAGTTTTAGTTGTGTATCTTTAATAGGAAACCAAGCTTCCACGCGTTTTAGTTGTGTATCGTCAATATTGCAAGTTAGTAAGGAAACCAAGCTTCCACGCGTTTTAGTTGTGTATATTTAATATTGCAAGTTAGTAAGGAAACCAAGCTTCCACAAGTTTTAGTTGTGTATCTTTAATATTGCAAGTTAGTAAGGAAACCAAGCTTCCACAAGTTTTAGTTGTGTATCTTTAATATTGCAAGCTAGTAAGGAAACCAAGCTTCCACAAGTTTTAGTTGTGTATCTTTAATATTGCAAGCTAGTAAGGAAACCAAGCTTCCACGCGTTTTAGTTGTGTATCGTCAATATTGCAAGTTAGTAAGGAAACCAAGCTTCCACAAGTTTTAGTTGTGTATCTTTAATATTGCAAGTTAGTAAGGAAACCAAGCTTCCACAAGTTTTAGTTGTGTATCTTTAATATTGCTAGCTAGTAAGGAAACCAAGCTTCCACAAGTTTTAGTTGTGTATCTTTAATATTGCAAGCTAGTAAGGAAACCAAGCTTCCACAAGTTTTAGTTGTGTATCTTTAATATTGCAAGCTAGTAAGGAAACCAAGCTTCCACGCGTTTTAGTTGTGTATCTTTAATATTGCAAGTTAGTAAGGAAACCAAGCTTCCACGCGTTTTAGTTGTGTATTTTTGATATTGCAAGTTAGTAAGGAAACCAAGCTTCCACGCGTTTTAGTTGTGTATCTTTAATATTGCAAGCTAGTAAGGAAACCAAGCTTCCACGCGTTTTAGTTGTGTATCTTTAATATTGCAAGTTAGTAAGGAAACCAAGCTTCCACGCGTTTTAGTTGTGTATCTTCAATATTGCAAGTTAGTAAGGAAACCAAGCTTCCACGCGTTTTAGTTGTGTATCTTTAATATTGCAAGTAGTAAGGAAACCAAGCTTCAACACGTTTTAGTGGTGTATCTTTAATATTGCAAGCTAGTAAGGAAACCAAGCTTCAACACGTTTTAGTGGTGTATCTTTAATATTGCAAGCTAGTAAGGAAACCAAGCTTCAACACGTTTTAGTTGTGTATCTTTAATATTGCTAGCTAGTAAGGAAACCAAGCTTCAACAAGTTTTAGTTGTGTATCTTTAATATTGCTAGCTAGTAAGGAAACCAAGCTTCAACACGTTTTAGTTGTGTATCTTTAATATTGCAAGTTAGTAAGGAAACCAAGCTTCCACAAGTTTTAGTTGTGTATCTTTAATATTGCAAGCTAGTAAGGAAACCAAGCTTCAACACGTTTTAGTGGTGTATCTTTAATATTGCAAGCTAGTAAGGAAACCAAGCTTCAACACGTTTTAGTTGTGTATCTTTAATATTGCTAGCTAGTAAGGAAACCAAGCTTCAACACGTTTTAGTGGGTGTATCTTTAATATTGCAAGTTAGTAAGGAAACCAAGCTTCAACACGTTTTAGTTGTGTATCTTTAATATTGCTAGCTAGTAAGGAAACCAAGCTTCAACACGTTTTAGTTGTGTATCTTTAATATTGCTAGCTAGTAAGGAAACCAAGCTTCAACACGTTTTAGTTGTGTATCTTTAATATTGCTAGCTAGTAAGGAAACCAAGCTTCAACACGTTTTAGTTGTGTATCTTTAATATTGCTAGCTAGTAAGGAAACCAAGCTTCAACACGTTTTAGTTGTGTATCTTTAATATTGCAAGCTAGTAAGGAAACCAAGCTTCAACACGTTTTAGTTGTGTATCTTTAATATTGCAAGCTAGTAAGGAAACCAAGCTTCAACACGTTTTAGTTGTGTATCTTTAATATTGCAAGCTAGTAAGGAAACCAAGCTTCAACACGTTTTAGTTGTGTATCTTTAATATTGCAAGCTAGTAAGGAAACCAAGCTTCAACACGTTTTAGTTGTGTATCTTTAATATTGCTAGCTAGTAAGGAAACCAAGCTTCAACACGTTTTAGTTGTGTATCTTTAATATTGCTAGCTAGTAAGGAAACCAAGCTTCAACACGTTTTAGTTGTGTATCTTTAATATTGCTAGCTAGTAAGGAAACCAAGCTTCAACACGTTTTAGTTGTGTATCTTTAATATTGCAAGCTAGTAAGGAAACCAAGCTTCAACACGTTTTAGTTGTGTATCTTTAATATTGCTAGCTAGTAAGGAAACCAAGCTTCAACACGTTTTAGTGGTGTATCTTTAATATTGCAAGCTAGTAAGGAAACCAAGCTTCAACACGTTTTAGTTGTGTATCTTTAATATTGCAAGCTAGTAAGGAAACCAAGCTTCAACACGTTTTAGTTGTGTATCTTTAATATTGCTAGCTAGTAAGGAAACCAAGCTTCAACACGTTTTAGTTGTGTATCTTTAATATTGCTAGCTAGTAAGGAAACCAAGCTTCAACACGTTTTAGTTGTGTATCTTTAATATTGCTAGCTAGTAAGGAAACCAAGCTTCAACACGTTTTAGTTGTGTATCTTTAATATTGCTAGCTAGTAAGGAAACCAAGCTTCCACACGTTTTAGTTGTGTATCTTTAATATTGCTAGCTAGTAAGGAAACCAAGCTTCAACACGTTTTAGTTGTGTATCTTTAATATTGCAAGCTAGTAAGGAAACCAAGCTTCAACACGTTTTAGTTGTGTATCTTTAATATTGCTAGCTAGTAAGGAAACCAAGCTTCAACACGTTTTAGTTGTGTATCTTTAATATTGCAAGCTAGTAAGGAAACCAAGCTTCAACACGTTTTAGTTGTGTATCTTTAATATTGCAAGCTAGTAAGGAAACCAAGCTTCAACACGTTTTAGTTGTGTATCTTTAATATTGCAAGCTAGTAAGTTACTATGTTTCTAGGCAAGAACCCAAAAGAAATCTTAGCCCTAAAGATTGTGCTGGCTTTTGTGTCTCTGATGTATTGTCTATGTATGGGCCACTGTTACTTAACGAAGCTTTGAGCAGATTTATTATGATATATTGAGGAGTTGGGCATGGCTGTAGTAGCACACACTCTTTCTAATTTTGTTTTTGGGTAGGGGTAAGGATGAGGAAGGAGAAGTCGGAAGGTAGTGGGCGCACACATGCGTGCGTGGAAAAGAGGGGTGGGTGGGTGGGCTATGGTGGTTGGAGTGTGTTTGCAAGTGTCATATGCATTACATACGTACAGGGTCTGTGAGCTTGTTCTTAAATTTATGAATATGGTGTTCGTCTTATATATAATTGATGTTTCAAACATAAATTTGTCTTTATATTGCATTTGTGTATTCTTATGTAGAGCTGTGTATTTTTAAGTCTTGCTTTATATTTAAGCATGATTTGGAACATATTGTTCTATGTGATGTGCTTTATGTTGAAATCGCGGGTGTTGCCATATTTAATTTCTCATTTTGAGATCATAAAGTGTTGAAGTTGAAGCTGAAGAGGTGCTTTTGAATTTGCTGTTGTTGCTAATGCTGTTTGTTTGTTTGCTTAGGCCGTGTACACATGCACGCGGATGTTCCGCGTGGAAACTCATGCGCAATCCGTAAATAAGTAAAAGAAAGAAGGGAAAAAATATACACACGTGTCCGAATTTCCCCTAATCCGTATATTGTTTCCCTTCTTTCTTTCACTTATTGATTATTTCCGCGCGGAAAATCCGGATGTACTGTGTACCAGGCCTTAGCCTTAGTCTTAGTCATGTACAACTGAACAAATAATGTACAAGAAAAATGTATTTACAAGATCGTTCAGTTTACTTGAATCTTATTTTTCTAATTGAAGCATTGTTTTACAAGTATTATTTTTATGCATGCATTAATTGCTGATTAAATAGATTTGAGACGAGAACAAATTAGTCTGGAAGTTGATGAATTAAAACGTCCTAACATTCTCTCTCTCTCTCTCTCTCTCTCTCTCTCTCTCTCTCTCTCTCTCTCTCTCTCTCTCTCTCTCTCTCTCTCTCTCAAGTTTCTAAGTTTCGCTCTCTCTCTCTCTCTCCCCCCCTCTCTCTCTCTCTCTCTCTCTCCTGAAAAAAAAGTTCAAGTGTTCAAGTTTCTAAGTTTCGCTCTCTCTCTCTCTCTCTCTCTCTCTCTCTCTCTCTCTCTCTCTCTCTCTCTCTCTCTCTCTCTCTCTCTCCTTGAAAAAAAAGTTCAAGTGTTCAAGTTTCTAAGTTTTCGCTCTCTCTCTCTCTCTCTCTCTCTCTCTCTCTCTCTCTCTCTCTCTCTCTCTCTCTCTCTCTCCTTGAAAAATAAAATTCAAGTTTCTAAGTCTCTCTCTCTCTCTCTCTCTCTCTCTCTCTCTCTCTCTCTCTCTCTCTCTCTCTCTCTCTCTCTCTCTCCCCCCCCACCCCTCTCTCTCTCTCTCTCTCTCTCTCTCTCTCTCTCCCCCCCCCCTCTCGAGTTTAAAAGCAAAGAAAACACGAACACTTCCTGTGATGCTATGCCAAAACATCAGATCTGGGTACCACACATGCCACACTGACAGTAAAAGACCTTGCCACCTTTCAACCATTACAGCATGCGAGAGATTCGAACCACCAGCTTCACGATCAGATCACCAGAAATAAAATATATGAACAGTAATAATACAATCTGGCTGCTGGCCAGTGTAGGTAAAGACTAGGATCAAACGCTGCTTGACTCCCAACCACCGACATAACAGAAACCGGCTGCCTTGCCGGAAATCGTGATCAGCGTGTCGTTATTGGGACCAGTGTCGTAAAAAGGACACTAAACGTTCGCGCAAATCTGAAAATAAGAATTCATTAGAAGATTGGCTCTGAAATTGTCAGGGCTTTAAAGACCCACCAGATCACGTCAAAATCACGGGTCTCGCGTCTTTTCCCTCGGCAAGAAATCTTATTTTGACCAGGTTTGACTCCCATACAAATGCCCCCAAATTCAAAACGAAGCATCATTTTAAAGAGCAGCCTCAATTTGAAGTTGGGGGAATTTGTATATGGGTCACAGCTACCCAGAAAAAAACCAAGGGACTTAATCGTGGTGGGTCAGTGTGACTTTAACAAATGAACAACACAAACAAGATGTTGACCATCAGAAACAGAATGAAACGAATAAACAAAAGGCATAATTTCAACCTATCCGTGTTTATTTGTCAGGTACATAATATTGTGATTCCTGCATAGGTCTATCAATTGAACACGAGTATGGGGAATAAGATATGGTAGTTCTTTTGCTAAGAGCCGGCATGCATTAATTTAAGAAAAAACCCCACCAAGCCTCACAAATAATATATATGAACGTATTTCAAAACAAAAAAACCACACGACATTATTACAGAATATGGTTTCGTCCTAAAAGACCCATCAGATCACGTGTCAAAATCACGGGTTTCACGTGTTTTCCCTCTTATAACTGGAAAGAAATCTTGTTTTGACCAGGTCTCAAATTCTAAGAAATAAATCATTTTATTAAAGAGCAGCCTCAATTTGAACATGGGGGCATTTCTATATGGGTCACAGCTACGCAGAAAAAGCCAAGGGACTTAATCGTGGCGCGTCTGTGTATCTTTAAGATCATTTGTATTTTTAACATTTCTTCACTGCATCATGACGGGATACATGTGTCATCCTTTTCTAAAGAAATTGTCCATTATAAGCTCTTGGGGGAGGGAAATATCCATTCTTTTATCTACGTTTATTATAGATGGATGGTGTGTTCACTAATCTTGAAAATAATACAAGTTTGGTATATTCATACTTTAGCTAACTCAATAGTAATCTTGCAGGAATCTGATAATAAAGTTGATTGCCCCCATTTGAGATTAAAATGGCCTTGGTAGTATTCAGTTTGGTTTCCCGTTCAATACAATTGCAGAATCTGTTAAAGACACCCACCGGGAACCGGTTTCCTGTGGCACCGAGTCCTGTCTGGCAGCAGGAAGGCAGACACTCTGAGAGGAATGATCTGACCAGGGTCATCAGCCTCTCTCTGTTTCTTCTGCTTCTTTATTTTCTTTCTCCTCCTTTCCCCCTCACATCATTCTTTCTCAAGGGCATCTTTAATCCCACTCAGTCCAGGCACGCTCCTTACTACAAGCAAAAAGCTTAAAAGTAGGCATTTCCCAGAATCTTTCGTACTAGCAAGCATCAATGTTAAAAACAGAAACTAACAAGACTCAGTAATTTGAGTGAGTACAGTAGTATTTCTGGCCTTCCACGTTTTGCTTGTTGGTCTGTTCTCGACTTGCTGTAACAACCGACACGTATTATTACAGTACAATATTACATGATGTTCAGCTGGTCCTCTCGCTTCTTGAAGGTGTTCTCGACTTGCTGTAATAACTGACACATATTATTACTGTACAATATTACATGATGTTCAGCTGGTCCACTCGCTTTTTGAAGGTATTCTCGACTTGCTGTAATAACTGACACATATTATTACTGTACAATATTATATGATGTTCAGCTGGTCCTCTCGCTTCTTGAAGGTATTCTCGACTTGCTGTAACAACTGACACGTATTATTACAGTACAACATTACATGATGCTCAGCTGGTCCTCTCGTTTCTTGAAGGCATAGTAGACTATACATGGCACGTTTTCTGTTTAGATCAACATCTTGCATAAATAACAAATTACTAATATCACGATTTGATACACTGTTTAAGGGTTGCCTAAGATATTTGCCTCTTAGAGCTTCAGTGTACATATAACAATAAAAGAGAAAGTGATCTTCGTTTTCTAATAAACCGGTTAAAAGGGGGCAGCTGGAAGCCTGGTATCTCTTGAGAAAACCATCTTCCGGTCTGAAACAGACTCATATGGGACATTAGTAGATATAAAGATGGTGGGAGCTATCCTGGAGGCAATGCCCGGAGACAGTGCAACACCACGAAAGTCCCGAATTTTTAACAATACGGATATTATTGTAAAGTATCTCTTGTTTGTGGCTAGTTCATTTATACCCAAACGAAATCTGATCAAACAGTCCCTAAACGTTTTTAATAATAATGTCGTTAATGTATTTTTTCTGCTTGGTGGAATGTTTTAAGCAATCGATATGTTGAAAAAAACTGTCACTAGACTGTACCTTTAAAATCCATTCAAGAGAGAATAACAGAATGCGAGGATATAAATGGTGGGAAAGAGGGCAGTTCTTAACGTTTTGATAGTCGCTTGTATCGACCCTAACTAACTATGTTCAACTTCTTGCGAAGCATGATTTGTTGTCCATTTTTCCTTAGTTATGTTTCCATTTTTAATGCATGCATATGTGTTTCCTTGCTTGTATTGTGCTTGTACGAGACCACACTGTAATTTCACCTAACGTGATAATAAAGTATTTTTGACTTTGACTTTGACTTGTTTGACACACACAACACACACACACACACACACACACACACACACACACACACACACACACACACACACACACACAACACACACACACACACACACACACACACACACACACACACACACACACACACACACACACACACACAACACAACACAACACAACACAACACACACACACGCGCGCGCACGCGCGCACACACACACACACACACACACACACACACACACACACACACACACACACACACAACACACACACACACACACACACACACACACACCCACCCTACAGAAACCTGTTCATGGCCTAATTACCAATGTATTCACAAATAATGAGAAAACCGCTGGATCATTTGGAAGGAACTAAAACCACGGTGCAAATCCCAAAAGAACGCTCCACTGGAATCGAATTATAGCTCGTTTTCTGACTTTAAAGAGAGAAAAAAATGTTTCCAGCGTCTGGAACTAATTAGTGCCATTCCATACAAACAAGACTACGCCTTATTGTGGGTTTTTTAAACTTCAAAATTAGCAGAATGGGGGTGGGGGTGGGCACTGCCCTTTGTAGTATTCTCTATTCACGATGGCGACGGGGTAGGGGTAGTTTGTTTTAGTTCGCTCACGTTCACAGGAAGCGATTCAAATCTCAAATTGTTTAGATGATTTTTGTAGCTTGTTTGAAGGGCTAGCGGGCCTACTTGGAAGCGCAAAACAAAAGTAACATAGGGGAAGACGGGGTAAAAAGCCCATGGGCGGGTAAGAAGCCCATGCCAATTATCTCATGAAATGAAGCAAATTTCAGTCACGTTTTGCCCATGAGACGAGTGTTAATGTTTAGCATTCGTCTCATGGGCAAATGTGACTAACATTTTCTTTATTTCGTGAGATAATTGGCATGGGCTTCTTACCCGCCCATGGGCTTTTTACCCCGTCTTACCCTATTCTTGAATGTAGGCTCCCAGTATCTTTTCATTTAATATAGTACTATTTTAGTACAGTAAGTTGGATTTAACGTCCTCTCGACCCATAAGGGCTCATATGGGACATAATTATATTTTAGTATTAGGTATTAGGTACTTTATAGTCACAGAGCCGTCTCTGTGAAATTCGGGTTGCTACCACCTGGAGAGGGCGTCGCAGCCAGAGGCGCGCCACACATTATTAATTTGTGTGTGTGCATGCGGTATTATTTGTGTGACTGATGAAGAAGGAAGGGTGTGTGTGTGTGTGTGTGTGTGTGTGTGTGTGTGTGTGTGTGTGTGTGTGTGTGTGTGTGTGTGTGTGTGTGTGCTACATTTTGACCAAAATGACAACGTTTTCGTTGCCACTGGGTTTAACGTGCGCTACGTGCATGGGCACGATAAACCTCGGTTTATTGTCTCATCCTAAAGACTAGTGTTTCCCTTCCCTTCCATTCAGACCAAGGGACTTAATCGTGGTGGGTCAGTGGGTCTTTAAGAAAACCGAGTCTCAATAGAGGATCTTGGCATTGATCTGCCACCAGTCTACTAGTCTATTATCGGTAGCCAACACACAGTCGATTTATCCTACTTGTCACCAAACAATTTCAACTGAAATCTACTCACCTCAACCAAATCTGACTGCCAACAACACACAAGCCTCAGAATGCTGAAGAAGCCCACGAGATGTGGTAGAACTATTCAAACATGTGAGTACAAACGTGTTGTCTCTGAAGAAGCAAAAAGCCCAAATCTTCTTCTTCTTCTTCTTCTTCTTCTTCTTCTTCTTCTTCTTCTTCTTCTTCTTCTTCTTCTTCGATCGCTTAGACAGTTTCCTGTCAATTACGAGATGTATTCCAACGTTTTGTGATTTGATTATGATCTTTCTCTCTCTCTCCTCTCTCTCTCTCAAACTCTCTCTCTCTCTCTCTCTGGGTTCTCTCTCTCTCTCTCTCTCTCTCTCTCTCTCTCTCTCTCTCTCTCTCTCTCTCTCTCTCTTCTCCTCTCTCTCTCTCTCTCTCTCTCTCTCTCTCTCTCTCTCAGATTGGAAGACTAGGCGTTGCCTAAAATCTTTATCCTTGCAAAATAAAGTTCAAGTTTTCAAGTTTTCAAGTTTTCTCTCTCTCTCTCTCTCTGTCTGTCTGTCTGTCTGTCTCTCCTCTCTCTCTCTCTCTCTCTCTCTCTCTCTCTCTCTCTCTCCTCTCTCTCTCTCTCTCTCTCTCTCTCTCTCTCTCTCTCTCTCTCTCTCTCTCTCTCTCCCTCTGTGTGATTTAAATGTGCACATTTCTAAGTTGATGTAATGAATTTTAATAATAATTATTTGGTTGGTATAATTGTATTTCACACGTTTGATTAAAGTTCTTTCAGCTATGTTGTATCTCTGTCATGTTGTTGCACCTAACCTGAATTTCTCTTTTGGAGATATTAAAATATGCTTGAACTTGAGATGCGTCATGTTGCCGTTATGCGCCTAACAAAGAAATAGTTAGGCCCAGCAAGTCGGACAAATAGGCAGGTGCTGATATTTGCAGAGTGGCACAGTGGTAACGCGTTCGCTTCGTGTCAAGTAAACCCGAGTTCCAACCTGGGTACAGGGGATTTTTCCTCTCACTCTGCACTAGGCCTTACGGTCTGAACGTGGAGTCTTTCGGATGAGACGATAAACCGAGGTCCCGTGTGGCCATGCACTTAGCACACGTTAAGCCCAGTGGCAACGAAAAAGTTGTCATTAATTTTGGTCAAAATTTACCCCACCCCCCCCTCCCCCCTTTCCTTCCTCATCAACCACACAGAAAAATTCGCAAGCAAAAAAAAAAAAAAAAAAAAAAAAAAAAAAATGGGTGACGCGCCTCTGGCTGCGACGCGCTCTCCAGGTGGGAGCAACCCGATTTTCACAGAGATGCCTCTGTGACTATAAAGTACCTAATACCAAATACCTAAATGTAGACCCCAATACACGGATCAAATAAAAGGTCTGATACAAAAACACAGATGTGTGATCCAATTCGTGTGCAGGGGGACTACAAAAAATAGTGGACAAAAAGCTAGTAGCATTTTCCCCCGTGGGGATACCGGGGGGTCTTTTGCATAAATAGTTCCCCCACCTTCTGGAAGTTCTGTTCTTGTAGCTTCCTCTGATCTGTCACTCTCTTTGACTCTGCCTTTTCCCTTTGCTTTACTGTCATCTACTATCTTTCTGCCTTACCGGTCCATTCTCCTGCCATTTTTCACGAAACACTTTCAAAAAACATTTCCTCCTCAAGCCGAAGTCGGACTTGCTGGGCCTAACTATTTCTTAGTTAGGCGCATAACGGCAGCATGACGTATCTGCGCTCATAATTGACAGGGAACTGTCTGAGCGATCGACGAAGAAGAAGAAGAAGAAGCTAGTAGGATTTATATATCAGATTCATTTTTAGACGGTACTATTTCATGAGAATCACGCCTCACACATTGCCACACACATTGGTTGTGTCTAATGCAGCTGGCGGTCCCAATGGAGAGAGAGAGAGAGAGAGGGTGGGGGGGCAGAGAGAGAGGGGGGGGGGAGTGGGAGGGTTAGAGAGAGAGAGAGAGGTGGGGTGGGTGGGGGAGAGAGAGAGAGAGAGAATCCGAGAGAGAAAGAGAATTTGAGAGAGAGAGTGTGTGTGTGTCAGAGAGAGAGAGAAGGGGGGGGGGGGCGGGTTGGCAGAGTGAAAGACAGAGAGAGGCACACACAGGCACAGAGAGAGAGAGAGAGAGAGAGAGAGAGAGAGAGAGAGAGAGAGAGAGAGAGAGAGAGAGAGAGAGAGAGAGAGAGAGAGAGAGAGAGAGAGAGAGAGAGAGAGAGAGGCAGAGAGAGAGAGAGAGAGAGAGAGAGAGAGAGAGAGAGAGAGAGAGAGAGAGAGAGAGAGAGAGAGGCAGAGAGACAGAGAGAGAGAGAGAGAGAGAGAGAGAGAGAGAGAGAGAGAGAGAGAGAGAGAGAGAGAGAGAGAGTTTTAATTGCTCATGGGCAAGTGTCAGTGTTTGTGAAGGAATTCTAGTTATGTTCTCTGAAGATTTTAAGTGCTTGATGTATTTCGTTAGGACTGCCTGGGCTTTTTCAACGTGTCTAATTAATGGTGTGGAGCGAGATAGAGATAGAGAGAGATAGATAGAGAGAGAGAGAGAACACTGGAACACTGGAACACTGGATGTTTAATGTGAGGCCTCCGGCCTATCCACATGGGGACATGTACAATCAACTGCACAACATTCAATCAAGCTAGTAGAAATACCTTGATAATAACTCAAAAACAACTCTAACCAAATTACATTGATTCTTCTCTTAGACAAAGTGCATATCATAGTGAACGAACACAGCTACATCTCTTGTTATATATTTGTTCTCATTTTACAGAAAAAAACCTTTAGTGGATGGATGCAGCTATTTTTGTAATGTTTGTCTATATATTTTTCACGTAATCTGGCATACTTGGGACATTTCAAAAGAAAGTGAACTTCGTTTTCTAAATCATCACAAAAAGGGCATTTTTAACCCTTTCACCGCCAGCCATATTTCAGCCTAAAATGTCCATCAAATTTACCTGGGTAGAGAACAAAATCCATCTGCTGAAATGCGACTTTGGCGGTGAAAGGGTTAAAAAGTTCTATTTCACAGTATCTTTCGTTAACTCTCAGTTCATTTAAGCCAAGACGTATTTTTGTCAATGCTACTCTAAATTTACTTATTGTGATGTCACTTATATATGTTTCTGGTACTAATAGAGATTTAAATGATCGGTAAACACAAAAACGATCACTGTTCTCCAGTTTTTCGGCCCATTCTTGCATAAAACAGTCAACCATTCTTTGCCTGTACATTTTTCAAAAGGAACGTTCATCTCCTGCTCCACCATAAATCCAAACTTCTGAAAATCCAAAAGAATCTAAGCAGATTTTTTTTTATTATTGCATATGCCCAATTCTGTATTACTGTATCATTTAAATTTATTTCGTAAGCTTGCCTGGGTAGTCAGTCAACACAAAGCCATTCGTTGTAACTTGAACCAGTATTTTAAAGCTCTTACATTGCTATCAATATAGAGTGGGTATCTACCCAGCTCACCATAGACTAAGGTATTCGGAGTTTTTTTGGGCATAC
>CM065701.1:21810774-21823274 GCA_017654935.2 Phymorhynchus buccinoides
TTTTGCATGTGATTTCTGTGTGACTGATGAGGAAGGATGGGGTGGTGGGGGGGGGGGGGGGGTACATTTTGACCAAATGACAACTTTTTCGTTGCCACTGGGATTAACGTGTGCTGACTGCATGGGCACACGGTACCTCGGTTTATCGTCTCATCCGAAAGACAATTAAGGCCTAGTGCAAAGTGAGAGAACAAATCCCAGGTTCGAACTCGGGTTTACTTGACACACGGCGAGCGCTTTACCTCTGTGCCACTCTACACCACATGAGACGAACCATCAACCAACCATCATTTAACGCTCGGAGCAGATCCTGGAGGCACTGCAATACCGCGCTTTCTCTCTCTCTCTCTCTCCCTCCCTCCCAATCTCTCACTCCATGCCAGAAAGCATGGGAATCTACTTACTTCCTAGACCTCACTGTCATCTTATCAGTACTGTCATGGAAATCTCACTCTCTCTCCCAATCTCTCTCTCTCTCTCTCTCTCTCTCTCTCTCTCTCTCTCTCTCTCTCTCTCTCTCTCTCTCTCTCTCTCTCTCCCCTTATAGACAAGGCCCACCAAAGAAACAAAATGGCGGCCCGTGACACATGTCAATGTGTCAAAAGCACTTTGACGCGGCGCCAGAACTGAAATTCCAGAACAAAGGGCTCTTCTTTGAATTATTGTTATTTTGTGAATTTGGTTCCTTTACTTTCTTTTCTTTCTTTTTCATTTCTTTTTCTTTTTTTGTTTAAAACAAGTAAGCAAGATTGTGTGTTTGCTGACGCGTCACTGTTTTGTTTGTATTAAATCCACACATCAGGAGCTAAGTCTCTGTTCTATTGGTCTTTTTATTTATCACACACACACGCTCGCGCGCGCACACACACACACACACACACACACACACACACACACACACACACACACACACACACACACACACACACACACACACACACACACACACAGAGTTCCAGTTGGGGTGATTTTTGTTTTTAGTTACTGGTTTTATTCCTATCTTATGTGGTTTATGTATTACTTCTACAGTTCAGTCCTATCCATTCATATTGATTGTGCATACACCTGCATGCACCCACTTTGATATTTCACACACATATCCACAAATTGACATGCACGCAACCACTTTAACATGCATACATTTTTTTTTTATTTTTAAAAAATTTTTTTTAATATATATTTCTTTTTGTCTAATATCACGAGAAGTGGATAGACGTTAAATGAAAGACACACACACACACACATACACACACACACACACACACACACACACACACACACACACACACACACACACACACACACACACACACACACACACACACACACACACACACACACACACACACAAAACACACACACACACACACACACACACTCACACTACACACACACACACACTCACTCACTCACCACACACATTCATTCTCCCCATTCATTCATTCATTCATTCATTCTATTCATTCATTCTTTCATTCATTCATTCATTCATTCATTCATTCATTCATTCATTCATTCATTTATTCATTCATTCATTCATTCATTCATTCATTCATTCATTCATTCATTCAATCACCTCACCTCATCAATCGGTCGTCTGCTACACTAACTAAGATGAAACGACCCCGTGTTTACCAGCAACCATACCTACCCTAACATCCGGGCCTTTTCACAAAGCACTTCCCATCCATCACGTGCTTTCCCAGCTTGCATCAGCGCGCGCCAGCTGTTTCCTGTTTCCTAGAATGTAGGATAACTCAAGGTTATGAGGGAGTAGTATGCTAAAAGGGCTTACGCTGAGATAAAAAAAATATAATGTGAAATAGTTTTCATAGCATTATAGTTCATTGACACAATTTCAGTATAAATACTTAATAGGCAAGGACATGAGAAAATGTACTTGAAGGCTGTTCTCTCTAATGAGAGCACTGCCGCTATAAAAGCGTTGAATAGTTTAAATAGTTCTCATAGCATTATAGTTGATTGACACAATTTCAGTATAAATACTTAATAGGCAAGGAAATGAGAAAATGTATTTGAAGGCTGTTCTCTCTAATGAGAGCACTGTCGTTATAAAAGCGTTGAATAGTTTAAATAGTTTTCATAGCATTATAGTTCATTGACACAATTTCAGTATAAATACTTAATAGGCAAGGAAATGAGAAAATGTATTTGAAGGCTGTTCTCTCTAATGAGAGCACTGCCGTTATAAAAGCGTTGAATAGTTTAAATAGTTTTCATAGCATTATAGTTCATTGACACAATTTCAGTATAAATACTTAATAGGTAAGGAAATGAGAAAACGTATTTGAAGGCTGCTTTATCTAATGAGCATGTACTCTGGAATATGTAAAGGATATCATCACAAAAATTGACACTGACATTTTCCTAATTTATATATGTAAGGAAGAAGTAAACAATTAAAACAACAACTAAGACATGAAAAAAGGGAAAGAAAAAAAGAAGAACTAGAGAATGTATAAAAATAAGAAATTATGCTGGGAAGGAACAGATAATACGTTAGTAACATTCAGGGGGGAGGGGGGGGGGGACATAAACAAAAACTGATGTGTGAAAACATTAATTATTGGGAAAACGGACATACAATACAAAGGTACATATTAAGATGACACCAAATACACTGTATCAATACTATGTTACTTGAACCTAATAATTTAGTCAAAAACAAGTGGTTTGGTCAAAAATTCACCAAACACCCCCTTTAAGAGCATACATTTTCGATTTTAGTAATCTTTTTTCAACAACATCTTTAACAATAGCAACAAGTATGACATGTATAATTATGTGGAAGCATAACAATGGGAATACGTCTTATGCACCCACGCTCACCCACCCACACAGACACAAGTGGTGTGTGTGTGTGTGCATGTTTGTGTCAGTGTGTGTGTGTGTGTGTGTGTGTGTGTGTGTGTGTGTGTGTGTGTGTGTGTGTGTGTGTGTGTGTGTGTGTGTGTGTGTGTGTGTGTGTGTGTGTGTCAAGTCAAGTCAAGTCAAGTCAAGTCAAAATGATCTTTAATGACGATAAAGGAATAAGCTAAACAAAACTTTTTTTCATCCTGTCGTCATAAATAAATAAGAAATACAACTGAAGCAAACAAGATGAAAAGCAAAAACTGTAAACAAAAAACCAACAATTTACAATGAAATATATGGAAAAAATACACATAAATATTATTATGTTCCGCATAAGTGTGTGTGTGCGTGTGCGTGCGTGTGCGTGCGTGTGCGTGCGTGCGTGCGTGTGTGTGTGTGTGTGTGTGTGTGTGTGTGTGTGTGTGTGTGTGTGTGTGTGTGTGTGTGTGTGTGTGTGTGTGTGTGTGCTAAAACGTACATGGAAAATAGTTTTTTCTTGTAAAATCAAACAACATGAATAAAGTATCTAATAGCACCTACTATGAATATTGTTTCGTCGCAGTACCCTTACACAACGTAAGTTAAGAACATAAATGTACACATACATCTTAAACACCATCCCATGTCTGTTCCTCTCTCTAGACATACTGTCAGCCAGTATCGGTAATGTTACCACATTCCGATGATAGTTTATATTGCGTTTAATTTTAACCCTTTCACCGCCAAACTCGCATTTTAGCACCGCAGTAATTTAACACCTATGTCACTAAAAGGCATCAAATTGGGGTATATTATCCAAACACCCTTTGTCTTAGTTTCGGGAACTAAGGATAGACCTTATTTAATCATCTTGAAATTCAGTTATGATTAAAGCGCCAATGATTGCTGAAAAAAGCGTCACAGTTATGCCAATCAAATTGCAAAACTAAATCATAAAGCAAACAAAGAAAAGAAAGGGCAGATCAAGAGGCCGCGAGGCCTGGCTGCCCTAAAAGCCTGACCTGACCTGACCTTATTTATATATATGTCACAGAAGAATCCCTAATACTTCGGATGGATTTTGTTCTCTACCCAGGTAAATTTAATGGAAATGGTTGGCTGAAATTTGTCTGGCAGTGAAAGGGTTAAAACACTACCAGATGTGCCTGTAGGTAAGGGCTACCCTATAGTGGGTTATTTCGGGCTACGGAAGTTTATTTCAGGAAACTACGAGATATAAAATGCCACACCCTCGGTTCATTTTGAGGAACGTCTACCACGGTGTGGGAACCGCCTGTAGCAGATGTGCTCGTACAAAGAGTATGTTATAATATTATATTTATACACACTTGCATACGTACGCGCGCGCACGCACACACGCACGCACACACATACGCACATGCGCGTGCACACACACACACGCACGCACACGCACACACACACACGCACACACACACACACACACACACACACACACACACACACACACACACACACACACACACACACACACACACACTGAAACACACGCATGCGTGTGTGCGTACATAAACACACACGAAGGTTCACATATATGCACACCTTTGTATGTATGAGATTACGTGCACGCGCGCGCACGCGCGCGCGCGCGCGCGCGCACGCAGATATATATATATATATATATATATATATATATATATATATATATATATATATATATATATAGAGAGAGAGAGAGAGAGAGAGAGAGAGAGAGAGAGAGAGAGAGAGAGAGAGAGAGAGAGAGAGAGAAACCTGTCATCATTCGCGCACAGAGACAATAATAGAGACACAACGATAAAGCAAGAATCAGATTGTTGTCCCCACCCCCACCCCCACCCCCACCCCCACCCCCACCCCCCCAATTTCCTAAAGCATCTGACAAAAACAGTAGCATCTGTCAACCATTGTAGTTCAGAGTGCAGACATTGAACAGACACTGAGCTGACGACTTTCTTCTCTTTATATATATATATTTTTTCTCCCTTTCTTTCTTTTCTCCCTTTCTTTCTTTTTCTAAGATGAGATCAATCTACTCAATGTCTTCCTTTCTTCCTTTCTTTCTTTCTTTCTTTCTAAGATGAGATCAATCTACTCAATGTCTTCCTTTCTTCATTTCTTTCTTTCTAAGATGAGATCAATCTACTCAATGTCTTACTTTCTTCCTTTCTTTCTTTCTAAGATGAGATCAATCTACTCAATGTCTTCCTTTCTTCCTTTCTTTCTTTCTTTCTTTTTTTCTAAGATGAGATCAATCTACTCAATGTCTTCCTTTCTTTCTTTCTTTCTTTCTTTCTAAGATGAGATCAATCTACTCAATGTCTTACTTTCTTCCTTTCTTTCTTTCTTTTTCTAAGATGAGATTCATCTACTGTGTACTCAATTTCGTTCTTTTTCTGTTCTTTCTTTCTTTCCTTTCTTTCTGTCTGTCTGTCTGTCTCGATCCATCTACTTTAAAGGCACGACCGGACTATAAAAGAGGGGAGGCGCTGAGCGCGCGCTGCCTTTGAATCACAGTTCCCTGTTGTGCGAGCCACCGCCAGGCAGAGCTTTTCTTCTGGCGAGAACAACACGATCCTTGGGATCGGTCGTTTTTCCCTTTAAATTTTGCCTTGCATTAGTTCTGAATCCACCTGGGAGGAGGGAGGGAGGAAGGGAGGGAGGGAGGGAGGGAGAGGGAGGAAAGAAATAATTTCGAGGGAAGGAGAAAATAATGTGAAGCAAAGGCTGAGGGGGCTGAAAGAGAGGATGGTGGATTGGGGGAGGGGGAGGGGAGGGGGGGTTTCATGAAGTGGAAAAAAGCAGGTGGTTGAGTGTAAAAAGGTTTGGAAACTCTGGGTTACGTTCGACGGAAAACTGCTCGAATACCAAAGCCCTCGTTAATGTTTTAGCTGAGAGCCTAAGAGGTTTGTCCTCATTACTCTGTCTGTCTGTCTGTCTGTCTGTCTGAGCAAAATATGCAAGACCTGATAATTATTGTCTTCTGCGCAGGAAGGGAGAAGTAGTACATGGGTGTGTGGGGGTGGGGGTGGGGGGAGGGCGTAATGGCATGGAGAGGATAACGGTTACATTCTAGTCTAGTGTTTCATTGTATTGAGAACCTTTCATATGAACACATTTTAATGGGGAAGCTAAGTGAAAACACCTTAGAATAAGAAGGGAAAAAATATTAAAAACTTAAAAAGGGGGGAAATATTAAAAACTTAAAAAGGGGGGAAATATTAAAAACTTAAAAAGGGGGGAAATATTAAAAACTTAAAAAGGGGGAAATATTAAAAACTTCAAAAAGGGGGAAATATTAAAAACTTAAAAAGGGGGGAAATATTAAAAACTTAAAAAGGGGGGAAATATTGAAAACTTAAGAAAGGGGGAAATATTAAAAACTTAAAAAGGGGGAAATATTAAAAACTTAAAAAGGGGGGAAATATAGAAAACTTAAAAAAGGGGGAAATATTAAAAACTTAAAAAGGGGGGAAATATTGAAAACTTAAAAAGGGGGGAAATATTAAAAACTTAAAAAGGGGGGAAATATTAAAAACTTAAAAAGGGGGGAAATATTAAAAACTTAAAAAGGGGGGAAATATTAAAAACTTAAAAAGGGGGGAAATATTAAAAACTTAAAAAGGGGGGAAATATTGAAAACTTAAAAAGGGGGGAAATATTAAAAACTTAAAAAGGGGGGAAATATTAAAAACTTAAAAAGGGGGGAAATATTAAAAACTTAAAAAGGGGGGAAATATTAAAAACTTAAAAAGGGGGGAAATATTAAAAACTTAAAAAGGGGGGAAATATTAAAAACTTAAAAAGGGGGAAATATTAAAAACTTAAAAAGGGGGGAAATATTGAAAACTTAAAAAGGGGGGAAATATTAAAAACTTAAAAAGGGGGGAAATATTGAAAACTTAAAAAGGGGGGAAATATTAAAAACTTAAAAAGGGGGGAAATATTGAAAACTTAAAAAGGGGGGAAATATTAAAAACTTAAAAAGGGGGGAAATATTGAAAACTTAAGAAAGGGGGAAATATTAAAAACTTAAAAAGGGGGAAATATTAAAAACTTAAAAAGGGGGGAAATATAGAAAACTTAAAAAAGGGGGAAATATTAAAAACTTAAAAAGGGGGGAAATATTGAAAACTTAAAAAGGGGGGAAATATTAAAAACTTAAAAAGGGGGAAATATTAAAAACTTAAAAAGGGGGGAAATATTAAAAACTTAAAAAGGGGGGAAATATTGAAAACTTAAAAAAGGGGGAAATATTAAAAACTTAAAAAGGGGGAAATATTAAAAACTTAAAAAGGGGGGAAATATAGAAAACTTAAAAAAGGGGGAAATATTAAAAACTTAAAAAGGGGGGAAATATTAAAAACTTGAATGAAAAAACATTTACAAAAAAGAGAAGGTAAAGATGTACCTCCATACCCCCCTCCCCCCCTCCTCCATTTCTTGGTTGTTTCCATTTTGTTCAGTCTTGCCTTTCTTACTGCAAATTGAGTACTTCATCCTCTATCGTTTGCTATATTTAACACTAATTTTCAACCATTTACATAATGAAGCGCATGCATTCAATCATAGTAGAAGGTAAAGCCAAAACGAAAAAAAGACGCAATGAACGCAATGTGACAAATGCTCCGCGGCTGTTGTGTGTACTCCGCTACATAGGGGAATACGGGGTAAAAAGCGCATGGGCGGGTAAGAAGCCCACCCCAATTATCTCATGAAATAAAGAAAATTTCAGTCAAATTTGCCCATGAGACGAATGCTAGACATTAACGCTCGTCTCATGGGCAAAATGAGACTGAAATTTGCTTCATTTCATGAGATAATTGGGGTGGGCTTCTTACCCGCCCATGCGCTTTTTACCCCGTCTTCCCCTAGGAGGATGGGGTGGAGGGGGGGGGGGGGGGTCGTTTAGAGAATGATCTTTATCATGACTGCGATTAATTATTCAACAAAGATAAAAATTAGCTCCAAAAGTTGATAAGATACAGCTTAATGTTTGGTAAGAAAGGCAGGTGTGAAAATGTGGGGAGAGCTGAGAAATATAAGAGGGGGGGGGGGGGGGGGGGGGGGGGGCCGCCGATCTTTACCTTTACCGAGAAACCGTATGAACACAGGGGAAGCTAAGTGATCCTATTGACTGCGGAACACACTTTAGAAAAAGAAGGGGGGGAGGGGGGGGGGGATATTAAAAAAAAAAAAAAAACTTGAATGAATTTTTTTTTTTTTTTTAAAGAGTGAATTGTTTGTGCTGATCTAGCAAACTGGTCGGCAGATATAATCCTCTTGACTGTTTTGGTAACTATCATTTCTTCAAGACCCACCAGATCACGTGTCAACATCACGGGTTTCACGGGTTTTCCCTCTTATAGCTGGTAATAAATCTGGCTTTGACCAGGTTTGACTCCCATATAAATTCCCCCAAATTCAAAGCGAAACAACATTTTAAAGAGCAGCCTCAATTTGAAGTTGGAAGAATGTGTATGCTAGCCCATCAAAAAAAACCAAGGGACTTAATCGTGGTGGTACGTGGGTCAGTGTGTCTTTAGGCCTTCAGATTGCAATATAGGCTTATGTGATCGGCTTACATTAATTTACTGCCATATTTTGGAAACACGACGCATATAACGAAGCAATCTGACAGAATTTCGTTATAACAGTCGTGTCGGATACAGTGAACGCCGGTTATAATGAAGTTGTTCTGAATGTCCCTGCCATTTTGTTGCACATGCACACGCGCACACACACACGCGCGCGCGCGCACGCACGCACGCACGCACGCACACATACACACACGCACGCACGCACACACACATACACACACGCACGCACGCACGCACACACACACAGAGACGCGCGCGCGCGCGTGATTTGTGTGTGCGCGTGTATCCATCTCTATAACGCAAACATCTGCATACTATTGAAATGCATGTGCACGAGCGAGAGTGTATTTGTCTGTGTGCACGTGCACTCACTCACGCGCGCTCGCAGAACAGTGACAACGGGAAGTGCAATTGTGCAATGAGTGCAGCCTGGCAATTCTGACGCACGGTGTTCTAAGTGCTGTATGTCTACTCAAACACACGAGGCGAGGGCTGGGGATATATCTGATGGTAGAGTAGCCTCCCCTGTTTGACCGATTGAATTAGCCAAGATCACTCCCACACACCATGAAATGACTCCCCTTTATTATTTCCGAACAACTATTAATATGTGCGTATTCATACATGTATATATGCTGGTTTTTTATTAGTTTATTTATTTGCTGAATTGTCTCTTTATCCGTGTGTATGCCTTCCCCCCCGCCCCCTCGATCTCTCTCCTCTGCCTCTCTCTCTCTCTCTCTCTCTCTCTCTCTCTCTCTCTCTCTCTCTCTCTCTCTCTCTCTCTCTCTCTCTCTCTCTCTCTCTCTCTCTCTCTCTCTCTCTCTCTCTCTCTCTCTCTCTCTCTCGCTATATGCTATTTATTATTGCTTGTGTGTATTTTCGATGTACCCCCCCCTCTCCAACCCCTATCTCAATATGCCATGGGCAGATGGCCTTGGTCATTAAACTTTCGTCGTCGTTCATCGTTGATCTCCCTCTATCTCTCTATTTCTGTCTCTGCCCCTCTCTTTCTGTCTGTCTCTCTCTCTGTCTGTCTCTCTCTCTCTCTCTCTCTCTCTCTCTCTCTCTCTCTCTCTCTCTCTCTCTCTCTCTCTCTCTCTCTCTCTCTTTATCCTTGTTAAATCAAGTGTTTCAGTGTTCAGAGTTTCTCTCTCTCTCTCTCTCTGTGTCTCTCTCTCTGTCTCTCTCTCTCTCTCTCTCTCTCTCTCTCTCTCTCTCTCTCTCTCTCTCTCCTCTCTCTCTCTCTCTCTCTCTCTCTCTCTCTCTCTCTCTCTCTCTCTCTCTCTCTATCCTTGTTAAATAAAGTTTTCAGTGTTCAGTGTTCAGTGCTCTCTCTCTCTCTCTCTCTCTCTCTCTCTCTCTCTCTCTCTCTCTCTCTCTCTCTCTCTCTCTCTCTCTCTCTCTCTGTGTCTCTCTCTCTGTGTCTCTCTCTCTGTCTCTCTCTGTCTCTCTCTCTCTCTCTCTCTCTCTCTCTCTCTCTCTCTCTCTCTCTCTCTCTCTCTCTCTCTCTCTTTATCCTTGTTAAATAAAGTGTTTCAGTGTCTCTCTCTCTCTCTCTCTCTCTCTCTGTCTCTCTCTCTGTGTCTCTCTCTGTCTCTCTGTCTCTCTCTGTCTCTCTCTCTCTCTCTCTCTCTCTCTCTCTCTCTCTCTCTCTCTCTCTCTCTCTCTCTCTCTCTCTCTCTCTCTTTATCCTTGTTAAATAAAGTGTTTCAGTGTTCAGTGTTCTCTCTCTCTCTCTCTCTGTCTCTCTGTTCTCTCTGTCTCTCTCTGTGTCTCTCTCTGTCTGTCTCTCTCTCTCTCTCTCTCTCTCTCTCTCTCTCTCTCTCTCTCTCTCTCTCTCTCTCTCTCTCTCTCTCTCTCTCTCTCTCTCTCTCTCTCTCTCCCCCCCCCCGCCGGTCTATCTCCGCGCGTGACGGTATGTAGATGTGAAAGCAAACAAACAGAAAACAAGAGTCTGGAAACCTTCCAATACCACTGAAGATTCGGCAATCTTTTACTTTAGTTACCCCCCTCATGTTTACGACCCTCAATCTCAAAGTCTGCTTCTTTCAGCTTTATGAAAATAATCCTAGGCTGATCCTAACCCTATCCCTTACCACCCCCATCCCCCACCCCCACCCCCACCCCCAACAATAGCAGAATGTTGCTTCTCAGTGAAAATATTCAACGCGGTTATTACCAAAGTTTAAAACCCTTTCACCACCAATGTCGCATTTTAGCACCACAATGATTTAACACCCATGTCACTTAAAGGCATCAAATCAGGGTCTGTTATCCAAAGACCCTGTTCTCTTAATTTTGGGAGGTAAGGATGGGCCTTACTTTAAATACGCCTCAGAGGAGTCCCCAATATTACTGACAGATTTTTTTTTCTCTACCCAGACACGTTTAATAGAATTTTTTGCAGAAAAATGGCTGGCGGCGAAAGGGTTTTAACTGTTTCATATTACTGCGAGTGTATACGGTGGATTACTGATGTCGGGTCGACCTGGTATTTCAGTACCTCCAGGATCGCTCCACTATCCTTACATATTATTAAAAAAATGTCCCACGTGCACCTCTACTACCAGGTCGAAGGACGTTAAACTCATTTTTATTTTGTCTTCAATGCGAAGATGTGAGTGGGAAGGTGGAGTGTGTGTGTGTGTGTGTTGACAACAAGTTCAAGATCTCCGAACATTCAACCACTGAATGTTCCCCCCGTGGGGATACCGGGGGTGGTGGTGGTGGTGGTGGGGGAGGGGGGTCTTTTGCATAAATAGTTCCCCCACCTTCTGGAAGTTCTCATGTCCTTTGTGACCCGGGGGACGTTAAACATAAACTTTCGTTCATTCATTCTGGAAGTTCTGTGCATGTAGCTTCCTCTAATTAATCTGTCACTCTTTTTGACTCTTGCCTTTTCCCTTTGCTTGCTGTCATCTACTATCTGTCTGCCTTACCGGTCCATTCTCCTGCCTTTTTTTTCAAGAAACACTTTCAAAACGATTTCCTCCAACCGATGTCGGACTTGCTGGGCCTAACTATTTCTTACTTAGGCGCATGACATCAGCATGACGCATCTGCGCTCATAATTGACAGGACACTGTCTGAGCGATTGAAGAAGAGGAGGAAGAAGACGAAGAACCGCTGAACGTTCAGCAGACGATCAGAAATTTTGAACGCACGCTTGTAGACCTATTCAACCTTTGTATGGGTCTCAAACGTGATAAAATACCAGTTAACAACTTAACTGGCTTTAATATACCAGTTAAGTAGCTAAGTGGCCTTTCTTATTCGAGTTAACTAGTTAACTGATATAATCAACTTCTGCTTCCGGCAAAAGAAAAGTCAGTTCACTGTTAAGTGGCATTTTGTCAGGAAAACCAACTCCTTTACTGTTTTTTGTAACACGAAATCCCATTGGATGTACTGCAGATCAGCAATCTTTTCCCATTTACACTGTGAAAGAGTTGCATACCATCAATATCATTTTTCATTAGCAATTTGTATCACGGATCGGACCTGCAATACCTCCAGGATCTGCTCAGAGCTTTGAATGATGGTTGGTTGATGGTTCATCCCATATGTGCTGTTTTGCTGACGGATATAATCTATTCACTAACTCATAAGAAACGGGCAATGATATATATATACTTTTTGATGCTATTTGGGGCTTATTTCAGCTACTAGAACGTATTTGGAGCAATTTCTGTAAAAAGATTGCTGATCTGCAGTATCCAATGGGATTTCGTGTTACAACAACCAGTTAACTAGTTGGGTTTTATGATATAATGCCACTTAAGCAGTTGGCTGACCGGAAGCGGAAATTGATAATATCAGTTAACTAGTTAACTGGAATAAGAAAGTACTTAGCTGGTATATTAAAGCCAGTTAAGTCGTTAACTGGTATTTTATCACGTTTTGAGCCCCATACCTTTGCCACCCCCCCCCACCCCCCCTCACCATCATCCCCTACCCCCTTTACTGCTCACCCCGACGCCCACCCCCCCACCCCTCCCACCCACCCTACTCTATGGCACCGTTGCT
>CM065701.1:21825774-21838274 GCA_017654935.2 Phymorhynchus buccinoides
ACGGTGTTGTATGCTAGAAGAGTCTGGAAATCCGCCCTCAGATCCACAACAGGTACATGTGGGACATGGTGTTACAATAAAGATAGTGGGGCGATCCTGGAGGTACTGCAATACCAGGAAAGTCGTGATTACATCATGATACTAGAAGAGGACTGTCTGGAATGATGGGTGGGACCAAAGGTGGGGCAACATGGCACTGCACGAAAACACGCGAAATATGAAGAAGAAGAAGATGATGAAGTGTGTGTGTGTGTGTGTGTGTGTGTGTGTGTGTGTGTGTGTGTGTGTGTGTGTGTGTGTGTGTGTGTGTGTGTGTGTGTGTGTGTGTGTGTGTGTGTGTGTGTGTGTGTGTGTGTGTGTGTATGTGCGTGTGTGCGTGTGCACGCGCTTGCTTGATTTGATTTCTATCATGATTCAGCGCCGTATAAATACTGTATGTTGTTGTTGGTAAAGCAAGCAACAAACACACAACAAACTGCGATGGCTTGGAGTCACAACGGACTATCTTTAGATAGTCCATTGACATATTAGTGAACTTATTACAAAAACTAATAACTTATATAAACAAAAAAGACTGCTGAAATATAAAAAGCAAAAACCCCTTTTTATATTTCTGCAGTCATTGCTTAATACAAGTTATTTATTTTTGTAATAATTCCAATAATACGTCAATGGACTATCTAAAGATAGTCCGTTGTGACTCCAAGCCATCGATATTACGTGAGTGTTCGCTTTGTATTGCGTCTGTGTTTGAATGCGTTATGAATGCTAACGTGTGTGCGCTCTTTGATTTAATTTATATCAAAATTCAGCGCCGTGTAAATACTGTATGTTGTTGTTGGAAAAGCAAGCAACAAACAAACAACAAAAGTATGTTCATTTTTCTTTGCAGATTAGCCGGTGAAGAGGGTAAAACGTTTCAACCATGCCGATAGAGAACGACATCGCTCCTCGCTTCACCCAGAAACCGGCCCTACGGCAGGAGGATGGCGGGCAACGCCTGGTGTTCCAGTGCGCCCTGGAGGCCAGCCCCAAGCCGGACGTCTCCTGGTTCAGGGGGACCATGCCCCTCAACAATTCCTCCCGGCTGCGCATGCGCGTGGATAACGCCGGGGGCAAGGCCCACCACACCTACAACGTCATCATGGAGATTCTGGGAGTGACGCAGGGAGACGCCGGTACGTACAAGGTCAGCGCCAAGAACAGGCTGGGGGAGGTGTCGGCTTCCATCAACCTCAATTTCAGTGGTGAGTCCCGCGGATATTTGAATCGTTATTTTTTAAAAATTCATATTCTGCCTTTTTCTTGTTGTTCTTGTTCTGGTGCTCAGTATAGTCGTGGAGATCTGCTGATCTTTTTAGTCCCCGAGCCGAAGGTTCGGGGAGCTATTGTTTTTGTCTGGTCCGTCCGTCCGTCCGGTGTCCGTCCGTCCGGCGTGCCTCCGTCCGTCCGGCTATTCGTCCGTTTTTCTTAAACTATTCAGTGTATCATCATCAAATTTGGTATACTAGTTTGCCAAGATGCAAGCTATCCACTGATGTATTTAGTTTTACATTAAGGTCAAGGTCGCGCCAGTTACGGGGTTCAAACCCCGAAACACATAATCGCTGATATCTCGCGAAGTGTTGCATGTATTTCAATGCAGTTCTTTTCACATTTCTTGATGAATGGTCTATAACACAGTTGTCATGAAGTTTTCTGTGCGCTCGTGTGCGCATGATCGCGCGCGCTCAAATCACGGGTCCGAACCCCAAGGTTATATATAAACAACTATTTAGTTGCGTGCTGTTTTGATGCGTTTTTATGTAAGTACGTTTTCTTTTGATATCTGCCGCTTCGCCTGTTCCAGGACATGACTTTTTTCTGTGCGTTCGTGTGCGCATGATCGCGCGCGCTCAAATCACGGGTCCGAACACACATGCGCCATGAAACACGCAGCATTGGGTGGGAAGATTCACTTGAAAGACGCCGCCATCAGATCTACAGTCAAACCCGACAGCCAAACCGGGCGAGAAAGCAATGCGCGTCGAGAGTCGCTAAACATGGGATAAGCCCGCTGTGCCCTAGGCCCTTTGTGTCACAGGCCCGATATGTCCCACTTCTTTCCGGCCGTCCATCCGTCCGTGCGTGCGTCCTGTTTTCAGTTCTCAATGGTCTCCCCGCTGTGTGTACAGCCGACACATTCCGATTTCGGAGTAGCTCGGCGATGCTGCGAGGGGACTTTGCAGCCGCCCGGCGTTGCACTTGTTGTTCTTGTTCTGGTGCTCAATATTGTCGTGGAGATCTGCTGATCTTTTTTTTCTTTCTTTTAGTTCTAATGTAAGAGAAATAGAATGTTCATGCATCCGCTTTCTTTTCATTCGTTCACTAGGGGAAGACGGGGTAAAAAGCGCATGGGCGGGTAAGAAGCCCACCCCAATTATCTCATGAAATAAAGAAAATTTCAGTCACATTTGCCCATGAGACGAATGCTAGACATTAACGCTCGTCTCATGGGCAAAATGAGACTGAAATTTGCTTCATTTCATGAGATAATTGGGGTGGGCTTCTTACCCGCCCATGCGCTTTCTACCCCGTCTTCCCCTATTTGTTTTTGTTTTGTTTTGGGGGTTCTTTTTTTGTTCTTGTCGTTGCTGTATATATTTTTTTTTTAGCTCTATTTCAAAAGTGATATTTGTTCTTTCTTTCATTTGTGCGTCCGATTTTTCATTCGTTCACTCTTTGTTTTGTTGTTCTGTTTCTTGTTCTCGCTGTTCTTAAAACAAACATGATCTTTTTTGTTGTTGTTCCCGTTTCAAAAGAAACAATTTTGTTCTTTTTTTGATTTGTGCATCCGTTTATTCATTCGTTCACAGGTCTCCCAATCGTCCCGCAAAACAAGGGGTCCCAGGGACTCCTTCACTTACAGTATAGAGTGTCCTAGAGGCGGGATAGAGGTTCCCAATGGCATTGCGAATGCTTAAAAGAATTGTTATAGTGCATCCCTGGGACCCCCTGCACATTCTTTTAGAGGGTCCTTTAGAATTGTAGTGCTTCATAGACCCCCAAATGGGGGTCCCTGGGAGCCCTGCGTTCACTAAAGTTTTCTTGTTGGTCTGTCGTCAGTCAGCCAATTCATCCAGTCAATGTGTTGTTCAGCGGTCACTCTTTTCGATAATTCATTCAACCCTTTTTGTTTGGTTCCTGAGTTTTAGTTTCGTTCGTGTGGCGTCCGTCCGTCCGTCCGTGCGTGCTTGCGTCCGTCCGTCTGGACACCAAACCCAGAAAATCACGCGGGGGGACTTTAAACCCGCTTGGGTTTAGCTTTTCGATATGACTTTAGTGTATACGTAAAATAGCCCCATACAATCCATTGTTCAGTGCAATCGAATGTATCATATACTAGGCCTACACGTGAAGGTTAAAAAAAAAAGAGAAGATAATTCCACACATTACTGTTACTACTGAGAAATTTTAATATTTATAAATATTTATAAAGTAACTTTTATTTTCCCCATCCTCTTTTTAGCACCACAGTGATTTAACACCTATGTCACTAAAAGGTATCAAATTGGGGTCTATTATCCAAAGAACCTATTGTCTTAGTTTTGGGAAGTAAGGATAGACCTTATTTTATATCTGTCGCAGAAGAATCCACAATACTGCAGATGGATTTTGTTCTCTATCCAAGTAAATTTAATGGAAATTTGTGGTTGAAATATGGTTGGCGGTGAAAGGGTTAAATTCTTTGTTGCCACCATAAATACCATCAAAGCATAAGCAAACCTTATTATTATCAACATTGAGTTAAGTCATGTTCCAGGAACATCATACCAGGAACTAAAAGGTGGACCCTGACGGATGAGTGTTTGCTAGAAACACGTCGCGATCACCAGAAAGACAGCACTTTCAAGGATCGGAACACTCACTTTGCTCTGGTTTCCTAGAAATTAAACGGCGATTCCTCCTTGTCGAAGATGCCGGAGAGAGTAGCCATTTTGGATGGGGTGGGTGGAGGTCACTCATTGTGGTTGAAGCGTTTTCTTATTTTGTTGTGCAGTAAAACAAACAAAAAAGCTATTTCCTTTGTTGTGAGCGAAACTCCTTTATGTAAACTGTAGAAAATTAAAAAATAGAAGAAAAAAAAGACTTGTATTGCTAAAATTTCGTGCAAACGATTTGGCGGCCATTGGAAAGGAGACGGCACACGCCTTCTCTTTGGGTGAAATAATTTGACTTCCAGCACCTCCGCCAAGGAGGAATCACCGATTTGACGGTTTGATTTCTAGGAAACAAGAACAAAGTGAGTGTTGCAATCTCTGTAAATGGTGTTTACCTGGTGATCTCGACGTGTTTCTTACAAAAACTCATCCGTCATGGTGCCCCTTTAAGAAGCGGTAGTATAATTATGGATTTGCAAAACCAAGCGGCATTTCCACCACGCAGCATGTTGAGCTGAAAAGCAGAGACCCTGACATACCCAGGTGAAGACCTCACATGGAGAAATAATCAAATATCAGCCCCGTACGTTCATCAACTACCTTACCACATTCTTTCCATCTGCTTCATTTCTTGTGTGTGTTCAAAATGCATGAAGCAATGGCAGGCAAAGTAATAGTTTCATTTTTTATTGCCTCGTGTTCTAGAGGAAGCAAAAAGAAAAAAAAGAAACAGAAAAAGACAAGTCAAAAATGCATCGCTGGCAGTATTCCCCAGTAAGCTAAGTGACTGTAGCTTGTAGCTTGCATTTTGAGCGAGCGAAGTTTTAATTGCTGTTTCTCGAAAAAGTCGTCTGCTTGCCAAAATTGAAGGGAGTATAACTGGTAAGAAGATTATGTTACGCGCTGTAAATTGAACACAAAAACAAGAAAACGAACAAACAAACAAAAAGTTGCAGAGGAAAAGTGTCAATCATAATGAAGGCAGCCAAGAACTCGTGCCAAAAGTTTGCCAACAACAAGTGACAGAGCACACACACACACACACACACGCACACACTCAGTCAGTTCAGTTTTTCGTGCAAGTTGTTACAGTAGCTTGAAGCACTCCTTCCTTTCTCTCTCTTCTCTCTCACATCTTCGTTAGTTTTTCGTGCAGTTTCGTGCCCCTAATGCGGGCACGGTTTGCCCGTGTACATATATTTCATATGAATACGGTGTGAGGAAGATGTTTCCATGAATTCCTTTGGAATTGTTTTCTTGGAAGATTTTACGTCTGCTACGCTTGAAGAAGTCGTCTGGATCTTAGCCTATGATGTGCTGCGTTGTGCTGTGTTGAGCTAGTGGTGTATTTGTGTGTGTGTTACAAATCAAGGAGAGTGTCTTATGCAAATGCAGTGAAAATGTTTTTGGGGGCGCAAATCTTCCGAGTTCGGTCTCTTATTTCTTGTGTTAATAAAAACGAAAGAAAAGGTTTCACGTGATTAGTGTAAATGGTGAAAAGAAAAGTGGTGTTCCGTTTCAAGTGGGAATCGTCAACTTACCACAACTCTTTGGATCAAAGGTTTTTCGGCTTCTCTACGAAACAAGACAACTTCAACCATGCCCAGAACATGTAAAGTTTGGATTTTTTTGTTCATGCTATACTTCTTTTGTCTTTCTTTTCTTCTCAGTTAAATTCTTCACTTGTATTTTTCACAATACAACTTGAAGCATCATTTAGGCGTATTATTAGCCCTTTCACCGCCAGCCATATTTCAGCCAAAAACTTCCATTACATTTACCTGGGTAGAGAACAAAATCCATCTGCAGTATTGGGGATTCTTCAGTGACAGATATAAAATAAGGTCTATCCTTACTTCCCAAAACTAAGACAATAGGTTCTTTGGATAATAGACCCCAATTTGATGCCTTTTAGTGACATAGGTGTTAAATCACTGTGGTGCTAAAATGCGACTTTGGCAGTGAAAGGGTTAACGCATCTACATTGATACATATTGTCGTAATCGTGAAATCGTGACAAAATCCATGCTCGAAGTTCAACAATGATTTTATTGGAGCTCTGAAGCGAGAAAGGAATACACAAGCATAATCTAAAATTCCATTCAACTATTCTAGCACCATGGTACACTCCCACCAAATGCACAGACATTCACTGATGAGTACCCTGCCATGTGCTTGTCTATTTTTAGAACTTATGTCAGTGATTTTTCCGTTAAAGCAACGCATGCTCACTCGAACAAAAACACTTACCTGTCGGTTGAGATGCAGCGGACAACCAAGAACGTCCAAAAAAATAAATACATGGCTCTAGAAGAGTTAAAGTCTGCTTTCACGCACGTAAGGGCATATAACTGTGCACACACACATACATAGGGGAAGACGGGGTAAAAATCCCATGGGCGGGTAAGAAGCCCATGCCAATTATATCATGAAATAAAGCAAATTTCAGTCACATTTTGCCCATGAGACGAGCCCATGCCAATTATCTCATGAAATAAAGCAAATTTCAGTCACATTTGCCCATGAGACGAATGCTAAACATTAACACACTCGTCTCATGGGCAAAATGTGACTGAAATTTGCTTTATTTCATGAGGTAATTGGCATGGGCTTCTTACCCGCCCATGGGCTTCTTACCCCGTCTTACCCTACACAACACGATCACACGCAGACACGGAGTCACAAACACTGACACAAAAATGGACAGAAACCCCCCCAAAAAAAACCCCATGAATATCTTAATTGAAGATGAAAAAGGTGAGAGTTGAACTTTTTGACATCTTGCTGTCGCTTCAAACAATAATTCATAATTAGCATTCCTCTAGCCTATCTAATTCCTTGATCAACCAGCATAAGAGAGGAAGAGAGAGAGAAGGGGGCCCGCTCTGATATTTGTAATCATCGCGAAAAAATTTCTGTCACCCTTCTCCGAACTCTTGTTACCAACCGCGATCGTAGAGAGCGGATTGGTAATGTTTTCAATCGTGTCTGAGGCGGACCAGGTATGTGTCCTCTCTAGCGTTTGAACGGATGGACTTAGGATGCTCATATGTTGCATGCGGGTAGGTAATGGAGGGATCTAGGCCAAGTTCGATAATGAAGGTCATGGGTCAAAGGTCAAGGTCACTGGAGCCGAAAACGCTGCCGCGCGTTTGGTGATTTAGCGTCTTAACGCTCTAGTTTCACTCGTGTCTGAGGCGGACTATGTATGTATCCTCTCTAGCGTTTGAACGGATGGACTTAGGATGCTCATATTTTGCATGCGGGTAGGTAATGGAGAGATCTAGGCCAAGTTCGATCATGAAGGTCATGGGTCAAAGGTCAAGGTCACTGGAGCTGTAAACGCTGCCGCGCGGTTGGCGATTTAGCGTCTTAACGCTTTAGTTTAAATCAAGCGATCGCCGGGCGGGGGCTGCTAGGCAACCTGCTGTAAGCAACCTGACAATTGTAATAAATTTACTCAAACATCAGTCGTGTATTAAGTTAAATAAGACATCGTGTATATAATGTCTTACCAATTTGTACATGATGTATTATAGTACATAAAAAAGAGTAGATAGTGTAAATACATGTTGTTCAGTTTTATTTGAGAGCCTTATATGAGTTTCGAATAGTTTCGATTTTAAGAGTGTGGTCCTGAAATGTTAATCACCACAATTGTAACTACGATACAGCTAACTAATTAGTTATTCTTAACCCTTTCACCGCCAAAGTCGCATTTGAGCACCGCAATGATTTAACTTTATGTCACTAAAAGGCATCAAATTGGGGTCTATTATCCAAAGATCCTATTGTCTTAGTTTTGGGAAGTAAGGATAGACCTTATTTTATACATGTTACAGAAGAATCACCAATACTGCAGATAGATTTTGTTCTCTACCTAGGTAAATTTAATGGAAAATTGTGGCTGAAATATGACTGGCGATGACAGGGTTAACCTCACTGCTTCATTTTATTATTATTATTTTTAGGAACCTCTTTTAACCACAGCAGTACTGTATAAATTGATACTACGACGAATGCAGTCTAGCAAATCTCTTAAATGAGATAATTGGCATGGGCTTCTTACCAACCCATGGGCTTTTAGCGTTCGTCTCATGGGCAAAATTTGACTGAAATTTGCTTCATTTCATGAGATAATTGGCATGGGCTTCTTACCCGCCCATGGGCTTTTAGCGTTCGTCTCATGGGCAAAATTTGACTGAAATTTGCTTCATTTCATGAGATAATTGGCATGGGCTTCTTACCCGCCCATGGGCTTTTTACCCCGTCTTACCCTAGCTGCCATACATCTTACTAAAACTCCCATCCATCACTATTAACTAACACCTATGTGGCCATATTCTAATATTTAAAAAAACCCATACCTCATCATTATTAATCACTTCATTCTTGGTGCCCCTTCTCCATTTCTTGTTCTCCCCCATCTTCATCCTAACAAATGTGATGCAGTACGCGAATACCCAGCTAAAGTCGGCCAGCCACAAGAGAGAGAGAAAGAGAGAGAGAAAGAAAGAGAGAAAGAGAGAAAGAGAGAGAGATTTGATTGATTGAAAAATTGTTCAAAATAAACTATTAGAGATAGATGAATTCTGTTTTTTGCCTGTTAATCTGTTGTCTCTGGCCTTTCTGAAAATATGAATAAGTCAAAAGTGATCATTTACGACATTAGCCTGGTTTTCCTGTGCTGCATCACAAATGTCCCATGTTATGTGCTTCTAAGCAGGTCGGAGAACGTAAAGCAAACTTCTGATCTGACCCGAGAGTACTTTGTTGCATCCATAATATTTCACATAACATTTTCGCGGCTTTTGCTACGTTTCACCTTGAATTCCTTGAATTCCTTGTCCTTAATTGTTCTGATTCTCATGTTCTCCACCTTTCTCTTAGCCCTTTCACCGCCAACGTCGCATTTATGCACCACAATGGTTTTAACCCTTTCGCCGCCAGCCATTTTTTAGCCAAACTTTTCGATTAAGCTTACATGAATAGAGAAAAGATTCTGTCTGCAGTCTTGGGGATTCCTCTGTGACATGTTTAAAATAAGGCCCATCTTTTACCTCTTCATATCAAGAACACAAGATTGTTGGACAACAGACCCAGATTTCAAGGCTTTTTATGACATCATATAGTAATTTGGCAAGTGTCCCGTGTGTGTGTGTGTGTGTGTGTGTGTGTGTGTGTGTCTGTGTGTGTGTGTCTGAAACACGAAACGGGCCTTATAACTCCGCCGTTTTTCGACCGATTCGCTTCAAATTTGCTGTGAGCCCTCACGGGGCGATGGCAACGGCAACCGAGGCGGCCGTGTCATTTGCGCGGTTTCGCAAATGCGCGAAACGCGCATCCGCCGGCCTCTCGGCGCCCGTATCTCCGGCGTTTCGAATTTGGCAGGAAGATGACCGGGGCCGGGGACTATCCGTGTGCCAAACCGGAAGCGAATCGGTTCAGAAACGCGCGCGCTATACGACTCCGCCGTTTCTTAACCGAATCGCTTCAAATTTGCTGTACTCGGCGTTACCAGTACTTGGCGTTACCGTTACTAGGCGTTACCGTTACTAGGCGTTACTGGGACTCGGCGTTGCGCTAGTGGGTATAAATCATTATGATGCAAAAATGCGACATTGGCGGTGAAAAGGTTAAACCCCTTTCATCGCCATTGTCGCCGCTTGGCAGCACAATCATTCAACACCCACATCACTAAAAGGCACCACACGAGGGTCTGGTATCCAGTGAACTTATGTTCGTAATTATGGGAGGTAAGGATAGGCCCTATTTCATGCACGTCACAGAGGAATCCCCAACATTGCAGACAGAATCTTTTCTCCACCCGTGGAAATTTAATGGTACATTTTGGCTGAAGAATGGTTGGCGTGGAAAGGGTTAACACCCATGTCACTAAAAAGGCATCAATTCATTGCCTGTTATCCGAGAATCCTTTTTTCTTAATTTTGGGTGGTAAGGATAGGCCTACCGTTATGCATGTCACAGAAGAATTCCCCGTATTTCAGATAATTATTTTTCTCTACCCACTTAAGTTTAATGGTAATTTTGGGGGCTAAAAAATAGCTGGCGGCGAAAGGGTTGATAGCCTACATCATTTATCTCACGCGAGGTTAGTGTGTGTGTCAAGTTTGGTTCTCTAACCAGTAACTCATCCGTAGCTTATTTATGTTATGACATCTTGCAGCGTTGTTTACGCTTGCTTCTGTAATTATTTTCCGATACATTTTGTCGTTGGCGGTGGGAAAATTGTTTCCCTTGAACAACAATGAGTATCTTTCTGTTTTGTCTCGCACACATGGCCTTGCCTCGGATATTGGTTGTGTTTGTTTCTGATCACTTGGACACAGCTGCACTCCTGCGCGGAATCACTTGAAACATTCTTATTAACAAGTATATATGCTATTCTGTCGATTCTGACTATGACTAGGCGTAGAGTGAGTGACACAGTGGTAGCGCGTTCGCTTCGTGTCAAGTAAACCGGGGTTCGAACCTGGGTACAGGGGATTTTTCTTCTCACTTTGCACTAGTCCTTATGGTCTGAACGTGGAGTCTTTCGGATGAGACGATAAACCGAGGTCCCGTGTGCCCATGCACTTAGCACACGTTAAGCCCAGTGGCAGCAAAAAGTTGTCATTTGGTCAAAATGTACCCACCCACCCCTTTCCTTCCTCATCAGTCACACAAAAATCGCATTAAAAAAAAATGGTGGCGCGCCTCTGGCTGCGACGCGCTCTCCAGATGGGAGCAACCCGAATTCCACAGAGACGCCTCTGTGACTATAAAGTACCTAATACCTAATACTTCCAGATAGCAGAGGAGGCAGCTAGCTACTCTGGAGGGCTGGTCTAAAATTTGTTTACAGTTGAAACTCCTTGACCAGGGCACATCCCCACTCTCGATCAAATGGACTTATGGGGGCGGCTGGTGTTAAAGAAGGTCCCCAAAGGCCAACCAATCCCTTTGGCTCCAGCACTAAAGCCAGTGCCAATGCCCGCTAGTTTGACAGTCAGTGTCTTCCAGAACAGATTAATGTAACCCTTCCCGTACCCCGTGGGTGCAATTGCACCGATACTTTGACGTTTTGCTTCATAATTTCAAAACCGTTCATAGAATCGTGCTGACATTTTATGAGTTTGTCAATGAAGTATTCGAGCATGAGCACCCCGAAAATCAAGCATTTGTGTTGAACAATAAGCGGGTAAATGAACAACCAAGTCGTCGATTAACTGCACCATTGTTTTCCATTACTGTAGGAAATCATTTCTTGCACTCCTCTTATTTAATATTAACTGGTTACCTTTACTGATATGTCCAACCACAATGTGGCGGTACCATAGCCGATGAGGTTTATCCGAGGCGTGGTTACCGCTACACATATCTATATTGATACAAACTCGGGACTTTACTGGTGTTGCACTGCCTCCGGGCATTGCAGCCAGTATTGTTCCCACCATCTTTGTATTTACAAATGTCCCATATGTGTCTATGACCGAGAGGACGTAAAACACCATTTTTCATTCATAATATTAACTGAACTTCAGGCTAATGTCAGTCAGTGATTCTTCTTCTTCTTCTTCTGCGTTCCCAGGCCACATGGTCATAATATTAATAATAATAATAATAATAATAATAATAATAATAATAGTGAATCATTTATATAGCGCACTCCTCCACCAAATGTGGAGCTCTATGCGCTCAACAACAACAAAATTAAAAGCAAGAAATTCAACAACAAAACAAATAATTGCTCACACACATGCAAATAGGCATACACATACACACACCACCCCACACACACGCATAATGGGTAAGGTACGTATGTGTACTCCGGTGTTTAGTTGTCACTGGTCTCCCCGCTGCACTCAGCGGACACATTTATGATTTCGGAGGAGCTCAAAAAAAGAAAATTATTTTGAAGACTTTTGGGGGATAAAAAAAAAGGGCAGGAGAATGGGCCAGTAAGACAGAAAAAAATAGTAGATGATAGAAACCAAAGGGAAAAAGCAGAGTCAAAGAAGGCGAAGAGTTGCTACCACAGCAAGATGGGAAACTTTATACAAAAGACCCCCCATATCCCCATGGATCCCCGTATGGAGGCACGAGGCATTCACCCACTGCCCTACAATGAGTGATTAAACACGTATTTTAATGAACATCGTCGATTATGACCTCCTGAGCATATGAATTCGCCTTCATTCGCTTAAGGCCCTGTCACACCTTAACGTTTTAGCCAGCGTATGCCGACGTATCAAAATTTCACTAAAACGCTGGCATACGCTGAACTATCGATGGGTTTTTTCAATTTTGGGCGTATGCATAGCGTATTCATAACGAGTTAGACGTATACCTAGCGTATTAATAACGTATTAGTAACTTATATAGAACATTTCGATAACGTATCGATAACGTATAGATAACGTATACAAACGAATGCTTAGCGTGTTGCCGGCGTTCACAACTTATGCTCAACGATAGTCTAACTTAGGCATAGCGTATGGTAGCGTATCGCCGACGATCACGTGTTGTAGCCTATAAAAAGGTTGTTATCATGTTACTTACTTATTTCAAAGATATTCT
>CM065701.1:21848274-21853274 GCA_017654935.2 Phymorhynchus buccinoides
TGTACGTATGTGTGTATGTATGTATGTATGTGTGTGTGTGTGTGTGTGTGTGTGTGTGTGTGTGTGTGTGTGTGTGTGTGTGTGTGTGTGTGTGTGTATATGTGTCTGTGATTTTGTGTATGTGTGTGTGATTGTGCGTGTATGTGTATGTGTGTGCGCGCGCGCACGTGTGTGTATCTGTGCGGATCTGTCGGTGTGTGCATATGTATACAGGCCTGCGTGTGCGTGCGCGTATGTGTGCGAGTGTGTATGTGTGCATGCCTGCGTGTGTGCGTGCCTCTGTATCTGTGAGTGTCTATGTGCGTGCGTGCGTGTGCTGCCATGTGTGTGCGTGCGCTTGTTCCCCTCATTAGGGACGTTACATTTGTTAGGATGACTGCTGATTCATTAGAGGCATCTGTGCAGACTATTAACTCAAGTGTGAGTGTGTCTAAGCAAGACGACTCGTCGGACTAGAGTCCATTCTAGTCTTCTTCGTCTAAGTATGTGTGTCAAAGTCAAAGTCAACAATACTTTATTATATCACGTTAGGTGAAATGACAGTGTGGTCTCGTACAAGCACAATACAAGCAAGGACACACATTTGCATGCATTCACAGTGGAAACAAAGCTAAGGAAAGCTAAGGATAAAAAAGAGGAAAAATTAAGGTGTGTGTGTGTGTGTGTGTGTGTGTGTGTGTGTGTGTGTGTGTGTGTGTGTGTGTGTGTGTGTGTGTGTGTGTGTGCTCCTATGCATATTCGTGTGAGTATGTACGTGTGTTCGTGCGTCAGTGTGGTATATTTGTGTCTGTATCAGTGTATGCGCGCGCGTGTGCCTATATGTGTGCGTGAACGAACGTATGTGTGTGTGTGTGCCCGCGTGTGTGTGTGTGTGCACGCGCGCGCGTTCGTGCGCGTGCGTTGCTTGTACGCTGATGTGCCTTTACAAGCCTTCTTGCATGTGCTATGTGTGTGTGTGTGTGTGTGTGTGTGTGTGTGTGTGTGTGTGTGTGTGTGTGTGTGTGTGTGTGTGTGTGTGTGTGTGTGTGTGTGTGTGAGTGTGGTGTTTATGTGTGTGCGAAGTTGTGCGCATATTGTGTGTGTATGAACCAGTCATACCAATAGTATGACTCAACTAGAGCTATGCCTTAGGTTGTAATAAAAAAATACAAGTGCATCGCCGAGGCAGCAACGCATTGTGACAATGCAACCCGGCCAGAGTTATGTCCCCCCCCCCCCCCCCCCCCCCCCCCCCCACCCCCCACCCCCCCCAATAAAAACAACAAGAAGAAGAAGAAGAAGAAGAAGAAGAAGAGAGAGAGAAAAAAAAGAAGAAGAAGAAGAAAAAAAAAAGAAGAAGAAGAAGAAGAAGAAGAAGAGAGAAGAAAGAAGAAGAAGAAGAAGAAGAAGAAGAAGAAAAAAAAAAAGAAAAAAAACAAAATATTATTGAAGAAAAAAAAGAAAAGAAGAAGAAGAAGAAGAAGAAAAGTAAAAAAAAAAAATATTATTGCGCGTCAAACCCTGACAAATATACCTGAGTAAAAGAGTTTTGACTTCAAATGTGTGGTGTTATTATTATTATTATTATTATTATTATTATTATTATTATTATTATTATTATTATTATTATTATTATTATTATTATTATTATTATTATCATTTGTAAAACAAAACTGAGTTGGCTTTTTTCTTCATTAAGCAGACTGGCTGATACACCTTCTCGTTTTTCTTTTCTCTCATTATGGTTATGGGGGTTTTCATAGTATAACATATATTTAGTCCCCGAGCCGAAGGTTTAGTCCCCGAGCCGAAGGTTCGGGGAGCTATTGTTTTTGTCTGGTCCGTCCGTCCGTCCGTCCGTCCGTCCGTCCGGTCCGTCCGGCGTGCCTCCGTCCGTCCGGCTATTCATCCGTTTTTCTCAAAAACTATTCAGTCTATCATCATGAAATTTGGTATACTAGTTTACCAAGATGCCAGCTATCCACTGATGGATTTAGTTTTACATTAAGGTCAAGGTCGCGCCAGTTACGGGGTTCAAACCCCGAAACGCATAATCGCTAATCGCTAATACATAATTAACACATAATCGCTAATATCTCGCGAAGTTTTGCATGTATTTTAATGCAGTTTTTTTTCACAACATTTCTTGATGAATGGTCTATAACACAGTTGTCATGAAGTTTTCTGTGCGCGCGTGTGCGCATGATCGCGCGCGCTCAAATCACGGGTCCGAACCCCAAGGCTATATATAAAAAAACCTATTCAGTTACGTGCTGTTTTGATGCGTTTTTATGTAGTTACGTGCTGTTTTGATGCGTTTTTATGTATGTATACAGCCGACACATTCCGATTTCGGAGTAGCTCGGCGATGCTGCTTTGCAGCCGCTCAGCGTTGCACTTGTTCTAGTTTTCTCAACAAATTTTTTTTTAAATCACAAACAATGAGTATGATTGAGTATATAATTGTCCGTCACCGAAGGTGAACGGACTTTGCGATGGGCTGGTTTGTCTTTTTTGGGTCTTTTTTTTTTTTTTTTTTTTTTTTTTTTTTTTCCCCCTCTGTCTGTCCCAAGGATATCTCCCGAACCGCCTGACCGAATCGCGTCAAATTTTGTGTGAAGGTGTGCCACCTTAATAGGAAGAGATCCGCGGAAAACATTTTGCCGTCGTCACCTTGACCTTGACGTACGACCTTGAAAACCGAAAATCTATTTTTAGCCATATCTCAGGCACCGATCGACATAGGATGTTGAAACTTGGTATGAAGGTGGTTTGGCTTATGCCCGTTCTGATGATGGCATACAGATCAAGGTCAAGGTCAAGGTAAAAAAGATCGCTGGAGCCTGAAAATCGGAGGGTCATTTTTTCTCCTTCTGTCTGTCCCAAGGATATCTTTCGAACGGGTTGACCGAATCACGTCAAATTTTGTGTGCTGGTGTGTCACCATGAGAGGAAGGCATCCGCGCAAACCATTTTGCCGTCGTGACCTTGACCTTGGCGTACGACCTTGAAAACCGAACATATTTCAGGGGCCATAACTCCCACACCGTTAGTGTTAGAGTCTTCAAATTGGGCATGAAGGTACTTTGGCTTATGCCCGTTCTGATGGTGGCATACCGATCAAGGTCAAGTTCACGGACCGGGCGATCGGTAGGCTTTGAAAGTGGTAGGGGTCTACACATTGGGTTTTCAGCCATATTTTCCACATTTGTACTTGACAGAAGCGCTTCAGATTGTGTGTGGTACTGTATACCCTAGAGAAGAAAACATCAGAGCATAAATTATCACCATGCTGACCTTGACCTTGAAGTGTGACCTTGAAAACCGAAATTTCCTTCTTTGCGCTATATGTTTCTTCTTCAAGCTGTATCTCGTGAACTAGAAGACAGAATCCCTTCCAATTTTGTGTCAGGATGTGACACTCTACGGGGTGTCGCAAGTGCGTGGACATGTCTGCCGCTCGGCGACGCCCTTGTTATATATATTTCTCCCTCTTTCTCTGTATCTCTCTCTCTCTCTCTCTCTCTCTCTCTCTCTCTCTCTCTCTCTCTGTATGTCTCTCTCTCTCTCTCTCTCTCTCTCTCTCTCTCTCTCTCTCTCTCTCTCTCTCTCTCTCTCTCTCTCTCTCTCTCTCTCTCTCTCTCTGTATGTCTGTCTGTCTCTCTCTCTCCTTCGCTCTCTCTCTCTCTCTCTCTCTCTCTCTCTCTCTCTCTCTCTCTCTCTCTCTCTCTCTCTCTCTCTCTCTCTCTCTCTCTGTCTGTCTCTCTCTCTCTCTCTTCGCTCTCTCTCTCTCTCTCTCTCTCTCTCTCTCTCTCTCTCTCTTTCTCTGTATGTCTGTCTGTCTCTCCTCTCTCTCTCTCTCTCTCTCTCTCTCTCTCTCTCTCTCTCTCTCTCTCTCTCTCTCTCTCTCTCTCTCTCCTCCTCTCTCTCTCTCTCCCTCTCTCTCCTCTCTCTCTCTCTCTCTCTCTCTCTCTCTCTCTCTCTCTCTCTCTCTCTCTCTCTCTCTCTCTCTCTCTCTCTCTCTCTCTCTCCAGGGTAGTATCAGGCAGAGGCAGTAACACAGAGATGGAGTAATCTGCAATGTGCTTCCCCTAATCAGGTGTGAAGGCTGTTGTCTTGTCTGTATGACCTTCTCTCTCTCTCTCTCTCTCTCTCTCTCTCTCTCTCTCTCTCTCTCTCTCTCTCTCTCTCTCTCTCTCCCCCCCCCTCTCTCTCTCTCTCTCTCTCTCTCTCTCTATCTCTCTCTCCTCTCTGTCTCTCTCTCTCTCTCTCTCTCTCTCTCTCTCTCTCTCTCTCTCTCTCTCTCTCTCTCTCTCTCTCTCTCTCTCTCTCTCCCTCTGTCCCCCCCTCTCTCTCTCTCTCTCTCTCTCTCTCTCTCTCTCTCTCTCTCTCTCTCTCTCTCTCTCTCTCTCTCTCTCTCTCTCTCTCTCTCTCTCTCTCTCTCTCTCGCTCTCTGTGTATGTCTTTATGTCGCTGTGTGCGTGCGCGGGCGCGCGCGCGCGCGCGTGTGTGTGTGTGTGTGTGTGTGTGTGTGTGTGTGTGTGTGTGTGTGTGTGTGTGTGTGTGTGTGTGTGTGTGTGTGTGTGTGTGTGTGTGTGTGTGTGTGTGTGTGTGTGTGTGTGTGTATGTGTTCCTCTGTCTCTCTCTCCATCTCTCCCACTCTCTCTCCTTCCCTGTGTATGTATGTCACTGTCACATTGTACCTGCGTACGCGCGCGCGCGCGCGTACGTGTGTGTCTGTGTGTGTGAGATAGATATACTAACTGACAGACAGACACACACGCTCACGGCAGACAGAGTGAGAGAAAGACTAAGCTGGCGCGTGGCGGTAGAGTGGAAGGTATGTGGGGGGTGGGGATGGGGGTGAGGGTGGAGGAGTCAGAAAGAAATGTGCATAGACTGCAGCCAAAGTTGGCACAGAGACAAATTCCTGTGGTACCCTGTCTGTGCCCTGCTGCATGCTTGCTGCACACAGCTATAATATAGATTTACTGTTGGTGCTTCACCTTTTGAGCTTGAGC
>CM065701.1:21858274-21863274 GCA_017654935.2 Phymorhynchus buccinoides
GCATCATCTAAGGTAGTTTGGTACTTTATGGTCACAGAGGCGTCTCTGTGAATTTCGGGTTGCTCCCACCTGGAGACCACGTTGCAGCCAGAGGCGCGCCACCCATTTATTTATATTTTTAAAAAGTCGCATCTGTTTTTTGTGTGACTGATGAGGAAGGAAAGGGATGGTGGTGGTGGGGATGGGGATGTAAATTTTGATCATATGACAAGTTTTTCGTTGCCACTGGGTTTAGCGTGTGCTAAGTGCATGGGCACACGGGACCTCGGTTTATCGTCTCACCCGAAAGACTCCACGTTCAGAAGGCCTAGAGCAGAGTGAGAGGAAAAATCCCCTGTACCCGTGTTCGAACTCGGGTATATTGTACACCAGGCGACTATGTCAAGTAGTCTCGACCAGCTCTCACTTAAGCATTGGCCCCGGCTTCAGAATAATGTCACAGAGGCGGATTTAAGGGCGGAGGGGTACATGGATCTGGACCCCCCCCCCCCCCTTTCCCTTTCAATAAAAAAATAATGGAAGAAAGAACACACAAAAAAGATAAATGTATTTCCATGTAGGTTTATGTATTAGTATTATTATTAGGTATTAGGTACTTTATAGTCACAGAGGCGTCTCTGTGAAATTCGGGTTGCTCCCACCTGGAGAGCGCGTCGCAGCGTCGCACCCAATTATAATTTTTTTTTTTTTTTTTTTTTTTTTTTGCATGCGATTTTTGTCACTGATGAGGGAGAGGGGGGGGGGGGGGGTTAAATTTTTACCAAATGACAACTTTTTCGTTGCCACTGGGTTTAACGTATGCTAAGTGCATGGGCACACGGGACCTCGGTTTATCGTCTCATCCGAAAGACTCCACGTTCAGACCGTTAAGGCCTAGTGCAGAATGAGAGGAAAAAATCCCCTGCACCCAGGTTCGAACTCGGGTTTACTCTCCCAGGAGAGGCCTTCATTCCTTCTTTTGCATTCAAATTATCGTCAGCTTCTGACTGTCAACCAATGATAAAAGTCATCTGAGCGAAACATAAGAACCAACATGAAGTCAGACAGATAAAGATAATAATAATAATAATGACAGTATCCTGTTGCTGGAACACGTAATGCTCGGTGTCCATCTGTGTTCTACCGAGGACCCAGCATGTTTGACAAAAATCAAATCAAATCAAATCAACTTTATTTTAAAAAAACCTGGGGGCACAAGAAAATGCATACACGTACCATTCACACCTGCGGCACAAACATTACAAACAATAGCCAAAAAGACCCCATAACAGTACACATCAATATAGTATTACATAGGCTCCAAACAAAAAAACAACAACAAAAACACTTTTTTTTTTAACAGTACTCATCACCATATAGACAGGCACATTATACCATCATGCACAGATACACCTTCATACACACACATATGCATGCACAACACAGTTGCTGGAATTTCACATATGAATCCTTTTTTTAAACCGCTAATTAACTTATCTCCATTAACAAATATTGACATATGAAACAAGACAAGAAACAATTAGGACACAAACTCAGACATGGTGACCAAGATGTGTGAATAATAGAAAGAAAAAAAATCAAAAAAAAAATCGTGTGACAATCGTGTGACAGGCATAGCACACGCCTTGTTGCTTTTCACTTGCTAACAGGCTATGCACACAAGCAGGTCTGCTTGTTTGGGTCTCCCTTCCCCCAAGACCCAAACGACATGGGCGACAGCGGACCAAAATGCGTACACAACGCACACGCCAGTCGGTGTGAATGACATTGGCAGCAGGTGTGAGAAAAACACAGAATGAAACAAAACAGATGCTTCGTATTAGCCAGGACACAAGATGTACGCCGAGCCCTAGGCTGTCGCCCATGTTGTTTGTGTCTTGGGGAAGGGAGACCAAAAGAAGCAGATCTGTTTGTGTGTATAACCTGTCAGCAAGTCAAAAGCAACAAGGCGTGTGCTACCTGTCACACGATTGTCCAACATGCTGGGTCCTCGGTAGAACACAGATGGACACCGAGCCTAAGAGGCCCACAGAAAAGTAATGGGGTAGGTGGCCCCTCGTTGACACGCCACCCCCCAGCCAGTGAAAGGAATGCCTGATAATGGTTTCCTTCTGGAGAGAAGGTCGTGGTCCCCGTGTTCGTGTAGCAGATTGGGTGTCCTTAACAGGAATCCATGTCGCTAAACTGAATCAAACATTCATCAGGGCAGGGACACCGGGATATCCGGCAACGGGTAAATCTCTTTGATCCGAGAAACAACAATAATGTGAATATTTATAAAGCGCTTTGCCTCGAATGACCCCAAAGCGCTTTGCCCCAAACAAATCCACAGCAATCAAGAGGGAGCAATACTGGACAGTGACTGATGCACCCACTATCACACGTACGCGTGCGTGCACACATACATACACACACACACACACACACACACACACACACACACACACACACACACACACACACACACACACTTTTTGTTTAAGAAACACACACCAATAATGAACTCACCCACATGTACATATCCTGATCAAGCAAATAGACAAATAACTCCCAAATCAAACGTTCTATGCCAGATAGTGCTATCTGTCATGTAACTAAGATGAAACAAACCCACGATCGCAAAGGAAACAAAGACGTTTTCATCTGGGAAGAATGACATTTCCTTCGGCCATATAACTCGCGAAATTGGACATCAAAGCAATAATCAAAAGTACGTAAAACATAAATCTTAGCAAATGTTGCCTCAAAAATATCACAGATACTTAATTGTGTGTACCAAATCATTAATATAATATATTTTTTAGTAAATCAGTTGATGTCAACTCAACATAAAAACAAGGGGTTCGCAAGATATCCTTGGGACAGACAGGGAAAACAAACAAACAAGTGCAACGCCGAGCGGTAGCAAAGTCCCCTCGCAGCATCGCCGAGCTACTCCGAAATCGGAATGTGTCGGCTGTGCACATACATAAAAACGCATAAAAACAGCACGTAACTACATAAAAACGCATCAAAACAGCACGTAACTCAATAGGTTTTTTTTATATATAGCCTTGGGGTTCGGACCCGTGATTTGAGCGCGCGCGATCATGCGCACACGCGCGCACAGAAAAATTCATGATACCTGTGTTATAGACCATTCATCAAGAAATGTGAAAAACACTGCATTAAAATACATGCAAAACTTCGCGACCCCGTAACTGGCGCGACCTTGACCTTAATGTAAAACTAAATACATCAGTGGATAGCTTGCATCTTGGCGAACTAGTATACCAAATTTGATGATGATAGACTGAATAGTGTTTGAGAAAAACGGACGAATAGCCGGACGGAGGCACGCCGGACGGACGGACGGACACCGGACGGACGGATCAGACAAAAACAATAGCTCCCCGAACCTTCGTCTCGGGGACTAACAAGCTTCGCTCACAGCATAGTCCGTCTCCTGACAGTGACAGACATTTAATACGAAATGGTATGCATTAATTGTAACACAGTTAACTACCAAGTCAATGATTTCTACAGCACAAATAGCAAAATAGTGTTAAGTTGAAGGTAGCATCGAATCCGTGGAATCAGGTGTCTAAGGTTGCCCTGCTCGCAAAGGTCTTTTTAGCCAAACTTCCTGTACTCTGTCACTCTCTTTGACTCTGCCTTTTCTGTTCCTTTTGCTTTCTGGTATCTACTTTTTTCTGCCTTATTGGTCCATTCTCCTGCTTTTATCTTTTTTGTCCCCGTGGGGATACCGGGGGTCATTCGTAATAATAGTTCCCCCACCTTCTGGAAGTTCTGTGCTTGTAACTTCCTCTAATCTGCCACTCTCTTTGACTCTGCCTTTTTCCTTTGCTTTCTGTCATCTACTATCTTTCTGACTTTTTTGGCCCATTCTCCTGTCTTTTTTCAAAAAGATCTTCCAAATAATTTTTCTCTTGAGCTCCTCCGAAATCGGAATGTGTCGGCTGTACGCAGCGGGGAGACCAGTGAAAACTGAAAACCGGACACATATGTACCTTTTCCATTATGGCCATATGGCCTGGGAACGCAGAAGAAGAATCTTTAAACAAAAAACTGTTGTACACTTTTTTCCCCTTTTGCCAGTTTTTTTGTTGTGGACTGGCGGTTAGGCAATGATAATTTACGCACTTGAATGGGCACTCTGCAGTGCACATTAGTCTGTTTGGCCTTTCTGACTTATTTGAGGTTATGTATTGTGCATTTGTACATGTACAAAATAATAGTAGTAACTGTAGTATTGTCTGCTTGTGTTCGTTTTATACGATTTTTGTTATAATCTGGGAATGAAACAGAGGTACCGCGTTTGCCTTGTGTCAAGTAAACCCGAGTTCGAACACGGGTACAGGGGATTTTTCCTCTCACTTTGCACTAGGCCTTACGGTCTGAACGTGGAGTCTTTCGGATGAGACGATAAACCGAGGTCCCGTGTGCCCATGCACTTACCACACGTTAAATCCAGTGGCAACGAAAAAGTTGTCATTTGGTCAAGATTTACTCCCCCCCCCCCCCCCCCCCTCGTTTCCTTCCTCATCAGTCACACAAAAATTGCATGCAAATAAAAAAAAATGGGTGGTGCGCCTCTGGCTGCGACGCGCTCTCCAGGTCGGAGCAACCCGAATCTCACAGAGACGCCCCTGCGACTATAATGTACCTAATACATAATAATAATAATACATAGATACCTAATACCTAAATCATGCGGAATGGCTGAGGCTCTCAGCATTGCTTGATTCAAGTGCAAAAGGCCTCAGTGACAAACGTGCTATGCCATGCTGCGTTTAAAAAAAAAAAAAATTGTTTGTTTGTATAGTAACTACGTGTAGGATGTGTTATTGACGTGTTTGATGTTTACTGTGGTGACAGTCCTGAGAAGACCATTGCTGTTAACGGGACTATAAACAATGTAAAAATAAAATAAATAAATAACATAACTCATTGATTGACTCTCTCCCTTGAATACCCCCCCCCCCCCCCCCATCCTATTC
>CM065701.1:21870774-21873274 GCA_017654935.2 Phymorhynchus buccinoides
TGTCCCTGGTTTTTAAGCAGTTTGTCCCTGGAAATAAGTCTCTGTCCCTGGTTTTTCAGCAGTTTGTCCCTGGAAATAAGTCTCTGTCCCTGGTTTTTCAGCAGTTTGTCCCTGGAAACTGCAACAGGGGGTAGGCAGCCCTGTTGGTCACAAAGTCAGGGTGTGTTTCGTGTTCGTTGTCCAGGTCGTTTCACTATACGAACTGAGCCCCGTGAAAACAAGACCTACTTCGTGGTGCTGGAGATCAACGGGGTCACCGCTCAAGATGCCGGCAACTACAAAGTCCTGGCCAAAAACTCCTTTGGAGAAAGCAACGCCACCATTCGACTCAACTTCGACAGTGAGTAGTAGTCACCTGTTGTATGTGTAGTTGTGTTCATTAGTAAGTTCTTCAGGCATGTGAATCGTCATTCTTTAGGCTGAATTCAGCTTTTAACCCTTTCACCGCCAGTCATCTTTGAGCCAAAAATTTCCATTAACCCTTTCACCGCCAGCCATATTTCAGCTAAGAAATTCCATTAATTTTACCTGGGTAGAGAACAAAATCCATCTGCAGTATTGGGGATTCTTCTGTGACATATATAAAATAAGGTCTATCCTTTACTTCCCCAAACTAAGACAATAGGGTCTTTGGATAATAGAGCCCAATTTGATGCCTTTTAGTGACATAGGTGTTAAATCACTGTGCTGCTAAAATGCGACTTTGGCGGTGAAAGGGTTAAAGCTACTTGGCTACAGACAAGATTGTGTCTGCAATATTGTTGGAATTCTCTGTGATACATTTAGAATGGGGTCAATCCTTACTGCCCAAATTTAGGAACACAATATCATTGAATAACAGACCCTGATTCCAAGAGTTTTTATGACATGGTTGTTAAATCATTGTGGTGCAAAAATGCGACATTGGCGGTGAAAGGGTTTAAGTGTTAAGTGTTAAATGTATGCCGATGATATATTTCTTTTGAAAAACAATTAAGATAATTATGTCGGTCTTGGTTGTCTTTCACAAAGTAATGATGACAAGCGTTCTTGTACACGTATGTACATTAAATCTGAACATTTTTCAGTCTTAAAATAATGTATTGCAAGAAATATTTTTCACATTAGAAAAAACAATTGTGTTGGTGTTCTTGTCCTTTCTTGAAGTAGCAATGACAATTTTTAAATACTTTGTATGAAAACGTTTATGTATACAGATTCAGATACACTAAGTCTTATACATTCTTGAATATATGTGCGTATGATAAATATTTCTCCATAATGTTTTTCTTAAATATCTATGTCGGTCTTGCGGGTAAAAAGCCCATGCCAATTATCTCATGAAAAGAAGCACATTTCTGTCACATTTTGCCCATGAGACGAGTGTTAATGTTCAGCGTTCGTCTCATGGGCAAAATGTGACTGAAATTTGCTTCATTTCATGAAATAATTGCCATGGGCTTCTTACCCGCCCATGGGCTTTTTACCCCGTCTTCCCAAATTTATTAGTTTGAAGCACACTTATACATTGTTCCTATTGTTTGGCTGTATATTTTTTGTCGCTTTGATATTTTTACATGATGGTCGGTCAACATCTATAGGCGTACTAATCTAGTGCAGTATTTTGCAAAATGGTTTCTAATAACGCATTGGATTATTATACTAACGCGGACACGTGCTATTGAAAACAGTAATATTATCGTCGGATTATATAGCTGGAAGGCATAAACAGAAGGAAATAAACGAAAGCTGAAAGTACCGTTTGGCTTTCCCCATTTTACTATTACTGTACATATTTTTTTACAGCTTCTAATTAGACTGAAGATGGGCCCGTGGTCGAGTGGTTAGAGCGCTCGGCTGCGGTGCGGAAGGTCGTTGGTTCGAGTCCAGCTTGGAGTCGGATTTTTCTGGCCTGACAACCTGTCCACCCAGCAGTGAATGGGGGCCTGATTCGTTCAGGGAAGGTTAAAAGGCGGCGGAAGGAGAGGGATGGGCTCCGCCTTCCATGATGCCGTGCCCTTGACACGGTGAACCTCTAACAGTTCACTGCCCTTACAACTGATAGGCTATGGGACACCTTTACCTTCTTTTTTTTAACCTTTACTTAATTACAAAACGGTATTTTAAAATATATTTTGCATACCCGGTAGATCTTTTAACTGACCAAAGTATTTTCCAACTTCACAAGCTTATGCGTTGATTTCACAACGCACTCATTCATACTTGTACCCAGCGACTCAAGTGTCACAAACCAAAGGAACACGACCGGTGTTCCTCCAAAAGCCGGCCATTCGCCAGGCCGGGGACAAAATCCTCCTGGAATGCAAGCTCTCCGGTGACCCGAAACCCGCCATCACGTGGTTCCTCAACAACCAACCCCTGACCTTTGGCCCCGGAAGTCGTCTGACCCCGACCTTGGTGACCCAGGGGTCGAACCACACTTTGACCTTGGCGATCTCGCGCGTGGGCATGGCTGACGCCGGAGAGTACCGTGTGTATGCCAAGAACGAGCTCGGGGAAG
>CM065701.1:21878274-21910774 GCA_017654935.2 Phymorhynchus buccinoides
GGAGAGAGAGGAGGAGGAGGAGAGGGAGAGCGAGAGGAAGAGGGAGAAATAGGGGAGCATAACGGGCAAAGTGAGAGCCGGGCCTTGAGACAATCCAGTGGCCGTACTTTGAAAACCAAACCCTGCACATTATTCATGATCCGCTTTATTGGGCGAATACAGTGGTAAGGGACACTAGTACAGTGAGAACAAGGGCATCGCCGAGCGGCAGCAAGGCATTGTGAGTGCATCGCCGAGCGGCAGCAAGGCATTGTGACAATGCCAACCCGGCCAGAGTTATGTCCTCCCCCCCCCAACCCCCAATAAACACACCATTTTCCACCCTTACAGAACACATAAAATACATAGCCCAAAATTTGAAGCGATTCTGTTCACTAGTTCACGAGATACAGCTGAACTTTTATGCAAACTTCATTGCACCATGGTACACCACCACACAAAATTTGAAGCGATTCTGTTCACTAGTTCACGAAATAAAGCTGGGGGGAAATTACATAGCCCAAAGAAGGAAATTTCGGTTTTCATGGTCAAACTTCAAGGTCAAGGTCAGCACGGTGTTGATTAACGAAAGGAAGCTTCCTTTTCAAGCTGTCTACCCGTCTGCCAATTTTAATCAAAGTCCAAACAGTAGTTTTTAAGATAATCGATACACAGACACACAGACACACACACAAACCAATCGCAAAACCGCGGCCTCTGGCCGGGTAATAAGTTGCCAAGATGCAAGCTATCCACTGATGTATTTAGTTTTACATTAAGGTCAAGGTCGCGCCAGTTACGGGGTTCAAATCCCAAAACACATAATCGCTAATATCTCGCGAAGTTTTGCATGTATTTCAATGCAGTTTTTTTCACAACATTTCTTGATGAATGGTCTATAACACAGTTGTCATGAATTTTTCTGTGCGCTCGTGTGCGCATGATCGCGCGCGCTCAAATCACGGGTCCGAACCCCAAGGCTATATATAAAAAAAACTATTCAGTTACGTGCTGTTTTGATGCCCTTTGTGTCACAGGCCCGATATGTCCCACTTCTTTCCGGCCATCCATCCGTCCGTGCGTGCGTCCTGTTTTCAGTTCTCAATGGTCTCCCCGCTGTGTGTACAGCCGACACATTCCGATTTCGGAGTAGCTCGGCGATGCTGCGAGGGGACTTTGCAGCCGCACGGCGTTGCACTTGTTTTTATTTTTTCTTCAGGATTGGATTAAATCTTTCCTGTCGTAAACATAGGGGAAGACGGGGTAAAAAGCGCATGGGCGGGTAAGAAGCCCACCCCAATTATCTTATGAAATAAAGAAAAGTTCAGTCAAATTTGCCCATGAGACGAATGCTAGACATTAACGCTCGTCTCATGGGCAAAATGAGACTAAAATTTGCTTCATTTCATGAGATAATTGGGGTGGGCTTCTTACCCGCCCGTGCGCTTTTTACCCCGTCTTCCCCTACCCCATTGCACTGACTGACACTGAGGTGTTTTTTTCACATGTTTTTCTCGTCAGGATCCACAACAAAACGATGGCGGTATCTACAAGTGCATAGCATCCAACGACTTCGGAGAATCCAATGCCAACATCACGCTCAACTTTTCAGGTAGGGTTTTAGTTACAATCTATCGTGTTATTCTCTTGGCTTTGACTCTAGCGTTCGCTACGTTTTTTCTTTTCTTTTTTCTTTTCGAGTGTGATGCAGCAACGGGGCTGTGTGCTGGGTCTGGTTATACTAAGGATTTCCAACATCTATAAATGATTGTGTAATTGATGATTAGCATCAATTCTGTCTTCTTCATCAACCATGTTTATCAGCATCAGCATCATCATCATGTCATCATTGTCGTTTTCGTCGCCTTTACTTATTATATGGAGTTGTAGGGGAAGCGATAAACTGCAATATGCGTATTTATATAATGCTTTATTTATTATTTATTTTTTTTAACCCTTTCACCGCCAGCCATGTTTCAGCCCAAAATGTCAATTAAATTTACCTGGGTAGAGAATAAAACCCATCTGCAGTATTGGGGATTCTTCTGTGACATGTCTAAAATAAGGTCTATCCTTGCTTCCCAAAACTAAGACAATGTGGTCTTTGGATAATACAACCCAATATGATGCCGTTTAGTGGCATAGATCTAGGTGTTAAATCAATGGTGCTAAAATGCGACTTTGGCGGTGAAAGGGTTAATAGAATGGCGAGTGACAACGCAATGAATTGCTGATGCAGTATGCAATACACAATTACAAGAGTACATGACTTAATTTATAAGAGTGCAATGCTATTATTATGCATTTCAGAGATGTACCGGTGTACCGGTAGATGACTGCAGAGTGGGTTTGAAATTTACAGGGGAAGAAAAAAATAAAACATCATAAAAAAAACACAAAAAAGAAAGAACACGCGCAAAGACAATGCAATGTTCTGGGCTTAGCCAATCACCAAGTAGGCTAAAAAAACCACACCAGAAAAACTATCTAACAGACAAACAGACAATTTTCTGGTAAATAGTGAAATAAATTTCTGTTCCTCATTTCAGCGGGCCAAGCCCCCAAACCGGCAGGCGTTCCCCCGACCTTCACAGATAAACCGGTAGTGACGCAGGAGGCAGGAGGGAAGAACATTCTGATCACGTGCCAGTGTACAGCCAATCCCAAGCCTTCTGTCACGTGGCTCAAAGGGACGCTACCCCTGAAAGCCAGCACCCGCATCGTGCCTTCCATTGTAGAGGAAAGCAACAAGTATATCTTGAAACTGCAGATTTTGGTAAGTGAAGGGGACAAGGGGCGTAACGAACGAACGAACGAACGATTTTTATGTATGAAGTGTAATAGAATAAGTGAATAATACATGCTTTTTTTTTACATCCAGCTCTCTGACTAAAGCACAAACAAAAGCACTGTAAAACCATGCAAAACACAGTCATACATACACCCCCCCCCCCCCCCCCGCCCCGTGGGGATACCGGGGGTCTTTTGTATAAATAGTTCCCCCACCTTCAGGAAGTTCTGTGCTTGTAACTTCCTCTAATCTGTCACTCTCTTTGATTCTGCCTTTTCCCTTTGCCTGCTGTCATCTACTATCTTTCTGCCTTACCAGTCCATTCTCCTGCCTTGTTTCAAGAAACACTTTCAAAAACATTTCCTCTAGCCGAAGTCGGACTTGCTGGGCCTAGCATCTGCGCTCATATTTGATAGGAAAGTGTCTGAGCGATCGAAGAAGAAGAAGAACAGTCATACATACTAACATAGTAACACATGATAAAATTAGAAGAAGGCTAACTTGAATTAGGCTTTACACTGGAAATGCACTGAAACGCGCGCGCCACCTACATAAGAGTATCGCCCTTGCCTGTCACGAAGTAGTATGAGTAGCATTCGTCTCATGGGCAAATTTGACTGAACTTTTCTTTATTTCATGAGATAATTGGCATGGGCTTCTTACCCGCCCATGGGCTTTTCCCCCCGTCTTACCCTATATAGCCACTGAAATGTATATGCCCCTGATTCATCGCTAGGTGGTGCGATCAATTCAGTGATAACATTATTGCCCTTTCGCTTCCTCCAATAAGTAGTATGTTTTGTTACTGTCTTACCCTGGCTTAAAGACTCCAGGGATCATCCCAACAGCCGAAGCACTTGAACACTATGGCACAAATGCACCAGCTAGGGATGAGAACATTACGTGTGTGACCGGTTTTTTACCCCCGCCACGTGGGCAGCCATACTCCGACTTCGACGAGTGTTCATGTTTAGCATTCGTCTCATGGGCAAATTGGACTGAAATTTTTCTTTATTTCATGAGATACTTGGCATGGGCTTTTTACCACATCTTCCCCTATAACGCTCTATTGAATTGACTTGAATTTTGGATTGACCTCATTTGAGTTCAGTTGATTTGACTTCACTTGACTTGACTCAATGCGAGGTTTGTTTGTGTGATATGTCCAGAATGTGAGCAAGGCGGACGGGGGTCAGTACAAAGTGACGGCCAAGAATGACCTGGGGGAGGGCAGTGCCAATATCTCCATCAACCTGGAACCGTCAGTATCTGTCTGTCTGTCTGTCTGTCTGCTTGTTTGTCTGTCTGTCTGTCTGTCTGCTTGTTTGTCTGCCTGTCTCTCTCTATATATATTCAATGGTTGGGTTTTTAAAAATATTGTATGATGTTGTTCTTATGGCGAGAGATCCTTTTCTTTTCAGGCCCCAGCTACTTGGAACAAACTCCCTCTGTCTCTCAGACATTCCAACTCCCTGTCAGTTTTCAAAACCAACCTGAAAACTCATCTATTCTCTGAACACTACTGTCCACCATGATCGGATTGTGAGAATGAAAGCGTGTGTGGATGATGAATGGCATGGGAAAGTTGGGAGACAGAAAGTGTGTGTGTGCATGCGCGCGCTGGCATGTGCTTATGCACGTGTGTGGGGATGTGTGTGTGTTTGTGTCTGTGTGTATGTATGTATGTACGAACGTACGTACGTATGTATGTATGTATGTACTGTATGTATGTGTGCATGCGCGTGTAAATGATATGCTATGTTCGTCAGTGTGTGTGCTTGTGTGCGTGCGGGCATGGGTATTGATGTGATTTGATTAAATGTATTTTTTGTAAAGCGCCATGAGCAGCTAGCCTGGAATGTGCGCTATATAAGTTTTCTTCATTATTATTATTTATTATTAGCCCATGTATAGGTTTTTTCTTAAGTTGTCTGTGTGGATTAAGAAAGTAAGCTTACGTTTGACATTGAATGAATGAATGAATGAATGGATAAATGGATGGGTGGATGAACGGGATGGAATGGGAAGGGTGCGTTGCTTGTTTGTTTTACTGTTTCATTCATTCTTTTATTCATTCATCCTTTCTTTCTTTACTTCTTTCATTCATTTATTAATTCATCCATTCCCTTTTCCTTTCTTCCTTCCATTAATTAACCCCTTGACTGCCAGAGAAAATTAAACAAAAAATCATTGGGCAAATCATGCCATAAAAAGGACAACTGATAGAGCCAATCTGGCAAAATGGTTTGGGGGTATAACTCTCTTGACTGTGTTAGAGAAAAAGCCAGCATATCAGAGTTATTCCTCTTCATCTGATGACATCATCAGTGATGTCATCAGGTCAGTACGTGATACGTTGGTGGCAGTCAAGGGGTTAATTAATTCACTCATTCGTTATTCCTTTCCTTCAACCACCCATCCATCCATCCATCCATCCATCCATCCACCCAATTCCAACAATACCTCACACCCGCTTTCTGGGTCCTCCATTCACCAGTCCCAAGGAAGCAGGCCCTCAGGCCCAAGGCACTCCAACCATCACGCTAGAGGACAACGGTCGTACGATAGTGGTCAGACAGACTGTCCAGTGTGCCAGCAAGCCCAGTGGTCAGTGGTTCTTCGGTAACCAGCAGATCTCCCCTATAGACCGACGGCTGAAGACGGAGGTCTCTAAAAATGGAGAGGTTTACGTCATGACGCTGAGGATCAACATGGTAAGTATTGAGTGTGTGTGTGTGTGTGTGTGTGTGTGTGTGTGTGTGTGTGTGTGTGTGTGTGTGTGTGTGTGTGTGTGTGTAGTGTGTAGTGTGTGTGTGTGTGTGTGTGTGTGTGTGTGTGTGTGTGTGTGTGTGTGTGTGTGTATGTGTGTGTGTGTGTGTGTGTGTGTGTGTGTGTGTGTGTGTGTGTGTGTGTGTGTGTGTGTGTGTGTGTGTGTGTGTGTGTGTGTGTGTGTGTGTGTGTGTGTGTGTGTGTGTGTGTGTGTGTGTGTGTGTGTGTAGTTGTGTGTGTGTGTGTGTGTGTGTGTGTGTGTGTGTGTGTGTGTGTGTGTGTGTGTGTGTGTGTGTGTGTGTGTGTGTGTGTGTGTGTGTAGTGTGTGTGTGTGTGTATGTGTGTGTTAGGTTTGTTAGATGTGTTATCAACTTGTGTATGCTTGGTCGATGGTATCAGCGTGCGAGTTTGGCAAATATAGTCCAGACGGAAACCGTCTTTAAATGGCCTAGAAAACGATATTGTTCCAATTGTTTTCCTTTTAGATAGCCAGAACGTTCCAAGTGGTATTGGTAGTATTATGTTTAAGACGTATTATGGTAAGAGATGGCCTCTGTTGTACTGGGGAGATGAATTATTAGTCCAGAAGGAAACCTCAGCTCTCTAAAGATACAATCAGATGGTCAGAGTGTATGTCTTAAGCGGCTATATCTTCATATTAATCAGGGCCTGTATTCACATTGAGATAGTATGAGACTTATCATCATGATAATTTTGAAGTCCTTCTAAACTCCTATCAAATCCTACTTACTTTAGAAGGACTTCTAAGATATCATGATGATAAGTCTCATACTATCTCAATGTGAATACAGGCCCTGATTAATATGACGATATAACCGCTTACAACATACACTCTGACCATCTGGTTGTATCTTTAGAGAGCTGAGGTTTCCTTCTGGACTAATAATTCATCTCCCTGTGTGGAACGAATGAAGATAGGCGTTACAAAGGTCAAGGAAGCAAAGGGAGGTTTGCATAATTACGCTGGAGTTCTATGTTAATTCTTTGCTTTGCTTTGGTTTAAACAAATGTTTTATTAACTCGCTTTTGCAGCAACAAAATATATAATTTATATAAACAGGAGTACAACAAGCTGAGGCTTATAAAGTCATCAACACATAATAGACAGTACTAGCAACAGGCTGCATCACATTTTGCAATCGATGGAAGTCAGTCACACTTTGTAAGATAAACTAAACAACGATCGATACAACAACATTCGGGAAAAAGTGAACAATATAATCAAACATGAATATCAAGGTCATGAAAAATGATTCTAAGAACTAATAATTCATCATAAAAGCTGAAGAAAAGGGAATGAAATTAGTTTAGTTAAGTGGGGCAACTCAATATATCACTGTAGCAAAATATCTTTTTAAGCAGGAGTACGTTTTTATATCACCAAGGACAAAAAGAAGGATAAGCAGATAATATTAATCTTGTGAGAAACGCTTGGAAGCACACATGAATTTTCCAACTACATGGAAGATTTATCTGGGTTTGCTTTAAGCCTTACGTTTTGTTGAGTTTAGCACATGTTGGTATATTGGGCAGTGGTATCAATTAACCACATTTGGGGGTTCATTTATGAAAGATTTTGTACAAATCTCCTGAAACAGAAAAATGTCTATAATACCCTACCACGTGTATCAATTTCTGAATTGTTCTTCTTTGGTCGATCGGTCAGACAGTTTTCTGTCAATAAGGCTATGAGCGCAGATCATGCTGCCGTTATGCGCCTAACTAAGACGTAGTTGCGCCCAGCATGTCCGTCTTCGGCTGGAGAAAAATCTTTGTAAGAGCTTCTTGAAGAACAAAAAGGCAGGAGAATGGACCAGTAAGGCAGAAAGATAGTAGATGGATGACAGTAAGCAAAGAGAGTGACAGATTAGAGGAAATGACAAACATAGAACTTCCAGAAGGTGGGGGAACTATCTGTACAAAAGACCCCTGATATCCCCCAAGGGGGGGGGGGGAGCGGGTTCAATGTCTGAATGCCTGTTGTCTCTATTGACATGCATGAAGCATGTGGCTATTTATTGATTGAGTTCAGATTCCACTGTTGTTGAAAACACGTGCGCCGCACACATGCGTGACACATCCACACACGCACAGTTGAAATACATGGATTTGTTAGAGGAGGTAACTGTCACTACTACAGTGGAACCTCCCTTATAAGACCTCCCATTATAAGACTCCCTCCCACATCAGACCTACTTCTCTTAGACATTGCTCTTCTTTGTAAGTATTAAAATTACCTCCATTATAAGACCCCTCCCTTATAAGACCTCATTTCGGATGATTTGTGAAGGTCTTATAAGGGAGGTTCCACTGTATTACAGTGGAACCTCCCTATTAAGACCTTCCCTATGAAGACTCCCTCTAAGTGCGACCCAAAACCACATTTTTTTAACATGTGCTTTTATGCATGTATTTTTTGTATGTCTTAGTTTTTATTATATACTGTCTCGTTAGTTTTAGATTTAAGTGCACGCTGAAAAAATATTTTCTTCATTTAAAGACAATAAAGAAATTTGAATTTGAAAACAATTTCACCATGTATTTTCTCCTTCATATTCAGACTACTGAGTGTCCACCTCCCTGGAAAGACCCCTCCCTATGAAGACCTCTCCTTTTTGTGGCTGATTGTTCAAGATCTTAATAGGGAGACTCCACTGTAGATTGTTTTCTCCTTCATATCCGGACTACTGAGCGTCCACCTCCCTAGGAAGACCCCTCCCTATAAGACCTTTCTTGACTGATTTTTCAAGATCTTAATGGGGAGACTCCACTGTGGATTTGTTTTCTCCTTCATATCTGGATTACTGAGCGTCCACCTCCCTAAAAGACCCCTTCCTGTTAAGACACTTTTTGACTGATTTTTCAAGAGACTCCACTGTAGATGTTTTCTCCTTCATATCCGGACTACTGAGCGTCCACCTCCCTAGTAAGACCCCTCCATTTTGCGGCTGATTGTTCAAGATGTTAATAGGGAGACTCCACTGTAGATGTTTTCTCCTTCATATCAGGATTACTGAGCGTCCACCTCCCTAGAAGATCCCTCCCTATTAAGACCTTTTTTGACTGATTTGTTAAGATCTTCATAGGGAGACTCCACTTTTTCTCCTTCATATCCGGACTACTGAGCGTCCACCTCCCTATCAAGACCCCTCCCTCTAAGACCCCTCCATTTTATGGCTAAGAAACTCCACTGTAGATTTGTTTTTCTCTCCTTCATATCCGGACTACTGAGCGTCCACCTCCCTAGAAGACCCCTCCCTATTAAGACCCCTCCATTTTATGGCTAAGAAACTCCACTGTAGATTTGTTTTTCTCTCATTCATATCCGGACTACTGAGCGTCCACCTCCCTATCAAGACCCCTCCCTATAAAGACCCCTCCATTTTATGGCTAAGAAACTCCACTGTAGATTTGTTTTTCTCTCATTCATATCCGGACTACTGAGCGTCCACCTCCCTATAAAGACCCCTCCCTATTAAGACCCCTCCATTTTATGGCTAAGAAACTCCACTGTAGATTTGTTTTTCTCTCATTCATATCCGGACTACTGAGCGTCCCCCTCCCTATTAAGACCCCTCCCTATCAAGACCCCTCCATTTTATGGTAAGAAACTCCACTGTGATTTGTTTTTCTCTCATTCATATCCAAGATCTTAATAGGGACACTGCACTGTAGACCCCTCCATTTTTTCTCCTTCAATATCTTAATAGGGGACTACTGAGTTTTCTCACCTCCCTGGATTACTGAGTCCCCTCCCTATTAAGACCCCTCCCTATTAAGACCTTTTTTGACTGATTTTTCAAGAGACTCCACTGTAGATCTTTGTCTCCTTCATATCCGGACTACTGAGCGTCCCCCTCCCTATTAAGACCTTTTTGAACTGATTTGTCAAGATCTTAATAGGGAGGTTCCACTCTATTTTTTCCCCCCCGCAGTTTTCAGACAGGGATTCGGGGACCTACAAACTGATCGCAAAGGGTAGCGGAGGAGAGGTGACCGTCACCGCTGCAGTCAACGTTGCCGGTAAGTTTTGGGCCAACAGTAACATGGGACAGTAACATGGGAGCTGTAGAAAAAAAAGATGTTATGCAATCACTATGTTCTTTTCTTGTGTTTGGCCGTTTGCTTTGTCAATAATGAACACGAATAGCTTTTTTGTTTGTTTTGTTTTCTTATTTTCTCTTGTTAATATTGACAAGAAAAACAAACACACGATTTTACTTTCTTTTCTAAAATATGTTAATGCGAGTATATCTGTGCTTACCAACCGCCATGTCAGTCTAAATATCAGTAGGCACATTATAAGCTTCAGGCTTGTTGCTGTCGTTATTCTTGTTTATTTGATTTGTTGTTGGTGAATATATTATTATTTAATCCAATCATGGAACATCATTTATTTATTATGAACATTTCTATAGCGCTTATTCATCAAAGCTCTAAGCGCTTTACATTTTTGTTGTTATATTAAAACATATATGAACAAAAACCCCCCCCCCCCCCCCCCCAATACCCCATCTCTCATTATCGAACACAGTCACACTAAAAAATAAAACATGAACAATTATTGTAAACAACATAATATACAACGTAGTATAACACACACACACACACACACACACACACACACACACACACACACACACACACACACACACACACACACACACACACACACACACACACACACACACACACACACACACACACACACACACACACACACACACACACACACACACACACACACATGCGCGCGGAGAGAGAGTGACAGAGAAAAGAGAGAGAGAGGGGGAGAGAGACAGAGACACAGAGAGAGGGAGACAGAGAGAGACATACAGAGACAGAGAGAGAAAGAAAGAGACAGAGACCGAGAGAGAGACCCAGAGAGAGACAAAGAAAGAGGGAGACAGAGACAAAGAGAGAGACAGAGGGGGAGAGAGAGAGAGAGAGAGAGAGAGAGAGAGAGAGAGAGAGAGAGAGAGAGAGAGAGAGAGAGAGAGAGAGAGAGAGAGAGAGAGACTGGACACTGGAAAACTTTATTTGACAAGGATAAAGATTTTAGGCGATGCCTATTCTTACAATCAGAGAGAGAGAGAGATAATCATGGCACAGCTTGGTCTTCTGTTAGAAGACTATGGTTCTCAAACTAGAGGTGCATTTTCATTGGCCCTTAGTGCTGCAACCAAAGGGATTGGTTGGACTTTGGGGACCTTCCCCAACACCAGCTGTCTTCAAATCCTTTTTTTGTGTCTAGAGAGTGGGGATGTATCCTGGGTAAAGCATATATCTCCACTATAAACGAGTTCTATTCCAGCCGGCCAGAATAGCAGCTGCCCCCTATGCTATCTGGCAGTCATAGTCGGAAACGACAGGCTAACATGCAACACCATACATATCCTTGGGATAACATATCCCTGCTATTATTATACTTATTCCCCCGAAGTCGGAGTGTGGCTGCTCTCGTGGCGGGGTAATCAAAAACGGCCGCACAGGTAATGTTCTCATCCCTAGCTGGTGCATTTGCACCATAGTGTGCAAGTGCTTCCGCTGTTAGGATGATCCAAGGAGTCTTTTAGCCAGGGTAAGACAACAACAACAACAACAACAACAATATTATACTTATGAAAAGGTCTATGCAATATATACAGACGTGCTCACGCATGAAGATGGACATATACACATACGTGTATACATGCTGCGATATTGATTCCAATCAAATTCGTTTAAACCAATTATATTGTGCAATATCTAATATGGAATGCGTAGAAGAATCGCGTCACCCTTCACCCAAACTTCCAAAACAGACACACAAACACGCACGCGCGCACGCACACACACATACAAACACACATACACACACACACACACACACTCCACCCACACACACACACACACACACACACACACACACACACACACACACACACACACACACACACACACACACACACACACACACACACACACAAGCACACACACTTATACACACTCACACAGACGCGCGTGCATGCACGCACACGCACACACACGCGCGCACGCACACACACACGCACATACACACACACACTCGCGCACACACACACATGCCCACGCACGCACGCACGCACGCACGCACGCACGCACGCACGCACGCACGCACGCACGCACGCACATACGCACGCGCACGCACGCACGCACGCACGCACGCACGCACGCACGCACGCACGCACGCACGCACGCACGCACGCACGCACGCACACAGAGCGCGCGCTCGTCAACAGAATGAACTAAAGGTAAACAAGGTTAGAAAGCCACTAGTTTTATAACAACAGCTCACATCTTTAACTTTGCCAGATCTCTTGGCAATATGCCACCCCACCCCACCCCCCACGCCCTCCCCACACACACACACCTCCACCACCTTACCTGCCTGAAGCAGCGAATATTTCTGAAAGACATTCAGGCCATGCCAGAGCAAGCGCAGACATCTCGATCTGGGGTGTAAACTTTACGATCTACTCTGTGTAAATCTTGTGAAAGTCTGGGGCAGGAGTGTTCCTTTGAATCGTTAAAATGCTTTGGATACATTAGTCTTGGTTGTTTTTGGGTTGTTTTATCGTTGGTTTGGGTATGCAGAGTGAGAGAGAGACTGTGTGTGTGAGTGAGAGAGAGAGAGAGAGAGAGAGAGAGAGAGAGAGAGAGAGAGAGAGAGAGAGAGAGAGAGAGAGAGAGAAGGGATGGAGAGAATGACAGTAGTTACATAGGGAATCAGACAGAGAACACTGAACACTGAACATGTTTATTGTACTTTGGCCTTAGGCCACAATACCAATGTGGGAGAGGCATGGAATTGTGGGAAGGAGAAAAATGATTTACCATAAAATACGCGTTACAATAAACCCTCCGTATAATTATAGCAAACATAATAAACCAATAACACACAGACTGACAATCACCTAATGGAGACATGATGACAATAGCCGAACGTATGCAACCAAATTAATTGATGTTGAACAGTCCTAAAAATGATGACAATTAAATGCCGTTGCATGATGAACATACCGGTCTATTGACCCATGCAATTAGTAATATCAACTAAGAAGTCATTTAAATCACCAGGTCAACTGCCGATTCCGTCAACTTAGGACGATGATTTGACCGCCAGGGGGCAGTCAAAACAGTAGGGGCTTAGCGCGCGATATTCTTAGTTGGGCGTAGTGAGAGAGAGAGAGAGAGAGAGGGGGGGGGAGATTGCCCCCTAGCAGTAAAATGCGCGTCCTAAGTTGCTCAAATAACCTAAAAACGAACATAAAAGCAAACAACAGTGGAACACGTTCAACCAATGCAAGCATAATTATTGGCAAGAGACCAGAGAGAGAGAGAGAGAGAGAGAGGGGGGGGGGGGGGGGGGAGAGAGAGAGAGGGGGGAGGAGAGGGGAGAGAGAGGGGAGAGAGAGAGAGGGAGGGGAGAGAGAGACGGAGAGGGAGGGAGAGAGAGAGAAAGAGAGATGGGGAGAGAGAGAGGGAGAGAGAGCGAGGCGGAGAGAAAGATGGAGAGAGAGAGTGAGATATAGGGAGAGAGAGAGGGAGGGAGAGAGAGAGAGAGAGAGAGAGAGAGAGAGAGAGAGAGAGAGAGAGAGAGAGAGAGAGAGAGAGAGAGAGAGAGAGAGAGAGAGAGAGAGAGAGAGAGAGAGAGAGAGAGAGAGAGAAACTTCAAACTTCAAGCTTCAAATACTTTATTAAACAAGGATAATAATTTAGAGAGAGACGGAGAGAGAGAGAGAGAGAGAGAGAGAGAGAGAGAGAGAGAGAGAGAGAGAGAGAGAGAGAGAGAGAGAGAGAGAGAGAGAGAGGGGGGGGGGGGAGAGAAGACTAAAAAGCAAAGACAGAGAAAGACAAAGAGAAAGATATTCTGTAACGAGAGATAGAGAAAAACAAAAAGCTATAGAGAGACAGACACAGAATTTCCAAAAAAATATAGAGAGGGCGTGTGTTCGTGTTCGTTTATGTGTGTAACGTTTACAATAATAGTCTGTGTAAATATTGAAAAAGTCTGGTTTGAGATCGTTCTTACTCATTAACATGTTTTGAACGCATTTGGCGTTGTTTTCCTGTACAATAAATAGAGTAGGATGTTTTGGTATGTGATAATGATATACTCTGGTTACAGAGACTTGTCTCTGCGAAATTTGGGTTGCTCCCACCTGGAGAGCGCGTTGGCGCGAGCGCAGCACCCTCCTTTTTTTCGGGGGGGGGGGGGCGGAAGGGATGAGGAGGGGGGGGGGGCAGACTTAGGAAACCTAGCTATCAGTTTGGTCATGCCAGGCAGCTGGATTTCCCCGACCTTTAACACTCGTGGGATATTTTATCTGCGTAAAGCGCACGCCGGGGTCAGACAAGCTTTAAGTCCCCATTTCTGGTTTAACGGGTGGGTTAGGGGTGAAACAGAATTTTTTTTTTCTGTCTGTCTTGTCCATCACTGTCTATAAATGAATAAATAACGTTGACGATTAATGACACGTTCGTGAGTGTAAAATGTTCTCTCTCTCTCTTTTACTTCCAGCTTTGAAGCCGAAGCCGAAAGGAGAGGGACCGAAAATTATACAGAGACTGAATCCACATGTAAGTCTATGGCTCCCCCCCCACCTGCGTGCGCATCTCGACCCTTCCAACGGAAGTGTCGCCATCTTAGTCAGATTTGTGTGTAAACAGCATCGATCTGGCATTTTTCAAACAAAGTTACTGACTAAGATGGCGGTCTCCCATAATATGGCACGCTCCTTGTGGCCGGATATGACGACACGTGGGTACAAGCCATTCTTTTTCTTGACTTCATTTTATCTACCAAAACTTTTCTTTTCTTTCATGGGACCGAATCAAGTATATATTGTTTAAATTGTATTGACCTTTGCCAACTGGTAGAGTAGAAAAAGATTATGTGATTGTTTTTCTTGTGTGTTTTTTGTTTGTGGCTCAAGCCACCAAACCTATAACTCACTTTCGGTTGAAATTCTGTCGGTCGGTCTGTCGGTCCAAAATTGTCGCACATTTTGACAAAATTGTCGCACTTCAAATCGAGGCTACACTTCTGGCCGCTCTTTAAAATGATGCATTTTAAAAGCGTACAAAATAATAAACATATGTAATACAGACACTACAACAGACACGACGAGTATGCGGTGCTTCTTTTGATGAGCATAAGTAGGATACATAGTTTTAAATGTTTTCCAAAAGATATAAAAAGCGACGAAATGGTGCAGAGATAACATTCTGGTTTACAGATTAAAATTATTGAAAAGCCAGGGGAGGTAACTCATGATTGGAGTGGTAAAAATAGACCGCGTGCCACAAATTATTGCGATTTCGCGCTTGTTCAATTGTATCGAACATTCATAACATAACTGATTTGACCAATGTTAAAGCACTTTAGTTGAAATTCTGTCAATGCTCTCTCTCTCCTTGTCTCTGACTATGGCTGTTTAAATATGTCTGTCTGTTTGTCTGCATTGTGAGCTATCAACTATACTGCTTAAAGGCAATACTTTATTCATATTTATATGATATCTTTCCTATTTCTTCTTCTTCTTCTTCTTCTTCTTCTTCTTCTTCTTCTTCTTCTTCTTCTTCTTCTCCTTCTTCTTCTTCTTCTTCTTTTTCTCCTTCTTCTTCTTCTTCTTCTTCTTCTTCTTCTTCTTCTTCGGCAAACACTTCTTCTTCTTCTTATTCTTCCTTCCTTCCTTCTCCTTCTTCTTCTTCTTCTTCTTTCTTCTCCTTCGGTTCTTCTTCGTTGCAGTGGACCTCTCTTCCTCTTCTTGATCTCCTTATTCTTTTTCTTGTTCTTCTTCTGCGTCTTGTTGTTCGTTGTTGTCGTTGTTCTACTGGTCCAAAGACGGCAAACACATCTCCTCTGACGTCTATTCCTTCCTTCCTTCCTTTATTTATTCATTCTCTCTTCTCTCTTTCCCTCCCCTCAGACGGTGAATGATGGTGATGCAGTGGACGTCGTGGCTAAAGTGTCAGGCACAGAACCTATGGCGATACACTGGTCCAAAGACGGCAAAAACATCTCCTCCTCTTGACATTCTCATTTCCTTCCTTCCTTCCTTTATTTATTCATTCTCTCTTCTCTCTCTCCCTCCCCACAGACGGTGAATGATGGTGATGCAGTGGACTTTGTGGCTAAAGTGTCAGGCACAGAACCTATGGACATACACCGGTCCAAAGACGGCCAAAACATCTCCTCCTCCGACGTTCCTTCCTTCTTTCCTTCCTTCCTTCCTTCCTCATTTCCTTGTTAATTCATTCATTCACTCTCTCTTCTCTCCTCCCTACAGACGGTGAATGATGGTGATGCAGTGGACTTTGTGGCTAAAGTGTCAGGCACAGAACCTATGGACATACACCGGTCCAAAGACGGCAAAAACATCTCCTCCTCCGACGTTCCTTCCTTCTTTCCTTCCTTCCTTCCTTCCTTCCATCCTTCCTTCCTTCTTTCTTTCATTCCTTCTTTCCTTCTTTCCTTCTTTCCTTCCTTCCTTCCTTCCTTTATTTATGCATTCTCTCTTCTCTCTCTCCCTCCCCACAGACGGTGAATGATGGTGATGCAGTGGACTTTGTGGCTAAAGTGTCAGGCACAGAACCTATGGAGATACACTGGTCCAAAGACGGCAAAAACATCTCCTCCTCCGACGCTTATTCCATCACCTTCGATAAAGGCACCTGCCGCCTCTACATTCCTGGTCAGTGCTGCTCAGAAATCGTTTGTGTGTGTGTGTGTGTGGGGGGGGGGGGGTGTTACCAGTCAACTTGCCCCATTTCCAACTCGCCCCAAAACACCATTTTGCCCCATTCCAACTCGCTCCATTTCCAACTCGCCTCAAAACCAGCGCGCCCCAACGCCAATCTAAATCCCAGTTTATTCATGTTACGGCCCTTTGTTCAAACACCTTCAATCACAATCTGTATGTTCTCCGAAGTCAGAGTGTGGCTGCTCACGTGGCGGGGTAATCAAAACCGGTCACACACGTAATGTTCTCATCCCTAGCTGGTGCATAGTGTTCAAGTGCTTCGACTGTAGGGATGATCCCTGGAGTCTTTAAGCCAGGGTACGATAACAACGACAACAACAACAACTATCTGTATGTATAATAATAAAAGAAGGCAGGCGCACGCCTGTGTGTGTGTGTGTGTGTGTGTGTGTGTGTGTGTGTGTGTGTGTGTGTGTGTGTGTGTGTGTGTGTGTGTGTGTGTGTGTGACTGTGTGTGTATGCGACTCTGTGTGTGTGTGTGTGTGTGTGTGTGCGTGTGCGTGTGTGTGCGTGTGTGTGTGCGTGTGCGTGTGCGTGTGTGTGTGTGTGTGTGTGTGACTGTGTGACTCTGTGTGTGTGCGTGTGCGTGTGCGTGTGCATGTGCGTGTGTGTGTGTGTGTGTGTGTGTGTGTGTGTGACTGCGTGCGTATGTGACTATGTGTGTGTGTGTGTGTGTGTGTGTGTGTGTGTGTGTGTGTGTGTGTGTGTGTGTGTGTGTGTGTGTGTGTGTGTGTGTGTGTGTGTGTGACTGTGTGTGTTCCATTCTTGGGTAAAATCATAAAATATCAATGCCTGTCAATTCCGATTGACGAATTTAGCTTTACGTCCTCCTGGCCGAAGCCATATGGGACATTACTTTTTACTTGTGGTTTTTAAAATTCCGATTCTTTTTTTTTTTTACTTTATAAGTTATCTGCTTTGTATATTAGATGCGTCATGCTGCCATTACACGCCTAACTAAGAAATAGTTTGGCCCAGGATGTCTGTCTTCGACTGGAGAAAATCGTTGTGAGAATTTCTAGAACAAAGGCAGGAGAATGGACTAAGGCAAAACAAATAGTATATGACAGTAAGCAAAGGGAAAAGGCAGAGTCAAAGAGATTAGAGATAATCTACTATGTTCAAGGTTAGAGGAAGTTACAAGCACAGAACTTCCAGAAAGTGGGGAACTATTTGTACGAAAGACACACACACCCCTCCCCCGGTATCCCGACGTGGTGGAGGGACTTTAGACCCCAAAATGATCTATCATCTTCCTGTTAAATTATAACAGCCTCTAGTATGTGCGGTCGACCAGGCCTTAGAAGCAGATTAAAATTGATTGTGTTTGCCTTGTCGGAAGTCTTCACTATGTTAGTTTTTTGTTTTCTAGTTATTTTTCGATTTTTTATTTTTGGCTCACTCGTGTTAACGAAGTGAGTCTATGTTCTCATGACTGTTCGGTTGTGTGTATGTATGTATTATGTATGTTTGCATGTATGTCATCCGTGGTATAACTTTGACGTTGGCTTTTTATCAGGAACCACAGGGCATGCATTGTTCAAACTTTGCATATGCATAGATGTTTATGCAAGCTTTCAAGAAAGATGATTTGCATTTATATAATAAAACTAACCAGTGAACTTGACATTTAAGCGTTAACATGTAATTTTTGTCTTGGCCATATATTTCACATTTTCGCAGTTAGTGTCCCCAAAGTTGGCATGTTGGTTTGTTAACTGAAGGTGATATGGTATGCAGGGTGATATTTACCCTCTTGATCTTAACCTTGACCTTTGGCCTTGAACATCGTCAATTTATTTGTTTGGGCCATATCTTTTACATCCTGGTAGATAAATCCCCAAATGTGGCATGTAGGTACACTAGCTTAAGATCATACGGAATGCTAAGTATTGTTGATGATGACCTTGACCTTTGACCTTGGATTTTTGTTTGTCACAATACCACACGAACCGCTGCATAGAATCGCCTAAACTTTTGTTGGATGGGAAATCACATCTAGCTGATGTGTCCAGTATAGGCCTTTGCAACTAGGGTTATTAACGCCCTTGACAGTGAGAGTAATTGCTCTTGCTGGTCAGTACTGGCAAGGGCATTCACTCTTGCGAAAGGCAGCCATTTAGTGGCATCAAATATGGGTTATTGGCGAGAGTTATCCCCCTGTCTGGTCAGTACTGAACCATCTTCCCCCACCCTCCAAGGGCATTCACTCTTGCAAAAGGTGTTCGTTGCAGACCCCAATAGAAAGTGTACCCTTTTGAACTTGACCTTCAACCTTGACCTTTGGAGTGTATTTGAAAGTGAATAATCTTGCATTTGGATATATCTCCAAAACTATAAAGCCAGTGAGCCTTGAAGGCTTTGCCTATTGTATTTTAAAGGGTGTTGTCTTTTTCCTTTTCCAGAGGTGTTTCCCGAGGACAGTGGTAACTACACCCTCAATGTGAAGAACCAGTGGGGCAATGCCTCCTCTACTGGCAATCTGCAAGTGAAAGGTGCCCCTTTGTAGATTGCTTCATCATCATCGTCATCATGGTCATCATCGTCATCATGGTCATCATCATCATCATGGTCATCATTATCATCATCATGGTCATTTTCAATACCATCATGGTTAATCATCACCATCATCATGGTCATCATCATCATGGTCATCGTCACCATCAGCATCATCATGGTCATCAGCATCAGCATCATCATCATGGTCATCTTCATCGCCATCATGGTTAATCATCATCATCATCACCATCATCATGATGGTCATCATCATGATGGTCATCATCATCATGGTCATCATCACCATGGTCATCTTCATCACCATCATGGTTAATCACCATCATCATCATTGTCATCATCATCATCATGGTCATCATCATGATGGTCATTATTGTCATCATTGTCATCATCATGATGGTCATCATCATCATGGGCATCATCATCATCATCATGGTCATCATCATCATCATCAGCATCGTCATGGTCATCATCATCATCAACATCATCATCGTGGGCATCATCACCATCATCATCATCATCATCATCATCACCGTGGCCATCACCATCATGGTCGTCGTCATCATCATCATCAACATCATGGTCATCATCAACGACAACAATAACAGCAACGACAACAACAACAACAACAAGTGCAACGCCGAGCGGCTGCAAAGTCCCCTCGCAGAATCGCCGAGCTACTCCGAAATCGGAATGTGTCAGCTGTACACATACATAAAAACGCATCAAAACAGCACGTAACTACATAAAAACGCATCAAAACAGCACGTATCTGAATAGTTTTTTATATATAGCCTTGGGGTTCGGACCCGTGATTTGAGCGCGCGCAATCATGCGCACACGAGCGCACAGAAAAATCCATGACAACTGTGTTATAGACCATTCATCAAGAAATGTGAAACAAAATGCATTGAAATACATGCAAAACTTCGCGAGATATTAGCGATTATGTGTTTTGGTGTTTGAACCCCGTAATTGGCGCGACCTTGACCTTAATGTAAAACTAAATACATCAGTGGATAGCTTGCATCTTGGCAAACTAGTATGCCAAGTTTGATGATGATAGACTGAATAGTTTTTGAGAAAAACGGACGAATAGCCGGACGGACACCGGACGGACACAGGACGGACGGACACCGGACGGATGGACACCGGACGGACCAGACAGAAACAATAGTTCCCGAACCTTCGGCTCGGGGACTAACAACAACGTCGTCGTCATCACCATCATGATTTTCGTCATTACCATCATGATCGTCATCATTACCATCATGATTGTCATCATCACCATCACTACCATGATTGATTACAGGGAGGTCATGATTGAAGATTGATATTTGTAATCAGGCCTAGCTTCAAACGAAAGCCACATTATAACAGAAACCATGCATGTATCGAATGTTGCCCTGTATATTGTATACATACCACAGACTGTCAAAGCTGAGATTCAAGATAACCTCCTGAATTTGTTCAAATAACGTTTTGTGGAGTAGGGTTACTTCCCCCTGATGCTAGCGTCAGACTAGTAGGAACGAAGGAACAATGGAAGGAAGGGTGAATGGGGGGGGAGGGGGGGGGGAAGAAGTTGGAATGCGAATGTTAGAAGAGATCTAATTTTTGATATAAAATACTTAATACATTCTGTTATGTCCAAAGGAATTGATATAGAATTTGCTGGATTCCATCGCATTGTGGTATCTTTGGGAATGAACTAGCTGATAGATTAGCCAAAGAAGGTGCTAGGAGAAAACTTTCGGACACTTCACTAAAACTAAACAAACATGAAATAAATTCTATTTTAGAAAACTGTATGTATAAAGAGAAACTTACTTCAAAATCTGAAATATTGTCATGTTCAAGATCTTTGTCTAGCCTGATTTACAAAATTCGATTAAATTCATGGAAGACCAAATTTTCTAAAGATGTAGAATGCGCTTGTGGTCACCCACTATCAGTTCAACACATTCTTTTCGAATGTCCATTTTTAACATCGCTATACACCTTGTCTGGGATTCAAGTAGCAAATATAGGAACTTTACAAGATGTAGTTTACAGCCATGAAATGCTCAAAATAGCTTCTGTCATATCCAGCTCTGGAATTGCAAAATTACTATAATTGATACGTTAGTTAATATTAATGTTCTTTTCTTTGCCCCAAATCCTTTTTTTTTTTTCCTTCCCCCATCACGGACATACTCTCTCTCTCTCTCTCTCTCTCTCTCTCTCTCTCTCTCTCTCTCTCTCTCTCTCTCTCTCTCTCTCTCTCTCTCTCTCTCTCTCTCTCTCTCTCTCTCTCTCTCTCTTCTCTCTCTCTCTCTCTCTCTCTCTCTCTCTCTCTCTCTCTCTCTCTCTCTCTCTCTCTCTCTCTCACACACACACACACACGCACACGCACACACACACGCACACGCACGCACGCACACACACACACACACACACACACACACACACACACACACACACTAATACACACACACATATACAAACACACACACACTCACACACTCTTTTCACCTCATTTTAATTCAATATTTGTTTATGTCTGTTTTGTTTTTGTTTAATTAATGTATTTATTTAAGTCTAATATCACCATTGTTGTGAACAGACTTTAAATTAAATCAATCAATCAATCAATCAATCGTATTTCTGTTGTGGTTGTATTTTTCAGAACCCAAGCCTGAACCCAAACAAGATGCCAAGAAAACTGGAAAGAATGAAAAGGTAGGAGAAGCCAGCCTTTCATGTTAAAGAGTGTTCATGCAGTTCCATTTCGTTTTAGCTGAGTTCACCCAAACTGATTGGGTTGTACACATATGTCAAAAGTAACGGAAACGAATTTTGTATCTGTTTTCAATAATGCCTTTTTGTCCTGCTGATGCTTTAAAAAAGGAATGTGCTTAGACAACATTGTGTTGTTGGAAATGAAACTTTCCCAAAAAGGAGTGGCCTTTGTTTGTATTGTGTCAGCTCTTTTCTTGCATTTGTGTACACAAATCTGTGTATTCTGCTCAGTTATAATGACCCGTGACAAGGGCCAAACATTGTGTTGTTGGGAGACATAGTCGGAAACGACATACATACATACATACATACATACATACATACATACATACATACATACATACATACATACATACATACATACATACATACATGCATACATACATACATACATACATACATACATACATACATACATACATACATACATACATACATACATACATACATACATACATACATACATACATACATACATACATTGGGGGACATAGTCGGAAACGACAGACTGGCATACATACATACATACATACATACATACATACATACATACATACATACATACATACATACATACATACATACATACATACATACATACATACATACATACATACATACATACATACATACATACATACATACATACATACATACATACATACATACATACATACATACATACATACATACATACATACATACATACATACATACATACATACAAGCACACAAACAAACATCAGTGGACTCATGACATGGGCCATACCTTTTGTGTGTTGCAGACTGCTGAAGCACAGAAGACAGCACGTGAGTTAATAATGGCTGTGGTAAAACATATTTGTTGTGGTGGAAAGAAGATCAGTGCCAGAACTTTCTTGGAGGTTTTTGGTAGAAAAGGATGTTAGCTCTTTCATTACGTTTTTCCCAACCCTTATTCAACCACCCCTCCCCTACCCTCCTACCCCTCATGCTATCTCAACAAACCTCATCCTGTTTTGAAGATACCGTTTTGTTGTTGATGTCGTTGTTGTTGTTATATTATTGATGATGATTTTGATGATGTTTGATAAATTATATTCAGCCAAAAATTCCTTTTACGCTTCTGATGTTCTAAACTCTGTGAGTTTGTCTGTGCTCATAATATTGGGTCAAATGTTGTTGTTTTTTGTGGGGAGTTTTTGTGTGTGTGTGTGTGCTTTTTAGTTTTACAGCAAAGGAAAACCGGGGGGTGGGCGGCAATAAAGTTCTGTTTTTGTTAGTAAAACATTTTTCTTTTCTTTTTTCACTCTGGTTTTATTTATCAAAAACTATTTAGTATCATGACAGAGCAACATTCAGCTTGTTTGTTTGGAGATGAACTGTTTTCAAGATACATGTATTAAAACGTAAATCTATGGTGAGGAGCTGGGGTATGGGTGTGTGCAAGGAGAGGGGCCCGGGGGGGGGGGGGGGGGGGCATTATCATTCTTTTCCTTTATCCCCTATCAATTCGTTTCATTATTTTAGTTTTTGATCGTCTTGATGGTGTTGTCCATTCTTACTTTTGTCTTTGTTTCTTATCATATCGAGAATACATTAATGTTATAATTGTAATCCCGTTTTACCAGCATTCAGCTGTGAATGTTCAGTGTCTGACTTAGTCGGTGTCTGTCCTCATTCTTTTTCTATCTTCTATATCTCACGGCTTTTTCGCATTTCTGAAAATATGATTATGTTCTTCCTTTCCCACTCCGTCATGTTTTATATCTGTTCAATTTGTATATAAAAAACCCTTACATCTAGTAATTGCGGTAGTATTGCATGTTCGTTCATTTTAAGCCGTTCTTTACGTGTAAGACTATCCATGTCCTCATTATGTGAGTAAATTTGAGGAGATAAAGACTATACCATAATAAAAATTAGTTCGTTTTAATATGTTCAGAAGTAATGCATGTTTCCTTAGCAAAATCGTATTGTCATTTTTGATAACCGCCCCACCAGTGATCCGCTGTGGTGATGCCAGATGATAATTGAGATCTGTTTCTCTTTAGATGTTGTAGTATTCTCCTATGTGTGTGTGTGTGTGTGTAAGCCTCAGCCCCGCAACCACCCCCACCCTACCCCCCTCTCTCTCTCTCTCTCTCTCTCTCTCTCTTCACCCTTTTCCAGCCCAGCCCGTGGAAGACAGCATGAAGAAAGGAGCAGCCAGACCCAAGGAGGAATCCGCCCCAACAACCACCAACAAGAAGAACGAACCGCAAAAGAAAGATGAAGCCAAGGCAGCAGCCCCACCCCCGACTATCGTGGTAGAAGACGACAAGAAGGAGGACAAGAAAAGCAAAGGTAATCTCCACCAGCAAAAACCCGGCAACAGAAGCAACAACAACCCGAGTCCAGGAAGGAGTCCCGACGCGGGACGAAAAAGCCCGGGAAACCCCGGAAAACGGGGGAACCCCAAAGAGAGGTCGTCCTCTCCTGAGGATGCAGTAGTGAACGGGGACAACAGGAAAAGCAAGGACAAAAGCCGCTCGCCCATGCCTAAAGGCAAGCAAAAAGCGTACACCAAAGCCCCTACCACAATTCTGGAGGAAGGTGAGTGTGTTCTAGAGGTAGAACTATGCAGAGCAGAGCTAGCTAGTCTAGGCTAGGCCCGCCCGTTATTAGTCAGCACCACTAACCCGTATTAACCCGCTGACTGACTTGCTTGTCTCCTGTACTCCAGTGTATCCAGGTATGTACTGTGGCCCTAAACTGTGTCATGTCGGCCTTGAGGCTTCAGTTTCAAATTCTGCTGTCCATTTGTTTTTGTTATTGCAGCCGCTGTTGTTGTATGCTTCGTGTTGAGGCGGGTTTGTGTGTTGTCGAGATCTGTTGTTGTTTTAGAACAGCTGTTTGGAGAGTTCCTGCCAGAACTGTTTATCTTTAAAATAGACGAAGACTCAGGTTACCGTTTTGGCAGGGAAACTACCAAACGCTTTTTCTAAGCGTGTTGTTTCTGCGCTTTTCGTCTGACAACGCAAAGCCTACAACTTTGTGCAATTTTTTTTTTATCAGTATATTCGTCTTTATTTGCGTTGTTCTGGGTCAAGAACAGATAATTGTCTTTCAGTTGCGCTCGTTGTGTACTTTCATGGCTGAAGCCTCAAGGTTGTTGTTGGTTTTTGCTGAGGGACACCAGATGATGGACAGTTAAAAGATTTCTAAACCATTAAAAAATTGCAAGAAGCAATATATTTTTCAAAGTTGTATGATATATAGGCATGAATTTCTAGAAGAAAGAAAAACAAACAAAAAAGCAGTATTCTTTAATTTTAAACATTCCAATACTTGTTCAATTAACACACCAAAAAGCTTCTAATTTTCGTTTCGTATTCAGTGGAAATCAAAAAGTTATACTTACAGCAGAAACAATATATTTCTTATTCGAAAATCTTTTTCTTTTGTCAAATTTGGAAATGGTGCCGTATATAACAATGAAAGCGATTCTCGGGTATGCTTAAAAACAATGAAACTTAAATGTTTGAAAAAATTTGTCAGAGTTAACCATTTTCATTAAGAAAAGAAGATTTTGTCAGACTTTTCGAAGAACATATCCGGTGTTAAGTGTCTGTGTAGTTCTAACTTGATTTGATAACGAACTTGATGCTTGTGTGCAACAGTCGTCATATCTAGTATGCATACTTATAGTGAGCACACTATAAGCTTCAAGTTAATCTGTAATGGCTATGTATTGCTGTATATGTACCCAGTTTTGAACTTAATAAAGATATTTTCAAACAAATTGATAACGATCAGAATCTGGTGTCTCTTAGCTGCAATAAGTAGACTGGAGCCGAACTAGGTAGATGCTCTCTTGTAATAACTAAGTAGGTGTAGACTTCATACACAACACATTCCCTTTCCCCTCATCTTTTACTGTCCCATTGAAAGCACAATTTGCTAATAAAGAAGAACAAAAACGTTAATCCTATATAAGTGCCTGGAATGTGTTGTGTAGATGTTTTTACGCAGTAGGGTGTAATGCACTGTGGCTACATACATTTCTCTAATGTGGTTGTGAACTGGACTGACCAATAGCTGACCGCAACATAATAATAATAATAATAATAATAATAACAATAATCGTAGCACAACTGACCATACTCTAACTTGACAAAATGATACTGTCCCTTTTTTTGTCACCATTTTGTTTCTGTCGCTAATGCGTTAAGCAGTTGATTTATAACCGTTGACTTTTTTTCGTGGTAACAAATGTAGACATTAACGTCTGATTTAGCCACCGACTGAGAGTCTCTTTGAGTAGATTGTAGATCGAACCAGTACTTATACTCCCTCTAGAATGTGCAGACAATTCTGAAAGTGTTTAGATTTTCTTTGCTAATTTTGAATTTCTAATCTCCTCCTAACCAATCCTGTTGTAGACATGATGTTGAGACTGACAATCGATGTTCTAAAACAACTGATATTCTAAAACAAAATCCCTATAATTAAAACCTGTAGGCTAGGACTTTTTGGTCCACAACAAAGGATGCACCATTTTATTTTTTATTTTTTCTCTGTTTTGTTCTGTCTTTTAAATTCTTTAAAACGTGATGTGATTTGTTTAATGAAATTCTTAAGCTGGGAAGGATTTGCAACTGATAGGGCGAATGAAACATCGTTCTTTTATTTTATTATTATTGTTTTGCATCTATCTGTACATCTGTTATTGATTTTTACAACGATCTCTCTCGTATTTCTGTTCTAGAAATGGCCTAAAACTTTATTTTTATTTTTTAAATCTCCTTGTATTCACGCTAAAAAGAAAATGTAATGGTAATGTGTGGAAGTTGATGTTCTTCTTGGCTTGCCCTGGCTAAAAGACTCCAGGAATCATCACAACAGCCGAAGCACTTTAACACTGTGGTACAAGTGCATCAGCTAGGGATGAGAACATTACGTGTGTGACCGTTTTTAATTACCCCGCCATGTGGGCAGCCACACTCCGTCTTCGGAGGATTTGGGAGACTGATTACGTTATGCTAGGAGCTTGTCATGGCTCAAGACAACCCCCACAACTATGAATAGCATAACAACATTTTGATGTAGCCTTGGTGTTCTAGCCTATGTCAATTGGTCTGACACAGCCTTAAGCCAAAGCGGCATAGAAGTTTGACTTCTTAAAATACCATGTGAAAAAAAGAAACCCTGTTGCTTTTTATTTATAATTGGGTTTAAACTGGTCATATTGACAAATCTGACTTCTAATTAAGCATGGAAGGAACCAATAGTAAAAGGGAAAAGGACGTAGAAGGGGAAAGGTTGGACAGGAAAGATTCAGATATAGCGTTCCCCACCCCACCCTGAAAAATGTTTGGCTTCTAACTTTCCGAATTTTGTATTTCAATAATCTTAGCACATCTGTGGCCAAAATGAATAGAAGATGCTGATGCTGTCATACTTATGATTTTGATGGTGATAAAAACGAAATTGGTGTTGTTTTGTCTTTATTTTAAGCATGATTAAGCTTAAGTATATCACTTTCTTCTATAATCGTCTCACGTATGATTCTGTCATTAATGAATCTTTGAACAATTGAACAATATTTTAATTCTTCAGGCCTCCAGTCCCTAGGGAAAAAAAGAACTAAATAAAAATATGCTCACAATCATGATTATCTGTAGGCAATCTATAAGTTTTCAAGCAAATTCTGTCTGATTTTCATGGCATTAAGCAAAAAATATACTAAGCATACGAATGTTCCAAACAGAGCAATTCACTGATGAATCTTGATACAAAGTTTAGATGGTGGTGATGGTGGAAGATGCTTAAAGAACGAAAATTCGGCTTTTTCTTTGGTTATCTTTTATAAAAAACATATCATGATCCCAGTATTTGCCCTTGTAGTTTGTATATTCTACTCTTTTGTATTCTAGATATATTGTATGAATGTTTTGTTGTACATTTGGTGCATCCTTTCCCAGTATTGATTAACATTATTATTAAACTCAACTAAAATGAGCATATTAGTGCACTATGTTTTACCAATGTGATTAATAAAATAATAATTTCTAATCTGAACATGTTGCATTATGATATAAGAAAAACATGTTCTTTATTGATGAGATAATTAGCCATTACCATTACATGCTTTCGTTTAATGTCAGTCGCTAAAGTACACTTGGCATTACATGTGATACTAATAAAAGAGATTAGAACCATTTCTTCTTTACTTAATTTAGGTTACTATGGAACCCATTTACATTTTATAATAAGCCGATTTACCATCCTGATTTATTTTATTAATTGTGGTTATTGATTTTGATCTCCCTAGTTTCATTTTTAAAATCCTTGATGTTTTGATTTTAATTATATCATTTTTTTAAATAAATAATCTCCGATTTGTTTCTCCATCCTATTGTTTAATCTGAATAATATTGCTGTTTACGTTAAACATGAGAACTTTTTATTTTGATGAACAATGAAAATACTGATATTTGCTGTTGTAATTAAATAGGCTAGACTCTAAAATACTACTTTTCTAAATTAAAAGAAATTGGCAATACAATTCGTCGATGTGATGCCACAAAGTGGCGATTTCGCCTACCTTCAAGAAGAAGACCACAATTTGCTATTGTCGATGGTTTTCGTGTAATGACAGTGAAATAAGATTGTGATCCAGGGTATAACTGAAGACATTTGTTTCCACGACTGACTGGTTAAAACCACAGTAGAGAGAGAGAACACAGTGCATTGAATCAAATTCGCCACGGTGCAAAATCCATGACCTGTTTCAAATTGTTTGTATTTTTCACTGGCCACACACATAGCATGTTCAGTTCTTGTTGAGTGTAGGCTAAGAAAAAGAAAACTTAATGGAGAATGAAATGTGAGGTTCTCTTAGAAGCGATTTAGACCCCCGAAAATTGGTGAGATGTGATCAAAACGGCATGCACAGCTTTCCAATTCCTTGGAAATTGATTTCTCTTAAAGTCCGTTCCATATCGATATTTAATCAGCACTTTGGGTTTCCATTTTCATAAGGAAGGCGGGGAGACATTTGTTTGTAAAGGCAAAAATCGTCACTTCCTTTGAATGGTCTTTAACCCTTTCACCGCCAGCCATATTTCAGCCAAACATTCCATCAACTTTACCTGGGTAGAGAACAAAATCCATCAGCAGTATTGGGGATTCTTCTGTGACATATACGAAATCAGGTCTATCCTTACTTCCCAAAACTATGACAATAGGGTGTTTGGATAATATACCCCAATTTGATGCCTTTTAGTGACATACGTGTTAAATCACTGTGGTGCTAAAATGTGACTTTGGCGGTGAAAGGGTTACAGACTTGAGGAGTTTCTGGATGGCAACCATCACGAGCGGTAATCCTCACAGCGTGAGATTCAAAGATGTCATCATCGAGAGCTAGGAAGTTTTCATAGGTTTAAGGGAGTCGGAATGTTGTCGATGGACGGACGTTGTGGAGCCCTCGGAGGAGGACCTCACTCACGTTGGCTCCGCGACTAAGACATTATTGTCGGCTTCGTAAGTGGTGTCCTGCGTACTCCACTGAACTCCACCGAAGTGACTCAGCAGCAGTGCAGTGTCTCCTCGGTTGGTTGCCTCTCCCCGGTCTAACATAGATTGGTTCGATAAAACGAATTTTATAACAATTTCACTCAGTAAAAATGTAGGTTCACCTGCTGGTTTTGGATTCTGCGAATTGAACAAGCCGGGGTTTGGCTGCGAGTTTGCGATCGGAATGAGCGGCGTGGGAGCGACGCCACTGAACGTCCGAGAAGATGGGACAGCACAGAGAGAGAGAGAGAGAGAGAGAGAGAGAGAGAGAGAGAGAGAGAGAGAGAGAGAGAGAGAGAGAGAGAGAGAGAGAGAGTATATGTCAGCTAATAGGCACATAGTTTTAACAGGGGTGCATGCAGCCTGAAGCCTGAAGCCTGAACTCGGGCAATGGTCTGCCTGAAGGAAATCTTCACCCACACACACACAACATTAAAAAAATTGAAGTGAGCTCTACATTTAGAGCTGGAACTGAAAATGTGGGCAAATGTTTGCTTCATCACATGCACTTATGGGTCTCTGTGAGTGAGTGAGTGAGAGAGTGAGTGATAGGTAAGTGTTCTTACCGCTTGTAGTCTATTACATCTGTGTAGTGTGCCAACTAAGACTTTTTCAAAGAAAAGCGTCATGGATTCTGACACCAAACTGGGCGGAGGGATTAGTAGAAAGATAAGCTAGAAGATGACAGCTTAGAGCGGGGATAGGTAGGCAGGTAGATGGGCTAGGCCGGTAGTTTCCTAATAGTGTCTGATGCCCGTATTGTGCCTGATTCTGGCCTGCACTCACACCATCGTCATCGCCAGAAGGGGATGAAGATGGTTATGAGGCAGATCTGGATGGGTCCTCGGCTCAAGGGGCTCAACCCGAGGACGATGATCTCTCCCTTTCAGATGACGGTAAGGAACTGCCCTTTACTGCAGCAAAAGCGCGCGCGCGCGCGCGCGCGCTTGTGTGTGTGTGTGTGTGTGTGTGTGTGTGTGTGTGTGTGTGTGTGTGTGTGTGTGTGTGTGTGTGTGTGTGTGTGCATTGTGTGTATGTGTGTGTGTGCGCGTGTGCGCGTGTGCGCGTGCTGTGTGTGTGTGCGCGTGTCTGTCTGTCTGTCTTTCTCAGTGTGTGTGTGTGTGTGTGTGTGTGTGTGTGTGTGTGTGTGCGTGTGCGTGCGTGCGCACGCGTGTGCTGTCGTGTCTGTCTGTCTGTTTTTCTGTGTGTGAGTGTCACTGTGTATGTGTGTAACTTATCGACAGCATGACATTTCCCTAGCAATTACTAGCCCCTTTCGTCATACGTTTGCAGCCCTCCACACCCCCTCCCCTATCCTTCCCAAAACATTATCGTCCCTCCACCTACCATCGTCACCCTCTATCTATCTCGGTCACTCCCCATCGTTTCCTACCCCCCCCCCCCCCCCATCTTATTACCTACCACACCAACTAACTAACCCTACGTATTATATTCTGATCAAGTACTATTCATAAGTTATTTTAATTATGTGTCTACTGTACCTGAATCCCTTTGGTGGTGTTATCATCTTTTTGTTTTTTTTTTTCTTTTTTCTTCTTCTTCTTTCTTTTCTTTTTCTTCTTCTTCTTCTTCTTCTTCTTCTTCTTCTTCTTCTTCTTCTTCTTCTTCTTCTTCTTCTTCTTCTTCTTCTTTTTTTTTGGGTTTTTCGTCGTCGTCGTCGTCGTCGTCGTCTTTCTTTTTTCTTTTCTGTTCTTTTTCTTCTTCTTCTTCTTCTTCTTCTTCTTCTTCTTCTTCTTGTCTTTTCTTCGTCATGTTCATTTTATTTTTCTTCATTTTCCTCCTCCTCCTCCTCCTCCTCCTCCTCCTCCTCCTCCTCCTCCTCCTCCTCCTCCTCCTCCTCCTCCTCCTCCTCCTCCTCCTCCTCCTCCTCCTTCTCCTCCTCCTTACCCTTCTTCCTCTCTCTCTGTGTCTTTTACTCTCTCTCTCTCTCTCTCTCTCTCTCTCTCTCTCTCTCTCTCTCTCTCTCTCTCTCTCTCTCTCTCTCTCTCTCTCTCTCTCTCTCTCTCTCTCTCTCTCTCTCACACACTTATTCTTCCTTTCCTTTTTCTAATGCCTTCATTCATAATTATTATATCTGTATGTCTTTCCCTCACCACCCCATTTATTCCCTCACACGTTTTAAAATATATTTTTCCACCTTTAAAAAAAAAATCTTATTCATCCTTTTCTCTCCCCCCCCTCTCCCCCTTCCTTTTCTCGCTTTTTCTTTGTTTGTTGTTAATGTTGTTTGCTTTCGTGGGGATCTATATTATTATGTTACACTCGTTTTCTCGCGTGTGTGTGTTTGTTTTTTCATCTTTTTTTACCCTCTGCAATTTTTGTTCTTCAGTTGACTCGTGTATCTTTCTCGCTGATGTTTTTTTCTTCTTCTTCTTCTTCTTCTTCTTCTTCTTCTTCTTCTTCTTCTTCTTCTTCTTCTTCTTCTTCTTCTTCCTTCTTCTTCTTTTCATTGGAATGTCAAGCAAGGGGTGTTTCATGTGGTGAGAGGCGTTGGGTGAGAGGTAATTATCACAATTATGCTGAGCGGGTCAGATGCAGGCTGACGGTTGTTGCTTTTTTTATATATTTTTTTTTATCAGAAGTGGAATGGGGTTAACAAGTTTATCTCCCTCTGCTTTCTTTGTTTCTTTTTCAGCTTCCTTCCCTGTTTTTTTCTTTCTTTTTCGTTCTGGTTTTCCTTCTTTCTTCCTTCCGTTCTTTCTTTCTTTCCTTCTTTCGTTCTCACTTAGCATACTTTCTCTGCTTTTATCTAATTTTGTTCTTTATTCATTATTATTTTCGGTTGCATTTTTCTGTCTTCGGTTATCTAGTGTGTGTGTGTTTTGTTCTGTCCTTTTTTTATCCTTTTTTTTTCTTTCTTTCTTTCTTTCTTCCTTTCTTTCTTTCTTTCTTTCTTTCTTTCTTTCTTTCTTTCTTTCTTTCTTTCTTTCTTTTCTTTCTTCTTTCTTTCTTTCTTTCTTTCTGTCTGTCTGTCTGTCTGTCTGTCTTTCTTCCTTTCTTTCTTTCTTTGTTTCTTTCTTCCTTTCTTTCTTCCTTTCTTTCTTCCTTTATTTCTTCTTTTCCTTCCTTCTTTCTTTCTTCTTTCTTTCTTTCTTTCTTTCTTTCTTTCTTTCTTCTTTCTTTCTTTCTTTCTTTCTTTCTTTCTTTTCTTTCTTTCTTTTCCTTCTCCTTCTTTCTTTCTTTCTTTCTTTCTTTCTTCTTTCTTTCTTTCTTTCTTTCTTTCTTTCTTTCTTTCTTTCTTTCTTTCTTCTTTCTTTTTTTCTTTTTTTCTTTCTTTCTTTCCTTTCTTTCTTCC
>CM065701.1:21920774-21923274 GCA_017654935.2 Phymorhynchus buccinoides
CGCATTCCGATTTCGGAAGAGCTCAAGGGAGAAAGGTTATTTGGAAGAGTTTTTTGAAAACAGGCAGGAGAATGGGCCAACAAGTCAGAAAGATTGTAGATGATAGAAAGCAAAGGGAAAAGGCAGAGTCTAAGAGAGTGGCAGATTAGAGGAAGTTACAAGCACAGAACTTCCAGAAGGTTGGGGAACTAAGATTACAACATTATTACTCTTAGTCGACCTGACAATACAAGATACGAAACGTTTCACAGATTATTATTGCCAGACCTGTTCCACTGAAGTGCCCTGTGAACTGAAGCAACATAACTATTTTCTACAAACATACTCACAAATCACGAGTAGTCTTCTTCAAAAGCAAAGAAACTCACGGTTTCTGCTCAGTTTTGTTAACCTTATTTTAACCAGAGTGCCATCAGTTGGGGAATCGAAATAGGGGAAGACGGGGTAAAAAGCGCATGGGCGGGTAAGAAGCCCACCCCAATTATCTCATGAAATTAAGCAAATTTCAGTCTCATTTTGCCCATGAGACGAGCGTTAATGTCTAGCATTCGTCTCATGGGCAAATTTGACTGAAATTTTCTTTATTTCATGAGATAATTGGGGTGGGCTTCTTACCCGCCCATGCGCTTTTTACCCCGTCTTCCCCTATATAGGTACTTCATGATAGCACCGGTCATCCTGGTCATTCTTTTAACGCCTAATGATTCTTATAAGTTAATACTGTGGAACCTCCCTTATAAAACCTTCAAAAATCATCCAAAATGAGGTCTTATAAGGGAGGTAATTTTAATGCTTACAAAGAAGGGCAATGTCTCAGAGAATTAGGTCTTATTTTGGAGGGAGTCTAATAATGGGAGGTCTTATAAAGGAGGCTCCACTGTAGTACTTAATTAATTAAAACCCTTTCATCGCCACTGTCGCCTCTTGGCACCACAACGATTTAACAACCAGGTCACTAAAAGGCATCAAATGAGAGTCTGTTATCCAATGACCTTATGTTCTTAATGTTGGGCGGTAAGGATAGGCCCTGTTTTATGCATATCACAAACGATTCTCAATATTGCAGACCATTTTTTTTTCTCTACCCAGGTAAGTTTAGTGGAAAGTTTTGGCTGAAAAATGGCTAGCATTGAAAGGGTTTAATGAAAAGTTGTGGATTAGAAATATATACTTCATTATATCACTGGTCATCAAGAGTTCCTCCTGGTAGTGATTCTCTGAACACCTAATGGTTGTTAAGTTATATGCCCAGTAGTAGAAACGGGGTATATACTTCATTAGAAGCCCACTGGTCATGAAAGAGCAAATTTCAGTCTCATTTTCCATGAGACGAGGTAAGTGATCTCATGGGCAAATTTGACTGAACTTTACCTAATGGTTGGGTGGGTTCTTATGCCCAGTTTTAACCCTCCCCTATCCGATGTACAAACTGGGTGACATAAACAATGGCTTCATGTTTTCTTTTTTCTCCATTTATTTGCAGATCCTAAGGACTCGGACTCAGACTTCAGAGCTCTGCTCAAGCACAGGTAACGTGGGTGTCTAATTCGGTGCTATTTTGTGTGCGATCTGTACCTCTGTGTTGCGGGAATGCACATCGTTGCTGTGAACAAGCAAACCTTACATGTGTGGTTTTGCAAACATCAAGCTGTTGCCTGTATTGTTTGTTGCTCCCACGTTTCATCACGAGATAGCTATTTGACAGGGAAAACAAAAACAAGTTCGATTTGCTACTTGCTGAAGAAGTTGAAGATGCTTATCGTGGCTTGTTTGCTATCTAAATGACTGAGCTTTGTGAAATAGGTTATGCCAATGTTTATGAAGGTCTAAGAAGTAAATGTCTCCCTGCAGCAACTGATTAAATTTCAAAGAAAAATAAAGAATGACTGCTGTACAGTATCTTCACCGATGAAGATTCTATGAATCGAAACGTTGTGCTTTCCCCTCCCCAGGTACCTTCTCTTACCCTCTATGTGTTTAAGCTGATAAATCTCTAATACTGTACCATACTGGTTTACTTTCATTCGATTTTGCATCCATGCTATAATTATGTGTGTTAGTCATGTATTTGGTACATGGAGGTAGATTTTCATTTTCATTTACTTATTTTTTCTTCACACATTGACTCTGAATCAGAACAACAAAAAACGAAATGTGTTGATGTTATTTAAAGGACACTACTATATCAAAAGTGGCTTTAAGTTTCGCCGCTGTATGTTGTTGACTTTTTCAAAGACACTGTAATGGGAATAAGACAGACAAGCGGCCATTTACCTCTATGTGAGTAGTAATGACGGAAACCCTGATTTTGCCCCCCTTGAACCATGAACATCAGCAGTAATCTAACACTGGTTGTTACTGTTTCATAGATTTTCTGGCCGTGTTTGCAGCTTCCTTACCTTTCTTTTGTCTTCAGGAAAACAGGAAAAAAAGGTTTGCCCAAGCACTCAAATTTGAATCTGGTATTTTTAAAAAACATCGATTCAAATTCCAGTCTTTT
>CM065701.1:21925774-21930774 GCA_017654935.2 Phymorhynchus buccinoides
GGTGGTGCCTGTTACGTTACTAACTGTTATGCACAAAAGTGGACAAACAAATTGAATAGCGTGTTATCCTCACATGCACAACTAGAACCGGTAGGTTTTTTTTCCTGGTTAGACAGAGTGTTTTGTTAAGCATAGACTACTAAGGGTATTATTATACCAAAACAAAACTAGTTTCAAACGATTTTGTTTCGATACATAATAATTTGTATAACTAAACTAAAAAAAACATCACAACACAAACAGATGAAGATGGGGAAAAAGCGAAGTAAATCAAACTAAATTTTCGTCTTGAAAAAGACTTTTCCCAAGGCAATGAGGCGATGTGTTTGTAAACAAAAGATATAGAATAATTTGGCGAGAAATCATGTTGTTATATATACAGATTTATGTTTATGTTCAGAAATCGTATTATGTGTGCACATTCTTGGGGAGGCTCATTCGTGAGTTGTTCTTTTGTTGCAGACTCTATGGGTATGTTCAAACGTTCTGTCACCGTCTGCCACTGTCACTTCTCCCTCTTGTCATGTCGTGTCATCTTGTGCCATGTCACTGTCGATGTAGCTATGCCACCTTGTGTTTTTGGGGTGACATTGATAGTTTTGTATGTATCTCCGTTGTTTGGTAGTCATGTTTATTTTTCTCCATATTGCAGCACCTGTAGTTAGCTGACGTGTGTATTGGGTCAGCTTGTCAGTGAATGTTCTTTATTTGTCCTAACAGCAAGTTGTCATGTTTGTAGAAAGTTCGATAATGCTGTACTTTAATCACCCCCACCCCCACCCCTCATGTTTACGACCCTCAATCTCAAAGCCTGCTTCTTTCAGATTTACGTAAATCTCTAGGCTGATACTAACCCTATCCATTTTCCCAAAATGGCAGAATGTTGCTTCTCAGTGAAGATGTTCAATGTGAAATTGTGAGGGGGGGGGGGGGGGGGGGGGGGTAGCGTACGAGATAGTCGACATTTTGTACAATAAGAACCCCATGGACATTGTCTGAAGGTTTTCAACGCCTTTATTTTATAAAAAATTGAATCAACATTGTTTCGACATTAAAGATGGCCTAAACTTGTATTTTTCATTTGCAAAGATTTGGGGTCTTATTGTCAACATTTGCCCAGGTTTCTCGTGGGTTTTTTTAAATTCCTTTTTTAACCATTTCACCGCCAAAGTCGCATTTTAACACCACAGTGATTTAATACCTATGTCACTAAAAGGCATCAAATTGGGTTCTATTATCCAAAGACCCTATTGTCTTAGTTTGGGGAAGGAAGGTTAGACCTTATTTTATATATGTCACAGAACAATCCCCAATACTGCAGACGGATTTTGTTCTCTACCCAGGTAAATTTAATGGACAATTTTGGCTGAAGTATGGCTGGCGGTGAAAGGGTTAATCGGGTTTCAGCACTGCCTGTGTATTTTGTTGACTCTGTGTTGTGCACTATAGGGGAAGACGGGGTAAAAAGCGCATGGGCGGGTAAGAAGCCCACCCCAATTATCTCATGAAATAAATAAAATTTCAGTCAAATTTGCCCATGAGACGAATGCTAGACATTAACGCTCGTCTCATGGGCAAAATGAGACTGAAATTTGCTTCATTTCATGAGATAATTGGGGTGGGCTTCTTACCCGCCCATGCGCTTTTTACCCCGTCTTCCCCTATTACTACATTAGTTTTGTAACTATATATATATAGGCACCTCTATTTGTGAATTTACTGTTTAACTGCAAGTTTTGTTTGTGGATGTGTTTTTTGTTGTTGTTGTTATTATTATTTTCTTAAGTTTGCACCATAATTAAAAGCTTTGGTGTGTCATTCTGTATTCTGCATTCTCTCTGCAGTTTTGTTCTTTGTTCTGTACTGCACATTTGATTTGTTCTTCTTCTTCTTCTTCTTCTTCTTCTTCTTCTTCTTCTTCTTCTGCGTTCCCAGGCCATATGGCCATAATGGATAAGGTACGCATGTGTCTGGTTTTCAGTTTTCTCTGGTCTCCCCGCTGCGTACAGCCGACACATTCCGATTTCGGAGGAGCTCAAAGGAGGAAAATAATTTGGAAGAATCTTTTTTTAAAGGCAGGAGAACGGGCCAATAAGTCAGAAAGATAGTAGATGATAGAAAGCAAAGGGAAAAGGCAGAGTCAAAGAGACTGACAGATTAGAGGAAGCTACAAGCACAGAACTTCCAGAAGGTGGGGGGACTATTTTTACGAAAGACTCCCCGGTATCCCCACGGGGAGAGTCTCGTGGAGGGGGCGGGGTCGTCGAGCTCCCCGTATGGAGGCACGAGGCATCCACCCACTGCCCCAGTTTGATTTGTTCAATGTGGAATTGTTCTTTCCGTGTTTCTTTGTTCCGATTTTACTGCACAATTTGTCTCAGGTTTCTCTTTTCTTTCTTTCTTTATTTTTGTTCGTTTTTGCACTGCAACAATAAGTTTCGTTTTCGGAACTGTTCCTTTTTTTGGTTTCTGAAGTTTTGTATGTGATTTAGTTCGTCTTTGTGTCGTTCATGTTTTGCAGTTGTTTTCTTTTTTTTTGCCTGCGCTTGTTAGTATCTGTGAATCTGTGTACATACTATGGTTGCCCTTATTGCAGCAGTTACCATTTAGAGAGTATAATGTTTATTCATGCAGGAGCAGACAATTTGTATAACTGAGACACGCAAATTAGACATACTTACACTCAGTTACACACGAATACACACACGCACGCACACACGCACGCCACACACGCACGCCCACACGCACGCCCACACGCACGCCACGCACACACACACACACACACACACACACACACACACACGCACACGCACGCACGCGCACGCACGCACACACGCACACGCACACACACACACACACACACACACACACACACACAGAGTTCAAACCAGCCCACAAGTGTGAAGTGACGTCATTGTATTCACAAGGGACACCACTAAACAACTGGATATTTCGGCGAAAACGACTTTGTCAACATAAACGCACAAGAAAACAGCAAAACCAGCAAACAACAATATAGCAAAAAGGACAAAACAATACTTCCCTTCTACAATTCATTCTGTAAATGTGTTTTATAAAACCATTTCTAAATCTCTGCCTTCGTTTCAACCTTACGTTTTGAATACTTTGGTAGCTGTAGGCCTATATGTTAATTATTTCATACCTGTAGATGTTCGCTCAATTGAATGACCTAGCACTCAATGTGGTTGTAGTTTTGCACGTGAATTTGCACTTCACTGATTGGCTGATTGTGTGGCTCCACTGAGAATGGCTGTCTGTGATTGGTGGGCAGAGCGTGGAATCGCGTGTCGTTTATCTGATTGGTTGATTATGTGGTAAAGCACCATGAATGTTCTTACATCTAGGCTGCATCGTCTTTGTAAAACTTGTTTGTGTTTGATGTGTTGTATACAATTATGATTATTTTATGTATCTTTATTTACCAGCTATCAGTTCTTTTTATTAATGACAACCAGTCGCAAGGTAAATCACTAGCGAATCTGCCCAGCATATATAGGCCTAATGTCCAAATTATAAAGCGTGTGTGTGTGTGTGTGTGTGTGTGTGTGTGTGTGTGTGTGTGTGTGTGTGTGTGTGTGTGTGTGTGTGTGTGTTTGTGTGTGTGACTGTCTGTGTGTGTATAGCTGTATGTGTGTGTGTGTGAAAACAGACGTCCACAAAACAATGCAAATCCAAAGATGGTCCATACTTTATATAAAGCAGTCTTTATGCGCATCATTTTGTATATCTGAGGATTGCAGATTTCCAATACGTTTTCTTCTACAATTTGTTGTCGTGTTAATCATTCTCACGTTTGTTTGTGATTTATATGTTTGTGATTTATATGTACACTGTACCTCTGTTAGCTGTGCTGCAATTTATTTCATATTCTGTATTCTGACTACTACGTAAAGTGCACATCTTTGTTTGATTATGTGCAGTTCAGTAATTGTATCGTCTATATGTTTTATTGTGCTCATGTATATTGTTGTGTGGTGTGTACTTTGTTTTAGTAACAGTTGAATGTAATCGTAAAGTTAATGTCAATAGTTGTATGTCGTTGTATAGAGTTTCCCAATAGTTGCTATGTGTTTGCTACGTTTGTGATCAGTGAGCGATATAACAGTGTTAACATGTATTTGTTTTCCTTCTCTGTGTGTTTATGAAATAGTGTGTTTGTGTTGTTCATCTCGTCTTTATTTATTTTTATATTTTTTAAGAAAAGTGGTTTTCTTTACCTTTCATTTTCTATTTCCAAAACAATATCTGTATGAACCGTTAATGAGTATATCTTTATGTACAATTAATATTAAGATATTGCACATATTTGCCAAGTGCACAGAAAAAAATGGTAATGAAACATAGTCTAACTCTTGTAAAAGATGGCTGTAGCAAAAATAATAAACAATTTTACATGAACCACACACAAAACTGAACCAACAAACAAGTTGTATTTATAATGCATATCTATTAACATTTCTCGTGATCAATAAGAAGAGAAATAAATCACAGAGAAAAAAAGTCATTCGCCTGGTGTGTGTGTGTCTATACAGTTTTGTGCATTATTAATTTAGCTCATTCTGGACGAATTCTGAGTATTCTCGGGACTGGAGAACGCCAGTGAGTGCCTAATTCTGAGTATTCTCGGAACAGCAATTTATGAGTCTAAAACTTGCCTGAATCCATGTTTTCCGCTCAATCTAAACCATGTTTTTCGAGTTATTTCTCTGTATCACTCTTCCAGCCTTCGTTTCATTTAAGTTTGGCACTTCTTATTCAGTTTTTACTGTTACACAATAATGGCTTGGAGTCAAAACGGACTATCTTTAGATAGTCCATTGACGTATTATTGAACTTATTGCGAAAACTAATAACTTGTATCACAAAAAGACTGCAGGTATGTAGAAAGATAATCCACATTTTATATTATTTGCAAGTTCTTAGTTTTTGCAATAACATCAATAATAAGTCAATGGGTTATCTAAAGATAGTCCGTTTTG
>CM065701.1:21935774-21943274 GCA_017654935.2 Phymorhynchus buccinoides
TTTCACGGTTGTTGTTTTTGGCAGGAAATCATGGAGGTGGGATTATGTATATTTGCTCGTCACATTGTATGAATGTCGAAATGTTCCTGTTGTCTTGCAGTGTCGTCGGTGAGAGATTTGATGATAAGGACGAAGACAATAATAGTTGCAGTTTGTGTTAAAGATAACACTAATCAACATTTTGTTTTAAGTACAAATCAGGATTTCAGGTTTGCAGGTGTTCCCACCGACCAGGACGTATGAACAAGCATTTTGTTGTTTTGTATTTGTTGTTGTTGTTGTTGTTGTTGTTTGTGTGTGTGTGTGTGTGTGTGTGTGTGTGTGTGTGTGTGTGTGTGTGTGTGTGTGTGTGTGTGTGTGTGTGTGTATATATATATATATATATATAGATAGATGTGTGTGTGTGTGTGTGTGTGTGTGTGTGTGTGTGTGTGTGTGTGTGTGTGTGTGTGTGTGTGTGTGTGTGTGTTGTTTGTTTCTTTCTAAGATGCAGATCTTTGATATAATTTTCCTTGTGTATCAGACATGACGAAGATGGCAACACTATTCATGATGATTTATTGCAGCTTCCCACTGGCCTTAGGCCTAATTGTTCATAAATATGTGAAGATGCGGACCAACCAAGATGATACTGTTTTATTGGCTGCATACGATAAGCGCCCAAAAAGCCGAATGACAACTTTGCGCCCGTAGTAGATATGCGCCCATTTTTTGGTACGATAAGCGCCCATTATTTGGTACGATAAGCGCCCATTATTTGGTACGATAAGCGCCCCATCGCACACGGCCGCCCACACTCAACACCAATTCCAAAGACCATAATTTTATTTAATTTTAATCTCTCTCTTAAAATATACGATAAAATAGTTACAGCAAAAAGCATCATGCAAAGAACCATCTTTCAGTCTCTCTCGCTCTCTCTCTCATAGGTTCCGTCTCCTAAGACATGGGACATCACCGCGACACAGGAGCTCCAAGTTTGTCAATGTGGAAAAAATGATCAGGCCGGAGTCAAGGTCATTTTTCATAATCATGTTCTCCCCTTCGATGGATTCCAGAGTAAACGTACCGACACACTGTTGGGTTTCTTCGCGGCTCTTGGGCAGTTTTGGTATGGTTTTCCTCCGTTGATGGTATATCGCCTTTCGTGTCGCCTCCACGTCTGTGATATTGATGTGTTGGCTGGCTTCACTGGACTCTAGCTCCATCTTCATCACTTTTGCCGGTCGATCATATGGATCCTCCGCTCCTCTTTTCCTGCAGTTTTTTTGAAATTCCGAAACAGCAACTTCCCTCTCAGACTTTGCAGGGTGGTCGATGTGTTCCGTCGTCACATTGATGTCGCCGTTGGTTAGGTTCGTCCTGCAGCGTCCGGGGCATCCTCTCATGATGCACCTCCAGGTTTTCCCTAATCTGGAAACTCGATGTAGTCGAAGCAAGTAACCATCGACAAGAAGTGCCGGTTTCCCCTTGTTCGTTGTAGTCTCCATGGCTAAAATTACAGTATATCTACCTGCCAGATTTCGCCAACCGCTGTGTGTAACTAATCCGAGCGATGTACTCGAAATTGGGCAATAAGGATAAGTGATCAGGCGTTTCTGAGTACATACAAAAACGTAACATCATGTAATCCACGTGCTTCACGTATATATAACATCGTTATTCACGTGCCTCACTCATGGGCGCTTATCGGCTGTAAAAGTGGCCGCTTATCGGTTATAGAAGTGGGCGCTTATCGGTTATAGAAGCGGGCGCTTATCGGTTATAGAAATGGCCGCTTATTGGCGGGCGTATATGGGCTGTGGGCGCTTATGGACGTCTCCGGTTTTATTTAGACAGGGATTGGATCACAGACTTTTGAAGGGGGAGTGCTTGAAACATTTTTAGGCCAGGGTCCAGGGGCCGCCTAGGCCCCGGTGGGGTCCAGGGGCAAACCCCTGGTGGGGGGTCCAGTGGGGCGAAGCCTCCCTGCTGAAAACGAGTTTTCAACATTTTAAAACTGTTTTGTGGCATCTCCTGTGAGCTCAGAACAGAACTTCTTAAGAGCGTTTTTATCAGCTTGCAGTCATAACACACAAAAGACAATCAAACATTATCACCTTATTGCAAGAGCATCTCCTTTGTCCTCAGTTGCATTCTGGTTTTTCTTTTTTTTTGACAGCCGAGGGGGGGTGCTGCAGCACCCAAAGCACCCCCCCCCCCCCTAGATCCGGCCCTGTTTATTATACGTTTTGTTTCGGTAGGCCTATGAGTATGAGTCGTCATTCTGGAAGCTTCGTGTCTAATCTCTGCTGTTTGCTAAACACTGCATATTATTGATGGCTTGCGTAGTTTGCTCCAATGAGAGACTTAGTGCGATTTTTTTCACGCCAGAGGGCATGACGCTCGTGTGGGGCTAATCATCTCTATATTCTTAGTTGGGGATAAAGAAAATGAGAGAGAGAGTGAGTAGTCCTACCATCTCTCTCTCTCTCTCACTACGCCCAAGTAAGAAAATCGCGTGATAAGCCCCTAGTGCATTGACTGCCCTCTGGCGTGACAAATATCGCGATAGGTCGACCATTCAAGCTGCAAGAAAAAAAAAGCAGGACTCTAGAAGAACACGTGGTCGTGCTCAGAAATACTCAACTTGGCAAAACTAAAATAGAGTGAAGCGAGCGAAGGCAATTTTAAGATAAGACAGAAATTAATTTTTTTTTTAAACCCAGGAAAAACCAGAATGTCATCTGTTTTTTGTTGAAACACAATCTTGCTTTGTTTGTAGAGGCCTACTTACACCCTTTCAACGCCAGCCATTTTTCAGCCAAAACTTTCCATTAAACTTACCTGGGTAGAGAAGAGATTCTGTCTGCAATATTGGGGATTCCTCTGTGGCATGCATAACATAGGGCTAGTCCTTACCTCCCAAAATTAAGATCATAAGGTCATTGGATACCAGACCCTCATTTGATGCCTTTCAGTGACATGGGTGTTATATCTTTGTGGTGCCAAGAGGCAACAGTGGCGATGAAAGGGTTAAATCTATTTTAAGACACGCGTGTCTTCTTTTAGCGGCCTTTCTGGGGGGGGGGGGGGGAGTAGGTATTGTAGAGTACCTTTATTTATAAGGTACTCTAGGTATTGTAGAGTACCTTTCTATATTTAGGTACTCTAAGGTATTGTAAAGGTGGCGTAAGGCTCGGTGTACATCTTGTGTCCTGGCTAATACAATGCATCTGTTTTGTTTCATTCTGTGTTTTTCTCACACCTGCTGCCATGTCATTCACACCGACTGGCGTGCGTTGTGTACCCATTTGGTCTGCTGTCGCCCATGTTGTTTGGGTCTTGGGGAAGGGAGACCAAAAGAAGCAGACCTGCTTGTGTGTATAACCCGTCAGCGAGTCAAAAGCAACAAGGCGTGTGCTACCTGTCACACGATTGTCAAACATGCTGGGTCCTCGGTAGAACACAGATGGATACCGAGCATAAGACTCTACACTACCTTTCAAAGATTGCAAAATGTTTTGCGTTTGTACTGACGATGAAGGTATATTTCTATCTACCAACTGAAGCCATTGGACCTTTCTCTGGATTGAGCAGGGCCGCCTAAGCGGGGAGTTAACCGAGATCAACTTCAAGGGGCGTAAGCAGAGCCGGATGTCACAGGAAGGGATGCCAGAGTGGATGGCCTTGTTGGCCCAGAAGGCATGTTGGTCCATCAATGGCTACTACTGTCGATTGCAGAGCGAGCTTTGTTTTGGTGCATTGTCACGCGTGTCTGTTATGTTTTGGTGCATTGTCACGCGTGTCTGTTAACCCATATTTGACTGGCTGCACATTTAATGTATGTATGTCTGGAGACAAGGGTCCGTTTCACAAGGGCGAACGCTCTTAGCTGTTCGCGTAATTCGGCAAAAACGGTCCTAAGACTGAACTACTTTCGTTTGCCGATTGTTTGGCTAAAGTTTTTCTCCTCTTCCGAAGATGACACGCGGCGAACTGTCACGTGTCGTGACTTGGACGGTGTTAATACGTTTCTGGCTTTTGATTGGCCCATTAAGGTTTGATTAAAATAACATTTAAAAAACATTGACCAATCAGACAAGAGCTTGTAATATGTTTTTTCCGCAAGCGTTTTGTAAAGTCGTTTCTTAGACCCCTTTTGGCGCAAACGTAATTCGCGTGCAGAGCGACCTATTGTGAGTCTAACCGGGTTGTCGCCCTTTTCCTTTTTCAAGCATTCAACTACTTCACTACTTAGATTTATCCCAAGATGGCGGCTATGATGACAGCTGACATCCAGCCATAGGGGACCGAATCGTATTAAAAAAATTGTGTCATATGCATTTACAACAAACGCATATGTAAATTCGAAACGAGTCCTTGTACCATCATTTTCAGACTTTTTGTTAATCAACTCAAAATTCACAATGTGGATTGTAAATTGCTGTTTGTTGTGAAATCATCAAAACCACTATGACATTGATTGACTTAATAAAGACTACTAAAATATTTTGTCCTAAATACTGAGTAAATTGGATCGTACAAATATGAAATCATTTAACGATGAAGACATGTAAGGAAAACTTTTTATTTCTGTTGCCTGAAGCATCAATAGTATGTTTTGGTCCTCACAGACATAATACTCTAAACCGTGTGTGCGGTCACATATGGGTTAAGTGATGTGTCTGTTTTCGTTTGGTAGACTGTAGTCTTCACTGAATCGCTGTAGAATTATGCAGTTTCACACAGACGAACAAGGGAGTGATTACCCTGATCTGTCTGTCTTTTTATCAAGCTACAACAAAGACAATTCATCTTCTGAACTTATTTCACTAATCTCCACCCACTGTTACTTTCGCTTTAGGTTACATAAACCTTATTCATGGATACTCACAGAATAAACCGAAACAATACAAATGAAAATGCTGGGAGTTCGACAACCAAGGCTTGTAACAAGTATAGTTTTGCTTTCGCTTGTGATTAATGCAAACAAATGAGTCAATATGAAAGTATAATTACATTTGAAAGTACTTTATTAGCTTAAATATTTGTTGGATTTTCTTTAGTTAAACATACAGACTGAAAATTGGGAGAGAGAAAATCGTGCATTGTTCCTTCTATAGAAAGCGAACGTTTAGTTTGTCTTTTTTTTTAAATACAAAGTAATGGCTTTTAAAGAGCTCTTAAACTTTAGGATCACAACTTTGTAGTGTGTGTAAATGGGAATGAACTCATTAATAAAGATTAATTCAGTGAATTGTATGCATTTTGTTTAAGTATCCAAAAACGAAAATTGTACATACCTAAATGTAGTAATACAAATTGATGTTATTCTTCTTCTGTTTCAACACATTAATGCTTACTATGTTAGCATTTTTAGCCTTTAGGCTAGTCAAAATCACGTTCCTTTGTTGCATTTTTTTATATTTTAAAGTGCGCATTTAACAGACTTTTAAAAATAAACACATTTTGAATATGGAATTGCAGATCAGAAGGAAAAGACTTTTAATGCTGAATAATTTGAGCAAAGCATCTGTTGAAAGGATCACAATTTATATGTTTCAAGTTTTAAAGTTCAAATGATATTTTATGTTATTATTTTGTTTGACTGGCCAACACGTTTTATACCTATGCTTTATAGTGATTGCAATGAAGTATGTTGAATTTGTTTCTTCGTTCCCTAATTCTTTGCAACCCTTTGGAACACATTTTCGTCCCAAAAAAGGTTCAAAACAGCTTTGCTGTCATTTAGCAGAGATATCCATTTTCTATAGGTAAACTTTTTATTGTACACTGAAGATCACTGGGTATTTGAGACAAAATATCACGAAATTTACTCAGAAGAAAATGTCTAAAAGCTTTTTATTTACTTCTTATCTGCCCTTTGCTGCTTTTCTAATTCGACAGGCTATGGTTTTGTTCATCTAAAATCTATGTTTTGCTTTAATTAATTAACAGAACAACTACAAATGTGTGTTTAGTTTACCATAATAAACTGAAGTAAATTGCAAACTAAACAGTTTTCAAGACTTATGTTGGAATTCTGTTGAAGTTCATAACTTAATGCTATGATTTTACGCTGTTAATTACATTATTAGTATGAATATATAGCGATTGTCCGGAGGCTCATGCAGTTAAAAATGCAGCTGACAATTGTAGTTGAAGACACTTTATAAATTTTTAATCACTGACTTGGTTTAAATCACCCTCACTTCTGTTGTGTGGAGATTACATGTAGTATTCTGGTAATAATCTGATTGTAATTATCTTTCACTTTAATTTTCTTTTTGTCTTTAATTTTCGTTTTGTTTTTAAACATTACTTACCTTGTTGATTGACACACTGGTTTTTGTTCATGCAAGTACCGTATTTTACGAACTATAATGCCATACTGTTTTCCGAGAATGAGACCCCTGCGCCTTATAATGTGACTGATAATAATAAAAATGGTAAGAAACTATAACAACAAAATCTAATTTTGTGTAACGTTTGGGAGGTGCGCCTTATAATCAGGTGCGCCTTGTAGTTCGTAAAATACGGTACTCTGAAATTACTGACTTCTGTCACTAGTCAATAATATTACTGACTTCTATCAAATCAATTGCAATCTCTTTTATTCAAAATGCCAAACCTTTACGGTTAAGTTTTGAAGCTGAGATCCAAGCCAAATTTTCATTCATTCCAAAAATGGTCTTCTCTGGTGACTCAGCTTTGGTGTATATGTCCGTGGACGTGTATTTAATTGTTTTGAATTTAAAGGTTTTATCCTAATGTTTATCCTAGGCGTTTATCCTGATAATTGTAAACGGTTACACTGTTCTGTACTTTGGCATTGCATTTTTCTTTTCGTGGAAGTCAGAAAACATAATTATTATGTGCTTGAATGCATGCTGATCACATGCTAATCACTGTAACAGACACTGGACACAGCGAACTTAACTACGCTTGAATCTGATTGTATATATATACATGTACATTATTGCATGCACGTTTAATGTTAAGATCAGCTCCCTCCACTGTTCCAGGGTGAAGCTGGCCAATCAGCTTAACAGAAAAGGTCAATCGGAGGGAGCTGATTGGCCAACTTCACCCTGGAACAGCGGAGGGAGCTGATCTTAACATTAGCCCATGGGAGAACACGTTAATGCATATTCTGTTTGTCAGTTGTCAACCAATGGCCACAAGATGTCGAGTCTCAGTCAGAGGCTGTTTCTCCTGCGTTCAGCGGAATGTGTCTGTCTGTGTTATTCTGTAACGTTTTGATTGTCCTTTTCAATAGAAAGAATTTTTTCATGTTTGACTGTTACCTTTTTATGTTTTGATGTTACAGTTCAATTAAAGGCTTTTATATTTTAATGTTACATTCCTATAATAATTCCTGTACATGTTTTTAATATTACTTTTATGCGAATTGTTGCATCCCATTTCCATGTTGATTTTCAAATTTCACAGAGATGTGTGCGTTTTGTTTCAATTTGCTGTGTTTTGTTCAGCGATGTTTTGCAGCGAATGTGATGT
>CM065701.1:21948274-22028274 GCA_017654935.2 Phymorhynchus buccinoides
TGAACATATTGTGAAAACTAATATTCTAACTTGTTTCAAAAAAAGACTGCAGAAGTAAAAAGCATAATCCCCATTTTACATTATTTGCAGTCTTGTTTTTTAATACAAGTTCTTAGCTTTTGTAATAACATCAATAATAAGTCAATGGACTATCTGTAGATAGTCCGTTTTGACTCTAAAGCCATCGAATGTCACAGTAGAAATTGGAATTTATTAGGATTCGGAATCCTACTAGTACGATTTGGAATTCGCATATATTTGGCGGGGGAGGGGGGGGGGGGCTGTTATGCACACAATGCGTGCATGCTTACATGAACGTGCGCGCACGCATGCACACACGTACTAGCATGTGTGGTGTATTTGATTGGTTTTTTTTTTGTCTTTGATACCCAGACTTTATCTCCTCCTAGCTAGGATGAAAGAGAGGAGGGGGGGAAACAATAAAGTATGACCAAATAATTCGGTACTACAGGGTATAATGATACACTGCGCAGCACAATACATTACCACCAAAAAGCTAGCCAGTGTGCTGCATTTATTTGCATGTCTGTTTTTTTGTCTATTAACAGCCAAGGAGCCTGAGTACTGGTTCTCGCAGAAACTGCCAGAGAACTACGAAGTGAAACGCAAGAAGACGGCCATGCTGGAATGCTTTGTTTCCGACCCCAGAGCTTTTATCAAGTGGTACAAGAATGGAGAGATTATAGAGGTTAGTCCACATCATGTGATCAAAAGTGTGTTCGTTCTTTAATGTCACGTCTATCCACCTTACAGTGATCTTAGACCAACAATGACAACAAGTGTGTGTATGATTGTGTGCAAAAGTGTGTGTGTGTATGTGTGTGTTCGTGTGTGTGTGTGTGTGTGTGTGTGTGTGTTCGTGTGTGTGTGTGTGTGTGTGTGTGTGTGTGTGTGTGTGTGTGTGTGTGTGTGTGTGTGTGTGTGTGTGTGTGTGTGTGTGTGTGTGTGTGTGTGTGTGTGTGTGTGTGTGTGTGTGTGTGTGTGTGTGTGTGTGTGTGTGTGTGTGTGTGTGTGTGTGTGTGTGTGTGTATGTGTGTGTGTGTGTGTGTGTGTTCGTTCGTTCTTTAATTTTACGTCTATCCACCTTACAGTGCTGTGCTTAATTTTATGAAGTTCTACTAAAGCTTAAGTGGGAAACTAAACGTTGTTACCTTCTAAATTAAGTAAACCGGTTTACTGAATTTAGAAAGTAACAACGTTTAGGTTCCCACTTAAGCTTTAGTAGAACTTCATAAAATTAAGCACTGATCACTGAACTGTTTTAATGCCATTGGCTACTAATACCAAAGATATTCTAAAAGGGTAAGATGGATTACTTAAGAGCTCGGCGAAACGGGCTGATAGAGTTATCGTTAGTGTCGACAGTACACCATTCACAGTGACGGCTATCCAAAAACTCAGACTGGAACTTGAACGGAGAATTCAACTGGCCTACCGACGTGCAAAATGTGTCCTGTTTAAAAGGGACATAACCAGTGTTTCTGTCCTCACTACTCACATAGGGAAAAGAGACTGGATGCTTATCTTCCCCTATACAGTCTTTGCTAATACTATGCAGCTTGCTTGACATAGGGGTGCACACAAATCTTCTTCTGTGTTCCTAGACCATATAAATGGTCGTGTGTGTCCGGTGTTCAGTTTTCACTGGTCTCCCCGCTGCATTCAGCCGAAACATTCCGATTTCGGAGGAGAAACCAATCAATAGTAATAGAAATTAATTAGAGAAAGAGATAGTCAGAGACCAAAGAGAGACAGAAAGAGAGAGATTTGGAAATAATGGAAACCTCAATCTCTCACACAGAACAACACTTAAAGCGTGGATGCTTAGGTATTGAAATATGTCTCTATTGTAGCACAAAAAAGGGGAAAAGGACAAAACTGAACGACTATCAAAATATATCACAGCTCCAATGTAAAATGAACGTGGAAGTAGCAACACTTCAAACACCATCTTCACAATAACACAGATACAACACCGCTGGTTCTTGTTTTACCCCATGCATATCCTGGAAGATTTAGATTCAACGTTATAATACTAACAAACGAAAACATTGTTTTAGTAACCGTGTTGCTAACCTCTGGAACTCACTGCCACCTGACTTTAAAAGAGCACAATCAACTAACCAATGCAAAAATCTCCTGGACAGTAACAAAAGTTTTAGTCAAATATGTTTTGATTTTGACGATTGATTTGAAATCGTATTTTTTACCGCATGCAATAAGCAAACATGTAAAATAAATTTCAAATGGATGGGACGTTTTATAAGCCGCGAGGCTTGAAGGCTGAAACCTGTCCCTATCTACCCACCTACCTACCTACCTACCATGGAACGACACAGGCAGATAAAAGAAAAAGCTACCAGTAGTTCCTTTGTAGGCTTTCCTTTCTTTCACAGTCTCATCTATAAAGTTTCAAACGTTTTAAAACTTTCAATCCGTTGGTCACCACCAATCATGTAAAGTAGGCCTAGTCTATTCCAGTTATTATGTATATGTGCTGTGCTACTTAGTGAATGCCTTCAAAAGAATTGTTGGTAGTAATCATACTAACCACTTGGGCTTTTTTGTGCTCATCTTCAAAGCCTCATATCAGAACACTCCGCTTACGATGAAATTATTTTACAAAAACGAAGTTGTATCAGCTTAGGAGTAGGAACCAATCGCCTAAGAGCAGCTCGTATCGTCCCCCCAAAAAAAACCCATTAAAAAAAACTTTAAAAAACTTACGTATTAGGTATTAGGTACTTATAGTCACAGAGGCGTCTCTGTGTAATTCGGGTTGCTCCCACCTGGAGAGCGCGTCGCAGCCAGAGGCGCGCCACCCAACTTTTTTTATTTATTTTTTGCATGCGAGTGTTGTGTGACTTTGTGTGTGTGTGTGTGAGGGGGTGGGTGTAAATTTTGATCAAATGACAACTTTTTCGTTGCCATTGGACTTAACGTGTGCTCAGTGCATGGGCACACTGGACCTCGGTTTATCGTCTCATCCGAAAGACTCCACGTTCAGACCGTAAGGCCTAGTGCAAAGTGAGAGGAAAAATCCCCGGCACCCAGGTTCGAACTCGGGTTTACTTGACACGAAGCGAACGCGTTACCACTGTGCCACTCTACACTACAACTAACAACAAACAAACAAACAAATGACACAAACATACACGTACACCTTAACCAATTTTCCTTCCCACTTACTCCTAATTTGCAGTGATCATAAGCAGAAAAAGCAAGAAGGAAGCAAACAAGAAAGCCAAAACTGAGTAACTTCCAACTTTGAAGAATTTAGACATTTCTTACATCGTTTGATTCATCAATATATTTTCTTTGTTGGTCATTTTTAAATTATATCACTGACCTTATCCCTGTGTTGCCTTTCTTCTTCCCTACTTTTAGACTTCATGTTGCAAAGGGTTGGTCCTCCTAAGTGATCAGTTCTCCGTCTTTATATACTTAAGGGAAAAGCAACAGGCCAGGCCTTTTCTTTAAAACAACAACTTAATAGTAGTTATCTTCTCTGCTTTATAGTAGTAAGTCGTAGCTGGACAATATGGCCCTCTAACACACATAGACTCTAATCAAAGCCCTTTCACTGCCCCATACAGCTATTTTCCATTGGAAACCTCCTGTTTGGGATGTACCGTTGAATTTATAAGGTCTGAAAATGTTCAACAGATATAGTGTGCTTGTCAGTCTCTGAAATCAAAACGGCGGATGATGTGAGTTAACAGCGTTTTTGTGTCTCTTCCGGTGTGTGTTCACGTGACTTTCACAGATATAGTGTGCTTGTCAGTCTCTGAAATCAAAACGGCGGATGATGTGAGTTAACAGCGTTTTTGTGTCTCTTCCGGTGTGTGTTCACGTGACTTTCACAGATATAGTGTGCTTGTCAGTCTCTGAAATCAAAACGGCGGATGATGTGAGTTAACAGCGTTTTTGTGTCTCTTCCGGTGTGTGTTCACGTGACTTTCAAGGCCTTTTTCCTTCTGCGCCGTTTCTTCCTGGCGTAGAGCGTGGAGGAGTGAGCAGGCTCCAGCCTGTCTTCATGCGCCTTCTGCCTCAGACTGTACATCCACTCGGGATCTCTCTTCTTATATCTTCTTTCTCTCCCTTCTTCTTCTTCTTCTTCTTCTTCTTCTCTCCGCGTTCTGAAATCAGGCATGGCAGATCGAGACTTCTTTAGCCGATGTTTACGAGAATCGTAGATCTTGTGTACCGGATCAGCCGGCAAGGACCACGCTTTCAAATAACCGTCAGCCAAATCTTCCGGATTGACTCGCCGCCATCCGCCGTTGGTGTAAGCGCTGTAGTAGATGCCTGGCTGGTCCGTGTGCTTGGCTGGGGAGCCGAGGACTTCCACAGGCGAAGGGTGGTGCTGGTGGATGGGAGTGTCGTCAGGAGGGTGGTGATGGTGGTAGCGTTTCTCCAGGACCTGCTGGAGCTCCTCCATCTGTCGTTGGTTCTGCCTCCACAGAGCGGCCTCCTCTTCCCTTCTCTTCCTGGGCCTGGACTGTCGGCGTTGTTGGTGCTGGTCGTCGCCTGTGACAAGATTTTGATTTTCTATCATTGCATCGACTGTCTGTTTCACTGACTTCCTGTCTGCCTGCCTGTCTGGCTGTCTCTCTGGCTGTCTGTTTGTCTCTAATATATTTGGCTATCTGTCTCATTTTCTGTGTCTCTCTGTCTGTCTGTCTCTCTGTCTCTCTCTGTCTGTCTGACTACCCACCCACCCCGCTACACCCGAGGAATTCATTTGGGTGTTCACATTTTCAGATGTTTTTTTCCACAGCCTAAGCGCCATACTGCAATCAAAGTTTAATATTAATTAGCATCCACTATGTGCTACAAACCATATGCAGAGATAGTCATTGTCAGATCTCTGCATTGCTTTAATCACTAATAAAGAGCGTGTTTATTTGCTCTTCGTCCGTTTGTTTCTCTTCTCCTCTGACTTTATGCTTCCTGCTCATCTCTCTCTCTCTCTCTCTCTCTCTCTCTCTCTCTCTCTCTCTCTCTCTCTAATATATCTACTGAACACCTATTCCAGTATCTCTCAAGCGTTACAAAAGACAGTACTTACCTTGAAGCAGGTGCTCAGTGTTCTGAATGTAGTGGTGCAGCAGGTCCCTCCTGGTGGACCTTATCTCAAAGTACCACTGCAGGAAGTTGCCCACAGAGGCCAGGCTGCCCTCGGGGATGTTGCGGTCCTTCGTCAGAATGGCCTTCACCTCGGAGGGCTGGGGGTGAAAGGGCAGCCTCAGTTTGACCAGCCAATCGTCCCACAGCAGGAAGAACACGTGGCTCTGCTGCACGGCCATCAGAAAGACGGAGGAGCCGATGGCCAGCGAGGACTGGAACACCGGGGTGGAGTCGCTGTCTGTCACGGGCATGCCCGCCATCAGCATGTAGTAGTCGTTCTGGGACAGCCCCGTCTTCATCTCCACGCGGCCTTTGAACACTTTCATCGCCTCCTGGGCGTGGGCGTTCATCTTGTAGATCACGTTTTTCGGAGCGTGCACGAAGACCGGGTAGTGCTTCAACTTGAGCTCGATGGGTTTCTTGTGCTCTTCCACTACATTTCCGATACGACCGTTATCCGGTAAAGGAACTCCGTCCACTGTTAGGTTATACACGGAGGCGTTGGGGACTCCTATCTCCTCCATCATGGTCTTCACCGCCTTGACTGTCCTGGAGGGAGACACCAGCAGCTCCTCCTCGATGTCCTTGCCCAGTCTGAAGGTCAGGAACACTCCTCCATACACGTCCATGTCCAGTTTGTTCAGAGACATGTCCAGCCTCACCGCTGCCTTGGCGGACTGGGGCCCCACCGCTCGCGCTAAATCCACCTCCCGCTTCCCCAGGAACAGCCGCATGAGGTTGACGGGGTAACCCAACAACCCGTGCAGCTTGAGAGCCAGCACCGACCAGTAGTCGAACTTGGAGACGCTGAAGTTGCGGAGTCCGTCGTGGGGGATGATGACGGGGATGGTCTGGAGGCTCATCCGGTGAGCCAACGCCACCGTGGACAAGCTGAGGGTGGCCCCGTCCTGCATACCGTACAGCCCCAGACAGGCGCTCCACTGCATGAGGTCCCCCTGGTGGCTGTACAGCAGCAGGGCGTGGCGGGGCAGGAGGAGGTTGTAGAAGGTGGACACGTGGCCGGCCTGGGGACTGATGGTCCTCCTGAGGACCAGGTCCAGCAGGTTGGAGGTGGTCATGCAGGGGTCCACTAACAGCTCCTCGTTGGTGCCCCAGAACGTCTCCACCTGAGGCCACAAACAATGCAAAACTAGACAAATGCAAAACTAGACATACCAATAACTATTAGAATATTTAATGGACTTTAATATTTTTTACTGCCTATTTTTCTACCTTTACACTGATTTGTGCTCACCTTCCCATTCGCCACAGTCCCGTCTCCCCCTCCCCTCCTCCTCCCCTACCTGGTTGTATTCCTTGTCCAAATCTGCCATTCTCCTCAACTGCCGACGAAGAGCCTACGCTCGAAAGCTTCACCTATGACTCCCTCTACAGGTCAGAATTTCTTCTCCCTTTTTTGTTTTTCATCTTCACTACAAGACCTGGCAGTCACCATTTTCAACAACTGCCTATTGAATTTATTTGCTTTGTAGTGGTTACCGCTAAAAGCCAGCCCAGGACGATTATAATCAAGCAGCTAGGCTATACACAATGGCAGTTTCTGCTTGTCGCTGTGAGGGAAACCTTCCTTTTTCAAACTAGGAGAAGGACAAAGTTTCCAAAAATGTTTATGCAAGCGAACGCGCGCAGCTAGCAGAAGCACTGGCTTGTTTCTCCCCCTTTCCCCCACAAACAAACTGAGCTACCCCTGTTGTGCCTTTAAGGTTTACATTTTGGACGGTGTCAATGTAAGCCAAACACATGAAGCTGAAAAGCTGAAATTATTTCTGTCTCCAAAATTTTTAATGTTGAATCTATTATTTCAGCTTTAATTTTCTTTCTTTTAATCACAAACCCGTTCTTTTCTTCTCAAGGTATTCAAGGTCAAACTTCAAGGTCAGGATCAGGGATGGTTATCACGAAAACTGAATAGTATCTTAAAGAAAAGGCTGCCGAACCTTCGACTAAATTTGATTTTAAAAAATCAATGCAGACGTCCTTGTTTTTTGTGGAAAATTCGATACACAGTCAGACACCCACCCACCCTTAATTAAAAACATACCTAACCGTTCCGCTTGCATGGACTCATAAGGACAAGCAATACTGTTATCGGCAAAGGCTATTCACTGACCACAACACGGACATCGTAGAACAGATGCAGCATGACAAACAGGGTGGAGCCTTGCTTGATGTGGTAGTCAAAGAGGTGCCTGTGGTTCTCCATGGGGCGGTCCTGAAACAGCAGGTCCGTCCGCTCCACCGGGAATCCCCGATGTTTCTGCAGCGCGTCCTTGACCTGCCGCACCGTCATGGTGACATTGACCCCTATCTGAACCTTGACCTTGAGCTGCGTGACCTCCAAGGTCACCACGTAGTCGTTTTTCGGGACCACCATCAGGGAAGTGCCTGTGGAGAGAAAGGAAAAGACACTAAGGGTCTGTGCATACTATTAGGTCCGCAATCCGCAAATTCCGTACGGAAACCCCATTCACTTGCAGAAGAAATAAGCGGATGGGATTGCGGATGAGTTTCCGTGTGTAATGTGCACACTTCTGTATATTTCTTACTTCTAGAGTTTTTGTGCGGATTGCGCGTGGGTTTCCACACGGAGTTTGCATGTATATGTGTGTGTGCCCTAGGTGGCGAACACATTTTTTTGGCATGATTTTTATATGTGAATTAAATCATAATTTTGTATTTTCTTACTGTAAGAGATACGTTTTCCTTGTTTCTCGTCTGTTTTTGTTGTTTATTTCGGAGAACCACCAGCCAGAAAAATGCCTGTAGAAAAAGGAAGTTATAGTGGGAAGTCACATTCTCTGCAATGATATTACATATTGTTTCATCAAAAAATTTAATCAACGAGTGTCTATAGGCCCTGTGGATCTTTTTTCTTCGTGTTCATCTGCGTGTCCAACGTAACACAAGCAAAGAGCTGCAATTGACATATCTGCTGCTGTTAATACTGATAAAAATATCACTTCTTAAATCTGTTAAATGTGTAACAGCGTGGCCCATTGATTTCACACATTACAGGAAGAATGTAGGCTATAATCATATAATTATAACAAATATAGCTTACAGAAAGATTGATAACCCAATTCTACAAAATATATATTAATCGAGAAACCGGTTCTTGTGTCTAGGCGATTCAACCCCCTAAATCCAACAATTACGGTCTCGTGAATAATTCTTCGCGGTAAGATAACTCCTGATTTCCTTATTGTGCATACTCACTAAGCCACGACGTCATCCTGTGCTACCTTCGTATACGGACTATAAGGCGATAGCTTTTCCCCCAGACTGAGATCAAGGCGCCTTATAATGTGACTGATAATATAGTAAGGAAATGGAGTAACAAAATCTGAATGTTGAGTCAAATTTGGGAGGTGCGCCTTATAATCAGGTGCGCCTTGTAGTCCGTAAAATATGGTACTTCCCGTTTATTGTGTGCTTTTAGCTACATTGATTTATCAGTAAAGATGTATATTTACACCACCACCTTCAATTTATCAATTCCTTCCATGTAGATTGAGCACTTAAACCTCTTATCGGTTTCTAATATTGTTTTAACCTTACGATTCTGATGCGCATGCGTAATTGACGTTGACCGGGACTTATTAAACAGGAGGGTAGATTTTTCGTGACACCAGTTGTTCCAATTTGTGCCATCTTTCACTCATTGAGTGCTCGCTTAATTAATAGCCAGGGTTGTCACACTTGGCCAAGGATCCATACATGATCACCAGCATAAAGTGAGCTCCTCATAAATATGGCATAAACATCCCCCCCCCCCCCCCCAATGGTGGGGTGGGGGTGGGAATGAGGGTAGGGTTTTCGTACAAATAGTGTCCCCACCTTCTGGAAGTTCTGTGCTTATAATTTCCTCAAGTCTGTCATGTTCTTTGACTCTGACATTTCCCTTTGCTTACTGTCATCTACTATCTTTCTGCCTAACTGATCCATTCTCCTGCCTTTTTTGCAAAAAGCACTTACCAAGATTTCTCCAGGCGAAGTCGAAAATGCTGGGCCTAGCTATTTTACATAGGCGCATAACGGCAGCATGACGCATCTGCGCTCCTATGACAGGAAACTGTCTGAGCGATCAACTCCCCCCCCCCCCCCCCCCTCAAAAAAAAGAGAGTTAAAAGTTATGCTCCACCCACCTAGCTGGGCGGCGTTGACAGGAAACTGTCTGAGCGATCGACCCCCCCAAAAAAATAAAAAATAAAAAAAATAATAAAAAATTAAAAGTGATTCTCCACCCACCTAGCTGGGCCGCGTGGACAGGAAACTGTCTGAGCGATCGACCCCCCCCCCCCCCCTTTCAAAAAAAAAAGAGTTAAAAGGTTAGGTTAGGAGCGCGTCGCAGCCAGAGGCGTGCTACCCAATTTAAAAAATAAAAATTCATGCATTTTTGTGTGACTGATGAGGAAGGAAGGGAGGGGGGTACATTTGGACCAAATGACAACTTTTTCGTTGCCACTGGGTTTAACGTATACTAAGTGCATGGGCACACGGGACCTCGGTTTATCGTCTCATCCGAAAGACTCCAAGTTCAGATCGCAAGGCCTAGTGCAAAGTGAGAGGAAAAACACCCTGTACCCAGGTTCGAACTCGGGTTTACTTGACACGAAGCGAACGCGCTACCACTGTGCCACTCTACACCACTGGGAAATGCTGGGCCTAGCTTTTTTTTTTTACATAGACGCATAGCGGCAACATGACACATCTGCGCTCCTATGACAGGAAACTGCCTGAGCGATCGACCCAAAAAAAATTAAGAGTGAAAAGTGATGCTCCACCCACCCAGCTGGGCGGCGTTGACCTGGGCGGGGTCCATGGGCCTCTTGTGCCCGGGCAGGAGGAGCAGGACGCGGTCCGTGGCGGGGTCGCAGCGCAGGGCGGAGCGGGCGAAGCTGACCGCCGTGGATAGGGTGTCCCCGGGGATGGGCGTGAAGATGGCCAGGGTGTCCGGGGCCCGGTGACACCACACCGCCAGCTGTTTGCCCACCATCTGTAGAATTGTGTTACAGTACATATACAAAACCGGCTCTTGTTGTTGCCGTTATGCTTGCTTAACATGTATGTAATGTAGGTTTTGATAAATAAAAAACATTTAAACCAATACCGACTCAATTTCGTAAAAATTTCCTCGAGATTGTTTTAGTAAATTTTCAGTAACTTGTAGTTTCACTCAGGGATTTTGTAAATTTAATGTAATTTTTAAAAAATAAATCATTCAAGAAATTTTCAGATTTCCTGTTTTGGAAGGCCAAATTTACCAATCAATTGCTATGTAAGCCACGAAATTTGAGGGGGAAAAGCCAACTTCCACACTTCCGTACTAAGAAACACCTCTTTTGTCGACGTTTGCCGCAAACGTTTTGTGGCTACTCCCAAAGTATCTCTTGGCGAACTATCACGTGACTTGCATGGGATGAATACGTTTCTTTTTGTTGATTGGTCCATTAAAGTTTGGTTAAAATAATACTTTTTTTTTAACCAATCGGACAAGAGCTTGTAATATTTTTCCGCAAACGTTTTCTAAAGTGTTTCTTAGACCCCTTTTGGCGTAACAGTTATGCGCGCGGCGACCGTCGTCTAGAGAAACTCTACTATAGACCCTGGTAGCTCTGTCACGCTGTGAGAATGGGCGAATACTCTAGCGCGGAAAGAGCGAGTGTTTGCATCGTCGGACTGTGCCTGTAGGCCTATAATAATGATGTAGATGGGGGTTTTCCTACCTTCTGCAGCGTGACGTGGCTGTAGATTTGCAGACCTTCCTCCGTGTCGTTGGCGTTGTTGTCCGAACTGGCACCGTCCGACGTCAGTGCACTCTCTGAGCCCTCCTCACTTCCCTCCCCCCCGGGCAGTCCTGACTCCATGTAGGGCCCCGCGGGCTGGGCCGGGAGATAGTGGCTCCTGTAAGGGGCCTGGTCAAACCCCAGAAACTGCGAAGAGAACAAAATCCCAGATTTATTAAAACCCAACAAGCAGGGACGAAAAATGTGTGGTGGGGGCGGGATTGGGAGGAGAGGGCAGATGGGAGGTCGGGGGGTGGGTGGTGGGTGGGGTAGGGTGCATTGGTTGTGCTAGAATGTATCGGGTGATGTAAAGGGTCTAGTCATTGCCCAGAAACCGCAGAGAGAGCAAACAAAGGCAAATTTATGGAAACACATTGGAGCTGTAAGAAAAGACACACACACACACACACACACACACACACACACACCACACACACACACACACACACACACACACACACACACCAAAACAAATCTACACAGCCAAGAACTGGATGAAACCCGAGCGACATTTTGTTGACCAATAAAAGAAAAGAGTGGACAGGTAGAACCGCGGTGGGGGGGGGGTGGGGGGGGGGGGGGGTAAGGGGGGGGGGGATAAATAAGACGAGTAGGACTCGGAGGGTACGTATTCATTCCCTCTAAGGGGTTCGTTCGTTGCCCAGAATATGCAAAGTTTACGGGCACAAAAGACACATTCGTTTATCAAAATCAATAAGAGGGGCGGGGGGATATCGGTTAAGCTGGAAAATAATTGCTGTATTACTGTTAGCTATTGCCCAGAAATTGCGAAGAGAACAAAAACTATTCAGTAAACTACATGGCTCCCCCCCCCCCCCCCCTCAATTATTAGGGGAAGACGGGGTAAAAGCCCATGGGCGGGTAAGACGCCCATGACAATAAAATTCAATGACATCGATGGCTTGGAGTCAAAACGGACTATCTTTAGATAGTCCATGGACGTATTGTTGGACTTATTACTAATAACTTGTATTAAACAATGACTGCAAAAATATATAAAGGGTTATGTTTTTTTTATATTTCTGCAGTCTTTTTTTTTTTAATACAAGTTAGTAGTGTTCGTAATAAGTTCAATAATATGTCAATGGACTATCTGAAGATAGCCCGTTTTGACTCCAAGCCATCGAATTATCTCATGAAATGAAGAAAATGTCAGTCACATTTTGCCCATGAGACGAGTGTTAATGTTTAGCATTCGTCTCATGGGCAAATTTGACTGAAATTTGCTTTATTTCATGAGATAATTGGCATGGGCTTCTTACCCGCCCATGGGCTTTTTACCCCGTCTTTCTCTATTTAGTCTACAAATAAAATACCAGCCCGTTGACTATGCATGCTAAGGAAAAGAAATACCTAAGTGCATGTCGCTACATGAGCAGGTTATTATGAATACACTCTCTTCATCGTTTCCTCTACAAAGAAGGCACAATGTTTAGAAATATGCCAAGTCTGGAAAGTACGTGTGCAAATAAATATACGTGCTATATATGTTTCAACTGGTTGACAATATTAGCCTTACGTTCGGGCCAATAGCAACATGAGAGCTGTACAATAATTGATTCCCTGCAGTAATGGAGCATCATGGTACAGCTTAGTCTTTTGTTGGAAGACTGGGGGTGGGGGTGGGGGGGGGGCTCTTTGTGCTGCAACCAGCTCTCCTCTTTGGCCAAGGGAGTGGGGATGTATCCCGGGCAAGGCATATCCACTGTAAGTAACATTTTAGCCCAGCCTTCCACAATAGCGGATGCATCCTCTGTTACCCGGTAGACTGCCACACATACACACACATGTTAGAAAAAAATAAACCAACTGACCCTGCGAATGAAAGTTAGGTTTTACGTCCACTCGGGCTGCAAAACAGCACATATGCGACGAACCATCAACCAACCATCATTCAATGCTCTGAGCAGATCCTGAAGGTATAGTGCAATACCAGGTCTGATCCTGATAAACTAGGTATAAAAAAAAAACCCACACCAACTGACCCTGTGATCGTAGAAAGGTCCACTGTTGCCCCAGCCGTCCAGGAGAGGCTGGTAGTTGATAGGGTGGATTCCTTCCATGGCATTTGTGGTTTTATTCAGCTGGCTCCGATCACTGCTGTTTTAGACCGCTTGTCCCGTAGCTACATTTTGGTCGATTCGCATCGTCGGTTCATGTCTGTTGGGCTATATGTTATGACACAATGATAGATTGAATCACGCACACACAACTGATTGTAAGAGGAGCCTGTATATCTATACCGACCTTTTCATATTGGGCTACATCATGTTATGACACAGTGATAGATTGAATCACGCACACACAATTGATTGTAAGAGGAGCCTGTATATCTATACTACCGACTTGTTCATATTGGGCTACATGTTATGACTCAATGATAGATTGAATCACGCACACACAATTGATTGTAAGAGGAGCCTGTATATCTATACCGACCTGTTCATATTGGGCTACATGTTATCACAATGATAGATTGAATCACGCACACACAATTGATTGTAAGAGGAGCCTGTATATCTATACCGATCTTTTCATATTGGGCTACATGTTATGACACAATGATAGATTGAATCACGCACACACAATTGATTGTAAGAGGAGCCTGTATATCTATACCGACCTTTTCATGGTAGGGTGTTTGGTTTAAAGTACAAGGCAGGCGTGTCTTAGTCATCTGCTGTAACTTCAAACATTGTCTGGTGGTTTTTTTATTCTTTGTTGGCCGATTATTACATCGAAGCAAAGAACTTCCAGGATCTTTGATTGAAGAATCAAAGGATGTTGGTGTTTTTCGTACGTTCAAACAAAAACTGATATCTGTGGCGATATATATACTGCGTTGAGGTTTTACTTATCCATGATCTTTGTCTTTATTCTGTAAATCATCCAGTATACCTGTATATTATTACCGAACTGTTTACACCATATGCAATAACCACTGTGTAAGATGACACAGTAATTAGTCACACAGTAATTAGTCATTTGCTGTCTCTATCTCTTCCCCATGATCACCCACAATACCTGGTAAGAATTTACCTTTTCTTCATCAGTAATTAGCTTATTAGGGATGTTTCTTTTATAACAATTTTTTTAATAAATGCTTTCGTTTCCAAGCTGACAAGTTTACTTTCATGGTTTTCTTGGAGACCTTATGATTTAGTGTCACAATCACAACACAGTTGTTTCAATCCATTTTGTCCATGTCAACAACACTTGGTTCGTGGGAGACCTTATGATTTAGTGTCACAATCACAACACAGTTGTTTCAATCCATTTTGTCCATGTCAACAACACTTGGTTCGTGGGAGACCTTATGATTTAGTGTCACAATCACAACACAGTTGTTTCAATCCATTTTGTCCATGTCAACAACACTTGGTTCGTGGGAGACCTTATGATTTAGTGTCACAATCACAACACAGTTGTTTCAATCCATTTTGTCCATGTCAACAACACTTGGTTCGTGGGAGACCTTATGATTTAGTGTCACAATCACAACACAGTTGTTTCAATCCATTTTGTCCATGTCAACAACACTTGGTTCGTGGGAGACCTTATGATTTAGTGTCACAATCACAACACAGTTGTTTCAATCCATTTTGTCCATGTCAACAACACTTGGTTCGTGGGAGACCTTATGATTTAGTGTCACAATCACAACACAGTTGTTTCAATCCATTTTGTCCATGTCAACAACACTTGGTTCGTGGGAGACCTTATGATTTAGTGTCACAATCACAACACAGTTGTTTCAATCCATTTTGTCCATGTCAACAACACTTGGTTCGTAGACCTTATGATTTACGTTTCAATCCATTTTGTCCAGTCAACAACACTTATCTAGCTCTGGAGACACACAGAAATATACGTTTATATCATACACGAATCATTCTTTGCCATGTCGTGATTTAGGCCCTACTGTCCTGACACACAGAAATATACGTTTATATCATACACGAATCATTCTTTGCCCGTATTAGGCCCTACTGTCCTGCGTTCTCTTGCTCGGTCTCTAAAAGGTTTCAATCCTCGACTGACTGAAGTCTTTGATGTTTTGTCCAACGCCTAGAGACGAGCATTGTTCGTTTCTTTCTAAAGGCGTTTTCTTTCCGTTTCTATATCACATTTTCTCGCGTTTGTCTCACGTAAGTCAATAAGTTTGTTTCATATGACGTTGTTATTTCAAGGCGCCAATGATATGATTTGATGAAAAATCAAATAGCATGTCACCGGTGGCGTGATTTAACAGAAATGCAAACATGTTCTGAAGAGAGAGAGAGAGAGAGAGAGAGGGAGGGTGGAAGGCAAAAACACTTTCCTTTCACGCGTCGGTTGATTCGGCAGCATAGCAATCCTACTGATCGAAGGGGTTTGAAATACTATATAGCAATCATGCAAACTGCCTTCCTGTGAATATGAATATGAAAGAGATTACAGGAGAAGGGAGAATATTTAGGAGAATGCTCATATGCGCATTATAGGGCGTAATAGCATGTCATTGTTTTTCCTTTCTTTTCGTTCTTATTCCGTTTTTACCCTTTAATGTTGTGTTTTGACCTCAATGCAACTGTAGCCAAAATGTTACGCAACCTTTTTGCAAAACAATGCAAAATATTTCTCTGAGTGATTGGCATAGATTGTTTTGGTAAATCAATACAAATTAGACCTGCATTACTACTGAATTTCAGTTTGTTTACATGCAAATTACATTATGGGTAAGGAACACACCAATGTTAGGGGCTGCTTAACTTTTTGGCTGCAGTTTATAAGCAGTGTTAAACGAGATAAAGAACATAATTGGCTAAAAAAAGAAGAAACACATGTCGCAAATATAATGTTCATTTTGCCTATCTACATAATAGATAGATTAGTTCCGTAGTCAAATTTGAAGCATTCTGTTGTACGCTCGTCACACACATAGTAACATTTTAAAGACTTAAATAAATAAAACAACACCGTATATAGTGAAGACGGGGTAGAAAGCCCATGGGCAGGTAAGAAGCCCATGCCAATTATCTCATGTAATGAAGCAAATTTCAGTCACATTTTGCCCATGAGACGAACGCTCGTCTCATGGGCAAAATGTGACTGAAATTTGCTTCATTACATGAGACAATTGGCATGGGCTTCTTACCCGCCCATGGGCTTTTTACCCCCCGTCTTACCTTAGTTTTAACCCCTTGACTGCCAGAGAACATTAAAGAAAAAATCATTGGGCAAATCATGACATGAAAAAGACAACTGACAGAGCCAATCTGAGAAAATGGTTTGGGGATATTACTCTCTTGATTATGTTAGAGCAAACGCCAGCATATCAGGGTTATTCCTCTTTATCTGATGACATCATCAGTGATGTTATCTGGGACGGTATTCACGTTGAGATAGCATGAGACTTAGCATGATGCTAACTTAGAAGCTCTTCCAATGTCCTATAGGATTTAATAGGACTTTTGGAAGAGCTTCTAAGTTAGCATCATGCTAAGTCTCATGCTATCTCGACATGAATACCGTCCCAGGTCAGTACGTAATACGTTGGTGGCAGGCAGCGAATTTTCGGGGTTTATTTTAAAAACCTTTGACGAGCTAAAACAGTTGGCCAACAGAGTAAAACTTCACCCGCGTTCCCAATTCTAAAGTACTTCCATTCTTCCAGAGCCTGTGAGGACATTTAAAAAAAGAAAAATCTTTGGCAAGAATGGATTGTCAGTCAGCAAGGAGGAGATCGCTTTTGGTGTATTCATAGCGGTGGGTGAACGAGGGCCACGGAAAGGAACGGGCATAAAAGAAGTTAGGAGTGGGAAGTAAAACGAAAAGGGGGGTGGGGGTGTTAGTTGTGAAGAGAGACAGAGTTGGAACGATTGGACATAATGGGGGGGGGGGGGGGTAGGGGGACATGTGGTACGAAGGAGATTGGGGGGAGGGGGGGGGGGGGGGGGGCTGTCTTTGACATGAAAGGGTACACCGTTGAAAAGAAAGCGTATATTTGAGTTAAGTGTTTGCATAGACACATCAAAAGTCTTTTGTGTACAATTTGCGTGGTGCGTTTATTATTCTGTGAGCGTTCTATGCAGTCTGTTCTAACCATGTATTTGCTCGCTCTCTCTCTCTCTCTCTCTCTCTCTCTCTCTCTCTCTCTCTCTCTCTCTCTCTCTCTCTCTCTCTCTCTCTCTCTCTCTCTCAGAGAGAGAGCGAGAGAGAGAGAGAGAGACACAGAGAGACAGAGACAGAGACAGAGAGAGACACACACAAAGTGACACACACACAGTCACACACACTCACACACACACAGTGACACACACAGTGACACACACACACACACACACACACACACACACACACACACACACACACACACACACACACACACACACACACACACACACACACACACACACACACACACACTGGTTCGCTTTATTGATTAAAATGCCAAGAAGAATGATAGAAAGCCAGCATTGGGTTTCAAATAATCCATAATCGATCACATGATTGAGCGGGGTTGCCGAATTGATCAATAGAGCATTTTATTGATTGACTGTTCAATAACTTATTCATCAAGTGCACCCCACGGAACCGTGACCAAATATAATTATTGCCATTGCATATAGGAACTGTGTCGTATAAGCCTATGTAAAGTGACCATATTACACAGTCTACCGTGTGTTATTTTTCATTGTCTTTAACTTAGGCCTTCATAATAATGAAGGGCACACAGGGGGGCGAAATGTGTACATTCGAATTAAAACCAATTAATAATCAGTGGTGTGTGTTAATAATAATAATAATAATTTCACTTATATAGCGCGATACAAATCATGCTAAAAGCAAGCTCTCAGCGCTTTACAAACATTGATAAAACCATGTAAAAATATAAATGAAAAATTAACACATTGACACACCATGTTTCATAACAATGATATAGAATAATAGTAACATTATTTAATAACACATGAAAGAGAGAGAGAGAGAGAGAGAGAGAGAGAGAGAGAGAGAGAGAGAGAGAGAGAGAGGAGAGAGGGAGGAGGCAGGGAGGGGTCAGGGTAGGGGGGGGGGGGTCAGGGTTAGACACACAGAAACTGTTGACTTGGTAAAACAAATTGATAAATCAATTACAGAGAGAGAAAGAGAGAGAGAGAGAGAGAGAGAGAGAGAGAGAGAGAGAGAGAGAGAGAGAGAGAGAGAGAGAGAGAGAGAGAGAGAGAGAGAGAGAGACAACAAATGACTTTTTTTTAATGCCAATAGCAAAACTGCCGTAATGACATCACATTTCCTAGAGAGAAAAAAACCCATAATAAAACATGAGCAAAATGGAACTTCATGCAACATAACAACTTATGCATGCATCACATAAAGGCGAAAACAGAGAGAGAGAGAGAGAGAGAGAGAGAGAGAGAGAGAGAGAGAGAGAGAGAGAGAGAGAGAGAGACTGTCAGGCAGACAGACAGACAGAGACAGACAGGCTGGCAGGCAGGCAAACGAACAAACATACAAACAAACAGACTGTAGACCAAAACACAGATAATGATACAGAAAACGGAGACAATGTAGACCGACTGTCACACACGAGCACCTAATTAAGCGGTGTCTCTTTACCAAGCCAGAGTGGTGAAAACATTCTCCTGGCTGGCCGGCACTGCCAGTTGAACGAAGATTGAATCTTGTCCATAGTTCAATTCCTCCTATAATCCCTGTCTACCCCTATTATACGCGTATTCTACCCAAGCTGTGTCGCCTGAATGAAATATAGTGTTTTACGTCCTCTCGGCCCGGCAGGGCACATATGGGACATTTGTAATCAGTTAGTTGTTTGAAAATAAAATAAAACAAACACAACAAAGGTGGACGATACAAAACTTGGACAAACAGTAAACATGAAAATGGGGTAGTGGGAGAATTCAAAAAGCACAAGTCAAGTTATCATTTTGAAAATATATACAATTTATAAAAGGTTTAATTTATTATTAATGTTTGATAAAATAGCTATAGAGATATAAAAGAGTTACATTAAATATTACTTTGCTTTTTTGGCCTGAGGTGAAAGAAACCAACCCTCCCAAGTTGATTAAAATTTCAGGGCTATGAGTTAAAATTCAAACTTTTATTTTATTATTAAAAACCAAATATGGCCCTTATATTATGTTAAAATAAATGTTTTGTACAAATATTTACTTTTATTGACAAAAATATACATTATTTCTTTTATTTACAGAAGCTGTGTCGCCTGTTTACTCAGACGACTTTTATACTATAAATTAACCCTTTCACCGCCAGCCATGTTTCAACCAGAAAATGCTATTCAATTTACCTGGGTAGAGAACAAAATCCATCTGCAGTATTGGGGATTCTTCTGTGACATATATATAAAATAAGGTCTATCCTTACTTCCCAAAACTAAGACAATAGGGTCTTTGGATAATAGACCCCAATTTGATGCCTTTTAGTGCGACTTTGGCGGTGAAAGGGTTAAAGACCCTAAAAATAAAAATAATAGTGTGAATCGTTGATTGACACTAAAGCTGGAGACAGACTATGCGACTGCCTCATATGACTCGATCAGGTCGTGACGTAGACCAAATTTTGTTTCCCGCACAGAAGAGGTCACAAGCCTCGATCAGTGAAATTTAGAACCCGCCCTATTCGGCCCTGTCACCTGACTGGGCCCGACTGAGTCAGACTGATCGAGCAGCATGGTATGCAAATGAGGTGAAACGTCACGACCTGATCGAGTCGCATGAAGCAGTCACATAGTCTGTCGCCGGCTTAAGGCCGTGTACACACATCAGCGGAAACCAGTGCGCAATCCATAAATAAGTAAAACAAAGAAGGGACAAGATTTGCGCACGTGTCCAAAATTTCCCCTATATGCGTACACTTTTATGAACGAAAAATTGTGTTTTACGTCCTCTCGGTCACAGACACATATGGGACATTTGTAAATACAAAGATGGTGGGAACAATACTGGCTGCAATGCCCGGAGGCAGTGCAGTGCAGTGCAACACCAGTAAAGTCCCGAGTTTTTAACAACATAGATAGTTGTAGTATTTTAATTGTTAACTGAGTTCGTACACTTTTATCCTTCTTTCTTCCCCTTATTTAGGGTTTTCCGCACGGAACTTACGCGTCTAATGTGAACCCGGCCTAAGCCTGGAGTTGGAAAATGGCGCATTAAAAGTGAAAATTTTCTACTGACGGTAGTTCGACTGCAAAGGCCTAGCTACACTGCATACGATTTGACCCCAATGCGATACGATTGTGACGATGTCTGTGAGTCATGATTCACGTGAAATACTTCCGTCTAAAAATAAGTCTACTATTTTCGTTCACTATAGGGGAAGACGGGGTAAAAAGCGCATGGGCGGGTAAGAAGCCCACCCCAATTATCTCATGAAATGAAGCAAATTTCAGTCTCATTTTGCCCATGAGACGAGCGTTAATGTCTAGCATTCGTCTCATGGGCAAATTTGACTGAAATTTTCTTTATTTCATGAGATAATTGGGGTGGGCTTCTTACCCGCCCATGCGCTTTTTACCCCGTCTTCCCCTATACTCATGTAGACCCCAATACACGAATCAAATTAAATGTCTGAAACAAAAATACAGATGTTTCATCAGATCCGTGAACGGCCCGGGATACTATACCAAAGACTCTAAAAGGGTAAGATGGACTACTTAAGAGTTACGGCGAGCCGGGCTGATAGAGTTATCGTTAGTGGGGTAGTTACACCATTCACAATGGCGGCTATCCAAAATACAACTGACTCATGAAAAGATAACTCTCTCAGGTTTGAAAAAAAGATCTATGTAACCTAAATGTGTCACGTTTAAAAGGGACATAACCAGTGTTTCTGTCCTCACTACTCATATTATAGGGAAAAGGGACCGGATGTTAGTCTTTTCTTTTCAGTGTCTTTGACTATACTAAAACTAGTAGGATTTAATCAGATTTATTTAGAATTTTACAAAAATCATGCCTCATAAATGTCACAATTGGATCCATTTGGATTGAAAAAGCAACTTCTGCGGTTTAATTAGTCTGTGAATTAGGCCTTTTTCTTTCTTTTTTATTGTCGACTTTCCTGGTATTGCAGTACCTCCAGGACCGTCCCACTATCTTTATGTTTAAAAGTGTCCCACGTGTACCTGTCTCTCTCTCTCTCTCTCTCTCTCTCTCTCTCTCTCTCTCTCTCTCTCTCTCTCTCTCTCTCTCTCTCTCTCTCTCTCTCTCTCTCTCTCTCTCTCTCTCTTCGTGTGCCCCAGTCCTTTGCTATTGTAGTGTGGCCTAAGGACGATATACAAATACACATTCATTTCATTACTCTGTCTGTCTGTCTGTCTGTCTGTCTCTCTCTCTCTCTCTCTCTCTCTCTCTCTCTCTCTCTCTCTCTCTCTCTCTCTCTCTCTCTCTCTCTCTCTCTCTCTCTCTTTCTGTCTGTGGCCTCTCTACACATTCATTTCATTACTCTGTCTGTCTGTCTGTCTGTCTCTCTCTCTCTCTCTCTCTCTCTCTCTCTCTCTCTCTCTCTCTCTCTCTCTCTCTCTCTCTCTTTGTGTCCCCCAGTCCTTTGCTATTGTAGTGTGGCCTAAGGACGATATACAAATACACATTCATTTCATTACTCTGTCTGTCTGTCAGTCTGTCAGTCTGTCTCTCTCTCTCTCTCTCTCTCTCTCTCTCTCTCTGTCTCTCTCTCTCTCTCTCTCTCTCTCTCTCTCTCTCTCTGTCTCTCTCTCTCTCTCTCTCTCCCTCCTCTCTCTCTCTCTCTCTCTCTCTCTCTCTCTCTCTCTCTCTCTCTCTCTCTCTCTCTCTCTCTCTCTCTCAGTCGTGTCCCCCAGTCCTTTGCTATTCTAGTGTACCTAAGGACGATATACAAAGACACTCATTCATTCAGTTCAGGTATTGGGTTTATTGTCTGGCACCTGAAAAGAAAGGGAATCTACCTACTCTCTCTGTTCTCTATCACTACCAGTCTCTTTCTCTCCCCCTCTCTCTCTCTCTCTCTCTCTCTCTCTCTCTCTCTCTCTCTCTCTCTCTCTCTCTCTCTCTCTCTCTCTCTGTCTCTCTCTCTCTCTCTCTCTCTCTCTCTCTCTCTCTCTCTCTCTCTCTCTCTCTCTCTCTCTCTCTCTCTCTCTCTCTCTCTCTCTCTCTCTCTCTCTCTCTCTCTCTCTCTCTCTCTCTCTCTCAGTGGTGCTATTCGATCTTATACCTGCACAAAGACCTTATTGTCAGTTCAGGCATTGGGTTTATTGTGTGGCACCTGAATAGAAAGGGAATGTACCTACGCCTCTGTTCTCTATCACTACCAGTAAGTTTGCGCCCTGTCTCTCTCTCTCTCTCAAGTCTCTCTCAAGTCTCTCTGATCTCTCTCTCTGACTCTCTCTCTAAAAGAGTCTCTCTTGATCTCTCTTTCTCTCTCTCTCCTCTCTCTCATCTCTAAATAAGAAAAACAATTCTCTCAAATAAATACTCTCTCTACTCTCTCTCTCTCTGTGTGTGTGTGTGTGTGTGTGTGTGTGTGTGCGCGCGCGCGCGCGTGTGTCACCTGTGTGTATTAAAGTAAGTAATATGTAAGTGATGCAAGTCTAATCCTGACCCCCCCCCCCCCCCCCACACACCCCACACACACCATACACCTCATTAAAAAAATAAACTTACACTTAAAGAATATAGCCAAACAAAGAGCAATGCTAAAGATAAACACTAAGTGAACTACGTAATAAACATTTAAAACTGTAGAGACAATGGTGTCGATCCATCAGTAAAACCATCAATACCCGAATTCTAAAAAAAGTCCCAGTGTGTGTGTGTGTGTGTGTGTGTGTGTGTGTGCATGTGTGTGTGGCCTACATGCGTGTGTTTGTGCAATGCAATATGAATGATCGACACACATCCTGTTGTCTCCCTTCAAACTCTGTCCGTAAGAAGAGAGGGAGGGTACGTATGAAGGACAGAGGAAGCCTGAGAGAGAGAGAGAGAGAGAGAGAGAGGGGGGGGAGGGAGGGGGGGGAGAGAGAGAGGAGAGAGAGAGAGAGAGAGAGAGAGAGATAGAGATGGGGTGATAACATCGGGGTGGTTGTGGGGGGGGGGGGGTGTTTTATTATCCACTGCATGGTCAATATAGCTGGGGTTCGCAGGAGAAAAAAACCCTTCAACGAAACATTACAGGGCTTACAAATCAGGTCAGGTCAGGTATTCAGGACGACCAGGCCTTGCAGCCTCTCAATGCGTCCTTCCTTTTGGTTAGAGTTTGGCAATTGCTGTGGCGGTTTTTAGCATCCATATTGATGCACTAATCATGAACGTACTTTAACAGGGCAATTTTTGGATCACTGTCTAGGAGGTTTTTGAATTTGTTAGTATGGAAGTTCAGTTTAGTATGTGCAGGGAGGTTGTTCCAATATTGGGTGACTCTGTTAGAAAAAAAGTTTTTTCTAATGTTAGTTCTGCTGTACCTGGTTAGGATTTTAAGTTCGCTATTACGGGTTCTTATTTCGTTAGACAAGTGAAACAAGCCTTTGTTAGTATTGTCAGTGCCTTGAAAAATTTGTAAACATTTATCAAATCTCCCCTTAGTCTTCTGTGCAGGGAAAGATGGCAAATCTAATTTAAGTAGCCTGTGTCATAAAAAAATTTTTATCTATTTTATCAGTTTGGTTGCTCTCCTCTGTAGGAATTTAACTGGACTGTCGTTTAAGAAAGGGATTAAGTCATACATGATAGCCTACGATGGCTCCAACCCACCTGCGTGCGCATCTCGACCATTCCAACGGAAGTGTCGCCATCTTAGTCCTTATTTGTGTGTAAACAAAGTGAAAATGTTATCTAAATGTGTAAAGAAAACATCCAGATGTTATAAATACAGTTTAGATAAGTTTCGAATTGGAACAGCCAAATACGCAGCATCGATCTGCATTTTTCAAAAAAAGGTATGACTAAGATGGCGGTCTCCCATAATATGGCGCTCCTTGTGGCCGGATATGACGACACGTGGGTACAAGCAGTAGATCTACATAAAAAGTAAATCCAACAAGTTTATGTTTGCTATCCCTCGCCTCTAGCCGGTCTACCTAAAATACGAAAACGAGCGAAAACGGGCGAAAACGAGCGAAAACGGGCGAAAACATAAGAGACTAATCTGATTCAAAGGGATTACGCTGATCTTGCGTCATTACGTCAATTTTAACACCATGGGCAGCATCTAAGGAACCTTTCTGCCAAGTTTAATTAAGATTTAATAGTATGGTACAATTGTGAGAAGTGGAAAAAAGTTCCAGGCGGAAGTAAATACTAGCGGAAGCTGGTTTATAAAAAAAAATGCAGATCGGAAATTACATATAAATACGGACCAACAGTCGATTAAAGATAAAATATAAGCACTCATTTGGTAGGGTTTAGACAAATTTAACATTTTTTGTTCTTGTTTACGATCAAAAATGCACTTTCGCTTCTGTTTTCGCCCGTTTTCGCTCGTTTTCGCCCGTTTTCGTATATTAGGCACACCCCGTCTAGCTCTGGGTCGCTTCAACCAGAGCCTGTGTTGGATAGTAGAGTCCACAGGCTTTGCTCCACCCCCAAATCGAGCTAAAAGCCATGGAACAATTTTGTTTCATCGATGGTTTCTGTGAATTAAAAAAACTGCAGTCTGGAACAGACACATATATAGGACATTAGTAGACATAAAAATGGTGGGAACGATCCTGGAGGCAATGCCCGGAGAATAGTGCAACACCAGGAAAGTCCCGAATTTGTAACAATACAGATGTGTAGAGTAACATCGATGGTTGGTCCTGCAGCCTTTAGCTTTTATTTTGTGCTTTATGTCTAAATCTTTGGACAAGTGTTTTGTTTTTGTTTGGCTTGGTTTCGGTTTTCCGTCTTATGTGTTTTCTTTACGCGCCACAAACGAAAGTATAATTGCTTATCTGTAAAGACTTTGGATTGGATAGACCGAACGTTTACAACCAATCAAAAACAACCTTTCACTTTGTACGTGAAGTGTAGCAGACGACGTAATGTGAATCGAAAACGAGTGAACTCTACCATAAACTGATAAAGCTTCAAATGTAGGTGCCTCACCCCCTCTCTTAATATTATTATCTTTTGCATGGAAAAAATGCCCACCGAACTACACAGGCCTTCACTCCAAGACTGGCGACGATCGGCAAGGCTGGCCACCTTCAAATACCATTATGCCTGGAGTGGGCCCTAAACTAGGCCTGTCCCTCATCCAGTCATCCATCATCCACCGTCACGCTAGACGAGACTGTCACACACAGCAGTGTACCTCCTTCCAGCAACAAAAACAAACTACAGGAAGTTTTCTTTCTTCCCAAGAGCTGTGTGTGTGTGAATGGAACAGCCAGATGTCAGAGGATTAAGAATTTCTGACAGGATTGGCTTCTAAGTTCTGTCAAGGTTTTGCCTGAAGAAAAATCTGTTTAATCATTAATGTCCTCCGATCTGAAACAGACTATTGAAACACATACTATGGGACATTAGTCATTAGTAGATATAAAGATGGTGGGAACGATCCTGGAGGCAATGCCCGGAGGCAGTGCATCACCAGGAAAATCCCGAATTTGTAACAATATAGATAATATTCAATTTTATTGAGCGTTATCCTTTGTGTTAAATAGCATTTTAAATTGATTTCTCACTTTATTAAGCCTTTTTGGTGGAACTCATTTCAGTGTTGTCCCTCTTCAGTCTGGGGCCTTGATGTCCCTTTTACCGTGGTTTTCAGAGGTTTGGACTTCAGACTATTCTCATGCCTGAACAATCTTCCACCTGAGGCAGTGTCATCCGCCTCAATGGAGGAGTTCAAAGCCCCTGAAGATCAATTTAAACTGCCCCCATCTCACCCCACCCACCCTCCTCTTCCTCTGCTCCCATCTCCAACACCCTCCCCACCACCCCCGGCCTTTCCTACCTCCACTACCACCCCTCCTGTCCCTGAGCTGAGCATCTGGGCAGCAACCACTTCTAGTTCTACAGACAAAATTTCTTACCAGTGTCATGAGAAATAAGTAGCTCCCATGAAATAAGTACTCTTCGCATGCGAACTATATCCATCCTAGCCCTAACCCTAACCCTAACCACAGAAAGAACCAAGAATTAGAGCAGGAGGGTGTAAATCTACATCTCTGGCGAGAAATCGATGTTCAAAGCCATGCCACTTAGTTTTATAAAATTCACAATGGCGGACGATATAAAAAATACAAAAATAAATAATAATGAATATTAGAAAAATATCCCTGACTTTTCACTATTTAATGATGAGTCCTCTGTTCTTCCTGCATGCCACAAGACGCCTCTGAATATATTTTAGGGGCAAATCTTTCCCAAACAGCAAACAATTCGAATGAGGAATGGGTAATTATTTCATGAGGTAGAATATTCTCTTCACTCCGGAACACCCCGTTTTTGTACATCAGAATCATCACTATAGGTACGCTGATGGAGGATATTGGAAGAAAGGAGAGAAGAAGATATGAATGATTTGAAATGCAGCTCGAGTCGACTTTTCCCCAATCTTTGCAGTTTGCCTGAGTTCTCAAAAATAGAAATTGGCTAGGAGGCTAAAAGCAGACAGAATGTGGGGAATTCATTTCTGGAAATGCACGATGCTGCACACGGCTTACATTGTCATTACTCACGTTTGATTTGTTGTTTGTTTGTCGTCGTACCCTGGCTTAAAGACTCCAGGGATCATCCGAACAGCCGAAGCACTTGATCACTATGGTGCAAATGCACCAGCTAGGGATGAGAACATTACATACATGTACATGTATGCATTACATACATGTACATGTATGTATGTGTGACCGGTTTTGATTACCTCGCAACGTGGGCAGCCACACTCCGACTTCGGAGGATCTAACGTTTTATTTCATTTTTGTTTCAGTACCTCCCTGGCAAGTATGAGATCCAGCGTCGGGAGAACCGGTGCATTCTGCGCATCATCAACGCTGATAACGATGACGAGGCGGAGTACATATGCAAATGTGGCAACGTAACCACCATTGCCAATGTCAAAGTGGGAGGTGAGATCATCGGCAATATTCACATTTCTGCCGCAAGGGCAGATAATCTGTTGGCAAAATCCACAGTTTCGCCCATAAGAGAAGATAATCAGATGACGGAAAGAAGAGCAACCCGTTTCACTCAAGATTTGCCGTCATCAAATGATTGTGTGTGTGTGTGTGTGTGTGTGTGCACAGACACTGATATTTATATGTGTCTCATGGTTTCAGAGCCAGAATAGGAGTTCATGAAACAGCTGGATGACGTTGAAGCAGTGGAGAGAGAGTTAAAGTGCTGTTTGAGTGTGTACTCTGTGTGTGTGTGTGTGTGTACAGACACTGACACATGTGTCTATTATGCCATGGTTTCAGAGCCAGAATGGGAGTTCATGAAACAGCTAGACAACGTTGAAGCAGTGGAGAGAGAGAAAGCGCTGTTTGAATGTGATGTGTGTGTGTGTGTGTGTGTGTGCACAGACACTGACACATGTGTCTATTATGCCATGGTTTCAGAGCCAGAATGGGAGTTCATGAAACAGCTAGACAATGTTGAAGCAGTGGAGAGAGAGAAAGCGCTGTTTGAATGTGATGTGTGTGTGTGTGTGTGTGTGCACAGACACTGACACATGTGTCTATCATGGTTTCATAGCCAGAATGGGAGTTCTTGAAACAGCTAGACGATGCTGAAGCAGTGGAGAGAGAAAACGAGCTGTCCGAGTGTGGTGTGTGTGCATGTGCGTGTGCATGTGCGTATGTGTGTGTGTGTGTGTGTGTGTGCACAGACACTGACATTTATATGTGTATCATGGTTTCAGAGCCAGAATAGGAGTTTATGAAGCAGCTAGACGATGTTGAAGCAGTGGAGAGAGAGAAAGCGCTGTTTGAGTGTGATGTATTTGTGTGTGTGAGTGTGTGTGCACAGACACTGACACATGTGTCTATCATGGTTTCAGAGCCAGAATGGGAGTTAATGAAGCAGGTAGATGATGTTGAAGCAGTGGAGAGAAAGAAAGCGCTGTGTGAGTGTGATGTGTGTGTGTGTGTAGGGCTCCCAATCGTCCCGCAAAGCAAAGGGTCCCAGGGACTTCTTCACTGACAGTATAGAGGATCCTAGGGGCAGGATAGAGGGTCCCAGTGGCATTACAAATGCTAAAACTATTTTTTTTAGTGCATCCTTGGGACCCCCTGCACATTCTTTTAGAGGGTCCTTTAGAATTTTAGTGCTTCATAGACCCCCAAATGGGTGTCCCTGGGAGCCCTGGTGTGGGTATGTGTGTGTGTGTGCACAGACATTGACACATGTGTCTATCATGGTTTCAGAGCCAGAATGGGAGTTCATGAAACAGCTGGACGACGTTGAAGCAGTGGAGAGGGAGAAAGCGCTGTTTGAGTGTGACGTGTCCGACCCTGAGGCTGACGTCGCGTGGTGGAGAGGAGACAAGGTTGGTTCCGTTAATCTTGATTTATCTATAAGTGTCTCAGCCCAGTTGTTCTTAATTCTGTTGGATCAATAAACTATTTTTTGTGGATTAAAATGTTGCTACATGGATCTGGAAAGAAGCAATGTGTTACATTTTTTTTCATGTTTTACAATATTTATTTTTTTCGAGCTTTTGCTAAATTAAAATAAATGTTTGTTTCTTTTATGCCTGAAACATTTCAGTATCAACCAACATCAAATTTCTCTTCTTTTTTTTTTTCCCCGTTGCTTTTAGATTTTACTGAGGTAGCTTTCACTTGTTCTTGTTTAAATTTGGATTTATCATTCAATAATTGGTAAACAAAACTCAAAAGAGTGGGGTTGTGCTGAGGGAAAAGGCAGACTGTGTTTTTGTTGCTTCTGCTTTGTTGTAGGCTGCTAAAAGTTGCAAATTTGCTTAAATTAAAATTTTATTTTGTTTTAATTTAGGATATATACACAATCAGTTCTGTTTTATATATTGAATAGGTTTGTAAGGAGCTGGTGGTTGGTTTCGTTTATTTTATTTAGCTTTGCTGAAGATGATATTTGCTTTTAGTTTCTATTGCTTGGCTTTGCTAACCTTTTTTTACATGCACAATTGCTTGCAGGCTGAAGAAGGGACACTGTTTTTGGAGGTATTGGTGATTACACTCAAATGTTGCTGTATTTTAAAAATAATAAAAAATTAACCTTTAGTTTTTCTTGGTAATGTCTTTTTTTCTGCACTGGTTAAATAGGAATAAGAGTATGGGAAACCCCTCAAGCGTTTGCAGAATGATAAAAGATTACGGCTAATGTTAAGAACAGCTCCCTCCGCTGTTCCAGGGTGAAGGGTTAGGGCCAATCAGCTACCTCCGATTTACCTTTTCCGTTAAGCCGATTGGCCAACTTTACCATGGAACAGCGGAGGGAGCTGATCTTAACATTTGCCAAGATTACTAACATTATGTTCACATTAGTTTGTTCATAGTAAATCATACCTGTTGTTGTTTTTCAAGGTTCACATTCATATTTCTTCTTCTAGTAGTAGGTTTTACTCTTGCATGGATAGATTCTTGTGCACTGACTTTGACATGTATATCCTCGTATCATTATTAATTTGACTGATTGTAGAATAAAAGTACACAGACATGTTTGTAAGTGCGTGTACATACATGCACACTCGCGTATGCACACGCACGCCCACACGCATTCACACACACACACACACACACACAACGACACACACAGAGGCACACACGCATGCACACGCACACGCACACGCACACACACGCACACGCACACAACAACAACAACAACATGCAGTATTTATATGGCGCTGAATCTTGATATAAATCAAATCAAAGCGCACACACACACGTTAGCATTCATAACACATTCAAACAAAAATGCAATACAAAGCGACACACACACGTTTGACATAAATGGTATACAGCAGAAACAGACCTAAAGGCAAGAGAGAGAGGAAAAAAAGAGTGGAGTCTCAATCACGGGGGAACAGGTGGGTTTTGAGGTTAGATTTGAAGGCTGAGAGGGTCGGTCGCTGACGGAGGGAACGAGGAAGTTTGTTCCAAGATGTCGGTCCTGAGACAGCAAAAGAGCGCCGACCAACAGTTGAAAGCTTATACCTAGGGATCTGGAGAGAAAGAGGGTCAGAAACTGAACGTAAAGTGCGAGCTTGTTCATAGTAAATCATACCTGTTGTTGTTTTTCAAGGTTCACATTCATATTTCTTCTTCTAGTAGTAGGTTTTACTCTTGCATGGATAGATTCTTGTGCACTGACTTTGACATGTATATCCTCGTATCATTATTAATTTGACTGATTGTAGAATAAAAGTGCACAGACATGTTTGTAAGTGCGTGTACATACATGCACACTCGCGTATGCACACGCACACCCACACGCATTCACACACACACACACACACACACAAAGACACACACAGAGATACACACGCATGCACACGCACGCACACGCACACGCACACACACACACACACACACACACACACACACACACACACAGAGTAAAGTTATATAACATACTAATCAGAAGACTGTTACTTCACTCACACAAGTTCCACCTTTTCTTTCTCCTGTCTAATGTGTTTAATCATTCCTTATGACACATGTCCGTCAATTAGTTAACTTTATTTTTTTTCTATTATCAAAATGTAATGTCTAAATCAAGTGGTTTATGCCGTACACACCGTAGAAGAGAATAAACCCCAAAGTTGCAAGTTTATAGCATAGTTAACAGACTGCCCTTCGTGTGTCTTCATTGAATAATTGTGAATGATTCTTTTTTGTTTATTTTTCACTATAAAAGTACTTTTTTTCTCCTCTAACTTTTGTTAATAATTAGCGTGTTTTTCGGACTATAACTGTATAAGGCGCACCCTGAAATGTTACACCAAATTCAGATGATATTTTCTTACTATTTTATTAGTCATGTTTTAAGGTGCCGGGGTCTTAGTCGGAGGGGGGGGGGTCGGGGGGGGGGGGGGGTCTGAAAAATACGGTACCCTGAAAAAGAAAGAGCTACTGTTGTATGAATCATTTGATTCTACTGTTGTCACCCTAACATAAACACACTAAAAGTAACTTCTTTGTTGCTGCTGTCATTTTGTTTTGGCATTTTAATTTCACCTGTTGTTGGTATTGTTAAAGATAACACGTATGTGGATGTAAATGTCTGTGTAGGGACACTAGCATATTAGAGAGAGAGAGAGAGAGAGAGAGAGAGAGAGAGAGAGAGAGAGAGAGAGAATACGAATACAAATGTTTTATTGAGGGTAAAAAGGATAAGCTACAATAGCTTCTCTACACCTTGCCCTTTCGCCGCCAGCCATTTTTCAGCCAAAAATATCTACCAAACTTACCTAGGTAATGAAAAGTTGGCATCTGCAGTACTGTGAATCCTCCAATGACATGCATCAAATAAACCCTTTCCTTATCTCTCAAAATTAACAACATAAGGATATTGGATAACTGATCCAACTTTATGCCTTTTAGTAGCATGGGTGTTAAATCAGTGTGGTGCTAAAATGCGACATCGGCAGTGAAAGGGTTAAAGGGGAGTGGGGCAAGCTAAAGGGAAGGAGGGGGAAGGAGAAAAGGAAAGAATAAGAGCAAAGAGAAGGATGAAAGTTGGAGGAAAGAGTTGAGATGAAGTAGTGGGTCAAAGGGAAAAGATAGTAAGAAAAAAAGGATGAACATTGGAGAGAGAGACAGACAGACAGACAGAAAGAGAGAGAGAGAGAGAGAGAGAGAGAGAGAGACAGAGAGACAGACAGACAGAGAGAGAGAGAGAGAGAGAGACAGAGACAGACAGAGAGACAGAGAGAGAGAGAGACAGAGAGAGAGAGAGAGAGACAGAGAGAGAGACAGAGAGAGACAGACAGAGAGAGAGAGAGAGACAGAGACAGACAGACAGACATAGAGAGACAGAGAGAGAGAGAGAGAGAGCAATAGATGTTGAGATTACATGTCTTATATCAATAGAAAAAGAAAAGAGGGTCCAATATTTATTTTATATTTATACTACCATTTAAACGTTTAACCGAGGCGTGGTTGCTGCCACACTTATCTGTATTGTTAAAACTTCGGGACTTTACTGGTGTTGCACTGCCTCTGGGCATTGCCTCCAGTATCGTTCCCACCATCTTTGTATTTACAAATGTCCCATATGTGTCTGTTCCAGACCGAGAGGACGTAAAACACCTCTTTTTTTCACGAGTTAAAGAGAAAATGCAAGCAATCTATCATTTCGCCTCCGCCTATCTTCTCTCCCTCATCTGTTACCATATCAATTATCACTCTCATCCTAGGCCCGTTAAAGTAGAAGAAAAACCACCAAAAAAAATTAGCAACCAAAAGCTCTATTTGTTGTGTTTTTTGGTTTAAACAAGAATTTATTCAAGAATAGAAAATCATAACAAAGCAGCAATACATATGTTGTGTTTTTTGGTGCTAGGAGGTTACCTCTTTTTTATAGGTTCAAGCCAGTGCTCCCAGGGACCCCCATTTGGGGTCTATGAAGTACTAGAATTCTAAAGGACCCTCTAAAAGAATGTGCAGGGGGTCCCAGGGATGCACTATAACAATTCTTTTTAGCATTCACAATGTCATTGGGACCCTTTATCCCTCCTCTAGGACCCTCTATATTGTAAGTGAAGGAGTCCCTGGGACCCCTTGTTTTGTGAGACGATTGGGAGCCCTGTCCTGCCAGCATAATATATAGTCAAGACCGAAAACAACGCAAACAGAAAAAGCAGGAACATAAAACTGATACAGTGGAACCTCCCTTATAAGACCTCCCATTATAAGACTCCCTCCCACATAAGACCTACTTCTCTGAGACATTGCCCTTCTTTGTAAGTATTAAAATTACCTCTCTTATAAGACCCCTCCCTTATAAGACCTCATTTTGGATGATTTTTGAAGGTCTTATAAGGGAGGTTCCATTGTAGATCTATCCTGACGTAAAAGCTGCAAACAGCCAACCAGGCAAACAAACAAGAATTGTAGCAAATAAACAAGATTTTGCTTGTTGTAACAAACAGGAGCTGAAAGCGGGAGGCAAGTACGAGATCCTCAAAGACGGGCTGAAGCGCCGACTGCAGATCAAGAACTGTAGCACCAAGGATGAGGGGAAGTACACCTGTAAGATGCTGGACCAGCAGACCACTGGAGAACTGTATGTGGAACGTGAGTACACACTGATGGTGGTGATGATGATGATGATGATGATGGTGATGTGATGGTGGTGATGATGATGATGATGATGATGATGATGGTGATGATGATGGTGATAATGATGATGATGATGATGATGGTGATGATGATGGTAGCACCAAGGATGAGGGGAAGTACACCTGTAAGATGCTGGACCAGCAGACCACTGGAGAACTGTATGTAGAACGTGAGTATACACTGATGATGATGATGATGATGATGATGATGATGATGATGATGATGATGATGATGATGATGATGATGATGATGGTGATGATGATGATGATGATGATGATGATGATGATGATGGTGATGATAATGATGATGATGATGATGATGGTGATGGTGATGATGATGGTAGCACCAAGGATGAGGGGAAGTACACCTGTAAGATGCTGGACCAGCAGACCACTGGAGAACTGTATGTAGAACGTGAGTACACACTGATGATGATGATGATGATGATGATGATGTGATGATGATGATGATGATGATAGCACCAAGGATGAGGGGAAGTACACCTGTAAGATGCTGGACCAGCAGACCACTGGAGAACTGTATGTGGAACGTGAGTACACACTGGTGATGATGATGATGATGATGATGATGGTGATGATGATGGTGATAATGATGATGATGATGGTAGCACCAAGGATGAGGGGAAGTACACCTGTAAGATGCTGGACCAGCAGACCACTGGAGAACTGTATGTGGAACGTGAGTATACACTGATGAGATGATGATGATGGTGATAGTGATGATGATGGTGATGATGATGATGATGATGGTGATGATGATGGTGATAATGATGATGATGATGGTAGCACCAAGGATGAGGGGAAGTACACCTGTAAAATGCTGGACCAGCAGACCACTGGAGAACTGTATGTGGAACGTGAGTATACACTGATGATGATGGTGATAGTGATGATGATGGTGATGACGGTGATGATGATGGTGATGATGATGATGGTGATGGTGATGATGATGATAGCACCAAGGATGAGGGGAAGTACACCTGTATAATGCTGGATCAACAGACCACTGGATAACTGTATGTGGAACGTGAGTACAGACTGATGATGATGATGATGATGATGGCGATGTGATGGTGATTATGGTGAGGATGATGATGATGATGATGATGATAATGGTGAGGATGAGGATGATATGGTGATGATGATGGTGATGATGATGATGATGATAACACCAAGGATGAATGGAAATTCACATGTAAAATGCTGGATCAACAAACCACTGAAGAGCTTTACGTAGAACATGAGTATTACACCGCTTTTACTACTGTTGACGAAAACTTGTTCAACCATAAACCATTGTTGTTTCAGCGGACGTCAAGTTCATCAAGAAGCTGGCGGACAAGAAATGCAAGGAAGCTGACCAGATCGTACTGGACGTGAAGGCCACCAACCCCCACAAACTGCCCGTCAAGTGGATGAAGGATGGACAGCCCATTCCTGACAGCATCAGGTATAGTGTTGCAATCTGTATTGTATAGTGGTATGAAGGATGGACAGCCCATTCCTGACAGCATCAGGTATAGTGTTGCAATCTGTATTGTATAGTGGTATGAAGGATGGACAGCCCATTCCTGACAGCATCAGGTATAGTGTTGCAATCTGTATTGTATAGTGGTATGAAGGATGGACAGCCCATTCCTGACAGCATCAGGTATAGTGTTGCAATCTGTATTGTATAGTGGTATGAAGGATGGACAGCCCATTCCTGACAGCATCAGGTATAGTGTTGCAATCTGTATTGTATAGTGGTATGAAGGATGGACAGCCCATTCCTGACAGCATCAGGTATAGTGTTGCAATCTGTATTGTATCGTATTGTATAGTGGTATGAAGGATGGACAGCCCATTCCTGACAGCATCAGGTATAGTGTTGCAATCTGTATTGTATCGTATTGTATAGTGGTATGAAGGATGGACAGCCCATTCCTGACAGCATCAGGTATAGTGTTGCAATCTGTATTGTATCGTATTGTATAGTGGTATGAAGGATGGACAGCCCATTCCTGACAGCATCAGGTATAGTGTTGCAATCTGTATTATATAGTGGTATGAAGGATGGACAGCCCATTCCTGACAGCATCAGGTATAGTGTTGCAATCTGTATTGTATAGTGGTATGAAGGATGGACAGCCCATTCCTGACAGCATCAGGTATAGTGTTGCAATCTGTATTATATAGTGGTATGAAGGATGGACAGCCCATTCCTGACAGCATCAGGTATAGTGTTGCAATCTGTATTATATAGTGGTATGAAGGATGGACAGCCCATTCCTGACAGCATCAGGTATAGTGTTGCAATCTGTATTGTATAGTGGTATGAAGGATGGACAGCCCATTCCTGACAGCATCAGGTATAGTGTTGCAATCTGTATTGTATCGTATTGTATAGTGGTATGAAGGATGGACAGCCCATTCCTGACAGCATCAGGTATAGTGTTGCAATCTGTATTGTATAGTGGTATGAAGGCCACCAACCCTCACAAAACTGCCTGTCGAGTGGATGAAGGATGGACAGCCTGTTCCTGACAGCATCAGGTATTGTATTGTAATCTGTATTGTATCGTATTGTTTTGCGATATGAAGGCCACCAACCCCCACAAACTGCCCGTCAAGTGGCTGAAGGTTCCTCACAGCATCAGGTGAGGTGGCTTTGTATTGTATTGTACTGAGCGACTGACCTGATGACAATGCCTCACACTCAGAAAGCTCCCGAAGATCCGAGCTGAGACTGAACCGCCCTGAAAGTGGCGAGTGGAAAAACAAATTGGCGAGTTTATGATTCACTTCACCAGCCAAATGCGAGTGGGCGAAAAACGATGTTCTTTCTCGCACAAGATTCCTTTCCCAATCCATGTTTTCCCACGCACCGGAAATACGATATATACGCAATTTGCGTGCTCGCCAGCCAGTGCATGTTCGAAATGAAACGTTCTTTGGCTTCAACTTCAGGTTCAAAGGCATCGCAGCCATCACCCAAAAAGGGTAAGAGTGAAACGATCTTTTCTACCAACTTTTGGTTTGGCTGGTAAACCTTTTGGTTTGGCTGGTAAAAAAAATAAGTTACCAGCCAAAGGCTGGTGGACATTTTCCACTTTCAGGGCTGGTGAGACGTTGTCATCATGTTGGTCACTCAGAGGAAGTCCACAGGAGTGGACGAAACAGTCAGTGAAGGTAAAAATTGTATGTGTTGTGATAAAAGAAAATGCGTAATCTCATTTGGATTTGCCAACCCGATGCAAACACTTTCAAGGACCTACAAAGAGCTAAGTTTGTTATTGCGTAAACAACATTTTTTCTTCAGGTATTTTGGTATTTGGTATATTTTAGTCACAGAGACTTTTCTCTGTGAAATTTGGGCTGCTCTCCCCCGGAGAGCGCGTCACCGCAAGTGCAGTGCCTACCCAATTTTTTTTTTAGGGGGATGGCACAGGGTGAGGAGGGGGTGTGGGCACACTTGGAAAACCTAGCTATCAATTTGGCCATACCAGGCAGCGGGATTTCTCCCTGCTCTTACTGACTTTCAACTGCCGTGGGATTTGTGCGTGCGTAAAGCGCACGGGTCAGACTAGCTTTAAGTCCCCATCCAAAGGACTGGACGTTCAGTTCGATTTTCCCGTCAAACTAGAAAGAAAGGGCGAGGAGGCCGGGATTTGAACCCGGGTCACTCACGTTGTAGTCATGCATTGCATTTAATTGGCAGGCGAACATCTTAACCATTTCGCCGCCAGCCATTTTTCAGCCCAAAAAATACCATTAAACTTAACTGGGTAGAGAAAAAGAAATATCTGCAATATTGCAAATTCCTCTGTGACATTTCTAACATTCTTCTGACATATATAAAATAAGGTCTATCCTTACCTCCCAAATTTAAGAAAATAAGGTACTTGGATAACAGGCCCTGACTTGATGCCTTTTAGTGACATGGGTTGTTAGCCCTTTCACCGCCAACGTTGCATTTTAGCACGAAGGTGATTAAACACCTATGTCACTAAAAGGCATCAAATTGGGGTCTATTGTCCAAAGACCCTATTGTCTTAGTTTGGGGAAGTAAGGATAGACCTTATTTTATATATGTCAGAAGAATTCCCAATACTGCAGATGGATTTTGTTCTCTATCCAGGTAAATTTGATGGATATTTTTGGCTGAAAGATGGCTGGCACTGAAAGGGTTAAGCCATTGCGGTGCTAACATGCGACATGTTAACCACTGTGCCCCCTTTCTTCAGGTTTGAGGAGTACCAGAAGGGGGAGCTGTACAAGCTGAGCATCAAGGGCACGGAGGTGGAGGATGAGGGGGAGTACACGCTGCAGATCGGGGAGAGGTCCACACGCTGCCACCTGCACGTCGAGCCCTGTGAGTGGCACAGATCGTCTGCTTTAATCAGACCTGCCTACTGCTACGATTTGGCCGTAGCAGCTACGAAAAAGAAAACTTTGCTACGGAGCTACGGCAACCTTAACGTTACGGGGAAAAAACCAAATTGCCGACGCATTTTATTTTTGCTTGTGCCGTTCCCGGTTTTGTCTGTTTCCAAGATCAGACGCGCGATAACCTAGTCACTTCCGTTTTTATCAAAGTGACTGCGCATGCGTTCTTATTACTTTCTCTAAAAAAATGGCGGACTTCAGCAGCAGTAGCGATTCGGGAGATGTTTCAAACGAAGAAAAACGAACCCAAACCAGAAAACGAAAATCATCTGGCGCACCAGAAAAAACATCGGCCTGCCGCACAAGTTTTCAAAATAGCTTACACGGAGCAGTGGCCTTGCATCGTCAGAAGTCAACTCGGTGCGAACCATGCTCACTGCAACCTCTGCCATGCGGACTTCTCTGTGAATCATGGCGGATTGCCGTTGACACGTTCAATCAGTGAAACATAAGCAGTACGTTTCGGCCGTCATTTGTGGATGCTACTGAAAAATTTACCATGCTACTGAAAATTGATGGCTGGGCTGCTGATTGGAAACATTCCAAGTAGGCAGGTCTGTTTAATAATAATTAACAATAATAATAATTTTATTTCATATAGCGCTCAAATCCATACAGTAGTATGCTCGATGCGCTTTACAAAAGCAACATGTGGAAGATGAAAAACGTGCATTAGAAAATCAACAAGACAGTCATACTGTCAACATTCCAGTGCAATGAAATAAAGTGACAAAAATAACATGATTCTCACTCCTCACAAAGACATCCACCCTCGTTCACCAGCACTGTCACTCTCTGATAACACCTCACCCTCGCAGAAACTAATGAAGATGTAAACAAGCAACAGAAACTAATGAAAATGTAAACAACAGAAACTAATGAAAATGTAAACAAGCAACAGGAAGGAATGCATCAATACATGCGTACACATGGCCTCTCTCTCTCTCTCTCTCTCTCTCTCTCTCTCTCTCTCTCTCTCTCTCTCTCTCTCTCTCTCTCTCTCTCTCTCTCATCTCTCTATCTCTCTCTCTCTCTCTCTCTCTCTCTCTCTCTCTCTCTCTCTCTCTCTCTCTCTCTCTGATTATGCAGGATACCTGATAAAATTATATCATTTAAGCGACACACTTTACGTAACATGAATATAAACATGGACAAAATCTAACAATATAAGAAAGAGAAATACAACACAGATCCTCTGGTTTTCTTGTTTCTCTCCGTGTTGTTTGGCTGCCCTTTTTGTCTCATCTTCTTATCATCATCATCATCATCGGCATCGTCTTTGAAGTCATCTCGGCTACCATCATCATTGTCATCGTCATTATTATTATCATCGTTATCCCCCCTGTGGGGATATTGGGGGAGTCTTTCAGTACAAATAGTTCCCCCACCTTCTGGAAGTTCTGTGCTAGCAACTTCCTCTAGTCCATCACTCTCTTTGACTCTGCCTTTCCTGTTGCTTCTGTCATCTGTCATCTACTGTTCTTTCTGCCTTGTCTGGCCTCTTTCTCTCTCTGTCTCTCTCTCTCTCTCTCTCTCTCTCTCTCTCTCTCTCTCTCTCTCTCTCTCTCTCTCTCTCTCTCTCTCTCTCTCTCTCTCTCTCTCTCTCTCTCTCTCTCTCTCTCTCTCTGGGTCTCTCTGGGGGGGGGGGGGGGGGGGGGGGGGAGAGAGAGGGAGAGAGAGAGGGAGAGAGGTAATGGAAGATAAGAATGGGATGTTGTTTACATGCTTATATAGACGAAGGATCTATAACATTTCCTTTTTCAAACTTCTACAATTCATGTTTCATTGTTGAGGTAATGTTTGTTTTCTGTGCTTGATTTGTTATTAAGTTGACACACTTTGCTCACCCCCTTGTCATGAGACCTTTTATGGTGATGACAATGAAATGTCAAACTGTATCTGTGGTCTGCGTGATCTGATGCGTTCACATAAAGGGCTTCGCACACTAGCATCAGGCGTCAATTGTTTCTCAGAGCAACGCCTTGACGTGTTGACGCCTGCATCACAGCACACATTGTAGCGAGGCAGTGGTGTTCTCACACACGACTCTTGTCGCTCGAACTTCCTTATTTGGAAAGCAAGGAAAGATTACTCTAGCGTCAAACCTCCTCTTAGAAACAACAGTATTTTTTTCTTCAATCTGAGTTATGGTCCTTCCGTCCGTTGTGATTGGCTAGTTTCACGATCTCTGCGATCTTGAGCATCAAAATTAGAACCGCATCTATTCTCGAGCAACACAAAATCGCGCAGCTACGCATCAAAAATCCTGCTGCGCCGCGAATCTCTCACACACAAGCGGCGCATCAAACTGCGCCTTGCAGCAAAAAATCGCCGCGATCTCGAGATCTTGACGCTAGTGTGTGAAGCCCTTAATGAACATGTATACCTTGAATGTGTGCATGTTGTACCATATCATCAATGAAAACTATGTTTGCTGAAACCAGCTGAAAGAGACTACGGTTGTGTGGTGTATGTGCGTGCAGTGCCCAAGCCCCCAGTTATCAACCTGGATAAGGTGCCTAAGGAGATCTTTGTCAAACAGGGGGAGAACATCAGCATAGAAATCCCTTTCTCTGGTGAGTGCACTTTTTTTTCTTTCTTTTTTTTTAAAGGTACTTTATAGTCACAGAGGCGTCTCTGTGAAATTTGGGTTGCTCCCACCCGGAGAGCGCGTCGCAGCCAGAGGCGCGCCACCCAATTTTTTTTTACGGCAATTTTTATTTGACCGATGAGGAAGGAAAGGGAGGGGGTAAGTTTTGACCAACTGACAACTTTTTCGTTGTCACTGGATTTAACGTGTGCTAAGTGCATGGGCACACGAGACCTCGGTATATCGTCTCATCCGAAAGACTCCACGTTCAGACCGTAAGGCCTAGTGTAAAGTAAGAGGAAAAATCCCCTGTACCCAGGTTCGAACTCGGGGTTTACTTGACACGAGGCGAACGCGATTCCTCTGTGCCACTCTACACTCATGCCTGGTGGTGTTGTCGGTTTAACATAACCCCCAGGGCTGGACCAAGTGATTCATAAGGGGTGGGGGTGGGGGGTCCGCCGGGGGTCCAGGGAGCTGCATAGGTTCCGGGTTATGGGGCAATGCCCTTTTGGGGGTCCAGGGGGCTAAGCCCTCAGCAAATTGTGCAGTTTTTTTTATTATTACGGCCGTGTACACACATAAGCAGATATTCCATGCGGAAACCCATGCGCAAATCATGAATAAGTGAAACAAAGAAGGGAAAAGATTTGCGCACGTGTCAGAATTTCCCCTATATGCGTAAACTTTTATCCTTCTTTCGTCCACTTAATTATGGTTTTCCGTACGGAACTTACGCGTCTAATGTGAACCCGGCCTAAGGCAAAAATCGAGCCATTTTCTTACTTTTCACCCTTGTATAAGGTACATGCTTAGGGCTGGGGGGGGGGTGGGGGGTTTCCGAAAATCAGGACACCCCCCCCCCCCTTATATCCGACTCTGACCCCTTTAGGATGTGTGATGTCATTGATGATGTCATCCCGGTGTCTACTTTGGGATGTGATGTCATTGATGATGTCATCCTGGTGTCTACTTTGGGATGTGTGATGTCATTGATGATGTCATCCTGGTGTCTACTTTGGGATGTGTGATGTCATTGATGATGTCATCCCGGTGTCTACTTTGGGATGTGTGATGTCATTGATGATGTCATCCTGGTGTCTACTTTGGGATGTGTGATGTCATTGATGATGTCATCCCGGTGTCTACTTTGGGATGTATGATGTCATTGATGATGTCATCCCGGTGTCTACTTTGGGATGTGTGATGTCATTGATGATGTCATCCCGGTGTCTACTTTGGGATGTGTGATGTCATTGATGATGTCATCCCGGTGTCTACTTTGGGATGTGTGATGTCATTGATGATGTCATCCCGGTGTCTACTTTGGGATGTGTGATGTCATTGATGATGTCATCCCGGTGTCTACTTTGGGATGTGTGATGTCATTGATGATGTCATCCCGGTGTCTACTTTGGGATGTGTGATGTCATTGATGATGTCATCCCGGTGTCTACTTTGGGATGTGTGATGTCATTGATGATGTCATCCCGGTGTCTACTTTGGGATGTATGATGTCATTGATGATGTCATAACTTTTGATATCATAGTCCTGGGATGATGGCTTTTGGTTCAGACAAGTCAGGGAAGATAATACAAATTTGATGGCTTGGAGTCAAAGCGGACTATCTGGTTGAACTTATTGCGAAAACTAATAACTTGTATTTTAAAAAGATTGCAGAAATATAAAAAGTATAAACCCAATTTTATATTATTTGTAGTCTTTTTTAATACAAATTATTAGTTTTTGCAATATCATGAATAATAAGTCAATGGACTATCTAAATGTAGTCCGCTTTGACTCTAAGCCATCAAATTATATATCTAGACTCTTTTCTCAGATTGAGTCTAAAAGGTCTCTTTTAAATTTTATAATAAATTTTGGTAAAGGTCAAGATGTGCCACCCCCCCCCCCCCCTCTACATTTCTCGGTTAATTGTATTTTTCCGTTTTTGCCTTTCTTACCAAACATAAAGCTGTGTTTTAGGAACATTTTTAGCTAATAACCTTTTTGGAATACTAACCCTATCCCTAACCCTACCCCCCACTATGTACTGCAGTACACCGCGATTTGTCACAGTTGTGGTTCGTTGCGTGTTTCCGTCTTATAGGGTGGGGGGTAGGGTTAGGGTTAGGGCAATCATTTTGTGTCAAAACTTCACAAATTTGAACAGTTCAGCTTTTTTAATGTTGAATTCTAGGCGCCCCGTTGCAAAGTGCCCAGTGGTCAAAGAATGGTCAAATGCTGAATGAGGCCAACTTGGACACGGAGACTGTGTTTTGAATGACTATGTGTGTCAAAACTTCACAAATTTGAATAATTCTCCCTTATTTTAATGTTAAATTCTAGACTGTGAAGATGAAGAAACGAAGATGACTGCTGGGTTCAATAAAATTCACAACAAATTAAAACAAAGTCGAAATTAAAATAGATCTTTATTTCATATTAATCGTCGTAAGTTTATTTGTCATCATTTTTCTTTAAGTGATGTCACTGTCCACCGTCAACTTTATTATTGCATCACAAGTTGTTTGCGTCTTTACGTCATGTGTGTCACTATGTCATATCTATTTTTAGCACTGGACAACGGGTTGAACCCGAAACGTCGTGTTTTGTTTTGCTCTGTGTTTTTTTTTTATCATTAAACCGTTTCTTCTGGGTTTTAATTTTGACTTTGTTTTAATTTGTTGTTAAATTCTAGGCCAGCTGCTGAATGAGGCCAACTTGGACACGGAGACTGTGTTTGGAATGACTATGGCAATCATTTTGTGTCAAAACTTCACGTAATTAAATATCGCTGCCATTTTCTGTCACTATATTCCGGTAGTCATTTTCTGTCAAAATATACACAAATTGGAATAATTCAGCTTTTTTTTTTTAATGAACATTAAATTCTAGGCGCCCCGTTGCCACGTGCCCAGTGGTCAAAGAACGGTCAGCTGCTGAATGAAGCCAACCTGGACACAGGAGACTGTGTTTGGAATGACTATGACAATCATTTTGTGTCAAAACTTCACAAATTTGAACAATTCAGCTTTTTTAATGTTGAATTCTAGGCGCCCCGTTACCACGTGCCCAGTGGTCAAAGAATGGTCAGCTGCTGAACGAAGCCAACCTGGACACAGGAGACTGTGTTTGGAATGACTATGACAATCATTTTGTGTCAAAACTTCACAAATTTGAACAATTCAGCTTTTTTAATGTTGAATTCTAGGCGCCCCGTTACCACGTGCCCAGTGGTCAAAGAATGGTCAGCTGCTGAATGAGGCCAACCTGGACACAGGAGACTGTGTTTGGAATGACTATGACAATCATTTTGTGTCAAAACTTCACAAATTTGAACAATTCAGCTTTTTTAATGTTGAATTCTAGGCGCCCCGTTACCACGTGCCCAGTGGTCAAAGAATGGTCAGCTGCTGAATGAGGCCAACTTGGACACGGAGACAGTGTTTGGAATGACCACCCTGAGAATCCCTGGGGCCCAGAGAGGGGACACTGGGAACTATGAATTGACCCTGAGCAACGAGGCTGGAGCTGATAAAATACCCATCAAGATCACCGTCATGGGTCAGTGTGTGTGTGTGTATATGTGTGTGTGTGTCTGTGTGTGTGTGTCTGTGTGTCTCTGTCTGTCTGTCTGGTGTGTGTGCATGTGTGAATGTTTGTGTGTGCATGTTGTGTCTGTGCGTCTGTCTGTCATGTGTGCATGTGTTTATGTTTGTGCGTGTGTGTTTGTGTGTCTCTCTCTGTCTGTCTGGTATGTGTTTGTGTGTGTTTCTCAGTCTGTGTGTGTTTTGTGTGTGTTTGTCTAAAGCACAGACAGAAATGCTGGCACTGATAACATGCTCGTCTTTGATGAGTGAGAGTGATGATGATGGTGATGATGATTCATGGAGTCGTAGCGTTAGGATGATAACTACCGTATTTTTCGGATCATTAGGTGCTGCTGTGTATAAGGCGAATAGGGCAATTTTTAAGAAAAACCTGAAAAAGTTAAAGTAGAAGGTGCCCTTGTTTATAAGGCGATACACACCTCGCGAAAGAAAGTCAAAGTTTGAAGCCTGTACACGTCCTGTAAACGCTTACCGACCGCCATTACTGCTGTCATTTTTGCGACTTCCGGTTGTTGTGTTTGGACTTTTCTTCGCGAAAACTGGTAGAATTATAGAGTAGCCATTGAAGTAACCTCGCCACGATGCCGAAAGCAAAGGAGAAGACAAAGAAATGGAAGACCGTCTATTCAGACAAATACAAAACATTTGACTCGACAGCTGTCCACAGGACAAATACTGTGCTTTTTGCATTTTTTGCTGCTGGTAAGCTTTAACTTAGAATGACTTCAGTGAGCCTCCTGAGGGTTAGTTTTCACATTTAAAAAAAAAAAAGTTTCTCAGCTTCAGGGGGCTTCACGTCCTGACCCCTACAAACTTCTCCGCTCCTTGACCCCGCCAAGGTGACCCGCTGACCCTCGCTCTGGGAGGGGGGATACTCCCCCCTCCAGGATTTTGTTTGCGAAAAGTTGGCAGCTATGATAATATTCTCTCTGCCTTTTTTCGTTTTCCAACAGGTCCCCCCAGCATCCCGCTGGGCCCTCTGGATGTCATGGACATCTTCTGCGACCGCTGCGCCCTCTTGTGGGACAAGCCCAAGGACGACGGCGGGGCCGAGATCACGCACTACCTCGTCGAGAAGTGCGACCAGGAGACGGGCCAGTGGGAGCTGGTGTGCGAGACTGACGATCTGGAGATCGATGTGTCCGACCTGACGCCTGGCCACAAGTACCAGTTCAGGGTGGCCGCCGTCAATGCTGAGGGCCAGAGCGAATTTCTGGCTACCGATGGAACCATTCTGGCTAAGGATCCATGGGGTAGGTGCAGACCTGTTTACTCTACTCTTTTCGAGTAGTATTCTACTCAATTTGGACCTCTACTACTCTTCAAAATTTAAAATAATGCTCTAATTACTCAATCTATTCTAGCCATACACTACCAACACCTAAAACAATTGCATGCACACCAATCGACCTGGGTTAAACCTTAACACATAAAATAAAAGAAGTTAGCCCCGGAGCTAGGCCTACTAGCCTGCTATCGCAGTGGGTTAGCTCCCATGATAGCGGCTGTGGTCTAGTCATCCAGGGTGACTTCCCCTCATTCCAGTTAACATTATTTGATGGTTTAATGAAGAGGACTACTCATTTCACACCAAAACTACTCATTTCAGATCTCCAGACTACTCAAGACTTGTGTAGGGGGTAAACAGGTCTGTAGGTGTTATGTTTTCTTTTAATGAACCATATGCTTACAATAACACCCACCCACCCCTCCTCCCCCTTTCCTGATAAGTATGTGTTCAGAGTACTGTAAAATAAAACGGGACTATAAGATGTACCTGTATATAAGCTGCATCCCTTAAATAGATCGAATATAAATATTTATACAAAGACCCCCCGGTATCCCCACAGTGGGACGGATGGAACCATTTTGACTAAAGACCCTTGGGGAATGTACTTCTTTTTTGGCAAATGTTGGTGAAGATTTCACCTTGAAAATCTGTGATCATGGCATTGTTTTCCTACCATTACATGTGCATATTTGTGAGTTTGTATAACAAAGTCTATAAACTTTGGTTTATGTCGAATATGAAAGGTGCTATCATAATTAGCACCTAGTGCTATCATAATTAGGTGAATTATAAATCATCTTTCATGCCATTGATGCATGCATAGTATCAAAACAAAGGACCAGGAAAGGAAGGAGATCTGTTTAACGTCCTCTGGTCTGGACCATACACATATGGGACATTAGTAGATATAAAGATGGTGGGAACGATCCTGGAGGCAATGCCCGGAGGCAGTGCAACACCAGGAAAGTCCTGAATTTCTAACAATGCAGATGTGTATACAAGGACCAGGAAAGCAGCTTATTTTGTCATCTGTTCCTTTGGTTTTGTTGTGCTTACCTACTTCTACTAAGTTACACACTGTTACATTTTCTACATCAACCAGGGTTCATAGGGGCCTTACCAGTCCTTATAAGTCTTGACCAATTGAAATCTCCAAGTAAGGCCTTACAAGTGCTTACATTCACTTCAAGGTCCTTACGACAGCAAAAAACTGCCCTGAGCAGCAAGACCATACTCAAAATAGATCGCAGAAGCAGCACTTTTACACTTGAGAAACATCGCTCAGCAAGGGTAAGGTGGAGCACATCGCTCCACCTTACCCCCCTCCCCCACCTTCCCGTTTCAACTGACCGCTTAGCAGACGAACGATGCACCGCAAGTTGTCGAGAGAAATTGGACTGAAATCTCGTTCTTTATTCTGGTGTCGTTTTGCGAGAAAACGCGTATATCTGTGTCAGCCATAGTTTTTGTATCTGCTTAGACATTGTTCACAATGCTGGGAAAGTGTTCCTTTGAAGATCGTTGGCTAAAAGATGCAGATTATCCTTAGGACTACAGGTCCTTACAAGGTCCTTACTTGGGGATAGCTGAAAGCCCTGGGAACCCTGAATTCAACTGTTTATAACACTTTCATGTTATGTGCATGGTGTAGTAAACTCACAATAAATTCCTGTAGCAAGTGTACAATTATAGTCTTCTTATTCTCTTTTAGCAAAGTTTCTTATTTAATTTTGTCTTACGTGTATAAAACTTTAACACTTTTTTGTGGTCCTATTTTTATTTGACATTTTTAACATACCGGTAAATCGTTTAGAAAAAGGATTTGTTTTTGTTCTATGCTAACTACCATTTTATGAAATGAATTATTCCCTTTAATGTAGTTGTTGTTAAACATGTTTGATCTAACCCACTAAATCTTGCAGGACGAGAGAGATGTAAGTAACAGCATTATCAAGTAGTAGTAGTAATTAGGGCTAGAAGTGGGCTCGCGGCCCTTTTACGCCCATTCTCGTTTGTGACTTTGATTTGTTTCAGGGTGGCTTGCTGATTGCTTTCTACAGCTAAACTATAAAATGTAACAAAAATATAGATTTGACTTTTTCTTCATCTTTTTTTAAAATATTCATCGAAAGTAGTGTAAAAATTTGACATCATTGTGAACTAGAGTTTTCAACACCACTCGGCGATCTCAAAGAGCTGGGAGTGAAGAGCTTACAATTTTGTTGAGAAAGAGAAAGTTTTATTTCTTTGGGTTGTTTACTTTAAATTACTCGATGTTCATGACACACACCATGTATATGTACACACGCACACGCACACACACACACACACACACACACACACACACACACACACACACACACACACACACACACCAAGAGAGTAAGAGTGAGGGAGAGAGGGAGAGAGAGAGCTCTTGTGTTTTGTCAATTTTGACCTTAAAAAATATATTTTTTGGCCATGTTACCTTAACCACAACTATTTTGTTTTGGTGGCCTTATATATTATTTTCATGTGCTTGCCAGTAATGCTTGAATAGTCTTCAGTTTGTTTATTGTTTGTTTCCGTGGCATTAGAAGCCAGATACTGTCATTTACGGACTGTATGGCACATGTTTCCGTGGCATTAGAAGCCAGATACTGTCATTTACGGACTGTATGGCACATGTTTCCGTGGCATTAGAAGCCAGATACTGTCATTTACGGACTGTATGGCACATGTTTCCATGGCATTAGAACCAGATACTGTCATTTACGGACTGTATGGCACATGTTTCCATGGCATTAGAACCAGATACTGTCATTTACGGACTGTATGGCACATGTTTCCGTGGCATTAGAAGCCAGATACTGTCATTTACGGACTGTATGGCACATGTTTCCGTGGCATTAGAAGCCAGATACTGTCATTTACGGACTGTATGGCACATGTTTCCATGGCATTAGAACCAGATACTGTCATTTACGGACTGTATGGCACATGTTTCCATGGCATTAGAACCAGATACTGTCATTTACGGACTGTATGGCACATGTTTCCGTGGCATTAGAAGCCAGATACTGTCATTTACGGACTGTATGGCACATGTTTCCGTGGCATTAGAAGCCAGATACTGTCATTTACGGACTGTATGGCACATGTTTCCATGGCATTAGAACCAGATACTGTCATTTACGGACTGTATGGCACATGTTTCCATGGCATTAGAACCAGATACTGTCATTTACGGACTGTATGGCACATGTTTCCGTGGCATTAGAACCAGATACTGTCATTTACGGACTGTATGGCACATGTTTCCATGGCATTAGAACCAGATACTGTCATTTACGGACTGTATGGCACATGTTTCCGTGGCATTAGAAGCCAGATACTGTCATTTACGGACTGTATGGCACATGTTTCCGTGGCATTAGAAGCCAGATACTGTCATTTACGGACTGTATGGCACATGTTTCCGTGGCATTAGAAGCCAGATAGTCATTTACGGACTGTATGGCACATGTTTCCGTGGCATTAGAAGCCAGATACTGTCATTTACGGACTGTATGGCACATGTTTCCATGGCATTAGAAGCCAGATACTGTCATTTACGGACTGTATGGCACATGTTTCCGTGGCATTAGAAGCCAGATACTGTCATTTACGGACTGTATGGCACATGTTTCCGTGGCATTAGAAGCCAGATACTGTCATTTACGGACTGTATGGCACATGTTTCCATGGCATTAGAAGCCAGATACTGTCATTTACGGACTGTATGGCACATGTTTCCATGGCATTAGAAGCCAGATACTGTCATTTACGGACTGTATGGCACATGTTTCCGTGGCATTAGAAGCCAGATACTGTCATTTACGGACTGTATGGCACATGTTTCCGTGGCATTAGAAGCCAGATACTGTCATTTACGGACTGTATGGCACATGTTTCCGTGGCATTAGAAGCCAGATACTGTCATTTACGGACTGTATGGCACATGTTTCCGTGGCATTAGAAGCCAGATACTGTCATTTACGGACTGTATGGCACATGTTTCCATGGCATTAGAAGCCAGATACTGTCATTTACGGACTGTATGGCACATGTTTCCGTGGCATTAGAAGCCAGATACTGTCATTTACGGACTGTATGGCACATGTTTCCGTGGCATTAGAAGCCAGATACTGTCATTTACGGACTGTATGGCACATGCGCACACCATAGGCGCACCCCTAAAATTTACTCAAAATTCTGTTTTTGTTTTTGTAGTTCATTACTATATTATTAATCATATTATAAAGTGCAGGGGTCTCAGTCTGGGAAAAGAAGTGTTGCCTTATAGTCCGTAAAATACAGGCAACAAACTTCTTTGTCATTGTCATAGTCAGATATTCTGTCGTGGTTAGAGGTTGACAGTTTTGCTTCATAAGATAGAAATGCTGATCTTAATTAGTTTCAAGTTGTTTTGTATTTGCATGTTTTTTTCTTCTTTCCTTTCCTGTATCACTGTTTGCTATTGCAGTTGGATAGTTTACAAAATAAAAGCCATAGCTATATATATTGAAAGGCAGTGGTCCCCGTGGGGATACCTGGGTGGTCTTTTGTAAAAATAGTCCCCCCACCTTCTGGAAGTTCTGTGCTTGTAACCTCCTCTACTCTGCCACTCTCTTTGACTCTGCCTTTTCCCTTTGCTTTCTATTATCTACAATCTTTCTGATTTATTGGGCCATTCACCTGCCTTTAAAAAAAAAATCTTTCAAATAATTTTTCTCCTTTGAGCTCCTCCGAAATCGGAATGTGTCATAAGTCATAAGTCATAAGTTTCTTTATTGTCCATTGGCATTGTACAACGCACATGGAAACTTGTCTTCCACCGGGTAAAATAAGAATATTAAATAAAAGTATGAAGCATAAATTTACATTAACAAATATGTAACTCTCACACCACACCCAATCATTCATCCGCTATCTTGCTCACTCATCATGCAACCCACCACCACTTCCGCCTTCATTTTTAACCCTTTCTTTTTTTTCTTTGTCGGCTATACGCAGCGGGGAGACCAATGAAAACTGAAAACCGGACACATACGTACCTTACCCATTATGGCCATATGGCCTGGGAACGCAGAAGAAGAAGAAGAAAGACAGTGGAAAGTAGATAATTTAGCAGAAAGATGCCAAGAATGCTGGTTAGCCTGCTACATGTTAGTTTTCGCCTCAACTGCTGAATAGCTGAAGAAGAGCCGTCACACCACTTAGTGTAGTTAGTAGGAATCACAATACAGTGGTGGAGTGGAAAGTTTCTTCTTCTTTGTCGTTGATCGTTCAGTTTCCTATCATACGAGGGCAAGGATGCGTCATGCTGCCGTTATGCGATTTGTGATTAACTCAGAAATACTAAGGCCCAGCATGTCCGTCTTTCAGCTGTAGAAAAACTTTGTTAGCGCACGTGCACATACTTCCACGCGGAAACTCTGTAAGTAAGTGAAAGAAAGAAGAAAAAAAAAAGAGTACCAAGCAGACATGTTTCCGCACGAAAAGTCATGCGCTTTTCCCCCCCTTCTTTCTTTTACTTATTTACGGGTTTCTGTGCGGAACTTACGCGTATATCTGTACACAGCCTAACAGTTTTTAGAACAAAGGCAGGAGAATGAACGAGTAATGCAGAAAGATAGTAGATGACAGCAAGCAAAGGGAAAAGGCGCAGTCAAAGAGAGTGACAGATTAGAGGAAGTTGCAAGCACAGAACATCCAGAAGGTGGGAGAACTATCTGTATGAAAGACTCCCCGGTATTCCCACAATAGGGGGGAGTTTCTTAATACGCAAATGAAGTGAATGACATTTTATGAAACTGTAATCTGCGATGCGATGTAAAATTCTAATTCTTTTGTATAGTTCGCTTTTTTAATATTTTGTTCTAATACAGTATACATGTAGCCACAAAAAAAATGAATGAATGCTTTTTGGAATTGTTTGTTAATCCTTTTGCCGCCAGCTCTTTTTTTGCCAAAATTATATCTAGCAGTCAAGGGGTTAAAAGAAAAGATAATCTTGCACCAAAATTTTAGATTTTCGCATTCATTCCCGATCCCGTCAAAGTGTCATCTATTGTTCATTTCTTTCTTTTTTTCCAGATCCGACCTCTCCCCCAGGTACTCCAGATATCGTGGACTACGACAAAGACTACGTGGAAGTTGCCTTCGACCCTCCTCTGAGAGAAAACGGTGCGCCAGTGCAGGGCTATGTGATTGAGTACCGCGAGAAGGGAGACGATGGCTGGGTCAAGGTGAGTGACAAGATTTTTAATTGACCTTTTACGAAAACTAGAATAAATGTGTGTGACGTGCGTGTGGATGTGTTTGTACATGCTTGTGTGTAAGAAATTTTTTTCCGATAAATTGTTTTTGTAACTTTTCATTACTATAATAAGGCACACAATTAATGATAAGCCCCACCCCACCCCCCTAATATTACACAAAATTCAGGTTTTCATTTTGTTAGTATATTTTAGTATGTTTTCTTACTATAGTATCTAGTACTACTGTTAATCATATTATTACTTATATGTGACCTAGCACCACAAAAGGGACATTAAGTCGCTGGGCTAGTTTCTCACAACAGGCTTGCAAAGTCAAAAATCTTATTTTGTTTGATCAATTTTGAGTTATGGGTATTTTCGTGCTCTCTAACATCTCATCTTTCATATTTATCAGTGAAAATTATGGTCTCTAAATACTCCCAAAAATTATTTGAAATGAGTTGGTTGATACATTTTCTTCAGCTAGGCTAAACTTTAGACTGTGATTTCTCAAAATAGCCGACAACCACCCTACCAACTTTGAATGCTCATAACTCTAAGACGAAAAAAGTTACAAGAATGGTTCTTATATCATTTGAAAGAGAATTGTCTGATGTTTTTAACTGTACCATTGTTTCAGAATTGTCATTTTGACATTTAACTCTTCTAGCACCAGGGGCGAATGTATTCGCCCAGTACATCACACTTCACTCCCATGAAATGCAAAGACTTTCACTGCCAAGTACCCTGCCATGTGTTTGTCTATTCTCAGAGCTTGTGTCAGTCAATGTTCTTTGTTGAAGCAACACATACATACTCCAAAACAAAAGTTACCCCCCTCTCTTGTCGGTTGAAATGCAACAGACAACCAAGACCATAAAAAAATACATGGCACTAGAAGAGTTAATGTCCCTTTCGTGGTTCTGGCTCACATATAACTTATATATAACTTAAACAAACCCGGGTGTAGCTGCGAATTGGGATTCGGAACGAGCGGCCCAGAAGATGGGACAGCAAAAAAAACAACCCCCCCCCAAAACTTATATAAGGCGCATGGGTTTTTAGTTTGGAACTTGTATCGGTCCGCCTTTTTGAGATCGATGCAGCCAAATTATTTTTTAATAATAAAAAGATTTGTGTTATAATAACACAAATGTAAATATGTTTTATAAAAAAAAGACCTTTTTCGAATTTTAAAACTTTGTTATTGTTCTTAAAAAATGCGTGGTCCTGAAATTTTAATCCTAGCCTATTCCCTCCCCTAAGCCTAACTTAGGAAATGTTTTAAAAATAAAGAATTTTACTCTAACAAACTTATTTTAATGTAGCGCCAGGCCAGACATGGTATAATTAACTAATAACTTCCAATTAAAACCTAAAAACCATCAAAATCTAAAGTATTCAGAAATTTTCTCCTTTCTTTTCCTAACTATATTTAAATAAAAGTTAAACTTGATTTAAAGAAATGTCCCACATGGTTAACCCCTTGACTGCCAGAGAGAATTAAAGAAAAAATCATTGTACAAATCATGCCATGAAAAAGACAACTGATAGAGCCAATCTGGCAAAATGGTCTGGGGATATAACTCTCTTGACTGTGTTAGAGCAAAAGCCAGCATATCAGGGTTATTCCTCTTCATCTGATGACATCATCAGTGATGTCATCAGATCAGTACGTGATACGTTGGTGGCAGTCAAGGGGTTAATTCCGGGAGGACGTAAAACAAAACTTTTCTTCTTCTCAGTTTGGAACAAAAAAATGTGTCGCTGTAGGGCGTGTGTGCATATCCAGGCTGTGAATGCGGATGGATTTCAGCATGAAAAATGCTGATGGGTTTCAGTGTGCATGTGCATATTTATACCCACCATACGCCTTCATGTTTCTTCTATGGTTTTATTGTGGATGGCATATGCGGTAAGGGTTTTCTGCGCAGTATTTGCACACGCCCGTATAGTTTGTCACTACGATACATGTACATGCTTACATACCTACATGCGCGTTTGTGTGTGTGAATGTGTGTGTGTGTGTGTGTGTGTGTGTGTGTGTGTGTGTATGCTGTGTGTGTATCTTCTGGAGTGTAAGTGTATGTGTGTGTGTATGTGCAGGTGTATGTGTGTGTGTCCGTGCAACCTACTATCTATGTCTGATTTATTGAATGAGAGATGAAGAATCAATCTGTGTATATATGTATATATATGTATGTGTGAATATATATATACGGCGATACCTCTGATTTCTTCCTTGTCCTGTTTCCAGCCTTAAAACTATGTTTCCCAGATTGTGTGTGTGTGCGTGTGCGCACACGTGTGTCTGTGTGTGTGTGCGCGTGCACGCGCGTGTGAGTGTGTGTGTGCGTGCGTGCGTGTTGTGGCTGTGTGCATGTTTGTGATAGTTAATATTATAGTACCTTATTTATATTTATGATTTATGTATTTATTTATTTAAATAATTGTGAAGCACCATGAGCTCAAGAGAGAAAGGGCACTCTATAAAAGTTATTATTATTATTATATTATTATTATTATTATTATTATATATACATGTATCCGTATGTGTGTGTGTGTGTGTGTGTGTGTGTGTGTGTGTGTGTGTGTGTGCTGCTTTGTGCATCAGTTGTTGCTGTTTTTTTGTCATTCTTGAATACTATTATTGTTGCTTGTGTGTGTGTGTGTGTGTGTGTGTGTGTGTGTGTCCATATGTGTATGTTTGTGTGTGTGTGTCTGTCTGTATGTATGTATGTGTGTGTGTGTGTGTGCTGCTTTGTGCTTCTGTTCTTGCTGGTTTTTTTGTCATTCTTGAATACTATTACAGACAAACCTCTATTTTAAGACTTCCAAAATGTCCGGAAAAATCGGTCGTAAATTGGAGGGGTCGTATGACGGAGGTTTTCACTGGCAGCCATAGAAAGAAAAAGTTCAGCACAGTTCATACTCTCTTCTTCATGCACACATACAATGACACATTAAAACTGGATTTGGGTCTTTCCAACTCCATAGGATTGTGCAATCGATATTAGTTTCACTTTGCCGACTTCTTTTAATCACCTCCACTCTCGTCCAAAGTCAGTGGTTTTCTTTTTCAAAGTCAGTGGTTTTCGTGCTTTTCCTATGCTCTCCGCCATCTTTTCTACAACAAGGGAAGCGACTCCGCTTTCAGGCCCTTGACCGTGGTTGTTTCCCTTTGCTCGAAGTCTATGCAGACGACAGCAACGGTCGTAAAAACCAACAAAATGGCGGTCGTAAGTCGCGTTTTAGAGGAAGTCGTTTAAGAGAGGTCGTTTACATAGTAAAATGCATCCGTGCCAACAAATCCGGTCTCAAATGAGAGGTGGTCGCTTAACAGAGGGTCGTAAAATAGGGGTTTGTCTGTGTTGTTGCCTGCTTGATGATGAACACGTAGTTGTAAAGCGCTTTGATATCATTTTGAGGTACAGTGCTATGTAAACGTACTGTTCTTATTATTATTATTGCTATTACTAGTTACACCTGTGCTCCTCCGCACAGGTCCAGACATAATATTTTTGAAATGCAAAGAAAAGGGCGGAAGTTACGAAACACAGGTTCGGCATTCTTCGTGTTTTCCGAGGTAGATTCGGCAATTTCCGACACAGCTCGGGCGACGCAGACGACACAAATTTGAAGGAAATGTAATACATTTTGCCTTGAAAATCAACTTTCAAAAGCAAAATTTTTAACCAGACATAGCGGAATGGCAACCCAACGCGTTCTTGTGGAATGGTAAGGCAAGCAATAGTCCGACATTTACGCGGTGTCCGAGTTCTTACGTTCTTTTACACTTCGGGCCTTAGCCATGCATTAGAACGGCCCGCTGATCCGCAGATTTTCGCAGTTTGGGTAGCCACTGGCCGCGGTTTTGGCACTGCCGGCCGCGGTTTGTACTTCATGAGGCAGCGTGATCTTATTCGCAAATGGTATTCTTAAACGGTTTGTTTTCATACTGCGCCTTCGGAAACGAAAAATCGCGGCCATGTTTGTTTTTTCTTCCGTGTTTAGAGCTCTCTAGACTCTTACTTTCACTGTTTGAGAGTTTGTTTTGATGACAGTGATTGTGATTTGGGTTTTAAATGAGTCGATTTAGAGGATATGATCGTGGGTGACTACGATGATGTGAGAACTTTGAACTTTTCCGTGAGGAAACGGGTAGTGAATGATCGCAATGATGCAGAGTTTTGTGGGGTCTGACTTGATGTCGACTCCGAGTCATGGTGAGCGTTGTTTGTCCGCGGATTGGACTCTGGAGTATTCTGATGCCTGAGTGTTTATGCAGCAGCATGTTGTGGCCAAAGAGACGCGCTATGATTTATAATGACCGTTTGTGCTGCAATGTTTCTCGCTTTGTACACAATTTGTCCAGTGTGTGTTTTTTACAAGTTCAGGCAACGGTCAGCTTCATTATTATTACTGGTGATTTTGTTTTTGGTTTGTACAGTAAAACCTCCCTATTAAGACCTCCTCTTTGAAGACTTTCTCTAAGATGTGGCCCAAACATTCGTCATAAAGTTTTTCCCTTCATATCCCGACTGTCTACCTCCCTATTAACTCACTCGGGACTGGCCAAATTATTTCCCCTTGTTCTGTGAGGACTGGGCATTTGACTAGGTTCTTAAAACGATCACCAAAACCAAGTTATGAATAGTTAGGCATCAATATTTTCAGAAAGGATTAGTATTCTTAAACGGTTTGTTTTCATACTGCGCCTTCGGAAGCAAAAAATCGCTGCCATATTTGTTGTTTTTTCCGATTTTAGAGCTCTCTAGACTCTTACTTTCACTGTTTGAGAGTTTGTTTTGATGACAGTGATTGTGATTTGGGTTTTAAATGAGTCGATTTAGAGGATATGATCGCGGGAGACTACGATGATGTGAGAACTTTGAACTTTTCCGCGAGAAATCGGGTAGCGAATGATCGCAATGATGCCGACTACGGACTAGAGTTTTGTGGGATCCGACTCGATGTCGACTCCGAGTCGTGGCGAGTGTTGTTTGTCCGCGGATTGGACTCTAGAGTATTCTGATGCCTGCTTAGCGTATTATATTATAGATTATTATTTGTGTTGCCAGGGGGTGGAGACCAACAGCCCGGTCAGCGAGGGCAGAGTGGAAGGGCTGAAGGAAGGGAAGGAGTACGAGTTCCGTGTGAGGTCCAAGAACAAGGCTGGACAATCGGAGCCGTCCACTGTGTCTCCGCCTGTGCTCTGCAAGGCTAGAAGAGGTAGGGAGAGAGAAAGAGAGTGAGAGAGACGCAGACACAGAGAGAGAGGGAGAGAGAGAGAGACACAGAGAGAGAGAGATAGATTCAGACAGAGAGAGAGAGAGAGAGAGAGAGAGAGAGAGAGAGAGAGAGAGAGAGAGAGGAGAGAGAGACGCAGACAGAGAGGTCCAAGAACAAGGCTGGACAATCGGAGCCGTCCACTGTGTCTCCGCCTGTGCTCTGCAAGGCTAGAAGGGGTAGGGAGAGAGAAAGAGAGTGAGAGAGACACAGACACAGAGAGAGAGAGAGAGAGAGAGAGAGAGAGACAGAGAGAGAGAGAGAGATTCAGACAGAGAGAGAGAGAGAGACAATGACAATGACAATGACAATGATTTATTCATTTAGGCCTTTGCCCCTCATGAAGGGGGTACAGGATAAACAAAACATCATATACAACTGATCATAATAATATTAACAAATTAATGTATCTCATGATATCATAACTGATCGCAAACGTAAAGCTTTGTATAAATAAATCGACAGGTTTCTTACAATTTTTTCATTCGTAGAAGCTAAGAGTAAACTAAAACGAAACTGGTTTGGATGTTTGTAGAACGTTTGCAAAATGTACCGTTTTCTTAAATCATACAAGGCAGGACAACATAACACAAAATGAACATCATCTTCCCTTGTTTTCTTACATAGTGGACAAATTAAGTCAGCTTCAGTGTGTCTCTTATAACGATAGTGATGTACTAAAATCTCAGATACTCCACATCTAAACCTTGACATAATGAATTTCAAATGTTTATCCATATCAATTTTCAAATAAGTTTTAACATCATGTATCGCACAAAATGTTCTATACACATTAAATCGCTCACTGTTATTTACATGGAAGTTCCAGTCTTGCCATCTACATACTATTAATCTTTCCTTAAACACATACAAAAACCGTTTCATGTCTTGCACTCCTTGATTTTCCCAAACATACCCAAACCCAAATTGATACAGCTTGCATCGAATATTTGATACCCAGTTTCTTTTATCTCTACTATCTAAATCTAACAGCATTTCATAGGCCTTATGGGGTAATCTGTAATTTTCCATAATCGTCAATTTTAACCAATAGCGGATACAACATATAGCAGAATTAATGGAAATCGGATATCTATCAGTTTCTCCGTATATGAGATCATTGGGTGTTTGAGACTCAAGTCCTAAATATTTCTTCAATCCAAACAAGTGTACTTTCTCACAAAGATGGGCTGAATCACCAAGCCCCCAGATTTCTGCTCCATACAGTACTACAGGCTGAACTTGGGTATCAAATAGCTTTAAAAACAAATTTAAACCAGCATGCTTCAATACACGAAATTTCCGTAAAATACATAATGTAGCGTTTTTAGCTTTACTTACCAATTCATTGCATGCCACAGTGAAACTAAGTTTAGTAGAAAATAAGATACCTAAATATTTATATGCATTAACCACTGGCATATCTCTATTATTGTAAGTCCATCTTTCTCTTTCAGCTAAATAACCGCCTTTTCTAAAGACTATTATATTACTTTTACTTAAATTTACCTTTAAATCAAGATTTTTTGCTGCTCGCTGCAAACTATTTAACTGTGTTTGTAACCCAATTACTGTTTCTGCTAATAAGGCAACATCGTCTGCAAGTAATAGAATAAAAAGTTCAAAATAATCAATTGTAAATAAAGCACCATGTCTACCATTTTCAATAACTTCTTTAGCTAATTCGTTAATAAAAAGTGAAAATAGAACAGGACTGCAGACATCGCCTTGTTTCACACCATACGTACAATTAATACAGTCTGTTAAATTAGAACCACATCTTACTTTAATTTTAACACTATCGTACATGCTTTTAATACACCTATATAGTTTTCCTTTTATACCGTTTCGAGAGAGAGAGAGAGAGAGAGAGAGAGAGAGAGAGAGAGAGAGAGAGAGAGACGCAGACAGAGAGGTCCAAGAACAAGGCTGGACAATCGGAGCCGTCCGTTGTGTCTCCGCCTGTGCTCTGCAAGGCTAGAAGGGGTAGGAGAGAGAGAGAAAGAGAGATGCAGACAGAGAAGTCCAAGAATAAGTCTGTATCAGAGCATTCTGCTATGTCCGCCTGTTTTCTACAAGACTAGAAGAGGTGGGGGGGGGGGGGGAGAGAGAGAGAGAGAGAGATAGAGAACGTCATGATCAAGGTGGGACAGAAGTTCACACTACCTGTCCAGAATATAAGAGAATGATGAGGACAATGATGATGATGATGATGACGACGACGACGACGATGATGATTGTGTTTTCAGTCAAGCCTCGCATTGATCAGCAATCGTTGCCGCAGAACGTCAAGATCAAGGTGGTTCAGAAGTTCACCCAACCTGTACATAATATGAAAGAATGATGCTGCTGATGATGTTGCTGATGATGATGATGATGTGATGATGACGACGATGATGATGATTGTGTTTTCAGTCAAGCCTCGCATCGATCAGCAATCATTGCCGCAGAACATCAAGATCAAGGTGGGCCAGAAGTTCACCCTGCCTGTGAAATTCATCGGTGAACCCAGTCCCACTGCTTACTGGACCGCCAAGAATCTGGTAAGAGTGTGAGTGGGTGTGTTGGCTGGGGGGGGGGGGGGGGGGGGGGGGGGGGGGAGGGTGGAGTTAAGGGAAATGTAAGTTGTGGGTTTCGTAGTATGGGGGTGGGTGGGGTGATAGTGTGTATGTGTGTGTGGGGTGGTTGTGGTGGTGGTTAGGAAAATGTATATTGTGGGTTTCGTAGTATGGGGGTGGTGGGGTGATAGTGTGTATGTGTGTGGGGGATGGTGGTGGTGGTGGTTAGGGAAATGTATGTTGTGGGCTTCGTAGTATGAGGGGTGATAGTGTGTATGTGTATGTGTGTCACTCTGTGTGTGTGTGTATGTGTGTCACTCTGTGTGTGTATACATGTGTGGATGTTATTGTATATGTGTGTGTGTTTGTCACTGTGTGTGTGTGCATGTGTGTGTGTCAATGTATGCGTGTGTGTTTGTCACTGTGTGTGTGTGTGTGTGTGTGCACACATGCGTGTGCGCAGGAGATGTGTGTGTGTCAATGTATGTGTGTGCGCAGGAGGATGTGTGTGTGTGTGTCGATGTGTGTGTGTCGATGTGTGTGTGCGCAGGAGGATGTGTGTGTGTGTGTCAATGTATGTGTGTGTGTGCACATCCGTGTGCGCAGGAGGATGTGTGTGTTTGTGTTAATGTGTGTGTGTGTGCTCGCGTGTGCGCAGGAGGATGTGTGTGTGTGTGTCAATGTATGTGTGTGTGTGCACATCTGTGTGCGCAGGAGGATGTGTGTGTTTGTGTCAATGTATGTGTGTGTGTGCACATGCGTGTGCGCAGGAGGATGTGTGTGTGTGCATGATGTATGTGTGTGTGTGCTCGTGCGTGTGCGCAGGAGGATGTGTGTGTGAATGTATGTGTGTGTATGCACATGCGTGTGCGCAGGAGGATGTGTGTGTGTCGATGTACGTGTGTGTGTGTGCACTTGCGTGTGCGCAGGAGGATGTGTGTGTGTCGATGTATGTGTGTGTGTGCGCATGCGTGTGCGCAGGAGGATGTGTGTGTCGATGTATGTGTGTGTGCGCATGCATGTGCGCAGGAGGATGTGTGTGTGTCGATGTATGTGTGCGTATACATGTGTGTGTGTGCACATGCGTGTGCGCAGGAGGATGTGTGTGTTCCGACTGCTGTATCTGAGAGCTGCATTTTATGGATAAATTTGCGAGTCATGGTAACATGTATGTATATTTTGTTGTGTATGTATGTAAGCGTGTTTGTCTGTGTTAAGATTGGTATTAAAATGATAGCCCCGTCAACAGCCATGTTAGGGCTGTCACCACGTTAAATCCTACCACATTATATTCTGTCTGTCTGAATTTGTGTTTTTGTGTCTGTATGTGGACATGTGTGTGCACATTGTTTGGTTTTATTGATAAATTATTGTACAGTTGTTTTAATCTCAACTTGACCTCTTTGTGAATGGTCTGGTATAGGATTTGCGAGCACCAACAAAAGTAAGGAACATGAGTGGGTTGGTCTTTTTTAGGTGATGGCTAGAAAGAAGCCTTGTAGTCTTGGCTCGATGTTTTGATTAGAAATTAGAATCTATCTAGTGCTGTGGAATTTCTACGTTTTTTTTCTCTCTTACCAGCCTGTGACTTATAGGTTAAAACCCTCGTCTAACCTTTTTCTTCCCTTCTGTGATTCTCCCTTCTTTTCTCCCCTGCTCCAAAATGTACCCGTCTTTATTTATAAAGAGTGTTTGAAGGTTTTTAATTATGTATTAGGTACTTTATAGTCACAGAGGCATCTCTGTCAAATTCGGGTTGCTCCCACCTGGAGAGCGCGTCGCAGCCAGAGGCGCGCCACCCAATTTAAAAATAAATTTGCATGCGATTTTTGTGTGACTGATGAGGAAGGAAAGGGGGGGGGGGGGGGGGGTGTAAATTTTGACCAAATGACAACTTTTTCGTTGCCACTGGCATTAACGTGTGCTAAGTGCATGGGCACACAGGACCTCGGTTTATCGTCTCATCCGAAAGACTCCACGTTCGGAAGATCGTAAGGCCTAGTGCAAAATGAGGGGAAAAATCCCCTGTAGCCAGGTTCGAACTCAGGTTTACTTGACACGAGGCGAACGCGTTGCCACTGTGCCACTCTACACCTCGTTTGGGAGAACAGGTTTGCTTTGTTCACCTTCTGTTTTCAATAGCAGTGACGATTGTGTGTTGGAGTGGTCTGTCCTAGATTAGATTACATAGAGTTCCCCCACCTTCTGGAAGTTCTGTGCTTGTAACTTCCTCTAATCTGCTACTGTCTTTTACTCTACCTTTTGCTGACCACCATCTACTATCTTTCTTTCTGCCTTTCTGGTCCATTTTCCTGCCCTTTTTTTTTTTAGAAACTCTTACAAAGATTTTCTCCGGCTGTGAAGACGGACATGCTGGGCCTAACTATTTTTTAGTGAGGCGCATAACGGCAGCATGACGCATCTGCGTTCATATGACAGGAAACTGTCTAAGCGAGCGACAATGACGACGACATTTCATTTTAAACTTCTATGTGGCTATTTATCTGTTTCTTGTCTCTTCCTTTTTGATCATTATTTATTGATCACATCATATTGCTCCATAAAAAAAATTAATCCATACTTATATTTGTTCAATATTTTGTTCATAGATTGTTCAAAACGTGTACTTATTCGGTTGTGTGTAGTATCAATTTTTGTTGTTCTTTTGTTCAAAACGTGTACTCATTCGGTTGTGTGTAGTATCAGTTTTTGTTTGTTCTATTGTTCAAAATGTGTACTTATTCGGTTGTGTGTAGTATCAGTTTTTGTTCTATTCAAAACGTGTACTTGTTCGGTTGTGTGTAGTATCATTTTTTTGGTTCTTTTGTTCAAAACGTGTACTCATTCGGTTGTGTGTAGTATGATTTGTTGTTCTATTGTTCAAATCGTGTACTTGTTCGGTTGTGTGTAGTATGATTTGTTGTTCTATTGTTCAAAACGTGTACTCATTCGGTTGTGTGTAGTATGATTTGTTGTTCTATTGTTCAAAACGTGTACTTGTTCGGTTGTGTGTGGTATCATTTGTTCTATTGTTCAAAACGTGTACTTGTTCGGTTGTGTGTAGTATGATATGTTATTCTATTGTTCAAAACGTGTACTTATTCGGTTGTGTGTAGTATCATTTGTTCTATTGTTCAAAACGTGTACTTGTTCAGTTGTGTGTGGTATGATTTGTTTTGTTCTTTTGTTCAAAATGTGTACTCATTCATTTCTTGTTCTATTGTTCAAAGTGTGCACTTATTCAGGGTATCATAATGTTGTTCTATTGTTCAAAACAAGTACATTCTTGTTCTGTTGTGCGTGGTGTAATTGTTTTCTTCTCTTGTTCAAAACGTGTACTCATTCGGTGGCATGTGGTATCATTTTTGTTGTTGTTCTAGGATATCGACACGGGGGAAGTAAGAACCTAATCAGTGTGTGTTTGCAACTGGTCTGTCAGCTTTTTGTAACTTTGTCCGTCACTGGCTATGTTTTATCGTGTTCTAACACAATGGACACATTGTGATTGTCATGTTAGATGTGTCGTGGATATATTGTGCATCTGATGTGGTGTTTTTATGTTGTTATGTGTAGTTGTAGCCAGCAGACTTACTGGTGACGTCTTTTGATTGTGTGTCAATTCACCAGTGCACGTGTGTTCATGTCTGCTGGTGTTTTACGGACTATAAGGCGATACGTGTTTTCTTAGACTGAGACCCCTGCACCTTAATATAATGTGACTGATGATATAGTTAGAAACTATAATAACAAAATCTGAATTTTGTGTAAAATTTGGAAGGTGCGCCTTATAATCAGGTGCGCCTTGTAGTCCGTAAAATGCAGTACCGTCCCACACTCGTATTGCAAGAGCATGGCTTGTTTTCGTTATATTGTAATCAGCCGCTCTGCTGTTGAGTATTGTGATGTGAGCTAGTCTGGCCAGTAGCATGTCAGTATTCAAATGTGATTTAATCAGCCGATGAAATGGTTTGTAACATGTTGACCTGCTCTGTATGTATTCAGCTGCGTTTGTCCTTAGCCAATGAAATGGCTTGTAACATGACATGCTGTGTGTGTGTTCAGCTGCGTTTGTGGTTAGCCAATGAAATGGCTTGTAACATGACATGATGTGTATGTGTGTTCAGCAGCGTTTGTAATTAGCCAGTGAAATGGCTCGTAACATTCTGTATGTATGTGTTCAGCAGCGTTTGTCATTAGCCAATGAAATGGCTCTTAACATGACATGCTGTTTATGTGTTCAGCGGCGTTTGTGATCAGCCAGTGAAATGGCTCATAACATTCTGTATACGTGTTCAGCAGCGTTTGTGATCAGCCAATGAAACGGCTTGTAACGTGCTGTATAACTGGCCAACTGGTAGTATGTTTTGTTTCTGAGTGTTTGTGTTCTAGTCACCAGCCAGTGACACGCCCTGTTATATGTAAAGCTGGAGACAGACTATGCGACTGCCTCATATGACTCGATCAGGTCGTGACGTTGACCAAATTTTGTTTCCCGCACAGAAGAGGTCACAAGCCATCTGACTCGATCAGACTCGATCAGTGAAATTTACAACCCGCCCTATTCGGCCCTGTCACCTGACTGGGCCCGACTGAGTCAGACTGATCGAGCAGCATGGTATGCAAATGAGGTGAAACGTCACGACCTGATCGAGATACATGGGGCAGTCACACAGTCTGTCGCCAGCTTAAAACATATCTCTTCAAATTTGGTCCCCTAAATCTTGGTGTGATTTGTTCAGACTATGACTGTCATTCATTTTGTTTCACTGACATACTCATTCTTTTATATTGACAAAGTTTGTGACTGCAGGTTCATTTTATGCAGTGATTGTGTTCTCTTTGGTTTAGTTCATCCACTGACATACTACTACCATACTACTTTGTACTTTGCTTTTGCTCTTTAATTAATCGCCAATAAATACAGCATTTTTTTGGGTGTGTCTTTCCTTTTTTGTTTTTGTTTTGTTTTCCAATGATACGCTTTGTATTGACTGTTTCGAAAATGTCTTTTTAACCAAGTGTTTACATGCAGTATATGATCATATAAAGAAAATCATTACAGATTTGTCACACAAAAATAAGCAAGTGTAAAAAATGTTTTTTTAATTTTATTCAGTGATACATGGATGCTCCTCCTTTCAGGATGTCCTGAAATTCAGGATTTCTTTGATCCAGGATGTCCTGAAATTCAGGATTTCTTTGATCCAGGATGTCCTGAAATTCAGGATTTCTTTGATCCAGGATGTCCTGAAATTCAGGATTGTTTATTGCCTGGAGCCGGCGTCGCCGGATTATGAGAATTTGAAAAGATGCATTTTGCTGGTTATGGAGGTCATGAAGTTTAACCGGAAGTGAAAGTGCAACGATATCCTGTCAGTTAGATTGGAAACTGTTGTTTCCCTTCAGCTTCCATGGGGCATTGCCCCCCGGAACCCCCAGGAGGGGCGCTGTCCCTGCACTCCGCCGGGGCCTGGGCGGCCCCTGGACCCTTGCTTTGCAGGATTTTGTTTAATTTCCCAGGAGCACCCATGGTGATAGGTTAACGTACCAACTATTTGTGTAGTGTTTTTCAGCCTGTTTCTTGCGGTGAAAGCGGTGTTGATATAATACAGGTAGTGTCAGGCATCAGAACGGTCCGCGGATCCGCGGTTTTGGTAGCCACTGGCCGCGGTTTTGGCACTGCCGGCCGCGGTTTGTGCTTCATGAGGCAGCGTGATCTTATTCGCAAATGGTATTCTTAAACGGTTTGTTTTCATACTGCGCCTTCGGAAACGAAAAATCGCGGCCATGTTTGTTTTTTCTTCCGCGTTTAGAGCTCTCTAGACTCTTACTTTCACTGTTTGAGAGTTTGTTTTGATGACAGTGATTGTGATTTGGGTTTTAAATGAGTCGATTTAGAGGATATGATCGTGGGTGACTACGATGATGTGAGAACTTTGAACTTTTCCGCGAGAAATCGGGTAGCGAATGATCGCAATGATGCCGAGTTTTGTGGGGTCCGACTTGATGTCGACTCCGAGTCATGGCGAGCGTTGTTTGTCCGTGGATTGGACTCTGGAGTATTCTGATGCCTGAGTGTTTATGCAGCAGCATGTTGTGGCCAAAGAGACGCGCTATGATTTATAATGACCGTTTGTGCTGCAATGTTTCTCGCTTTGTACACCATTTGTCCAGTGTTTTTTTTTTTCAAGTACAGGCAACGGTCAGCTTCATTAGTATTACTGGTGATTTTGTTTTTGGTTTGTACAGTAAAACCTCCCTATTAAGACCTCCCCTTTGAAGACTTTCTCTAAGATGTGGCCCAAAAATTCGTCATAAATTTTTTCCCTTCATATCCGGACTACTGAGTGTCTACCTCCCTATTAACTCACTCGGGACTGGCCAAATTATTTCCCCTTGTTCTGTGGGGACTGGGCATTTGACTAGGTTCTTAAAACGATCACCAAAACCAAGTTATGAAGAGTTAGGCATCAATATTTTCAGAAAGGATTAGCAACACCATGCACTTAACGATCGTAAAATATTAGACCTTTGTCGTTTGTCTCCTATTGACGAAAACAGCTAACACATAGAAAGAAGGAAAGTTTCACATTCCGATCTTTGACCCCCCTCTACAACCAAAGCTGAATGTAAGCTATGCAATGATTGGTTGATTTCAAGAGAGGCAAGGTCAAAGCAAACTGAAAATAGGTTATGACGTCGCACTGGAAAGCTGGTTACACGCCAGAAATCAAAACCTCTTGAAAAATGAACATTCGTCCTATGAGCCATGAGCCAGATCCGGGCTCATTCGTCCCGAGTGTGTTAAGACCAATTTACGGGGGGGGGGGGATTTTTTGCGAGCCATGAGCTTAATAGGGAGGCTCATTAGGGAGGTTTCACTGTATTTTCTTAATAGGGAGTGTGTTAATAGGGAGGTTTCACTGTATTTTGTTAATAGGGAGGTTTCACTGTATTTTCTTAATTTGGAGGTTTCACTGTATTTTCTTAATAGGGAGGTTTCACTGTATTTTTTAATAGGGAGGTTTCACTGTATTTTCTTAATAGGGAGGTTTCACTGTATTTTCTTAATAGGGAGGTTTCACTGTATTTTCTTAATAGGGAGGTTTCACTGTATTTTCTTAATAGGGAGGTTTCACTGTATTTTGTTTAATAGGGAGGTTTCACTGTATTTTGTTAATAGGGAGGTTTCACTGTATTTTCTTAATAGGGAGGTTTCACTGTATTTTCTTAATAGGGAGGTTTCACTGTATTTTCTTAATAGGGAGGTTTCACTGTATTTTCTTAATAGGGAGGTTTCACTGTATTTTCTTAATAGGGAGGTTTCCTTAATAGGGAGGTTTCACTGTATTTTCTTAATAGGGAGGTTTCACTGTATTTTCTTAATAGGGAGGTTTCACTGTATTTTCTTAATAGGGAGGTTTCACTGTATTTTCTTAATAGGGAGGTTTCACTGTATTTTCTTAATAGGGAGGTTTCACTGTATTTTCTTAATAGGGAGGTTTCACTGTATTTTGTTAATAGGGAGGTTTCACTGTATTTTGTTTAGGGAGGTTTCACTGTATTTTGTTAATAGGGAGGTTTCACTGTATTTTGTTAATAGGGAGGTTTCACTGTATTTTCTTAATAGGGAGGTTTCACTGTATTTTCTTAATAGGGAGGTTTCACTGTATTTTCTTAATAGGGAGGTTTCACTGTATTTTCTTAATAGGGAGGTTTCACTGTATTTTCTTAATAGGGAGGTTTCACTGTATTTTCTTAATAGGGAGGTTTCACTGTATTTTCTTAATAGGGAGGTTTCACTGTATTTTCTTAATAGGGAGGTTTCACTGTATTGTCTTAATAGGGAGGTTTCACTGTATTTTCTTAATAGGGAGGTTTCACTGTATTTTCTTAATAGGGAGGTTTCACTGTATTGTGTTTTGCCAGTGACATGCTTCATAGCTAGAGTTGAGAACCGGTTAAAAAATGTGAACCGGTTTTAAACCGGTTTTCCCTCTTCGAACCAGCTTTACCGAACTGTGGTTTTTTAAAAACCAGTACTCGCATCACTAGTTTCACCTATGGAAACACATTTAATTGTCAGAATATTCACACACACACACACGCATGCATGCGCGCGCGCACACACACACACACACACACACACACACACACACACACACACAAGAAACTTATGACTTATGACACGCACACACACACACTCAGCTCAACACTCAAAGTCAAAGTCAAAGCCACACACCACCACAAACTCGAAACAGCTACTCTTGGTTTACAAACACCCAATCTGCGCTGAGAATCAGTGTTGTTCTTCAAAAAGAATGCGTTATTCTAAAAAAAAAAAATTACTTTCAGCTTGGAGTTAAAAAAACCGGTTCACAGCAACTCAAACCGGTTTTTCGAACCGCAAAAGTTTAGCACCGGTTTTTCGGTTCAAACCAGTTTCCCCCCCCCCCACCTCTATTCATAACTACTGTTTCTGCTGTGACTTTTGTTCCATGGCATATCTCTACTGATTGACACTATCTGTTGATTTGTTTGCCCCAAAACTTGTGCTTTGTGTGCTTTGTGTGCCTTGTGCTTATGTGTGTATGTGTATTTTTAACTGTTTTATTTTCTTAAGAAAACAACAAACAACAACAACTGAAACAGACTGCAACATCACTGGAACGTACAAAAAACAAACAACTACACGACAAGTGCAAAGTGACGTTATTTTATTCACAAGAGACAAAGCAAAACTACTGGATATTTCGGCGAACGCGCCTTTCGCCTCGTTCGCTGAAATATCCAGTAGTTTTGTTTTGTCTCTTGTGAATAAAATAACGTCACTTTGCGCTTGTCGTGTGCTTGTTTGTTTGTTGTATGTCTTATTTTCTATGTCTTGTTTCACTTGTCATTGTCAATTTGGTTTTTTTAATTTGTCACGGCAGCATTCTTTGTTTCATCATTGCACTTCCATTGACAAAATGGCTGAAGCTTTAGCTGTAGAGAAGGAATGCTGAGCTTTTTATTTAATCACTAGGCAACTGTAGTGGTGGTTATGGCTCGCTTCTGAACAACATTAACCCACTAACCAGACCAGAAATGTGTATGCAACTAAATTATATAATCGTGTCACATTTGCATATTGAAATTTTAAATGATAGTTTTTGGTATTAAATGTGCTTGTAGATGAATCATTTCTAGTTCATCTTAGAACAAAAAACGCTTTGTCTACCACATATAGAACACAGAGAAAAGTGTTTGCTTTACGTTTGAAGTTTGAAATGAATAGGATTGTTGTACCTTGTCACGAATGCTTAGGTAACTGGCTTCTTCAGTTTTATAGTGAGATGAATGAAACCATTCGCGAAATATCAGTTACTTGGTGTAGGCATGTTGAATAATGTTCACCTAGTGCCTTGGTTTATTAGCTTAGTTTTTCACGCACATGTAGGGGAAGGTTGTTGAGAGGTAGACATCACTGTGCACTTTAAGCATTATATTATGAAAGTCGTTCAGCAAAATAGTGCCAAATTACCTCTGGTAGAAAAGTATTAAGGTTGCCAGCCAGTATGGGTTGAAAAAGACAAGCAGTGAGCTTGTTCTTTTTTTGCTTCCTTTCATTTGCCTTAGGACTCTGAGTACGAACCAAAGCTAACATATTAAGATTGTGATCTGAAAATATATGGCTGCCAAATTGAACTATCAATTTACTATTTGAATTAATCATCAGAGAGTTCCAGTATCAAGGAGACTTAGGATTCTTTGGCATTGCAAAAGATGAATACATTGGGTAATATGGCAATAAATTCAACAGCCACTACAAAGGGGCAGAATGTTCTTCTTCTTGACTGTGCGTGGCCACAATCAACGCTTTGATTATTTTGCCACGGAACCGGGGAGGTTCTAGACCACTTTTGCCGGAAGAAAAGGCTTAAGCCTGAAAAGAAATAATACAACAGAGAGAGCACAGATAAGAGAACTAGGAAACTGGTTGATCCGTTGGGTTGTTGGAAGAGGGGGGAGTAGGGAGGGTGAGGGGGACCAAAGGGGGGAATGGGAGAGGAGGGGGGGGGGCTGTTGGTGCTTGTTAGTCTGACAACCAAAGGTAATTGGGGCCATCAGGCTGCAGCAGGAGGTTTTCCAGTCAGGTGCTCCCAGACTCTAGTCGCGAAGCTCTCTGGAGTTCTGGCCTCAACTGCTGCTGAAGGTAGGACGTTCCACTCCCTGATGGTACGTGGGAAAAAGGAACTCTGTCGGTATTGTGTTCGACATTGGGGGACAAGGAATTGCAGTGTGTGTCCTCTGCGCTGCCGCTCTGGTTGGGGGACAAGTCTGTTCTTATTGACGCTCACCATGTCATTTTGTATTTTATGCAACATGGTGAGTCTTGTCACCTGGCGGCGTTGCTGCAGGGAGCTCCAGTCAAGCGTCTTTGTGTTACTTGAAAGGATTAAAACTATCTTTTTTGTAAGGATTAAATATTTTCATTTAAAAAGATTTGTGCTACAGTTTAATAAGTAAGTATCTGTGACTGTTCGGGAAAGCAAACTAATTTTGGGAAACACACCCGTCATTGTTTAATAGGAACAAAAATGGTAGAATTGGGAAACTCAGCAGGGTTTGGGTTGGGTGATCAAAGTAGAAAATGGGAAGAAGCAAGCCTTCAGCTGTTCAATAGGAATTGTTCGAAAATAATTAAGGGGAGTAATTTTGTGGTGTGTGGGAGTGATTTTGCCTAATTCAATCGGTCAAACAGGGGAAGTTACTCTACCATCAGTTAGATCCCCAGCTCTCGCCTCGTGTGTTTGAGCAGACATACAGCACTTAGAACACTGTGCGTCATTCTAAACTTGATGTCATTTATAATTTTACGTCACATTTTGCCAGTTGGACACCCCTCATTTTTCTAAAAAAAATGCTTGCAAGTCGCTGACTCGCATCCTGCGGTTTCAAGCTTCAACGCCATTGTTGCATTGTTGCTATGGTATTTGACCGAGTAATGGAGGTAAACAACTCTAATTTTCACGAAGTGCTGTCCCCTAGTTTTTTTCTCCGAAAATCGTCAATTTGAATACTTTGCTTCACTTCATTCACTTGTCATCTGTAATGTCATGGGGATTTTCATTTTAATGTTGTAGTGCACTGCTTAGTATGATACATATGCCACCATATGTAAGACAGGAGCTTTGCTATGTGGCATAGTTCTGTTGCAGAAGAGCACAGTACGTGATTGTTTTGCCGTGAAAGTAAAATTGTGATGCAGCACAGGAAAACAAGGCTAAAGTCGGGCAGCCACGAGACAGAGAAAGAGAGAAAGAGAGAAAGAGAGAGAGATTTGATTAATTGAAAAATTGTTAAAAATAAACTATTAGAGATAGATGAATTCTGATTTTTGCCTGTTAATCTGTTGTCTCTGGCCTTTCTGAAAATATGAATAAGTCAAAAGTGATCATTTACGACATTAGCCTTGTTTTCCTGTGCTGCATCACAATTGTAAACCTGTGCTCTTTGCTCCTGCGTTTTGTGATGGTGTTTATCGTTGCTTTAGAAGAGCTTTGTGTAGAGGCCCGGCCTTGTAGTCATGAGTGCGAATTAAACAGTCAACACGGGGAAAGGTATGTAAATTAGACTAAATTCCCAAACTGATTGGCTGTTTAGCCTGATTTGCATACTACCGTATTTTTCGGACTATAAGGCGATACTTTATTCTCCAGACTCAGACCCCTTCGCCTTATAATGTGACTAATAAAATAGTAAGAAAATATAGTAACAAAATCTTAAATTTGGGTAAATTTTTTGGAAGCGCCTTATACAAAGGTGCGCCTTATAGTCCGAAAAATACGGTAATCCCCGATTTGGATTGTCTAAGGCATACTCATGATAATAGGGCCTGAAGACTGGGGCTTGCAAACATAGATTATCTGTGCTTTGGTACGATGAAGCTTAAATAAGCCAAACGTTAGAATGTAAGAATGGTAAATCGATTCTGGTATTCAAGTGAAAGTGCATTTTGTCAGGCGGAAAGCCAGAAGGTACTAGCTTAGTATTACGGTGGAACCTCCCTTGTAAGACCTCCCATTATAAGACTCCCTCCCACATAAGACCTGCTTCTCTGAGACATTGCCCTTCTTTGTAAGTATTAAAATTACCTCCCTTGTAAGACCCCTCCATTATAAGACCTCGTTTTTGGATGATTTTTGAAAGTCTTATAAGGGAGGTCCCACTGTATATTACCTTCTATATTTCTTTTTGCCATCAAACTTTCTGGCTTTCACCTCGATGATTTATTAAGGATTTAGGTAGACACGAATTCAGCGCTGGTGATACTGTCTGTGATCGTAAGTACCGACACCTTTCTCTTTTTTTTTTATCATCAGTTGCGAATAATACCAGACCTGTTTACTCTTTTCAAGCAATATTCTACTCAATTTGGACCTCTACTACTATTCAAAACTGAAAATAATGCTCTTTAAATCTTGATTACTACTCATTTTCATTGGAAATTATTTGATGGTTTAGCCCATTCACCACCAATGTCGCATTTTTGCGCCACAGTGATTTGACACCCATGTCACTAAAAGGTTTCAAATCAGGGTCTGTTATCCAAAGACCCTGTTCTCTTAATTTTGGGAGGTAAGGATATGCCTTAATTTAAATGTTACAGAGGATTCCCCAATATTACAGATGTTTTTCTCTACCCAGGTAAGTTTAATGGACATTTTTTGCTGAAAAATGGCTGGCGGTGAAAGGGTTAATGAATAAAACTACACATTTTGCACCAAAACTGCTCATTTCTGCTATCCAGACTACTCAAGAAGACTTGTGTAGGGGGTAAACAGGTCTGTTGTAAATACTGACTCCGTGTCAATGTGTGGGTTCTCAGAAAGGGAAGGAGACGGAGCTGGAGCCTTCGGACACCATGGAGATTGTGGATGAACCCAAAGTGTCCACGGTGCACTGTAGGAAGGGCCAGCGGAGAGACACGGGAGAGTACATCATCAAGGTGGAGAACAAGCACGGCTCTGACACCGCTACCATCAACGTCGTGGTGCTGGGTATGGGGAAGATACTTTTTTGTTTTGTTGCTGTCCCATCTTCTGGGCTGTACAGTGGCGTTGCTCCCACGCCGCTCATTCCGAGTCCCAATTCGCAGCCACACCTCCCGCACGCTCAGGTTGCTGAATCCGAAACCAGCAGTCCAAGAGGAGCGAATCTATGTTAGGCCATCAGGAGGCAACCAACCGAGGAGACACTGCACTGTGGAGTTCAGTAGAGCCTGTTCAGGAAACCACCTTAACTGAACCCCCTAAACTGACGACACTATTGTCTTAGTCGCGGAGCCAGCGTGAGTGAGGTCCTCCTCCGAGGGCGCCACCACGACCGTCCACCGACAGCTCCCCAGAACACACTGACTCCCATGACTTTGATCCGAACGCACCAAGGCATAGATTGGATCGGAAACTGAAACTGAGGTCACCATGAGAGCAGGGCTTGCAAAGCCCCAGAATTTGAGGTTTTTTTTTTAATGATTGATGGAAATGAGGCGGATGACTATGATGATGATGATGATGATGCTATGGAGTTCCGTATCGGTCTGAGACTGTATGGGGAATATACTGATCAGAATTTGCTAAGGATATTATCTTAAAAGACCCGCCACACCGATGTGTATTTCCCCCTCTCTTGCTCGGAAGATTTCTTAAGATTGCTTACCAGCGAGAGAGGGAAAACACGTGAAAACGCTGATTTTCACACATGGGTCTTTAAACATGCAAAATCATAAACGATTAACATAATGCCATTACATTTTTTTTATCTTATTCAGTTTAATATCCTCCGAAGTCGGAGTGTGGCTGCCCACGTGGCGGGGTAATCAAATACGGTCTCACACGTAATGTTCTTATCCCTAGTTGGTGCATTTGTACCATAGTGTTCAATTGCTTCAGCTGTTGGAATGATCCCTGGAGTCTTTAAACCAGGGAACGACAACAACAACAACATTCAGTTTAATTAACGTTTCATCTTCACATTTTTGTCAAGAACCGAGGTCCGATCACAACGATTTGATTTGCTTACCTCAAGGAGCGTTTGTGACACCCCTTGAAAATGTGTAAAACACCAGAATGGAGCAAAATGTCGTCGATTCTGACAATTTTACTCACTTTTATATTTTCCCTCCATTTCAGCAAAACCACACTTTTGGGGGGTTGTGCTCGAAGTTCACGTGATGCACGTGAACAGGAAGTTGGATAAAACAAGTTTGAGTGAACTCGTGTTCACGGATGATTGCTCTTTCCGGCCATGTAATTTGTATAGCTTACAATTACCCCACCAGTTAGTTTCAAGGTTATAAAAGAGTATATCCTTAGCACATTTTGAGCATTGTATGTACAATACACTTACATTTTATTTTATTTTTGTGTGCTTTTTTTCCTGTTCTTATACGCTATAATACAATAAGAAATATTTCATTGGTCATTGACATCAGCTACTTTTGGGGACATAATTATGATAATTATTTCTGTCACCCTCTTATTTTTCAAAATATACCATATTTTTTGGAGTATAGCTATAAGGCGCATCTTATTATAATGCACCCCCCCTCCCCCAAATTTTACACAAATTTCAGCTTTTGTTACTATGCTTTCTTACTATATTATTTGTCATATGTGACCCACCACCACGAAAGGGACATTAAGTATCAAACTGACCATTCTGAGGAAATAATACATTCTTTCTGAGTGATACAAGAACCATTGTTGTATCTTTTTCCGTTCCCAAGTTATGAGCATTTAAAGTAGGTATAGGGTGAGCGTCGGCCATTTTGAGAAAACAGTCTAAAGTCTAGCCTATCTGTAGAAAATGCATTGACCTAATCATTTTAAATCACTTATAAGACCATTTAGGGACCATAATAAGATTATCCTTCATACATGTGAAAGATAAGATGTTAGAGAACACAGAAATACCCATAACTCAAAATTGACACAAAATGAGATTTTTGACTTTGCAAGACTGTTGTGAGAAACTAGCCCAGCGACTTCATGTCCCTTTCGTGGTGCTGGGTCGCATATTATAAGGCACAGGGGTCTCGGTCTGGGAGAAAAAGTATTGCCTTATAGTCCGAAAAATAGGGTAATGTATTTCTGCAGTGCCAAACTTCTTTATGGCTTTGATTCATAATAATCATCTATTCATGCCCCCCTCCCCTTGGTCCTTTGGAACTTTGATATTTAATGATTATTGATTCTTTTTGGTGCTTCCCAGAGTTCGATCGTGGCGGTGCCATAGCCGATGAGGTTTAACTGAGGCGTGGTCACCGCTACAGCTATCTGTATTAATTTTAAAAATCGGGACTTTACTGGTTTCGTACTGCCTCCGGGCATTGCCTCCAGTATTGTTCCCACCATATTTGTATTTACAAATGTCCCATATGTGTCTGATTCAGACCAAGAGGATGTAAAACTCCATTTTCGCGTGCTTCTGAGAGTTTTTTTAGGCTCATAATATAAATATGATTTCTTCATGGTCCCTTTCAGCCATAGTATATTGAAAATTATATTTATTGCCCAGCACCATGAAAGGGCCATTAAGTCGCTGGGCTAGTTTTTCACAGCGGGCTTGCAAAGTCAAAAATATATTCTTTTTTTATCAGTTTTGAGTTATGGGTATTTTCGTGCTCTCTAACATCCCATCTTTTATATTGATAAAGGGCAATCTTTGTTATGGTCTCTAAATACTCCCAAAAGTGCTTTAAAACAAGTAGGTCAACGCATTTTCTTTAGCTAGGCTAAACTTCAGACTGTGATTTCTCAAAATGGCCGACAAGTCACCCTACCAACTTTAAATGCTCATAACTCTAAAACGGAAAAAAGTTACAAGAATGGTTCTTATATCTATTGAAAGATAATTGTCTGAAGTTTCTAACAGTACCATTTTCTCAGAATGTTCATTTTGACACTTAATGTCCCTTGCTAGGTCACATTTGGTGTTTCTCACAATTTATTCCAGCAAAACTTCAATTTATTTCTCTCCCACACACATTTTGAGGGGTCATAATTTTTTTTTTCCAAACAAAAAAATGTTTTAATGTCAGACCTCTGGCCTATAACATTTTTTTGGGGTTTCAAACATGATTGGAGGGGGGGGGGGTCACAATGTAATGATGATTTATTTGTGTGACCCCAGGTCCCCCCTCACGTCCCGGAGGTCCCCTGGAGGTGGGCAACATCACCAAGGACAGTGCCACCCTCAAGTGGAACCCCCCGCCCGACGACGGAGGGGGAGAGATCTCGTCAGTATCAGCGGAGATTGTGTGAATGAATGGCAAATTAATGGTAGAAGGGATTGTGTGAATGAGCTGCTGTATATTATGGTAAAATCTCCCTATTAAAGGTGGACCCTGACGGATGAGGTTTTGCAAGAAACACGTCGAGATCACCAGAAAGACAGCCTTTTCTAGGATCGGAGCACTCACTTTGCTCTGGTTTCTTAGAAATTAAACCGTCAAAACGGTGATTCCTCCTTGGCGGAGATGCCGGAGAGAGTAGCCATTTTGGATGGGGTGGATGCAGGTCTGCAGATCACTCATTGTGTTTGAAACGTTTTCTTTTTTTGTAGTGCAGTAAAAACAAATTGGAGCTATTTCCTTTGTTGTGAGCGAAACTCCTTTAGATAAACTGTATAAAATAAATAAAATAAAAATAAAAAGGCTTGTATTGCGAAAAGTTCATGCAAACGATTTGATCTAAACTCAGGCGGCCATTGGAAAAGAGACGGCACACGCCTTCTCTTTGGGTGAAATAATTTGACTTCCAGCACCTCCGCCAAGGAGGAATCGCCGATTTGACGGCATGATTTCTGGGAAACCAGAGCAAAGTGAGTGTTGCAATCTCTGTAAAGGGTGTTTTCCTGGTAATCTGGATGTGTTTCTTACAAACACTCATCCATCAGGGTGCCCCTTTAAGGAAAGATCATGGGATATACAGGAAAAAAGAGTTGTGCTGCACAAATAATAATAATAATAATAATAATAATTGTACATTTATATAGCGCTTTACCTCAGATGAGCCCAAAGCGCTTTACAATCAATGATTCATCAACAGACAACAAAAACAGCATTCAAGAGTGACACCAACCAGCAACAACGCATATACAAAGCAACTCTCTCTCTCTAACACACACACACACACACGCACACATATAAACACACACATTTATCGAAGCCAACTCGTTCATACCCCATTCGGCAAGCCACAGCAACCGAGCCGCATGGACTGACCACATACACCAACACACATACACAAACACCCTCACACAAAAACGTACGCACGCAGACAGACACACAGACACGCACACAAACACAGACACACACACATGCGTGCACACACAACCCACAAAACCAAAACACACACAAGCACACATGTATGCACACATTCATGCTCACACACACACACACACACACACACATACACACACACACACACACACACACACACACACACACACACACACACACACACACACACACACACACACACACACACACACACTCACACACACGCACCACAAAACACAGCACAAACCTCTTATTCAATCTTCCCTCACGTGCACACAACGATAGACAACTGATCAAATATTTAGGGCGCAGCAGGAAAAAGATGGGTTTTAAGAGAGGTTTTGAATGAGGAGACTGAGTTGGAGTGTCGGAGAGGAGAAGGCAGAGAATTCCACAGAGATGGTGCTTGACAAGAAAAAGAACGTTGGCCAGCAGATTTGAGACGGATGGAGGGAATGGAAAGGAGACGAGAATCAGAAGACGAACGTAGTTGGCGAGCTGGGACATAGAGATGAAGAAGATCAGAGAAGCAGGAGTGAAGCGTGGAATATTCCAGGGAGTTAAGTTCTTTGATCAATTACAATGCATTGGAATTTCAACACAACATAATTCATTTAGGTGAAAATGATGTTTTACGTCCTCTCGGTCATAGACACATATGGGACATTTGTAAATACAAAGATGGTGGGAACAATACTGGCTGCAATGCCCGAAGGCAGTGCAACACCAGTAAAGTCCCGAGTTTTTAACAATATAGATAGGTGTAGCGGTAACCACGCCTCAGTTAAACCTCATCGGCTATAGTACCGCCACAGTTAAATATGACAGAATTCATTTATGGAGAGAATCATGTTTCCATAACCAGATATGTTTTCAAGAAAATAAAGTGTTAGAATTTCATATGGTGCAAACAAAGGATGGTTTTTAATTTACTACACATTTGCTTTTTTCATTTATGTCTTCACTAAGCTCCTAGTGTGAGAGTCATAGTCTTACCAAAAAAATGAAGCTGTATACTTGCTCCTGTTAAAAAGATAGTTTGAATTTTCGAACAATTCACAAGTTCTATAAATAATGATAATAATAATAATACCACTGAGCATTTATATAGCGCTTTACTCCCTTTGCAAAAGCGCTTTACATAGACATGAAATACAAATGTATACATTGCTCCTACTTCAAAAAAGATAGTATTATTTGAATTTTCGTTCATAAACAATTTTACATAAGAAAAGAAACAAAATTGCAAGGGAAATCAAAAGTTCATACACACTAATAGAGATAATACACACACACGTGTGCGTAATAATCAATGGGCATTCACACACACACATGACCTGACATTGTCTTTAAGAGTCAACGACTAATAAGACAATCTCATCATCATCATGACTTGACTCCCCTTGTTGACCTTTGAACCGTTTGTTGACCTTGCAGAGGATACCGGGTGGAGAAGTTTGACACGGAGAAAGGTCGCTGGGAGAAGGTCGCGGAAGTTCAAGGTCACAAGTGCACGGTGCCCAAACTACAGGAAGGTCACCAGTACAAGTTCAGGGTGGTGGCCGAAAACAGGAACGGAGAGAGCGAGGCGCTGGAGACTGACTCGCCCATCACTGCCAAAAACCCATTCGGTAAAATTCTTGAGTACCATAAAAACTGGACTATAAGATGCACCTGTATATACCGTATTTTTCGTACTATAAGGCGCACCTGTGGGGGTAAGGCCCCCCCTAATTTTAGCCAAATTTCAGATTTTGTTACTATATTTTCTTACTATTTCATCAGTCACATTATAAGGCGGCGCAGGGGTCTGAGTCTGGGAAAAAAGTGTCGCCTTATAGTCCGAAAAATATGGTAAGCCGCATCCCTTAACCCTTTCACCACCAACGTCGCATTTTTGCTCCACAGTGATTTAACACCTATGTCACTAAAAGGCATCAAATTGGGGTCTATTATCCAAAGACCCTATTGTCTTAGTTTTGGGAAGTAAGGATAGACCTTATTTTATATATGCCACAGAAGAATCCCCAATACTGCAGATGGAGTTTGTTCTTTACCTGGGCAGGTAAAGTTAATGACAATTTTTGGCTGAAATATGGCTGGCGGTGAAAGGGTTAAATATGATTGTGTTCGGAAATAATTAAGGGGAGTAATTTCATGGTGTGTGGGAGGGATCTTGACTAATTCAATCGGTCAAACAGGGGAAGTCACTCTACCATCAGCTCTTGTAGCCTATCGACACGTGTGTTTGAGCAGACATACAGCACTTAGAACACTGTGCGTCATTCTAAAAAATTATGTCATTTATATTTTTACGTCACAGTTTGCAAGTTCTATCACTTTGTAGCAACTGGCCACCCCTAATTTATAAAAAAAAAATGTTTGCAAGTCACTGACTCGCATCCTGCGGCTTCAAGCTTCAATGCCATTGTTGCATTGTTGCTGTGGTATTTGACAGAGTAATGGAGGTAAGCAACTGTAATTTTTACGAAGTGCTCTCCCCTATTTTTTTCTGAAAATCGTCTATTGACAAAATATTAGGTATTTATTCACATATAAGCCGCACCAGTGTATAAGCCACAAAGAAAATTGTATGTGCACAAACCAACATAAATATAGAAATTCTCCTATCAGAGCATAAGTATTTAACCTTTCGCCGCCAGCCATTTTTACAGCAAAAAATTTCCATGAAACAATTGTCTGCAATATTGGGGATTCTTCTATGAAATGTATAAAATAAGGCCTATCCTTACCTCCCAAAATTATGAAAATAGGCTCTTTGGATAACAGACCCTGGTTTGAGGCCTTTTCGTGATATCATTGTGGTGCTAAAATGCGACATTGGCGGTGAAAGGGTGTTCTCAGACACTTTAAGCATGAGATTTGAATCTATTGATTACCAAAACCAGTTTTGAGTCTAAAGAAGCTAAATAAAATAGGCTGAAGAATGTGACCCAAAACAGATTTAATCATACTGATAAATGTAGAATGGGAAAAAAATCCACAGGTAAGCCGCATCAGTCTATAAGCCGCCTGGGCCAAAGTTGAGGAAAAAAGTAGCGACTTATAGTCCGCATTTTACGGTAATATAGAACAGTACCTCCCCTTGGGGATGCCGGGGGGTCTTTCATAAAAATAGTTCCCCCACCTTCTGGAAGTTCTGTGCTTGCAACTTCCTCTAATCTGCCACTCTCTTTGACTCTGCCTTTTCCCTTTGCTTTCTATCACCTACTATCTTTCTGACTTGTTGGCCCATTCTCCTGCCTTTTAAAAAAAAAAATCTTCCAAATAATTTTTCTCCCTTGAGCTCCTCCAAAATCGGAATGTGTCGGCTGTACGCAGCGGGGAGACCATTGAAAACTGAAAACCGGACACATTAC
>CM065701.1:22030774-22130774 GCA_017654935.2 Phymorhynchus buccinoides
ACGAGTACGAGTACCGTGTGATAGCCACCAACGAGGCGGGGCCCTCGGACCCTTCCATACCCACCAAAGCCATCCCCGCCAGACCCATGAAAGGTAGGATCATAACATATGGGCAGTTGAATCATCATAATAATGACAATTTATATAGCGCTTATTCTCCTTACGGGGCTCTAAGCGCTTCACAAAGAAGTTAAAAATCTTAGCCCCAAACCCCAACAAACAACAACAACGCACTTATCATAAGGAACAAACCGAAACAAAATCACGATAACTACATTTACGTCACATCCCGGCACCCCCCCCCCCCCCCCCCTTCACACTCAACTAGAATCCAAACCATTACAAATAGCGTTTTCTACGCAAAAGGCATTTTCTCACACTACCCGCCCCCACATTCACCATCCCCCTTCATAGACCTCAAGCTGACGCATGCATGCACATACACACGAGCACACACACACACACATATCTGTATTGTTAAAAATTCAGGACTTTACTGGTGTCGCACTGCCTCCGGGCATTGCTTCCAGGATCGTTCCCACCATCTTGTCCCATGTGTGTCCGTTCCAGACCAGAGGACGTTAGACAGATTTTCATTCATGGGCAGTTGAGTTAAATCATTGGCTTGAGACAATGAGAGACTTAGTGCGATTTTTCTCACGCCAGAGGGCATGACGCTCGTGTGGGGCTAATCCTCTCTATATTATTAGTTGAGGATAAAGAAAGAGAGAGAGACAGTGAGTGGTCCTACCATCACTCTCTCTCTCACTACGCCCAAGTAAGAAAATCGCGTGATAAGCCCCTAGTGCATTGACTGCCCTCTGGCGTGAAAAATATCGCCATAGGTTGACCATTAATTAATGAAGTTAAAGTCTCACAATTATGCTGTGTGCATTTCCTTCTCGCTTTTGATAAATTCAAGAAAAAAAATGATCTGCCTCTGTCTCTCTCAACTGACTCTCTTTCTCCTCCTATTCATTCATGCAAAGAAGCCTCTGCTTTCTCTTCGATCGCTCAGTTTCCTGTCATTATTATAATAAGTGCAGATGCGTCATGCTGCCGTTATGTACCACGTCTTTGTTTTGTGTGTAATAGAGGAGCCCAAGATCAGCCTAGACAGCCTGTTTGGGGCCAAGGAGATCAGAGTACGAGCTGGGGAATCCCTCAACATTGCTCTGGGCATCTCCGGGACTCCGGACCCCACCATGGAGTGGAAGAAAGATGGGCACCCTGTGGAAAACAGAGTGAGTGGACACTGAGAGAGAGAGCAGGCAACAGAACGGTCCACGGATTTCCGCGGTTTTGGTAGCCACTGGCCGTGGTTTTGGCACTGCCGGCCGCGGTTTGTACTTCATGAGGCAGCGTGATCTTATTCTCAAATGGTATTCTTAGACGGTTTGTTTTCATACTGCGCCTTCGGAAGCGAAAAATCACGTTTGTTTTTGCTTCCGAGTTTAGAGCTCTCTAGACTCTTACTTTCACTGTTTCAGAGTTTGTTTTGATGACAGTGATTGTGATTTGGGTTTTAAATGAGTCGATTTAGAGAATATGATTGTGGGAGTCTATGATGATGTGAGAACTTCAAGTTTTCCGCGAGAAATTGGGTAGCGAATGATCGCAATGATGCCGACTACGGACTAGAGTTTTGTGGGGTCCGACTCGATGTCGACTCCGAGTCATGGCGAGTGTTGTTCGTCCGCGGATTGGACTCTGGAGTATTCTGATGCCTGGAGAGAGAGATAGGAGGGGGGTGAAAGAGAAAGAGAATGTGTGTATGGCCGCGGACACATTAGACGCGGAGGTTGCACACGGAAATCCATAAATAAGTAAGAGAAAGAAGGAAAAATAATATACGGATTAGGAGAAATACGGACATGTGCGTTTCTTTTTTTTCCCTTCGTTCTTTTACTTATTTACGGATTGCGCATGGGATTCCCCTGTCAGCTGTGTACGCGGCCTATGTATGAATGTGTGCGTGTGCATGTATCTTTGTACTCCTGATTTCTTTGTGGTGTGGAGTAAAGACAGCTGATTCTAGGGCGCAGGATTGGTACAATCCCCCAAAAATCTGTTCCTTCCCGCAATAATCGGGTCTAACCACGGGCAGACGCCCGCATATTTGCAGAACTGCCTGCACTTTTTACCGATCGCTGTTGGAATTCCTTCGTCATCTGCTAAATCCGTCGTCTGCACAAACCGAAAGCATCGAGCAGGAATGAACAATTTCTCGACATTTCATTGGTTCCTTTACAATGTTAGTGTAAATCAAGCAATCGCGTTCATCTCGTTTTACCAACAAGAAGTTGCGAGAGTCCTACCCGCCATGTTGAATTTTCTTCAAAATGAAGCGGACGACTCTCTTCGACTTTGATTTTTGTGGCGGCAAAGTTAAAAAAATAAACCCTCTGCCAAAAGAGTGTGCAGAAGATGTTGCAGAAACAGCTACTGCATCGACAGTCTTGGAGAAGCAGCCCGAAGATAACGGCACTAATGCGAGGGAACACCAGTTCCAAGACGAGTGGCTGAAGAAGTGGCCATGGCAAGCGAAGATTGAATCGTCCGCCTCCCCCCCACCCTTCCCCTCGTATCCATTGGACCTGCCCCACTTTTTTCATTCTTAGGGGGGGAACGCCCCCACTTTTTCAAAATCCTAGAATCATCTCAGAAAGATGGCCAGCCTGTAGAAAATAGAGTGAGTGAACAACACACATAGAGAGGCGGGGTGGGTGGGGGTGGGGGTCTGTAGAGACAGAGGGATAGAGAGAATGCATGTAGGTTCATTCAAGCGCATGCATCTCTCGTTCATGCCACCTACTATGGAGCAGAGCAAAGATGGACAGATTGCAGAAAACAGTGAGTGAACAACACACATAGAGGGGGTGGGGTGGGGTGTGTGTAGAGAGAGACAGAGGGAGAGAGAGAATGCATGTAGGTTCATTCAAGCGCATGCACCTCTCGTTCATGCAACCTACTATGGAGCAGAGCAAAGATGGACAGATCGCGGAAAACAGTGAGTGACCAACTGAAGAAGCTAGAAGAAGAAGAAGAATCTTTAATTTAAACATCTGTTCACAACAATTGTGATAGTAGACAGATGAAGTGAGCAACTGAGAGAGAGAGTGTGTCTGTGTGTGTCCATTTTACTTAATCAGTCAGCAAAGCTATGTGTGCACCCGAATGCATGCATGCGTGCATAATGTGTGGAGTTTTCTTCTTCTTTGTCAATCGCTCAAGACAGTTTCACATCATATGAGCACAGATGCATCATGCTGCCGTTATGCGCCTAACTAAGAAATAGGCCCAGCATGTCCGACATGTGAGTTGTAAGTGATACATGATCCTATAAGACATCTTCTCTGCTTCTGACCTCCTTGCAGTTGACGTTGTAATAAATCTGTGGGTGTTTCACTGATAATAAAGAGGGATGACTTCTTCTTCTTCTTTGTTCGCTCAGACAGTTTCCTGTCACATGAGTGTAGATGCATCATGCTGCCGTTATGTGCCTAACAAAGAAATAGTTAGGCCCAGCATGTCTGACTTCGGCTGAAGAAATCTTTGTAAAAAAAATTTCTTTGTAGAAATCTTTGTAAGAATTTATAGAAAAAAGGCAGGAGAATGGACCAGTAAGATAGAATGATAGCAGATGACAGTAAGCAAAGAGAAAAGGCAGAGTCAAAGAGAGTGACAGATTAGAAGAAGTTACAAGCACAGAAGTTCCGGAAGGTGGGGGAACTATTGTGCGAAAGACCCCCAGGTATCCCCACGGAGGGAGAGGGGTGACATTCTGTTGTATTTCCCACACACCTCCAGGCACAGACTCAGAGCGACGAGAAGGAAGCCCGACTGAATATCGCCAAGGCGGAGAGAGGCGACACGGGGACCTACACCATCAAAGTCTCCAACGCACACGGGGAGGACTCGGTTGATGTTAAAGTCGTCGTCCTGGGTATGTCGCTGTCAGCATTGTCATCATCAATATTATCGTCATGGTTATCATCATCGTCATCATCACTACATTTCAGACTAAAGGAGAGGATCTTCAGCATCAAAATGGCCAATAAGCCAGGGCTTCCAGGGACCCCCATTTGGGGGTCTATGAAGCATTAAAATTCTACAGGACCCTCTAATAGAATGTGCAGGGGGTCCCAGGGATGCATTAGAAAAAAGATTTTTAGCATTCACTATGCCACTGGGACCCTCTATCCCGCCTCAGGACCCTCTATAATGTAAGCGAAGGAGTCTCTGGGACCCCTTGTTTTGTGGGACGATTGAGAGCCCTGTAAGCATGGATAGGACTTGGTAGATGTTAAAGTCGTCATCCTGGGTATGTCGCTATCATCATTGTTGTCATCAAGAAAAATTATCATCATCAATATCATCATGGTTGTCATCATTATTGTCATCTTCATCATCATCGTCATCATCATTATCACCATCATCATCATCATCATCATCATCATCACCACATTTCAGACTAAAGAGGAGCGACATAAAGATCTTCAGTATCAAGATGGCCAATAAACGTGAAAAAGACTCAGTAGATGTTAAAAGTCGTCATCCTGGGTATGTCATCAGCATCATCATCATCAATGTTATCCTCAGCATTATCATGGTTGTCTTTGTCAGTTATCATCATTGTCCTCCTCCTCCTCCTCCTCATCACCATCATGATGATCATCATTGTCATCATCACCATTGCCATTGTTATCATCGCCACCATCATTATCATCCCCATCATCATCAGTATCAACATTACTGTAGCATTATTGTCGTTGTTGCGCACAGATCGGCCAGGCCCCCCTGAGGGACCGTTGGAGGCCTCGGACATCTGGGCGGAACAGATGAAGCTCACCTGGAATCCTCCCAAGGACAACGGAGGAGGCGAAATCTCCGGTAGGCCTCTCACTCTTACTGGTCCACGGCCAAGGGTCCTTGGCTATTCACTGTGTTTTGTGATGCAAGTGAGATTGACCCATGGCCAATATTAACCCTTTCACCGCCGTCCATATTTCAGCCAAACATTTCCATTAAATGTACCTGGGTAGAGCACAAAATCCATCTGCAGTATTGGGGATTCTTCTGCGACATATATATAAAATAAGGTCTATTCTTACTTCCCAAAACTAAGACAATAGGGTCTCTGGATAATAAACCCCAATTTGATACCTTTTAGAAGAAGAAGAAAAAGAAAAGATCCCTGTCATGATCTCAGACACATCTTACAAGTGTCAAGGGACTATCTGTTATCATTATCATGTTTATTATGAGATCAGACTGCACTTTCATTATTGTTGTTATTATTATTGTAGGCTACAGCTTAGAGAAGCAAGAGGAAGGGTCCAACACGTGGGAGAAGATTTCAGCCATGATCTCTGAGGCACGTCTTACACGGTCAAGGGTCTCTCTATTATCTTTATTATTGTTTGTTATAAGAAAAGACTACCATATTTTCGGATCATTAGGCGCTGCTGTGTATAAGGCGAATAGGGCAATTTAAAAAACAAATCTGAAAAAATTAAAGTAAAAGGCGCCCTCACAGAAGAAAGTCAAACTTTGAAACCCGTACGCTTCCTGTAAACGCTTACCAACTGCCATTACTGCTGTCATAAATGAGAGTTGGCTCCCCTTTCAGATAATCAAACTTCTGTTTGAGCTGCTTCCTGTTGTTGTGTTTGGAAAATTCTTCTCGAAAACTGATAGAATTATGGCATTTTAAGCTCTACAACGATGCTTTTTACATCCAATTAAGGGTTATGGCATCCGTTGGACGGTATCTCGGACAATAATAGGAATTGTGAAGCATTTTAACGTGAGTATTAGTCATATCGGCGACTCATGACCACTTTCAATGTCTAACTCACAGTAGACTGTACTGAGCACGGCAATCGTTGCCTCTCTTCTCACGGTTTTGTTCACTAATAGGGCGACCTCGTTTATTAGGGCGCATAGGTCGAAATTGGAGGGGGGAAAATATCGCCTTACCACCCGAAAATTATGGTATATCATTTTGTTATTGCAGGCTACAGCCTGGAAAGGCAAGAGGAAGGGTTCAACACTTGGGAGAAGGTCCCTGCCATGATCTCAGAGACACGTCTTACACGGTCAAGGGTCTATCTATTATCTTTATTATTGTTTGTTATAAGAAAAGACTATATAATTTTGTTATTGTAGGCTACAGCCTGGAGAGGCAGGAGGAAGGGTCCAACACTTGGGAGAAGGTCCCATCTTACACGGTCAAGGGTCTATCTATTATCTTTATTATTGTTTGTTATAAGATATATAATTTTGTTATTGTAGGCTACAGCCTGGAGAGGCAGGAGGAAGGGTCCAACACTTGGGAAAAGGTTCCCACCATGATCTCAGACATGTCTTACACGGTCAAGGGTCTATCTATTATCTTTATCTGTAATCACACTATTTTTCCACTACTCCCACTATTTCTCTCCCACTGACCTTTGGACTGATTGTGAACTATGCTCACAAGAGGAAAATCTACAACCTGTCAACTTTGTTGCTGTCTTCACTTCATGACTAAGTGCTTAAGACACGAAACGTTGATGTTTTCCCTTTCACAGGTACCTAGTTTTCTCTACCCACCATTCTTACGCTGCTCCAAAAGGTACTGCAGTCAATGTTTTCATCTATCTTTATTATTGCTTGTTATAAGTAAAGACTATATGATTTTGTTATTGCAGGCTACAGCCTGGAGAAGCAGGAGGAAGGGTCCAACACTTGGGAGAAGGTCCCTGCCATGATCTCTGACACGTCTTATACGGTCAAGGGTCTGAAGGAGGGGAAGACGTACCGGTTCAGGGTCAAGGCTGAAAACATGTACGGGGTCAGCGAACCGCTGGAGGGCACCCGGGTCACCGCCAAGAACCCGTTTGGTCAGTGAAGAAATCCTTTAACACAATTGAAAGGAAATGTTATTATTATTTTTTGTTTTTTGTGCTGCCCCATCTTCTGGGCCGTACAGTGGCATTGTTCCCACGCCGCTCATTCCGAGTCCCAATTAGCAGCCACACCTCCGCACGTTCAGGTCGCAGAATCTGAGACCAGCAGTTCAAGGGGAGGGAATCTATATTAGTCTGTCAGGAGGCAACCAACCGAGGAGACACTGCACTGCTGCTGAGTCACTTCGGTGGAGTTCAGTAGAGCCTGTTCAGGACACCACCTACTAAGTCCCCTACTGACAACACTATTCTCTTAGTCGCGGAGCCAGCGCGAGTGAGGTCCTCCTCCGAGGGCGCCACCACGACCGTCCAACGACAGCTCCCCAGAACACACTGATCCCCATGACTTTGACCTGAACGCACGAAAGGAAATTCTTGATCGAAGACATCCATGGTTAGGAAATGTGTTTAGACGGCTCAATTTCTTTCCGTTGTTGTTCTTAAAATGTTACTTCATGATCTATGATCTTTCTTCTGTATAGATGTAAGAAGATGAGAAACAGAAATAACAAAAATGTAGAAACGTCTGTCCTCACTTTGTTTATGCAGAGGAGCTTGTTTTCAAGAAGGTGGTTTGTGGTTATTGTTTAGTCTTGTGACATTTGCTGCTTATTGTGCATTTAACTGTAATTGTGTTTCTTTTCTTTTCTGTCAGACACTCCTGACGCCCCTCGAGATCTGGAGATTCCAAAGTACGACAAGTACTCAGCCAGCCTGACCTGGAAGGAACCACTCAACGATGGGGGTAACAAGATCAAAGGTAGGTGATGATGATAATCGTGTGATCACAACAGTGTGACTACTACTCTCGTTCACTCCCCGAGTAATTCATTGCCATTTTTCTTTGCCTGTCCATGCCATGTGGTAGCTGTTGCTTGTTTGAACCACATAGTGTCAAAATGTTGTGCTTTTAACGGTTTTATTCTTGGGGATGGCTTCACCTTAGAAAACCCAAAGTATTCATTAAGTATCCAACAGCAGCAGTTGTTTATGTGTGTGTGTGTGTTGCTTTGGTGAAGGGAGTTAATTTTAGAGAGCTACTTTCCCTTCCTTCACTATCATCCTCTCTCCTTGCCTCACTCTTTCTCTCTATATTCAGGGTACATTTTTGTGTGTGTTTGGGTACCTTGTGTTCAGGGCACATTGTGTGTGTATTCAGGGTACATTGTGTGTGTTTGGGTACAATGTGTTTAGGGTACATTGTGTGTGTATTCAGGGTAAATTGTCTGTGTTTGGGTACATTGTGTTTAGGGTACATTGTGTGTATATTTGGGGTACATGGGAATTGTCCGCGAATTCGCGGATTTCCGCCGGGAAAAAAAAAAGAAATTGTTACTAAATACTTGGTTTTTGTTACTAAATACTTCAATTGGGGGGCTTTTTCAGGCTTTTCAGAGTTTTTTGTCTCTGACAATTCCCATGCCTGGTGAATTCAGGGTACATTGTGAAGTATATTCAGGGTACATTGTATGTGTATTCAGGGTACATGGTACTTGTATTCAGGGTACATTGTGTGTGCATTCAGGGTGCATTGTGTGTGTTTGGGTACAATTGTGTGTGTATTCAGGGTGAATTCAGGGTACATTGTGAAGTATATTCAGGGTACATTGTATGTGTATATGGTATATGTATTCAGGGTACATTGTGTGTGCATTCAGGGTACCTCATAGAGAAGAGAGAGCGAAACAAGGAGTGGACCAAGGCGTGCGTGTACCCCATACCGGAGACCAGCTTCACTGTGCACAACCTGAAGGAAGGCAACGTGGTGGAGTTCCGTGTCTCCGCCGTCAATGATGGGGGGCCTGGGAAACCCTCAAAGGCCACACCCCCACACACCGTCAGAGATCAGATCTGTGAGTCAAAAGTCAAAGTCAAAGTCAAAGTCAAAAGTCAAAAATACTTTATTATCACGTTAGAGGAAATTACAGTGTGGTCTCGTACAAGCACAATACAATCAAAGAAACACATTTGCATGCATGAAAAATGGAAACAAAACTTAGGAAAAATGAATGACAAATCATGCTTCGCAAAAAATTGAACATAGTTAGGGTCGATACAAGCGACTATCAAAACATTACGAACTGCCCACTTTCCCACCATTTCTATTATCACATTCATTTGTTCACCCCCACCCTACCCCAAACCCCCACCCTCTCCAAGTCACCCCAAGCTTTCACATATTTTTGGTCCCTTCCCGTTCCCAACATTTCATGCGCCTCCCTCTTCTCTCTCTCTCTCTCTCTCTCTCTGTCTCTCTCTCTCTCTGTCTCTCTGTCTCTCACATACACACACATACATAGAGACATACGGACAGACAGACAAAGTGTGCGCCTTTCTCTGTAGGCTGGAGTGCTAAGAAAGCTGAGAATGAGTCTGTCTCACCCACAGTGGGGATACCAACCAGGAGGGTCTTTTGTACCAGTAGTTCCTCCACCTTCTCAAAGTTGTGTGCTTGTGGCTTGCCTCTAATCTGTCACTTCCTTTGACTCTTGCCTTTTCCCTTTGCTTACTGTCTTCTGTTATCTTTTTGCCTCACTGGTACATTCTCCTGCCTTCGTTTTAAGAATTCTTACAAAGATTTTCTCCAGTCGAAATCGGACATGCTGAGCCTATTTCTTAGTTAGGCGCATTATGGCAGCATGATGCATCTGCTCTCATAATTATGATAGAAAACTGAGCATCCAATGAAGCAGAAGATAGAAATAATCAGAATCTGTCAGAATTATTCTCTAAATTCTCTTTAAAAAATTAAAAAATAAAAATCAAGAGAAAGGACGCTTGAGAGGCCGCGAGGCCTAGTCGTCCTACCTGACCTGACCTGACCTAAAGCCATCTTTTACCTTCAAACATTTTCTTATTTCCTTAGAAGAAATATCTTCTGTTACTAGCAGCATGATAATTGTGTGATAAAATTTCTTGGTAAAATTTCCTAGCTCCGTGATTTCTTTTCCGGCACAATCAGTATTCTGTTAGCAGTATGAAAATTGTGTGAAAAAAACACAAAACTGACTTGATAAAAGTTCCAAGTTTTTGTTTTCGTTTGATGTATAGTTATGTGCTTTCATACAGATCATTAAGCGTAGGTTGGATATTTTGTGGGCTAATATCACTTGCAAAATTTGACTTGCAACGCTACTTAAATCCCAATTTTTGGGTCTTGATTTAATAAACTTTAATTTGAATAAAAGTGAGTCTACTCTAATCTGGGTTTTTTCTTCACTCGTCAGTCTCAGACTGTGTTCTAAGCGCTTTATATTTCACCGACTTGTAGAACCAGGGGGAGGTAAATCACTGCTGTGTCTAGGCTTGAGCATTGATTTTTTTTGCACCTTTTTTCTTCACTCGTCGGTCTCAGACCGTGGTCTAAGCACTTTATATTTCACCGACTTGTTGAACCAGGGGGAGGTAAATCACTGCTGTGTCTAGGCTTGAGCATTGATTTTTTTTGCACCTTTTTTCTTCACTCGTCGGTCTCAGACCATGGTCTAAGCACTTTATATTTCACCGACTTGTTGAACCAGGGGGAGGTAAATCACTGCTGTGTCTAGGCTTGAGCATTGATTTTTTGGCACCTTTTATACATCTAATTCCTACGTGTGATCCATCACCTTGAAAGGGACATTAAGTCGCAGGGCAGTTTGGAAAGTCAAAGATCTCATTTTTCAGTTTTGAATAATGGGTATTTGCATGTTCTTCAGCATCTTATCGTTCATATTTATAAAGGGTAATCTTTATAAATGCTTTAAAACAAGTAGATTGATGCATTTTCTTCAGCATCTTATCGTTCATATTTATAAAGGGTAATCTTTATAAATGCTTTAAAACAAGTAGATTGATGCATTTTCTTCAGCATCTTATCGTTCATATTTATAAAGGGTAATCTTTATAAATGCTTTAAAACAAGTAGATTGATGCATTTTCTTCAGCATCTTATCGTTCATATTTATAAAGGGTAATCTTTATAAATGCTTTAAAACAAGTAGATTGATGCCTCAGCATCTTATCGTTCATATTTATAAAGGGTAATCTTTTAAATGCTTTTAAAACAAGTAGATTGATGCATTTTCTTCAGCATCTTATCGTTCATATTTATAAAGGGTAATCTTTATAAATGCTTTAAAACAAGTAGATGATGCATTTTCTTCAGCATCTTATCGTTCATATTTATAAAGGTAATCTTTATAAATGCTTTAAAACAAGTAGATTGATGCATGTTCTTCAGCATCTTATCGTTCATATTTATAAAGGGTAATCTTTATAAATGCTTTAAAACAAGTAGATTGATGCATTTTCTTCAGCTAGGCTAGACTTAATATTGTGATTTCTCAAAATGGATAACACTAACCCTACCCCTCTTTAGCCCTTTCGCCGCCAGCCATTTTTTAGCCAAAATTATCCAATAAACTTACACAGGTAAAGAACAGATTTTGTCTGAAATATTGGGGATTCCTCTACTACATGTTTAAAAAAGGCCTATCCTTGACTCCCAAAATCAAGAACACAAAAATAATTGGATAACAGACCCTGAATTCAAGGTTTTTAATGACATGGGTGTTAAGTCATTGGTGGTGAAAGGGTTAAATGTTCATAACTCGGGAACGAAAAAAAAAAAGATGCAAGAATGGTTCTTAAATCATTAGAAAGAGAATTGTGTGAAGTTTTGAACTGGACCATTGTCTCAGAATGGTCATTTTGACATTTGGTATCCATGTTGTGGTCACATGGGTCACATATACAGAGATGAGATTGTTCCTCCAGTTGGAGGATGTCCTCCTTTTTGATGGCCCCAGATGTCATTTTTGAGATCAGTGGAAATCAATTGAGAAAATTGGGGGAAAGGGTTAGGGGTGTTAGGTTTTGTGTTGAATCATAAATGCGGCAAGACATTTTGTTCTTGAACGGTTCATTCTCAAATGAACATCAGTTCATTCTCAAATGAACGTTTCCAGTTTCTGCTTGGGGCAGCCAAGACTGCTCTATTTATCATTACTCTGCAGTTGGCAACACTGAAATCGGAAGTTATCCATTTGCTGATGAATGAAGCCTACTCCGGGCCACGGACCCCTGGCTTCTTTTTTCCTCCTTTTTGGTTTTCTGAGAATCTCATCTCTGATATAGCATACAATGTGATTCCTTGTCTTCCTTCCCCAGTCCCGGCGGGCGCCCCCAGTGCTCCCAACCTCGACAAGATCACCAAGAACTCGGTGGACATCTCCTGGACGCGACCGACCAGCGACGGGGGGTCCAAGCTGACCGGCTACGTGGTGGAGAAGAAGAAGAAGGGGGAGGACTGGATCGAGTGCGCCCACGTGATCCCAACCGCCACAACGGCCACCGTGCAGGGTCTGATGGAAGGGGAGGAGTACCAGTTCAGGATCAGAGCCGATAATGCGGCCGGGGCTGGGGAGCCCAGCAGACCCACCAAGAGCGTCACTGCTGCCGATCAGCCTTGTGAGTACAAATTCTGACTTTTTGTTAATTGTCTTTATTTGTATACATAAGTACCAGTTCAGGATCAGAGCCGATAATGCGGCCGGGTCTGGGGAGCCTAGCAGACCCACCAAGAGCGTCACTGCTGCCGATCAGCCTTGTGAGTACAAATTCTGACTTTTTGTTGATTGTCTTTATTTGCGTACATAAGTATAAAAAAATGTGCTGATAAAAAAGGAAAAGAAAATAATGAATGGAAAGACATGATCTCTTTCTTCCCCTCTTCTCCTCTCTCTGTTTCTGTACATCTCTCACTCTCACTCTCTCTCTCTCTCTCTCTCTCTCTCTCTCTCTCTCTCTCTCTCTCTCTCTCTCTCTCTCTCTCTCTCTCTCTCTCTCTCTCTCTCTCTCTCTCTCTCTCTCTCTCTCTCTCTCTCTCTCTCTCTCTCTCTCTCTCTCTCTCTCTCTCTCTCTCTCTCTCTCTCTCTCTCTCTCTCTCTCTCTCTCTCTCTCTCTCTCTCTCTTGCTCTCTCTCTCTCTCTCTCTCTCTCTCTCTCTCTCTCTCTCTCTCTCTCTCTCTCTCTCTCTCTCTCTCTCTCTCTCTCTCTCTCTCTCTCTCTCTCTCTCTCTCTCTCTCTCTCTCTCTCTCTCTCTCTCTCTCTCTCTCTCTCTCTCTCTCTCTCTCTCTCTCTCTCTCTCTCTCTCTCTCTCTCTCTCTCTCTCTCTCTCTCTCTCTCTCTCTCTCTCTCTCTCTCTCTCTCTCTCTCTCTCTCTCTCTCTCTCTCTCTCTCTCTCTCTCTCTCTCTCTCTCTCTCTCTCTCTCTCTCTCTCTCTCTCTCTCTCTCTCTCTCTCTCTCTCTCTCTCTCTCTCTCTCTCTCTCTCTCTCTCTCTCTCTCTCTCTCTCTCTCTCTCTCTCTCTCTCTCCTCTCTCTCTCTCTCTCTCTCTCTCTCTCTCTCTCTCTCTCTCTCTCTCTCTCTCTCTCTCTCTCTCTCTCTCTCTCTCTCTCTCTCTCTCTCTCTCTCTCTTGCTCTCTCTCCCTCTCTCTCTCTCTCTCTCTCTCTCTCTCTCTCTCTCTCTCTCTCTCTCTCTCTCTCTCTCTCTCTCTCTCTCTCTCTCTCTCCCTCTCTCTCTCTCTCTCTCTCTCTCTCTCTCTCTCTCTCTCTCTCTCTCTCTCTCTCTCTCTCTCTCTCTCTCTCTCTCTCTCTCTCTCTCTCTCTCTCTCTCTCTCTCTCTCTCTCTCTCTCTCTCTCTCTCTCTCTCTCTCTCTCTCTCTCTCTCTCTCTCTCTCTCTCTCTCTCTCTCTCTCTCTCTCTCTCTCTCTCTCTCTCTCTCTCTCTCTCTCTCTCTCTCTCCCTCTCTCTCTCTCTCTCTCTCTCTCTCTCTCTCTCTCTCTCTCTCTCTCTCTCTCTCTCTCTCTCTCTCTCTCTCTCTCTCTCTCTCTCTCTCTCTCTCTCTCTCTCTCTCTCTCTCTCTCTCTCTCTCTCTCTCTCTCTCTCTCCCCCTCTCTCTCTCACTTGGTGTTTTCCTTCATTCCTTCATTGATGGATTGGTCTTTCCACAGGTAAACCCAAGCTGGACATGGGTCGAGTGAAGGACGTGACGGTCAAGGCTGGACAGGAGTTTCAGGTGGTCATCCCCTTCACCGGTGTTCCCATGCCATCGGCCAAGTGGGACAACAATGGAACTGACCTGGAGGAGTCACCCAGACTGTCGTCCAAGGTAAGGAGAACATTCAGTGTAAGTTTAGAATTAGCCCCTTCAATGCCAAAGGAAAACAGAAATTATCGATTTTCTTATTATGAAATTTAAAAGAGACCCGGAGACTCATTCTGAGCAAAATGGTCTAGAGATATATCTTTTCTGACTTGTCTAAACCAAAACTATCATTCCAGGACTATGACATCAAAAGTGATGACATCAATGACATCACACATCCACGTTGTAGACATGTGACTGGGCAGGGAAGGGGTTAAAGGTCTTCAATTTGAGGGATTTTGACTTTTGTTCTTTAAAATAACTTTATGTATGAGTCGCTGCCTATACCGATGTTCAACTGGAGGAGTCACCTAGACTGTCGTCAAAGGTGCGGGAGCTGAAAGTGCTAGCATGTTTGGAAGTTGCCTCACAGTTGTTTGTTTGATAGTCTGTTCATGTATAGAATGTCAGCATTGAAAAAAGTCACACACGCACATGCACGCACGCGCTCACCGCATGCACACATTCACACACACACACACCATGATGTTACTGGAACATCACCTGGAGACAGAAACACATACACATACATCATGTGGTGGTGGGGGTGGGGGAGATACAGAGAAAGACGTGAAACATGAGAAATAAGATGTAGAAAATTAGAGAGATAGGATGCTAAAGACATTCAGTTAGACAGCAAGCAGTCAGACACACAGACAGACAGACAGATAGACACCTTACCAACTTTAAATGCTCATAACTCTGCAACGAAAAATGATACAAGAATGTTTTTTATAATCAGAAAGAGAATTGTCTGAAATTTCCAACTGTGCCATTTTCTCAGAATGGTGATTTTGACACTTAATGTCCCTTTCACGGTGCTGGGTCACATATGTGAATGATGCGCACTGTGTTGTTTAATGTACAGGTAACGGAAGACACGGTGATTCTGGCGGTGGCGAAATCGAAGCGTGAGGACACGGGGAAGTACACCATCACCCTGAAGAACCCCTCTGGCGTGGAGACTGGCACACTGAACGTCAACATTCTGGGTAGCTACCCCCTTTATGTGTCACTGCGTGGATGAAACCGCACGTCAGGAAAAGCAGGAATCCTGATTTCGTCTTTGTTATTTTTCAGGAAATCCTGAAATTGTAATAAATTTTTGGACAAACAATTAGACCGGAATCTTTTTTTTTTTTAAATTTCGTTTTACTGTTTCAAAGAAAAAAGAAGAAAGCTGTCTCCTTCTGTGTTCCCAGGCCATAATGGGTAAGGTACATATGCATCCGGTTTTCAGTTTTGTCTGGTCTCCTCGCTGCGTACAGCCGATACATTCCAATTTTCAGAGGAGCTGTCTCCATATGCTCTGATTTTATTAGTGAAAGTGTACAAAAGAAAATCTTTCGGCTTCGGGGGCTTCGCCTTCTGACTCCCACAAGCAATTCCGCCCCTTGAACCTGCCAAGGCAGCCCACTGGAACCCAGGCCTCCTGCTTTTCATTTGATCCAGGTTTCACCCTTTATGTTTGTGTGTGTGTGTGTTGAAAGGGTGAGGATGGGAAGGGAGAGTTGAGGGGACATATCTTCACTCTGAAAACCCCCCCATCTTGTGTTGAGAATAGGTCACGAAATGTTAACATTCTGGGTATGCCCTTAATCTCTGTCTCACGTGTGTGTGTGTGTGTTGAAAGGGTGAGGATGGGAAGGGGGAGTGCGTGCGTGTGTGTGTGTGTGTGTGTGTGTGTGTTGAAAGGGTGAGGATGGGAAGGGGGAGTGCGTGCGTGTGTGTCACGCGCGCTAGAGGATGTGAAGGAAGAGTTGAGGGGACATCTTCATTGAAGAACCCATCTCATGTGGGGAATAGATGAAGGAATGTTAACATTCTGGCTCTGTGTGTGTGTGTGTGTGTGTGTGTGTGTGTGTGTGTGTGTGCATGCACACACCGTTGCATGTTTGTTTTTCTTTTTCTTTTTTTGTTGTTGCAAATAAACTGACAATCGCATTAATTGCCAAGCAACATTAATGATCTAAAAAAGGTGTTTTTTATTGTGTTTATATCTTTAGCAAAATAAAGTAAAAGAACAAGTTGTATGCATTTACATCCTAATAAAATATGAAGACAAATTATGCAATGCTATTCCCCCCCCCCCCCAAAAAAAAAAAAAAAAAAATGTATCCTAAAAAGTGAAGAAAATAGAAAATGAGCTTAAAAACAAACTTTTTCATCCCTGTTCGTGTTTTGTTCCAGACAAACCCATGCCACCCAAAGGTCCGCTGGAAGCTGGCGAAATCGACGGAGAATCGATGACGTTGTCGTGGCAACCCCCTAAAGACGACGGCGGGGAGCCGATAGCCAATTACATCGTGGAGAAAAGGAAAGCCGGAGCCAGCCGGTGGACCAAAGTCTCCAGCTTCTGCCACAGTCCTAAATGCCAGGTGACTGCTTTGATGAGAAGTAGAGGAAGTAGGAGGAGTAGAAGAAGTAGCAGTAGTAACAGTAGTAGTAGCTGTAGTACTGGTAATGGTAAAACCCAATTTACATCATAGAATAAAGAAAGGCTGGAGCCAGTCAATGGACCAAAGTCTCCAGCTTCTGCCACAGTCCTAAATGCCAGGTGACTGCTTTGATGAGAAGTAGAGGAAGTAGGAGGAGTAGAAGAAGTAGCAGTAGTAACAGTAGTAGTAGCTGTAGTACTGGTAATGGTAAACATACATACCTTACCCATTATGGCCATATGGCTTGGGAATGCAGAAGAAAAAGAAGTATAACAGCAGTGGTAACCTAATAGCAGTTCGAGGAGAATATAAGAAATTCTCTTTGCATGACGTATTCTTCGTAAAACTGTTGTCGCAACAAATGTATGCACAATTTGAAAGAAAGGCTGCATAAAATGAAAAAAAAAAAAAATAGAGAAAAGAAAATGCATTAGTTTATATTTGCATCTACCATATTTTCCGGACTATAAGGTGCAACCCCCCAATTTTACACGAAATTTAGATTTTGTTCTTTCTTTTATTTTATAAGGCACAGAGAAAACAAATCTGATAATAAGTATTGCCTTATAGTTGAAAAATATGATGTTATGATGTTATTTTTTCTGAGGCTTGTCTAGGGCTGATTTGTTTTTACATTTTTAACATTAAAAATTAAGATAGAAGTGCTAAGCATAAGTAAAATGAAAGCTGGAACAGTAATAAAGAGATGTAACTCAAAAAACGTGGTTTGGATTGAAAAAACCATGGATTTAGACAGGTTTTAAACTATAAAAAAATCGCTTTTCTGAGAATACTCGTAAGTAGGCCCTGACTGGCGTTCTCCTGTTCCGAGTATGCTCGTAATTCGTCCAGAATGAGTTACGAAACATTGCACAATGTCACTCGTGATCAGATCGTACCAACCGTAAGTTGTCGCATTTAAGAAAGGATGTATGGATGTCTAGTCAATAATCTGTACTGTTTTGTCAAAGTGTTAGTGGTTGTGTATGCATAGGTGTCAACCTATGCGGTTTTTTCGTGTTGCTGTACGGGAAAACCGTGATTTTGGGTCTGTACGGCCGTATAACAGTTTCAATACGGGTAAAACTGATTTATACGGGCAGATCAGAAATCAGAGACAAACCGCAAAGTGATAGAATTTTGTGATAGCAGACGACAAAACACGGATGCCAAGCAGCCAAACAGGAAAACAAAAGCAATAGGCTAGATGATCGGTCATGCACAGAGAGCGATTTGTTCAATTTTTTCTGGTAATCTGCGCATGCGTGGTTTCTTCAGAACTTCCGTGTGAGCGTTGTTTGAATCGAAAATGGCGGACGCTAATTCTTCCAGTTCTACGAACCCCCCTGTGGCCAAAAAGCCACGAGTTGGGAGTGGGAGACACTTGAAAGAATGGGAAAACCTGTCCTTTGAGAAAGGAAGGTACGCTCCCCTGCCCATTTTTTCAATATATATAACAAAACTGCATGAAAACGATGTCTGAATATAATGTATTCACGGCAACGTTTTCATGGTTTTGCGTGTTCTGAAATTTATACGGTTTTTAGGCATGAAATATGGGGAAATTATTTTTCAATAAGGGAAGTTTTAAAAAACGGAAAATTGGGTTGACACCTATGTGTATGTCATGTTTGGTTGTATAAATGAAACAGTGATGATATTGTGTGTGTCGTGTCACTGCAGGTTCGTAAACTCTGGTTTGTGGCAGTGATGATATTGTGTGTGTCGTGTCACTGCAGGTTCGTAATTTGGAGCCGGGGGCTAAGTACGAGTTCCGTGTAATGGCTGAGAACAGTCAGGGTGTGAGTGAACCCTTGGAGACGGAAGAGTCCATTCTGGCGAAACTGCCTTTTGGTGAGTGGTGTGAGAGAGAGGGAGTGTGTGTGTGTGTGTGAGAGAGAGAGAGAGAGAGAGAGAGAGAGAGAGTGTGTGTGTGTGTGTGTTTTAAACATCTTGATTCTGTATTGTTTGAGACTTTGACAATTGAAAAATGCCTGCCATTTTGGCACGACATCCTTGCAAGGTCTCTTGTAGTTTATTTACCTCTTAATATTGTCTTGAATTTATGCTTATCTTATTGCTTGCACTTAGAGCTTGCTCAAGATAAAAGGATAAACAAGCATCATCATTGTTAATCAATGTTGTAGAAATAGTGTAATAGTACTACTAATCTTGAGTTTTACTTTGACGCCAAAGCCTGTTTACAATCGACCATCTCATAATGTCTTCATTGTCTCTTGATATGGACAGATACTGCAGTTGAAGATGATAATGCTCTCACAATCCCGATCATGATGGTGATAAAGATGATGATGGATACCAAAAAATTGATGATGATGGTAATGGCTGTCGACAGGTGCTTTTCGCTCTGTTGATAAGCCACAGTGAGTGGCACCACTTAAAACAGCACCCATCTGTATTAGATCATGATGACGATAATGATGACAATGATGTGTATTTATCTCCAACATTGCTCCTTACCCCCCCCCCCCTCCCCTTCCTGGAGTTCCCAAGTGCAGCGGCTCCATTGAAGACAGCACCCATCTGGATTAGATGATGATGGTGGTCTTAATAATAATTATGATGGCTTTCCACAGATGCTCCACGATCCCCTGGTGTTCCCAAGAACAGTAGTACCACAGAGGACAGCATCCATTACGATTTGAGGATGATGATGATGACAATAATGAGGATGATATGTGTCTATTTCCACAGATGCTCCACGGTCCCTGACAGCATCCATTACAATTTGATGATGATGATGAGGACAATAATGAGGATGATATGTGTCTTATCTCCACAGATGCTCCGTGATCCCCCGGTGTTCCCAAGTGCAGTGGTACCACAGAAGACAGCATCCATTACGATTTGAGGATGAGGATGATGATGACAATAATGAGGATGATATGTGCAGACCTGTTTACTCTACTCTTTTCAAGTAGTATTCTACTCAATTTGGACCTCTACTACTCTTCAAAATTGAAAATAATGCTCTTTAATTCTTGATTACTACTCATTTTCGGTAAACCTTGTTTGATGGTTTAATGAAGAAAAATGCACATTTCACACCAAAACGACTCATTTCAGCTATCCAGACTACTCAAGACTTGTGTAGGGGGTAAACAGGTCTGTATGTGTTTGTATCTCCGCAGATGCCCCCCGGTCCCCCAGTGTTCCCAAGTGCAGTGGTACCACAGAGGACAGCATCCATTACGAGATGATGATGATGACAATAATGAGGATGATATAATAATAATAATAATAATAGTGAATCATTTATATAGCGCATTCCTCCACCAATGTGGAGCTCTATGCGCTTAACAACAACAAAAATTAAGAAGCAACAAATTCAACAACAACACGAAATAATCGCTCACGCACATGCAAATAGGCATACACATACACACCCCACCCACACATACACGCACGTACCGGCACATACACACACACACACACACACACACACACACACACACACACACACACACACACACACACACACACCGTTACCATCACCACCAGTCACCCCACCCAAAAAACACAATACAAAATACAATCAGTTGAACAAAGCATCAACACACACACACACACACACTCTCTCTCTCTCTCTCTCTCTCTCTCTCTCTCTCTCTCTCTCTCTCTCTCTCTCTCTCTCTCTCTCTCTCTCTCTCTCTCTCTCTCTCTCTCTCTCGCAACAAAGCTGACGTACACATTGCAGTCAACACACAGTGAAACTAATATGGGGGGAGGGGAGTGTGTGTGTGAGAATAGAGTCCAGAAGTAATGTGGCCTAAAGGTTGTGATGTAGCTTGAACAGGTGGGTCTTGAGAGCTGATTTGAAACATTGCAAGGACTGGATATGGCGGATTTCGCGTGGTAAGGAGTTCCAAACTGATGGGGCCGAAAAGGAAAAGGAGCGCTCACCAAACATTTTTGTTCGTGTACTAGGAACACAGAGAATTTTGGAATCTGAAGATGACCGCAATTGCCTTGATGGAGCATAGACAGAAAGCATGTCAGAAATGTAGCTAGGGGCATTTCCAGAGAAATAAGAATGACATAGAGTGGAAATTTTGTAGTCAATACGTGCTTTGATGGAAAGCCAATGAAGGGATATCAGGAGTGGTTGAACATGATGATACTTAGAGACCTTGAGGACAAGTCTGGCAGCAGAGTTCTGGACTTTTTGAAGCTTGTCAATGAGGTGTTGGGGGCAGCCATACAAGAGTGAATTACAATAATCTAGTTTAGAGAGAACAAAAGCGCAGACTAGTATTTTAGTAGTATCTATAGACAGGAGATGGCGAATCGTACCAATGCGACGCAGCTCACAGTATGCTGACCGACAGATAGTTTGAACTTGTGAGTCAACACTCATATCTTGAGAGATGTGGAAGCCAAGATATGTCATGTGTCTGTATCTCCACAGATGCCCCCCGGTCCCCCGGTGTTCCCAAGTGCAGTGGTACCACAGAGGACAGCATCCATTACGATTTGAGGATGATGATGATGACAATAATGAGGATGATATGTCATGTGTCTGTATCTCCGCAGATGCTCCACGGTCCCCCGGTGTTCCCAAGTGCAGTGGTACCACAGAGGACAGCATCACTCTGGAGTGGGCCCCGCCCAAGAACGACGGAGGAAGCCCCATCTACGGCTACGTCCTGGAGAAGAGGGAGAAGGGAGACAAACGATGGACAAAGTGAGTACAGTGGAACCTCCCTTATAAGACCTTCACAAATCATCCAAAATGAGGTCTTATAGGAGGGGTCATATAAGGGAGGTAATTCTAATAGTTACAAAGAAGGGTAATGTTTCAGAGAAGTAAGTCTGATATGGGAGGGAGTCTTATAATGGGAGGTCTTATAAGAGCGGTTCCACTGTACACAGAATCACATTGCTAAGGTGTTTTTTATAATTTCACTGATGGTGCTGAGCTTTTTCCACTGATACTATAGAGTAGAAGAAAGGGGTACTTGGTTTAAGGGTTGCTGCCTTAAAAACAGATCACCAATAAAAAATTTAAAAAAAGTTAGTGTTTTCCGTAAGCTGGGGCCTTACTTGCTATTACCATGCTATTTTTTCCTCTGACCACACTGTACTAAACAAAAAGAAATGTACCTGTTTCTGTTTCACAGTACACATAGGGTCGATTTGGAACAAGGGAGTATAGTAGCTACCGTAATTCACGGACTACAAACCGCTTTGTAATATAAGCAGCACCACCTACTTTTTGATAAAAATCTGAAAATAGTAGCGCATAAGCCGCAAAGGCATGGTGATGCACGATGTCCGCTTCCAGTTGAGTCTAGAGTTGATTGCGGGTGTGTTGACTGGCAAAACGAAAGTGTCAGACCGCGAAACAGGTCGTCATTTTGTGAAAAATATACCAAAATCAAGGTGATTTGTTTGTCATCAACCGTGAACAAGGCCACAGATCAAAGGTCTGAATCAAGGATGCCACTGAGTTGAGTTTACTTTCACTTTCGGTAACGTTAAGGCCGGGGCACTGTATTAGCCGCGGGGTGGGGTGGGGTGGTTAAAAAAAAGTTGCTGCCTATAGTCCGCGAATTGCGGTACTATAGCAAACTTAGCAACTGGTTCAGTATCGATGCAATTTTAAGATAGCTGCCCTTTTTGGCGGCAAAAAAGTTATCAACATTGTTGATGTATCCACTTGTATCCAGAGCCTGTGTTCAAGAGATTCCAGACAATGAGTATATATATATATATATACGGTGTGTGTGTGTCAGTGTATCCCACTTTTGTTACATCGTTGCAGAGCCTGTGTCTAAGGAGATTCCAGTCAACAAATGCACAGCGAAAGACTTGATGGAGGTCAAGGGCATGAGTTATCTGTGCGCATATATGCATCTATCTGTCTGTCTGTCTGTTTGTCTGTCTGTCTGTGGTGTGTGTAAAAAAAAGATTGTGCTGCATTGCCTCAATCCAGAGCTTGTGTCTCAGAAATTCCAGACGAGTACACAGCGAAAGACTTGATGGAGGTCAAGGGCAAAAGTTCTCTGTGTGCATATATGCGTCTGTGTCTGTGTGTCTGTCTCTATCTATCTGTAGTGCATGTGGAAGATTATTTTGTCGCATTTGTCTCATTCCAGAGCTTGGGTCCAAGAAATTCTAGACTAGTACCGTATTTTACGGACTATAAGGCGCACCTGATTATAAGGCGCACCCCCCAAATTTCACACAAAATTCAGATTTTGTTTCTCTATTTTCTGACTATATTATCAGTCACATTATAAGGCGCAGGGGTCTCATCGTGGGGGGGGGAAAAGTATCGCCTTATAGTCTGTGACACAATGAAAGCCTTAATGGAAGTCAAGGGCATGAGTTCTCTGTGTGCATATATGCATCTGTCCGTCTGTCTATCGGTAGTGCGTGTGGGAAATTAATGTGTCGCGCTTGTCTCATTCCAGAGCTTGTATCCAAGAAATTCCAGATGAGTACACAATGAAAGACTTGATGGAAGTCAAGGGCATGAGTTCTCTGTGTACATATATGCATCTGTCTGTCTGTGTCTCTGTCTGTTTATCTGTAGTGCGTGTGGGAAATTAATGCGTCACATTTGTCTCATTCCAGAGCTTGTGTCCAAGAAATTCCGGACAATGAGTACACCGTCAAAGGCCTGATGGAGGGGAAGGATTACGAGTTCCGTGTGGCGGCCGTCAATGCTGCCGGCATCGGAGACTTCAGCGAGGCCACCGCCACTATCAAAGCAGCACCGCCACCTGGTGAGGAGAGCATTGACCTTTTTTCTTCTTTTTTTCTTCTTTTTTTTTCTTTCTTGATAAATGTATCAAACAGAATGTTTTATTGAACCAGTGACAACAACAGTAATTTTGATACAAAACCACACAGACAATCCAAATTTTAATAATACACCGTTCTCCACCGAAACAATATTACAATGAGAAAATGTGAACACACACACACATACATCGGTATCTTCATTGAAAGTTGATTGTACACGCTGCTTTTTCTTTGGTTTTGTTTTTTGTAGTCTATCCCGCTAAACATGGGTGCAACTCCCCAAAATGAAAAATAAATCCTGAAAGGCAGGTGTCCAGGGACCCATGGCCCCCCGGCAGGGTACAGGGGCAGAGCCCCATCGGACGATTCAGGGGGGCAAGTTAAAAAGAGAGAGATAGCGAGATAGACAAACAGTTAAAATGATAGACAGAGACAGTTTGAGTCTGTTGTGACAATTTTTTTTCTATTGAAAGGCTAACGCATTGGGTCAAGAAGGAGACAAAGAGAGAAACAATGTGAAAAGTAACAGGATGGAGATTTATGGGCTTTATTTCTCTCGAGCCTAAAGCATATGACAGAATGTCCTTACATTCATGCAATTTGTACTGATACAATTAGTCTTGGAAGTTCTAAACTTAATCCTGGGTGGGATAATTGGTATAGTGATTATGTGTGTGTGTGTGTGTGTGTGTGTGTGATCTAATGATTAATAACTGCGTCCTCACTACAGTCTTGTGAATATAAATTATAATTTCATTAATTTTGGATGTGATAATTCAGCGGTGATACCCCGGTAAATGTTCTCTATTGCCTGTGATGATTATAATGGTGTGTGTGTGTGTGTGTGTGTCAATGTGTTATTCATGTAAATAAATAATGTAAATTAATATTAATGATGAAATGCTGTGATAAATGTTTAGCAGGGAGTGTTTTGTGAGGTAGGGGGTAATACTCCTGTGATATTGCTATTGATAATGATGTATTTGGTGTGTGTGGGGGGGGGGGGGGGGATCAGTCTGTCTGTGTGTTTTAAATATTACTTTTGATTGCTTTAATATATTTTTTTTAATCTGCTGCACGTGTTGCAAAAGAAAAATTTCCATTATAACTTGTTTTTAATGGACAATAAAGTTTTTGAATTTGAATAATCCAATTTTATCTTTCCTCCAGTGGCCCCGAAGATCAACCGTGACATCATGGGCTCGGCTAAGGACATCAAGGCCAAAGTGGGCGAGGAATTCAAGATCTCCATTCCATTCTCTGCCAACCCCACCCCCTCCGCCACTTGGACCCTGGTGACCTCCTTTTCTTTATCATCTTCTGCTTGTGTGTGTGTGTGCATGCATGCGTGCGTGCTGGGAGATCTATGAAAAGTAGGTCAGCTTGAGGTCTATGAAGAGAGATGGTGAATGCGGGGGAGGTGGGGGGGGGGTAGTGTGAGAAAATGCCTTTAGCGTGGAAAACGCTATTTGTAATGGTTTGAATTCTAGAGGTGTGTGAAAAGGGGGGTGGAGGGGTGACGTAAATGTAATTATCGTGATTTCGTTTCAGGTTGTTCCTTATGATAAGTGCGTTGTTGTGTTGTTTTTGCTCAGATTTTAACTTCTTTGTGAAGCGCTTAGGAGAATAAGCGCTATATAAATTGTCGGCAAAGGTAAAGATGTGCCACCCACCTGCATTTCTCGGTTAAGTCTATTTTTCCGTTTTTGCCTTTCTTACCATACATAAAGCTGTATTTTAGGAACATTTTTAGCTAATTACCTTTTTGGAATACTAACCCTAACCCTAACCCTAACCCTACCCCTAAACCTAACCCTACCCCCCACTATGTACTGCAGTACACCGCGATTTGTCACAGTTGTGGTTCGTTGCGTTTTTCTGTCTTATACGGTGGGGGGTAGGGTTAGGGTTAGGGCTAGGGTTAGGGCTAGGGTTAGTATTCCAAAAAGGTTATTAGCTAAAAATGTTCCTAAAATACAGCTTTATGTATGGTAAGAAAGGCAATAACGGAAAAATACAATTAACCTAGGTAGGGGGGGTGGCACATCTTGACCTTTACCAAATTGTCATTATTGTCATTATTATTATTGTTGTTGCTGTTATGTGGATACTTTTATTGCACTGAATCTTCGTTTAACCCTTTATCGCCGCCAGACATTTTTCAGCCCCAAAATACCATTAAACTTACCTGGGTAGAGAAGAAAAAAAATCTGCAATATTGGGAATTCCTCTGTGACATGTAAAACATTAGGCCTGTCCTTACCTCCCCAAATTACGGAAATAGGGTCTTCAGATAACAGGCCCTGATTTGATGCTTTTTGGTATTAAACATTTTATTCCTTCTTCATACATTTACAAATAACATTCATATGTATGTATGATTCAACATTCATGAATAATAAACAGTGATTACCTGTAAATAAAGATGAATAAAACAGAGGGGAAAAAAAGAGAAAAAAGTTGATTTGATGCTTTTTAGTGACATTGGTGTTAAACCATTGTGGTGCAAAAATGCGACATTGGCGGTGAAAGGGTGAAAGTCAAGCGAAGAAGCTATTTGTCGACGGGATTATAAATGACTAACTAACTAAAGAAGCTAATACACAGATTGTGAAATAACAGGTGGATGGATGAATTAGGAGAGAAAGAGAAAACCCCCGATGATTTTAGCTTGGATGGAAGAACTGTTATTGTTGTTTGATACGCGAAAGGAGAAAACGTTGATTGGTTAATAAGAGTGATGTAGTACCTTCCGGTGGATATATTCATACGCGTGGTTGTAGCCCACAGATTCATATAAAATTTCTGGTATGGGTTCTCTTGAGATCTCCCTTCGACCTGAATCCTAACCAAGGAGACATATAGTATGCTATTGTCAGACACCAACCCCACTAAAAATAGTAATGTTACGAGAAACAATGTTGAGGGGGTTTTAAGTGCAACTTTTTTTTTAAAGATCATGGGTGTGATAGGATTAGGTATGATTCGGTATGGCTCCAACCCACCTGCGTGCACATCTCGACCATTCCAACGGAAGTGTCGCCATCTTAGTCCTTATTTGTGTGTAAACAAAGTGAAAATGTTATCTAAATGTGTAAAGAAAACATCCAGATGTTATAAATACAGTTTAGATAAGTTTCGAATTGGAACAGCCAAATACGCAGCATCGATCTGGCATTTTTCAAAAAAAGGTAAGGACTAAGATGGCGGTCTCCCATAATATGGCGCTCCTTGTGGCCGGATATGACGACACGTGGGTACCAGCCATTTAGACAGTTTAGAGTAGACACACATGCGCACTTGACACACACGCGCTGCATGAGCCTTTCTTTGTTCTCTAACCAGATTACACTTGTATCACAAAATGTTCATCATTGTGTTTGTTATTATCTAGTGTGCATGCTGATCTCGATAGTGGGTGTATATGTGTGTATGGTAAATGTGTGAATGAAATAATTTTCAGATTGATGAATCGGTAAAGAAACTCTTTAACCCTTTCACCGCCAGCCATATTTCAGCCAAACATTCCCATTACATTTACCTGGGTAGAGAACAAAATCCATTTGCAGTATTGGGGATTGTTCTGTGACAGATATAAAATAAGGTCTATCCTTACTTTCCAAAACTAAGACAATAGGGTCTTTGGATAATAGACCCCGATTTGATGCCTTTTAGTGACATATGTGTTAAATCACTGTGGTGCTAAAATGCGACTTTGGCGGTGAAAGGGTTAATGTTTCATGAATTTTGTTGTTGTTGAGGGTTTCGAGAGAGTGGGTTTCAGCTTGTCATTCAAGGTGGAGGTAGGTTTGTTTAGTTAGTCTCTTGGTCATTTTCATTTTAGCCAATGATTTTGATTTTTGTCCACCCCCACCACCACACTATGCGGTGGTTTCTGCAGGGCGGTTTGACAGTGCACGCCACAGAGCGGGTCAAGATCGACACTCAGTCTGACCAGGCCCTGCTCATCTGTAAACGAGCTGAGAAAACGGACAGTGGGAAATACACCTTAACTCTGTCCAATGACAAGGGACAGGATAGCACCTTTGTCAACGTTGTAGTCTACGGTGAGTTGTTGTCGTCATTATCGTCATCAACATTATCATCATCATCATTTTCATCTGTAATCGAGCCGAGAAAACGTTCAGTGGGAAATACACCTTAACTCTATCCAATGACAAGGGACAGGATAGCACCTTTGTCAACGTTGTAGTCTACGGTGAGTTGTTATCGTCATTATCATCATCATCCTCATTTTCATCATCATCATCATCTGTAAACGAGTGGAGAATATGAAGACAGCGGGAAATACACCTTAACTCTGTCCAACGACAAGGAACAGGTTAGTGCCTTTGTCAACGTTATAGTCTACAGTGAGTTGTTATCATCATTATCATCATCAACCTTATCATCATCATTTTCATCATCATCATCATCTGTAAACGAGCGGAGAATATGAAGACAGTGGGAAATATGCCTTAACTCTGTCCAACGACAAGTGACAGGATAGCGCCTTTGTCAACATTGTAGTCTACGGTGAGTTGTTATCATCATTATCATCCTCATCCTCATTTTCATCGTCATCATGATCTGTAAATGAGCCGAGAAAACGGACAGCGGGAAATACACCTTAACTTTGTCCAATGACAAGGAACAGAATAGCACCTTTGTCAATGTTGTAGTCTACGGTGAGTTGTTGTCATTATCATCATCAACATTATCATCATCCTCATTTTCATCACCATCATCATGATCTGTTAATGAGCTGAGAATACGGACAGTGGGAAATACACCTTAACTCTGTCCAACGACAAGGGACAGAATAGCACCTTTGTCAACGTTGTAGTCTACGGTGAGTTGCTATCGTCATTATCATCATCAACATTATCATCATCCTCATTTTCATCACCATCATCATGATCTGTTAATGAGCTGAGAATACGGACAGCGGGAAATACACCTTAACTCTGTCCAACGACAAGGGACAGAATAGCACCTTTGTCAACGTTGTAGTCTACGGTGAGTTGCTATCGTCATTATCATCATCAACATTATCATCATCCTCATTTTCATCACCATCATCATGATCTGTTAATGAGCTGAGAATACGGACAGCGGGAAATACACCTTAACTCTGTCCAACGACAAGGGACAGAATAGCACCTTTGTCAACGTTGTAGTTTACGGTGAGTTGTTATCGTCATCAACATTATCATCATCCTCATTTTCATCTGTAAACGGGAAATACACGTTAACTGTCCAACGACAAGGGACAGGATAGCGCCTTTGTCAACGTTGTAGTCTACGGTGAGTCATATATTTCATCATCATGATCATCATTATCGTTGTCATTATGGTCATCATCATTGTCGTCATTATCACCATCTGTAAACATGCCGAGAAGACGGACTGTGGTAAATATTCCCCGACTCTGTCCAACGACAAGGGACAGGATAGCACCTTTGTCAACGTTGTAGTCTATGGCAAGTTGTGTAGAGTGGCACAGTGGTAACGCGTTCACTTCATGTCAAGTAAACCCGAGTTCGAACCTGGGTACAGGGAATTTTTCCTCTCACTTTGCACTAGGCCTTATGGTCTGAATGTGGAGTCTTTCGGATGAGACGATAAACTGAGGTCCTGTGTGCCCATGCACTTAGCACACGTTAAACCCAGTGGCAACGAAAAAGTTGTCATTTGGTCAAAATTTACTCCCCCCTTCCTTCCTCATCAATCACACACACAAAAGTCACATGCAAAAAAAAAAGAAAAATGGGTGGCGCACTTCTGGCTGCGACGCGCTCTCCAGGTGGGAGCAACCCGATTTTCACAGAGATGCCTCTGTGACTATAAAGTACCTAATAAATCTAGTTGTATTTATGATTTTATCAATATCATTATTATTACAATCATCAACATCATCATCTGTAATCAAGTGGAGAAAAGGGACAGCGGGGAAAAATACACCTTGACCTTTAGCAATGGCTGACCTCACAAGGAGAGAATGTCACTACAAGCACAGCACCACCCATAGTGCGGGGTGTGGATGAAATGGAATCGATCAAAGAATCTTATCTTTTATTGTCATAAATTTTGCACATTCTAATGTGTTATTACACCTATGAATGTAAAGACCAAACATGATGCGCTTATTGTCTGTTTTCAACAGACAGACATACTGTACTAAGAAATAATGAGAAGGGTCTGTGGGAAAGAAGGTGGTAGAGTGGTTAAGATGTTCGCCTTCCAATTTCGATGCGTGAGTGACCCGGGTTCGAATCCTGGCCTCGCCCTCTCTTTTTAGTTTGATGGGAAAATCAAACTGAACATCGATTCCTTCGGATGGAGACTTAAAGCTAGTCTCACCCTGCGCTTTGTGCACGTAAAAATCTCACGACAGTTAAAAGCCGGTAAGAGCATGGAAAAATCCCGCTGCCTGGTATGACCACATTGATAGCTAAGTTTCCCAAGGCTGCCCCCCTCTCATCCTCCCCATCAAAAAAGAAAAGAAAAGAGTGGTGCTGTGCTGGCGATGACGTGCTCTCCAGGTAGGAGCAACCCACATTTCACAGAATATACATGTACCAAATACCAATATTTTCAGATTCCCCAGCCAGGCCGGAAGGTCCTCTGGACATATCAGAGGTCACCCCTGACTCCTGCGTGCTCAAGTGGACCGCCCCCATTGTGAGTATTGTCGCAGATTGTTTTTCTTCTGTCTTCTCAAACAGCATCTTACCGTATTTTTCGGACAATAAGCAGAGACTGACTGTGTAAAACTGCCCTGGTTGGATTACGTCATTCTTTATTTTCTTCGCAATGCATGTACTACAGTGGATAAAACAGAAATTAGCCACAAGTAGTTATATAAGCTTATACTGTCATGGCAGAGTGGTTAAAATGTTCGCCTGCCAAATGTAATGCGTGACTGCAACGTGTGACCTGGGTTCGAACCCCGGCCTCGCCTTTTCTTTCTAGTTTGACAGGAAAATCTACCTGAATGTCCAGTCCTTCGGATGGGGACTTAAAGCTAGTCTGACCCGTGCGCTTTACGCACGTAAAAATCCCACAGCAGTTGAAAGTCGGTAAGAGCAGGGAGAAATCCCGCTGCCTGGTATGGCCAAATTGATAGCTAGGTTTTCCAAGTGTACCCAGTAGAACCTCCCTATTACTCGATGAACTCTCTCTGTCTCTCTCTCTCCCTCCCTCCCCCTCTCTCTCTCCCCCCCCCCCCCCTCTCTCTCTCTCTTATTCAAAAATAAAACTAGTGTATCTTCCTTTCGCAAATCTTATCACAAGTACATAATGGACAATCTTGTCCATCAGTTATGTTAATGAGTTTTACTACAAACATCAACTTATGCCAAGATTCTTGTCAATCTTTTATGTCTCTCTGTATATCTGTATTAATGTCCCAATTTGATTCTCTATCAATTATTTCATGTGACAATTTTTGTTTCATTTTCTTGACTTGATTGTTTTTATGTCAATGTTTCATTGCCTGATGCATGGTGTGAGTGTGTGAGTGAGAGGGCCAGGTGCAAAGAAGCTGTTGTAGCTTATCCTTTTTACCCTCAATAAAACATTCGTATTTCATATTTCGTATTTCGTATTTCTCTCTCTGATCTAATACTACCGTGTATGTACAGGTATTCAGTCGGCTATCGGTGATGTGATCCTGCTCTCAATTTTCCCCCTTCTTATCTGGACTACTGAGTGTCCACCTCCCCATTAAGACCCCTCCCAATAAGACCTTTAGGGGGCTGATTTTCAAGGTCTTTATAGGGAGGTTCCACTGTAAATTGAAACCTTTGACCAAGTTTCTCACTCAAACCTTTTCACCCTGTGCCTCTATTCTTTCTCTTCTCATTCACTCACTCCAAAACTATGTACTCGGTTTGGTTTTTTAACCTTTTCACCACCAATGTCGCATTTTTGCACCACAATGATTTAACACTGATGCCATTAAAACCCTTGAAATCAGCGTCTATTATTCAATGATATTGTGTTCCTAAATTTGAGCAGTAAGCATTGACCGTATTTTAAATGGGTCACAGAGAAATCCAACAATACTGCAGATAATAATAATAATAATAATAATAATGGTTATTTATAGAGCGCTTAACTCCCTTTGCAGGGAGCTCAAAGCGCTGAACAAAGGCCTAAGCACTAACATACAGATAAGCATACACATTAAAGACAAGCCAGGAATAATCAACATGGAGACAAGTATCAATGAATATAAACATTAGAAATAAGTGAGACTGTTAATACAAAATACATGTCTTAATCTCTCTCGCCCCCCTCCCCCCTCTCCACAGGGGGATGGAGGCAGTCCAGTGACCAACTACGTGATGGAGAAGCAGGACGTGAAGACAGGAAAGTGGGAGCCCGTCAGCAAGTTTGTGCGCAACACCACCTTCGAGGTCATGGGGTTAACTGAAGGTCATGAGTACAATTTCCGGGTCATGGCCGAAAACGAGTTTGGGGTCAGTGAGCCTTTGGAGTCGGCGCTGCCCACTACGGCTCAGTATCCTTACAGTGAGTGAAGTGGTGTGTGTGTGTGTGTCCGTGTGCGTGTGCGTGTGTGTGTGCGTGTGCGTGTGTGTGTGTGTGTGTGTGTGTGTGTGCATGTGTGTGTGTGTGTGTGTGTGTGTGTGTGTGTGTGTGTGCGTGCGTGCGTGCGTATGTGTGTGTGTGTGTGCATTTTGCGGCCAATTACCGTATTTTACGGACTACAAGGCGATACTTTTTTCCTAGACTGAGACCCCTGCGCCTTATAATGTGACTGATAATATAGTAAAAAAACCAATAATAACAAAATCTGAATTTTGTGTAAAATTTAGGGGCTGCGCTTTATAATCAGGTACGCCTTGTAGTCCGTAAAATACGGTACATTTAAATTGCTGTTGTTGACATCATCCCATTTTCCCTCCTGTCTTCCAGCTCCTCCTGATCCCCCAGGCAATCTACGTGTGGATGACGTGGATGAATCCTCGGTGACCTTGATGTGGACCAAGCCCAGAAACGACGGGGGGAAGAAAGTGCAAGGCTACGTGATAGAGTACAAAGAGCCTTCGTCCAACAGGTGGAAGACCTACAACGACACGCCTTTCAAAGACATCAGTGCTTCAGGTTTGTCTAAGTGCAGGGCTACGTGATAGAGTACAAAGAGCCTTCGTCTAACAGGTGGAAGACCTACAATGACACGCCTTTCAAAGACATCAGTGCTTCAGGTTTGTCTAAGTGCAAGGCTACGTGATAGAGTACAAAGAGCCTTCGTCTAACAGGTGGAAGACCTACAACTTTAATTGTCATCAAAGACATCAGTGCTTCTGGTTTGTCTAAGTGCAAGGCTACTTGATAAGTACAAAGAGCCTTCGTCTAACAGGTGGAAGACCTACAACTTTAATTGTCATCAAAGACATCAGTGCTTCAGGTTTGTCTAAGTGTGCTTGCCAGGTGGAAGGCCTTTCAAAGACATCAGTGCTTCAGGTTTGTCTAAGTGTGCTTGCCAGGTGGAAGGCCTTTCAAAGACATCAGTGCTTCAGGTTTGTCTAAGTGTGCTTGCCAGGTGGAAGGCCTTTCAAAGACATCAGTGCTTCAGGTTTGTCTAAGTGTGCTTGCCAGGTGGAAGGCCTTTCAAAGACATCAGTGCTTCAGGTTTGTCTAAGTGTGCTTGCCAGGTGGAAGGCCTTTCAAAGACATCAGTGCTTCAGGTTTGTCTAAGTGTGCTTGCCAGGTGGAAGGCCTTTCAAAGACATCAGTGCTTCAGGTTTGTCTAAGTGTGCTTGCCACTCAGTCGTTTCCGACCATGACTTCCTGATAGCAGAGGGGGCGCACACTATTCTGGCGGGCTGGGTCGAGAATTTGTTAATAGTGGGGATGCCTTGCCCAGGGAACATCCCCACTCTCTCGGCCAAAGGGATTTGAGGACACAGGTGACGTTGAAGAAGGTCCCCAAAGGCCAGCCCATCCCTTTGGCTGCAGCACCAGAGCCGGTGCAAGGCGCCCCCTTGTTTGAGAGTCATAGTCTTCCACAAGAGACTAAACTGTACCATGATTTTCCATTACTGTAGAAAATCATCTATTGTACAGCTCTCATGTTATTGTTGGCCCATACTACAGTCTAATGTTAACCAATGATAAAAGCCATTTGTCTAAGTAATAGTATACAAATTAACATGTCCATTTAAAGCAACAGAAAGTGCTGAGCATGACTTTTAAGAGCATTAAATATGTTGCTTTTTGAAAACGTAACAGCTTTGAGCGCATTTACTGATCAAATTACATTCATTATCATTCATTATTATGATTAACAAAAAAGCAACAACAAAACATTTCGTAATAATTCTGGCAGAACTCGATGTATCGTCTCCATCTTATCATGTTTTTCTTTCTGTCTATCTCCATTCTTTTTGTTTCCTCCTTCTTTTTCTTCATTCTTCCTTTCTTTCTTCTATCCTGTCGTTGTTTTCTTTCTTCTTTCATATTGTTTTGGTCAGGAACACTTGTGTAATATTTGTGTTTTACAGTGGAGGGGTTGGACAAGGACACGGACTATGAGTTCCGGGTGCGGGCCAAAAACGCTGCTGGCCTCGGCAATCCCAGTGAATCCACCGGAGCTGTGCACGTCAAGCCCAAATACAGTGAGTGTAGGACTTCTTGTGCACGTCAAGCCCAAATACAGTGAGTGTAGGACTTCTTGTGTATGTCAAGCCCAAGCCCAAATACAGTGAGTGTAGGACTTCTTGTGCATGTCAAGCCCAAGCCCAAATACAGTGAGTGTAGGACTTCTTGTGCATATCAAGCCCAAGCCCAAATACGGTGAGTGTAGGACTTCTTGTGAACGTCAAGCCCAAATACAGTGAGTGTAGGACTTCTTGTGCACATCAAGCCCAAATACAGTGAGTGTAGGACTTCTTGTGCACATCAAGCCCAAATACAGTGAGTGTAGGACTTCTTGTGCACATCAAGCCCAAATACAGTGAGTGTAGGACTTCTTGTGAACGTCAAGCCCAAATACAGTGAGTGTAGGACTTCTTGTGTATGTCAAGCCCAAATACAGTGAGTGTAGGACTTCTTGTGCATGTCAAGCCCAAATACAGTGAGTGTAGGACTTCTTGTGCACATCAAGCCCAAATACAGTGAGTGTAGGACTTCTTGTGTATGTCAAGCCCAAATACAGTGAGTGTAGGACTTCTTGTGCACATCAAGCCCAAATACAGTGAGTGTAGGACTTCTTGTGTATGTCAAGCCCAAATACAGTGAGTGTAGGACTTCTTGTGTATGTCAAGCCCAAATACAGTGAGTGTAGGACTTCTTGTGTATGTCAAGCCCAAATACAGTGAGTGTAGGACTTCTTGTGCACATCAAGCCCAAATACAGTGAGTGTAGGACTTCTTGTGCACATCAAGCCCAAATACAGTGAGTGTAGTACTTCTTGTGAACATCAAGCCCAAATACAGTGAGTGTAGGACTTCTTGTGAACGTCAAGCCCAAATACAGTGAGTGTAGGACTTCTTGTGCATTTCAAGCCCAAATACAGTGAGTGTAGGACTTCTTGTGCATGTCAAGCCCAAATACAGTGAGTGTAGGACTTCTTGTGCATGTCAAGCCCAAATACAGTGAGTGTAGGACTTCTTGTGAACGTCAAGCCCAAATACAGTGAGTGTAGGACTTCTTGTGCATTTCAAGCCCAAATACAGTGAGTGTAGGACTTCTTGTGCATGTCAAGCCCAAATACAGTGAGTGTAGGACTTCTTGTGCATGTCAAGCCCAAATACAGTGAGTGGAGGACTTCTTGTGCACGTCAAGCCCAAATACAGTGAGTGTAGGTTGAAGGGAGGTGGGTGTTAGTGTGTTGTGTTATGATTATATGGAATGCATTCTCTAATGTATTCATTTTCATAGAGATGTATGGTGAGGATACGTGAACCAATCTGTTAGAAATGTTTGTACGAATGGTGAGTGAAAAGCTCATTGAGTTGCTTTGCAAGAATATGCGCTATATAAGCATTATTAATTATTATTATTTTGTGAAGTGTGATGTCTTGGGTGAACGTATTCGCTCATGGTGCTAGAACTAGAAGAGTAAATAAATTAAATGTCCTTAGGTTAGGTGCATTATAGTCACAGAGGCGTCATAGTCACAGGTTGCTCCCACCTGGAGAGCGCGTCACCCAAGACATCACCCATTCTTTTTCTTTTTTTTTCTTCTTTTTTTTTGTATGCAATTTTTGTGTGACTGATGAAGGAAGGGAGGGGTAAAAATTTCGACCAAATGACAACTTTTTCATTGCCATTGGGTTTAACGTGTGCTAAGCATAGAATCAGTGTGTTGCATATTGAAGTCATGATGCACACCAGTGCATGCTGCTTGTGTGTTGTCAGACAAGCCTGGTTTACCCAGCGTACCTGAAGCCAGGAAGGTGGGCAAGACCTACGTGGACCTCAGGTGGGAGAGACCGCGCAGCGACGGGGGCAGCAGAATCACAGGTAACGCTCTTCCCCGTGGGGATGCCCACGTAAAAATAGTTCCCCCACCTTCTGGAAGTTCTGTGCTTGTAACTTCCTCTAATCTGCCACTCTCTTTGACTCTGCCTTTTCCCTTTGCTTTCTGTCGTCTTCTATCTTTCTGACTTATTGGCTCATTCTCCTGCCTTTAAAAAAAAAAAAATTCAAAATAATTTGTTTCCTTTGAGCTCCTTCGAAATCGGAACGTGTCGGCTGTGCGCAGCAGGGAGACAAGTGGATGCTGAAAACCGGACACATACGTACCTTACCCATTATGGCCATATGGCCTGGGAACGAAGAAGAAGCAGAATTACAGGTAACGCTCATGGATGCTCCTTCTTTCAGGATGTCCTGAATTGCAGGGTTTGTAAATTTCCCAGAGCCAGCGTCGCCGGATTATGAGAATTTGAGAAGCAACGATTTTTTTACACACACAAAATTGTACAATGAAAAGAGAGATTTTAGTTTGGGAGATGCAGCATAAGTACCTTTGAATGACTAAATGGATTCAAGTGATGTCATTGTTTTTCTCTTGTTTTTACTCTACTTACATGGATGCTCCCTTGCAGGATGTCCTGAATTGCAGGATTTTTAAATTGCCCAGAGCCGGCGTCGCCGGATTATGAGAATTTGAGAAGCAACGATTTTCTTACACACACACACAAAATTGTACAATGAAAATGGCCTATATAAGCATTTGCTATATTCAAAGGAATGTAGCACTTGTACTAGTCTAGAGGGGTGAAAAAAGAGCAGTAAATGTGTGTGTGTGTGTGCGCTGCCCCTGCACTCCGCCGCGGCCGCCCCCTTGCAGGATTTTTGAAATTTCGCAGGAGCACCCATGAACATTTCACGTGCTATCAGTAATGATAACAAAGGTTGCATGCCATAGTGGTATATACCAAAAGGAATAAACTGTGAAGACTATACTGAGCCACCTCAACCCTCTCAAAATTGCCCACGCAGATGAGAACGTTACGTGTGTGACCGTTTCTTATTATCCCGCCACGTGGGCAGCCACACTCCGTCTTCGGGGAGACTGCGAACTTCCTATGCTTCTTTATGTTTTGTAATCACTACATATTTGTCTTTATCTTAACTCTCACCCTCACCCCCACCCTCCCTGCTTGATATGGGCAGAAAGGCCTAATCAATAAAGTATTGGATGAGATCTTTCTCTCTCTTTTTCAGACTACATAGTGGAGAAGAAGAAGAAAGGCATGTCGATGTAGACCAAGGCCAACTGCTATGCTGTTATTGTACCCTGGCTTAAAGACTCCAGGGATCATCCCAACAGCCGAAGCACTTGAACACTATGGTACAAATGCACCAGCTAGGGATGAGAACATTACGTGTGTGACCGTTTTTGATTACCCCCGCCATGTGGGCAGCCACACTCCGACTTCGGAGGATTTTGGACTGATGATGTTATGCTAGGGGCTTGCCACGGCTAAAGACAACCCCCGCATAACTGTGCAGAACATAACATCATTTTGATGTAGCCTTGGTGTTCTAGCTTATGTCAATGGGTCTGACATAGCCTTAACCCTTTCACCGCCAATGTCGCATTTTTGCACCATAAAGATTTAATACCCATGTCATAAAAAGCCTTGAAATCTGGATCTGTTATCCAATGATCTTGTGTTCTTAATTTTAAGAGGGCCGATGAAATAAGGCTTTACGCCCTCTTTGGCCTAATTTTAAGAGGTAACAATAGGCCTTGTTTTAAACATGTCGCAGAGGAATTCCCAATATTGCAGACAAAATCTTTTTTCTACCCATGTAAGTTTAATGGAAAACTTAGACTCAAAAATGGCTGGCTGCAAAATTAAGCCAAGGCGAGCCAAGTACTGTAATCTCTCGGTCTCTGTGTGTCTCTCTCTGTCACATTCCTTTTCTATGTTACGTTAACAGGCTACATAGTGGAGAAGAAGGAGAAAGGCATGTCAATGTGGACCAAGGCCAATGACTACAATAATCTCTGTGTGTCTCTCTCTCTCTCACATTCCTTTTCTATGTTACGTTAACAGGCTACATAGTGGAGAAGAAGGAGAAAGGCATGTCAATGTGGACCAAGGCCAATGACTACAGTAATCTCTGTGTCTCTCTCTGTCACATTCCTTTTCTATGTTACGTTAACAGGCTACATAGTGGAGAAGAAGGAGAAAGGCATGTCAATGTGGACCAAGGCCAACGACTACAACGTCAACGACTGTAACTTCACCATCCACAACCTGCTAGAAAACTCAGAGTACGAGTTCCGTGTGGCTGCCATGAATGCCGCCGGCACTGGGGATCCCAGTTTGCCTTGTGCCATGGTCAAAGTCAGGGAAAAAATAGGTGAGTCAATATGATCGTTGTTGCTGTCATCCTCATTCTCTTCATCTTTATCGTTTATTATTTAAAGAAAACTCGTTGTACGAGTTCTGTATTGCTGCCGTCAATGCCGCCGGCACTGGGGATCCTAGTTTGCCTTGTGCCATGGTCAAAGTCAGGGGAAAAATAGGTGAGTCAATTTGATCGTCATTGTGGGGCAGTGGTGGATGCCTCGTGCCTCCATATGGGGAGCTGGACAACTCCGCCCCCTCCACGAGTCGGATACCGGGGGGTCTTTCGTAAAAATAGTTTCCCCACCTTCTGGCAGTTCTGTGCTTGTAACTTCCTCTAATCTGCCACTCTCTTTGACTCTGCCTTTTCCCTTTGCTTTCTATCATCTACTATCTTTTTGACTTATTGGCCCAGTCTCCTGCCTTTTTTCCAAAAACAATCTTCCAAATAATTTGTCTCCTTTGAGTTCCTCCGAAATCGGAATGTGTTGGCTGTACGCAGCCGGGAGACCAGTGAAAACTGAAAACCGGATACATACGTACCTTACCCATTATGGCCATAAGGCCTGGGAACGCAGAAGAAGAAGAAGAAGATCGTCGTTGCTGTCGTCCTCATTCTCTTCATCTCTATCGTTGTTTATTATTCAAGGAAAACTCATAGTAGAAGTTCCGAGTGGCAGCTGTTCTTCTTCTTCTTCTTCTTCTTTGATTGCTCAGACAATTGTCAATTATGAGCGCAGATGTGCCATGCTGCCGTTATGCGCCTAAGAAATAATTAGGCCCAGCAAGTCCGATATCGGCTGGAGGAAATCGTTTTAAAAGTGTTTCTTTAAAATAAGGGCAGAAGAATGGACCGGCAAGACAGAAAAATAATAGATGACAGCAAGCAAAGGGAAAAGGCAGAGTCAAAGAGAGTGACAGATTAGAGGAAGTTACAAGCACAGAACTTCCAGAAGGTGGGGGAACTATTTATGCAAAAGACCCCCCAGTATCGCCAGCACTGGGGATCCTCGTTTTCCTGGTGCCATGGTCAAAGTCAGAGAAAAAAATAGGTCAGTCTTTTCTTTTTTGATGCACAGTGCATGCTATGCTGGTTTTTTTAAACAATTATCTTTCTCTCTCTTAAAGACCCACTACGCTGATGTGTATTTTCCCTCTCTTCGCTGCTCAGAAGATTTCTTAAGATTTCTTACCAGCGAGAGAGGGAAAACGTGTGAAAACGCTGATTTTCACATAACGGCGTGGTGGGTCTTTAAGAGTTACGCTCACGCCATGTTTACAGGGGCATTTTCACCCCCAGTTTCAAGTTTTAATAGGTCGAGACGAAAACGTATGAGGAACTCTACTCCACATGCCGCTCACACTTATAAGACACATGCTTGAAAGCTTTTGCCATGTTGATCAAAGGAAAACAAATTCTGATCGCTTCTCGGCCTTTTGGCTAAGAGAGTGATTCAGGAACATAAATTTTTGTTTATACCCTGGTTGGTTTGTTCAGCCCGTCGTACATGGCCAAAGCCGATACGCGACGTTAAACTGAACTTCCATCCATCAAAGGAAAAGGCTGTGAAGTGTATGAAACGATGTTACTGGAATGTTGATAAAAGGGTCTGCCAACGAGCAATGATCTAACGGGTGATTTGAGGGTTCTAGTGTGTCAATACGCACAATGTCTACGTTTTCGGGAACCCTGAAACCTGTAAAAAAAATGTACCATATTTTTCGGATTATAAGGCGATACTTATTTCCCAGACTGAGATCCCTGTGCCTTATAATATGACTAATAATATAGTAGTAAGGAACTATAAGAACAAAATATGAAATATGTGTAAAATTCGGGGGGAGCGCCTTACAGTACAACAAATATGGTACAGACAAACCTCTATTTTAAGATTTCCAAAATGTCCTGAAAAATCGGTTGTAAATTGGAGGGGTCGTATGACGGAGGTTTTCACTGGCAGCCGTAGAAAGAAAAAGTTCAGCACAGTTCATACTCTCTTCTTCATGCACACATACAATGACATATTAAAACTGGATTTGGGTCTTTCCAACTCCATAGGATTGTGCAATCGATATTACAGTTTCACTTTGCCGACTTCTTTTAATCACCTCCACTCTCGCCAAAGTCAGTGGTTTTCTTTTTCAAAGTCAGTGGTTTTCGTGCTTTTCCTACGCTCTCCGCCATCTTTTCTACAACAAGGGAAGCAACTCTGCTTTCAGGCCCTTGACCGTGGTTGTTTCCCTTTGCTCGAAGTCTATGCAGACGACAGCAACGGTCGTACAAACCAACAAAATGGCGGTCATAAGTCGTGTTTTAGAGGAAGTCGTTTAAGAGAGGTCGTTTACATAGTAAAATGCATCTGTGCCAACAAATCCGGTCTCAAATGAGAGGTGGTCGCTTAACAGAGGGTCATAAAATAGGGGTTTGTCTGTATACCGCAGCACTACATCATTGCAATGTCTCATGACAATGTGTCTGTTGTGTTTGTGGAAGAAATGGTGTGTTGTTGTTGTTTTTTAATAATTCTTCTGGATCTTTTATATTACAGGTTTACATTGAGCTGTACTTTTGTGTCTTGCATTTTTCTTCATTTGTGATCATATATTATTTTTTGGTAAAGGTGAAGATCCCCCCCCCCCCTTGCATTTTTCGGTTCTTTACGTTTTGCCTTTCTTACTCTATCGTTTGCTATATTTAACGTTAATTTTCACCCATTTACATAATTTAAAATATGCATTCAATAATAGCAGGAGAAAAAGGCAAGATGGAAAGAATGCCATGAACCAAGACTGTGAGCAACGCTCCGCGGCTGTTGTGTGTATTGCGCTATACATAGGGGGGCCTATTAAATAATGGCCTTTATTATGAATGTGATTAATTATTTCAGACAAGACGAAATAAAATCAGCAACAACCGTGTTAAAAGAACGATATTTCGATTTATTATAAAAATGTGATTAATTATTCAACAAAGATAATTAGTTCAAAAAGCTGATAAAATACAGCAAAATATTTGCTAAGAAAGGCAAGTCTGAAAATGGTGGGAGAGCCGAGAAATCAAAGGGGGGTGTTGATCTTCACCTTTGCCATTATTTTTTTAAAAATTAAGCACTGGCAAATGTTCGTTGCTTTTGGTAAATACTTGTCCCCAAAAAAAGAAAAAGAACATGTCCCTGTGAAACTCTGTTTGATGTGTTTGTCATTTTCAGAGGGCAGTGCCCCAGACTTCACGAAGAAGGTGCAGAATGAGAAAGGTCCCCTGGGAGGGGAGGTGTCCTTCACCGTACAGTTCACGGGCACACCAAATCCTGACGTGGCATGGTCAGTATTTCTGTTTCTCTTTGGTTTTGTTGTTGTTGGTTGTTTTGGATTTTTTTTTTATAAATTAATTGGTTTTTTTTTAAATTTCTCTCTGTCACTTTGAACACAAAAAAACATCACTGCACTGCTGCTGAGCCACTTCGGTGAAGTTCACTAGAGCCTGTTCAGGACACCACCCACTAAGCCCACTAAGCCCCCTACTGACGACACTATTCTCTTAGTCGCGGAGCCAGCGCCATCACAACCGTCCACCGACAGCCCCCCAGAACACACTGCTCCCCATGACTTTGACCCGAATGCACCAAGGCATAGAATGGACATACATTTTTTAAAATAATTAGTGATAATTATTTTGGCCAGGTTCAGAAACGGGTCGGAGATGGGCAACGCGGGGCGAACGCGCATCAAAACGGACGAGGAGCAGTCCACTCTGTACATAGGGGAGTTGTACGAGAAAGACTCGGGAGACGTCGTCTGCGAGATTTCTAACTCCTTTGGAAGGGAGAGCTGCAAGGCGCACCTGTCTGTTCAGGGTGAGTATAGGATAACAATTACTTTTTTTATTTATACATTTTCCTTTCATAAACTTTATAGACATTTATTAAAGGGGCACCCTGACGGATGAGTTTTTTGTAAGAAGAGATCACCAGGAAAACACCCTTCACAGAGATTGCAACACTCACTGTGCTCTGGTTTCCTAGAAATCAAACCGTCAAATCGGCGATTCCTCCTTGGCGGAGCTGCTGGAAGTCAAATTCTTTCACCCAAAGAGAAGGCGTGTGCTGTCTCTTTTCTAATGGCCGCCAAATCGTTTGCACAAAATTTTTGCAATACAAGCCTTTTTTTATTTTTTTTACAGTTTATCTAAAGGAGTTTCGCTCACAACAAACTCGGTCCCATTTTTTTTTTTTACTGCACTACAAAAAAAAGAGAAGCTTCAACCACAATGAGTGACCTCCACTCATCCAAAATGGCTACTCTCTCAGGCATCTCCACCAAAGAGGAATCGCCATTTTGGCAGTTTAATTTCTAGGAAATAAACGCAAAGTGAGTGCTCCGATCCTTGAAAAGGCTGTCTTCCTGGTGATCTCGACATGTTTCTTGCAAAAACTCATCCATCAGGGTCCACCTTCAATGTAGCATAGCTGCCAAACATTTTGAATTTCACGGAATTTTTCCAGCCGTGATTCCGCATTTCCAATTACGACAATACAATTCTGGATTCCAAAAAATCGCAAGGACGAAATTACAACTTACAACACTGTTTTTCGCATGGGGATACAGTCGAACCTCCCTTACAAGACCTCCCTTTATAAGACTTCCTTCCACATAAGACCTACTTCTCTGAGACATTGCCCTTCTTTGTAAGTATTAAAATTACCTCCCTTATAAGACCCCTCCCTTAAAGACCTCATTTTGGATTATTTTTTAACGTCTTATAAGGGAGGTTCCACTGTATTGTGTTTCCGTTTGTGCAGTCCCCCCGAAGCTAGACAGGGAGATCAGAGACCAGAAGGTGGAGAAGGGAGACCAGTTCAAGATCAAGGTCCCCTTCAGCGGCACAGGGCCCTTCGACTTCAAGGTCAAGGCCAACGGACGAGAGCTGCATGAGAGTGACCGCATCAAGATTTCGCCTTTCGAGGACTACATCACTCTCATTATCAAAGGTAGGATCAGAATTGCGCTATGACAGTATGATCTGCTGCAAGACTGAGTTGTGTTGGTTGGTTGGTTGGCTTACCCTGGCTAAAACACTCCAGGGATCATCCCAACAGTGAGAAGCACTTGAACACTAAGGTACAAATGCATCAGCTAGGGATGAGAACATTACGTGTGTGACCGATTTTGATTACCCCGCCATGTGGGCAGCCACACTCCGTCTTCGGGGGATTTTAGACTGATGATGTTATGCTGGGAGCTTGTCATGGCTTAAGACAATCCCCGCACAACCATTCAGAGCATAACAACATTTTGATGTAGCCTTGGCGTTCTAGCTTATGTCAACTGGTCTCCCTCATGCCAAGGCATACTGAGTTGTGTGATTAGGATTTTTGCTTTGAGAGGACTTTCTTCGTCAGTGTTCATTGTGTGTCTCGATCTGTATTGTGACAAAAGTACTGGATCCATAAGTTTTGGATTCTCTATTTTATAATTTTCTTTTGGTTGTCTTTTTTCCTCCCTTCTTTCCTTTCTTCATTCCCATCCTTTCTGTTCTTTCTTCTTCTTTACTTTATTATGATGAATCAACAGCTTTAATGGGCTCTAAATAGAGAAGAAGATATTTCAACTTGCTTTAGTTCCAAACTGACCAAACACAGCCTGCTTAACCCCTTCGCCTTCTGATAGGAATGTCCCATTGAAAGCCTCTTTATTCATTTTGAATGGCTAGTACCGTATGTTTCGGACTATAAGGCGATATTTTTTTTATCAAATTTCGACCTATGCGCCTAATAAACGAGGGCGCCCTATAAGTGAACAAAATGGTGAGAAGAGAGGCAACGATTGCCGTACTCAGTACAGTCTACTGTGAGTCACAACATCGAAAGTGGTAACGAGTCGCCGATATGACGAATACTCACGTTAAAATGCTTCAAAATCCCTGTTATTGTCCGAGATACCATCCAACAGATGCTATAACCCTTCATTGGATGTAAAAAGCATCGTTGTAGAGCTTAAAATGCCATAATTCTACCAGTTTTCGCGAAGAATTGGCCAAACACAACAACCGGAAGTCGCAAAAACGGAAGTTTCGTTTATTTGAGAAGGGAGCCAACTCTCGTTTACGACAACAATACTGGCGGTCGGTAATCGTTTACAAGACGTGTACGGGCTTCAAACTTCGACTTTCTGTTGCGAGGTGTGTATCGCCTTATAAACGAGGGCGCCTTTTACTTGGATTTTGTCAGATTTTTCTTGAAAATTGCCCTATTCGCCTTATACACAGCAGCGCCTAATGAGCCGAAAAAACCCGGTACATTCATTATTTTTCAAAGTAATACTCATTTAGCCATCTTTTATTCAATTCATTGTTCATCTTGCTACCTTTTCTCCAAAGTCGAAATGGCTGTGGCAATGAAGGGTTTGAAGGCTGGTTTTTGAATACTGAATCCTCCCCGTGGGCATACCGGGGGGATCTTTTGTAAAAATAGTTCCCCCACCTTCTGGAAGTTCTGTGCTTGTAACTTCCTCTAATCTGCCACTCTCTTTGACTCTACCTTTTCCCTTTGCTTTCTACCATCTACTATCTTTCTGACTTATTAGCCCATTCACCTGCCTTTTTTCAAAAACAATCTTCCAAATAATGTTTCTCCTTTGAGCTCCTCCGAAATTGGAATGTGTCTGCTGTACGCAGCGGGGAGACCAGTGAAAACTGAAAACCAGACACATACGTATCTTACCCATTATGGCCATATGGCCCGGGAACGCAGAAGAAGAAGAAGAATACTGCATCGAGAAGATTGGTTTTGAAAATTATAATGATATTCGAATAAAATTTAACCCTTAGGATTTGTCTCTTTGTAAGCTCATCCCAATAATGGGCAACTACTTATGTACAATCTATGGCTTGGTGTGTTGACATTAGATGTCTTATGAAGGGTTGAAAACTGGTGTGTGCAGATGCGGAGATGAAGGACTCGGGGAGGTACGAGGTGGAGATCAGCAATGACAGCGGGTCTGTTACTGCTGCCTTTGGCCTCAAAGTGTGCAGTAAGTCTCTCTCTATTTCTGTCTCTGTCTCTCTCAATCTCTCAGATTTTTTTATTATTACGCTTTGGCCTATTTGTGCATAACACGTTTCATTTCATTTAATTTCTCTCCGATTTTGTCAATTTGTTTGCAACAGCTTTTCAGCTTTTTTTACTTTTCCAATTCCCATGCTTGGCATATATACAGAATTTGAAAGCATTTTTTCTGTACTTGTAAGACCGGAGCGATGTTCTGTGTGGTCGCAGGTCCCCCCGGGGAGCCCACCGGTCCCCTGAACGTGTCGGACATCACCAAGAACGCCTGCCGCTTGTCATGGAAACCGCCCAAGGAGGACGGGGGCGCCAAGGTGACCAGCTACCAGGTGGAGCGACAGGAGGTTGGCAAGCCCTACTGGGTCACCGTGTCATCTCACTGCAAGGTGGGTAGTTGTGAAGTGCTTAGAAATCAGTTACCAGTTGTCATCTCACTGCAAGGTGGGCAGTTGTGAAGTGCTTATAAATCAGTTACCAGTTGTCATCTCACTGCAAGGTGGGCAGTTGTGAAGTGCTTAGAAATCAGTTACCAATTGTCATCTCACTGCAAGGTGCGTAGTTGTGAAGTGCTTAAAAATCAGTTACCAGTTGTCATCTCACTGCAAGGGGGGCAGTTGTGAAGTGCTTAGAAACCAGTTACCAGTTGTCATCTCACTGCAAAGTGGGGACAGAATTTGGGCTAACTTGTACTTTATGCCCCCCCCCTTGTCTAATAATATGAGTAGTGGATAGATGTTAAATGAGACACATGCACCCCCCCCACCCCCCCTCCCCCTTCAAACTTTTGCATTGAACATTTTCATTAACAAGCAACAATTCTGCCGTTCTCGGAAAAGGATAGGGTTAGGATCAGCCCAGGGTGATTTTCGTAAAACTGAAAGAAGCAGACTTTGAGGTAGAGGGTCGTAAACATGACTGGGGTACATGTCTAAAGCACAAGTTTGCCGTATTTTCTTGCTCTGGTTGATAAGATTGCGAGTGTTTGAATACTGCTTTGTATGGGCTAGTTTTACACATGAGAATCGTCAGCACGATGACGGGGGATGTCCTGTGAAAGGAGGAGAAGTACCGATTTCTATAAGAAGCAAATGCAGAGTTTCTGGGCAAGATCTTCTTTCGGTTGCATTAGATCTTGGACCATCTATTCAGATGTTGCTTGGTTTTACACTCACACTTATATGTGTATGAAAAAAGTATAGCGATTGTTACTGCATGTTTGTTACTGACTGTTGTTATCCAGGACACAATGATCGAAGTTCAAGGTCTGTACGAACACAGCCAGTACCTGTTCTAATCCATTACTATTACATCACATTTCTTCAGGACACGATGATCGACGTTCAAGGCCTGTACGAACACAACCAGTACCTGTTCCGAGTGGCGGCCATCAATGAGAACGGAGTCGGGGAATTCCTGACCACAGACGGACCCATTGTGGCCAAGATGCCCTTCGGTGAGTGATGTGTGGGCTAGGGGTGTTTGAACTACTCACACAGTGTGGGTTTGATTTGGCAGCTGTAAAGTACCTTATATAAGCCCCCCACCCCCACCCCTACACAAAATCGGTTGAAGGTGGGCATCTTTTAGGTAGTACCACTATGCCCAAATTTTGCTCTAAAGTGAGGGGTGGGTGTTTATTCCGTACCTCTCTATGCACGAAAATGCTCCAAAGTTGGGGGTGGGCGTTTAAAAGACCATGGGCTTATACAAGTTACTTTACAGTAGTCTGTTTGTTTTTCCATAAAAGACCATAAATGACTGATAGCTAAATAAACTAACTTGCAAGTGTACTTTGTCTTTTGGAAAGAAAAGTAAATATAGCTGATATTAAGTTATGTACGTTTTTAAATGCAGATGCAGTGCTTTGAAACATGTTTAATAATTTCCAAAGATGAAGCATTCATGAATACCCAAGCTTGTGTTATAAGCACCTACATGAAAGTACATGGGCATGTTCTTATATGTTTGTAAAGTAGACATGGTTTGTATTGATCCATAAAAACTTGCTGCTGAATACACTTTTGTTAAAAAATAAGCGTGTTCCCAATCACAGCAACAAATCCTCAGCTGCAAGAAGTAGTCAAAGACTTGAAGCTCCAGATCGAATTCCACCCTACAAAATTTGAAGTGATTCTGTTCAACAGTTCAAAAGAAATCCCCCTTTTTCTGAGCAAACAGATGGAAATAGTAATGTGAGCCTTTCATTCATGGAATGACGGGGATAAAAAGATGTTTTCCTCTTTTTTTTGCGGGTAACTTTTGAGGGTTCCAAGCCAGACCAGTGGAAGTCATTTTCCAGGTTTTTTTTATATAAGCCCTCTTCATCTTCTGCGTTCCCAGGCCATAAGGCCATAAATAGGTAACATCTTCCGGTTTTCAGTTTTCACTGGTCTCCCCGCTGCATTCAGACGACACATTACTGATTTCAGAGGACCTCAAAGGAGAAAATTATTTGGAAGATTTTTAAAAAATTAAAAAAAGGCGGGAGAATGGGTCAATAAGTCATAAAGATAGTAGATGACAGAAAGCAAAGGGAAAAGGCAGAGTCAAAGAGAGTGACAGATTAGAGGAAGTTACAAGCACATAACTTCCAGAAGGTGGGGGAACTATTTGTATGAAAGACAATTTTTGTGACTGATGAGGAAGGAAAGGGGAGTGGTGTTAAGTTTTGACCAAATGACAACTTTTTCGTTGCAACTGGGTTTAACGTGTGCTAAGTGCATGGGCACACAGGACCTCGGTTTACCGTCTCATCCGAAAGATTCCACGTTCAGACCGTAAGGCCTAGTGCAAAGTGAGGGGGAAATCCCTGTGTACCCAGGTTCTTCTTCTTCTTCTGCATTCCTAGGCCATATGGCCATAATGGATAAGGTACATATGTTTCCAGTTTTCACTGGTCTCCCCGCTGCATACAGCTGACACATTCCGATTTTGGAGGAGCTCAAAGAAGAAAAATTATTTGGAAGATTTTTTGGAAAAAAGGCAGGAGAATGGGTCAATAAGTCAGAAAGATAGATGACACAAAGCAAAGGGAAAAGGCAGAGTCAAAGAGAGTGGCAGACTAGAGGAAGTTACAAGCACAGAACTTCCAGAAGGTGGGGGAACTATTTTTACAGACCTAATTACTCTACTCTTTTCGAGTAGTATTTTACTCACTTTGGACCTTTACTACTCTTCAAAATTGAAAATAATGCTCTAATTACTCATTTTCAGTGAACATTATTTGATGGTTTAATGAAGAGGATTATTCATTTCACACCAAAGCTACTCATTTCAGCTATCCAGACTACTCAAGATTTGTGTAGGGGGTAAACAGGTCTGTTTTTACGAAAGACCCCCCGGTATCCCCACGGGGAGGAGGACCCAGGTTCTAACTCGGGTGTGTCTCTGTCTTTCCCTCACAGACGCCCCGGACACGCCAGGCACGCCGGCGGTGACGGAGGTGGGCGGAGACTTCGTGTCTCTCACCTGGGATAAGCCTCAGTCGGACGGCGGGGGGCGCATCATGGGCTACTGGGTGGAGAGGCGGGAGCACGGCACGGATAACTGGTCCCGCGTGAACACTGCCAACCCCATCATCACCAACATGATCAACATCCCCAACCTCATCGAGGACCGCAAGTACGAGTTCCGCGTCTTTGCCGAGAACGAGGCAGGGCTGAGCAAACCCTCGCTGGCCTCCAAAGACGTCAAGATCAAAGACCCAAATGGTGAGAGTAAAGGGGGGGGGGGGGGGGGGGCAAGCCACACTGCGTATGATTCGATTCATTGCGATCTGATTGTGACATTTTTTGAGGTATGATTCTTGTGTAGTTCTACTGTCTAAATGAATGATGAAATCCTACTACAGTGGAACGTCCCTTATAAGACCTTCGAAAATCATCCAAAATGAGGTCTTATAAGGGAGGGGTCTTATAAGGGAGGTGATTTTAATACTTACAAAGAAGGGCAATGTCTCAGATAAGTAGGTCTTATGTGGGAGGCAGTCTTATAATGGGAGGTCTTATAAGGGAGGTTCCACTGTAGTTCACTATATTTTGTAGTCCCCCGTACACGAATCTGATGAAATATCTGCATACCTGCCAACCCTCCCAGTAAATTCGGGAGCTTCCCAGATTTTGTCACCTTTCCTGGTCTTCCCGGAATTCACGTGAAACTCCCGGATTTCGAAATTTTTAGCTTAGATGACCTTAGGAACGAGTGTTATGAAACCTGAAAACCAAAACTGGGTTTCAGGAAGCTTCGCGGAGCAGAGTTTGTACTGCGCATGTCGGAAGCGGGGGCTACTTCCTCCTGCAATCCTTTGTTTGGCGGTCTTTAGGCCTGTCTCACGCCGCCATTGAAGTAACCTCACCATGAAAAAAGTTTCACAGCTTCAGGGGGCTGCGCCCCTGACCCCCGCTCTGGGAGGGGGGATACTCCCCTCTCCCAAACCCACCCCCCTCCAGGATTTTGTTTGGGAAAAGTTGGCAGCTATGTATCTGTATTTTTTTGTATTAGACATTTTATCTGATTCGTGCATTGGGGTCTACTTGAGTATAGTGAGCGAAAATAGTAGACTTATTTTTTAGACGGAAGTACTTCACGTGAATCGTGACTCCCATTTATCATCACAATGGGATCGCGTTGGGGTTGAATCGTATGCAGTGTGACTGGCCCTAAAGAGACAGCATTTAGTGAAAGTTTGTTTATGAAGAAACGGTGTTGTGAACAAACCCTTTCCCAATGGTCCTTCTTCTCTTCTTCTTCTTCTTTGTTAATACATATCTGTATTGTTAGGAATTTGGGACTTTACTGGTGTTGCACTGCCTCCGGGCATTGCCTTCAGGGTCGTTCCCACCATCTTTATATCTACTAATGTCCAGTGTGTGTCTGTCCCAGACCGGAGGACATTAGACAGAATTTCATTAATTCATTTGGTATGCAAATGTTGTGAGATTTTTGTTAAAGAGGTGAATGTTTTTGTGGGTTTATTCAAAATCAAAGATCCAAAAGGAGAGATAGTAAATGTGACGAAGAGAATATGACGTATTTTCTTATTTGTTAAATGTCAAGAGCGATGGTCTTGTGTGTGTCTGTCTGTCTTATTTTCTTTCATGCTGTGTTATATCAATAGACGATTTTTTGAGAGAAAAACTAGGGGAGAGCACTTCGTTGTTTACCTCGATTACTCAGGCAAATACCATAGCAACAATGGCGTTGAAGCTTGAAGCTGCAGGGTGCGAGTCAGCGACTTGCAAACATTTTTTTTAAAATGAGGGGTGGCCAGTGGCCACAAACTGATAGAACTTACAAAATGTGATGTAAAAATATAAATGACCTCAGTTTTAGAATGACTCACGGTGTTCTAAGTGCTGTATGTCTAACTCAAACACACGAGGCGAGAGCTGGGGGGATCTACCTGATGGTAGAGTAACTTTCCCTGTTTGATTGAATTAGGCATGATCACTCCCACCACACACCATGAAATTACTCCCCTTAATTATTTCCGAACAATTCCTATTCACAGCTGCTGTAGTCCCAGAATTCAGCCAAGGTCTGCGCAAGATGACAGCCGTGGAGGGAAAGACGGCTCGATTTGAGGTGGAGGTCAACGGTCAGCCCAAGCCGGACATCCAGTGGTCAGTGTTGTTGTTATTGCACATTTTGTAGAAATAGTGAGACATTGTGGCGGTACCATAGCCGATGAGGTTTAACCGAGGCATGGTTTCTGCCACACCTATATGTATTGTTTAAAAATCAGAACTTTACTGGTGTTGCACTGCCTCCGGGCATTGCCTCCAGTCTTGTTCCCACCATCTTAGTATTTACAAATGTCCCATATGTGTCTGTTCCAGACCGAGAGGACGTAAAACACCATTTTTCATTCATTCAGAAATAGTGAGACTGGGACAGTGAGAAAACATTGCCAGGGACAGTAGTGTTAATCGGATTGCTTTGCAATGTTTCTGATATTGCTTTCACAGATTTTGTTTATCTGATGATATAACGTTTAACCCTTTCACCGCCGATGTCGCATTTTAGCACCACACTGATTTAACACCCATGGTACTAAAAGGCATGAACGTTGGATCAGTTATCCAATATCCTTATGTTGTTGATTTTGGGAGATAAGGAAAGGATTTATTTGATGCATGTCATGGGGGGATTCATAGTATTGCAAATGCCAACTTTTCTTTACTTAGGTAAGTTTGAGAGAAAGTTTTGGATGAAAAATGGCTGGCGGCGAAAGGGATAATAATAATAATAATAATGGACATTTATAGAGCGCACATTCTAGACGAACTACTCATGGCGCTTAACAAAACTAAAATTCACTCCACATGCAAGATTACATCATACATATCGAACATATTCACATGCGCTCGCATTCCCACCGTCACCCCACGCAAACACACGTTTGCTCATAGATATACAAACATGCGCACGCATATATGCACATTGGTATACACAAACACATCCTTCTTGTCATCTTGGTTTCAAAGGTAAGGGTGAACATTATATAGAAACTAGGACCTGTGCTAGTTTCTCTGTGTGTGTGTGTGTAGAAATAAGATCAGGAAAAGTTGTTTGACAATAGACTGGAGCTTAGTTTGTTTGATGAGTGTTTATTTTTTTGCTTGTTGCCACTTGTTTTATATTCTGTATAAATCCTCCATGCCCCCAAGAGGGGTCAAAGGATTATTATTAAATTGAAATTGAAAATTGTATTTATGAGTGTTTGTGTGTGTATTTGGTTCTCTATTGTCACAGAAGCGCGCGCGCGCGTGTGTGTGTGTGTGTGTAATGTGTGACCATTTAAAACAGAGCCCAGTCTAAAGTACTGAACCAGTCATGAAAATATTAATCAGAAAATAGTCCCATACAATAATTATCTCGACAATGATGCCCGTTACCGCAGTTTAACCAAAGGTTCATTATTAACGGGAAAATGTAGGAAAAAACCAACTGTTACACATAGAATCTTGGCTTCTAGTCACACTATCAGGCATGGGAATTGTTTGCGGATTTCCGCGGAATGTTTTTTGAAATTGTTACTAAATACTTCGTTTTTGTTACTAAATAATTATTCGGATACAACGGGGCTTCTTGGTACTGTTTCCGGATACAAAGGGGCTTTTTGATACTGTTTCTGGATAATAAAAAAAAAGGGGGGGGGGGGCTTTTTGGTACTGTTTCCGGATACAAAGGGGCTTTCTGGTACTGTTTTCGGATATAAAGGGGCTTTTTGGTACTGTTTTCGGATATAAAGGGGCTTTCTGGTACTGTTTTTGGATATAAAGGGGCTTTTTGGTACTGTTTTCGGATACAAAGGGGCTTTCTGGTACTGTTTTCGGATACAAAGGGGCTTTCTGGTACTGTTTTCGGATACAAAAGGGCTTTCTGGTACTGTTTCCTGATACAAAAGGGCTTTCTGGTACTGTTTCCTGATACAAAGGGGCTTTCTGGTACTGTTTTCGGATACAAAGGGGCTTTCTGGTACTGTTTCTGATATAAAGGGGCTTTCTGGTACTGTTTTTGGATACAAAGGGGCTTTCTGGTACTGTTTTTGGATACAAAGGGGCTTTCTGGTACTGTTTTCGGATACAAAGGGGCTTTTTGGTACTGTTTTTGGATATAAAGGGGCTTTTTGGTACTGTTTTCGGATACAAAGGGGCTTTTTGGTACTGTTTTCGGATACAAAGGGGCTTTTTGGTACTGTTTTCGGATACAAAAGGGCTTTTTGGTACTGTTTTCTGTTACAAAGGGGCTTTCTGGTACTGTTTTCGGATACAAAAGGGCTTTCTGGTACTGTTTTCTGATACAAAGGGGCTTTCTGGTACTGTTTTCTGTTACAAAGGGGCTTTCTGGTACTGTTTTCGGATACAAAAGGGCTTTCTGGTACTGTTTCCTGATACAAAAGTGCTTTCTGGTACTGTTTCCTGATACAAAGGGGCTTTCTGGTACTGTTTTCGGATACAAAGGGGCTTTCTGGTACTGTTTTTGATATAAAGGGGCTTTTTGGTACTGTTTTTGGATATAAAGGGGCTTTTTGGTACTGTTTTCGGATACAAAGGGGCTTTTTGGTACTGTTTTCGGATACAAAAGGGGCTTTTTGGTACTGTTTTCGGATACAAAAGGGCTTTTTGGTACTGTTTTCTGATACAAAGGGGCTTTCTGGTACTGTTTTCGGATACAAAAGGGCTTTCTGGTACTGTTTTCTGTTACAAAGGGGCTTTCTGGTACTGTTTTCTGTTACAAAGGGGCTTTCTGGTACTGTTTTCGGATACAAAAGGGCTTTCTGGTACTGTTTCCTGATACAAAAGTGCTTTCTGGTACTGTTTCCTGATACAAAGGGGCTTTCTGGTACTGTTTTCGGATACAAAGGGGCTTTCTGGTACTGTTTTCGGATATAAAGGGGCTTTCTGGTACTGTTTTTGGATACAAAGGGGCTTTCTGGTACTGTTTTCGGATACAAAGGGGCTTTCTGGTACTGTTTTCGGATACAAAAGGGCTTTCTGGTACTGTTTTCGGATATAAAGGGGCTTTTTGGTACTGTTTTCGGATACAAAGGGGCTTTTTGGTACTGTTTTCGGATACAAAGGGGCTTTCTGGTACTGTTTTCGGATACAAAGGGGCTTTCTGGTACTGTTTTCGGATACAAAGGGGCTTTCTGGTACTGTTTTCGGATATAAAGGGGCTTTTTGGTACTGTTTTCGGATACAAAGGGGCTTTTTGGTACTGTTTTCGGATACAAAGGGGCTTTCTGGTACTGTTTTCGGATACAAAGGGGCTTTCTGGTACTGTTTTCGGATACAAAGGGGCTTTCTGGTACTGTTTTCGGATATAAAGGGGCTTTCTGGTACTGTTTTCGGATATGAAGGGGCTTTCTGGTACTGTTTTCGGATATAAAGGGGCTTTCTGGTACTGTTTCCGGATATAAAGGGGCGTCTTGGTACTGTTTCCGGATATAAAGGGGCGTCTTGGTAGTTTTCGGATATGAAGGGGCTTTCTGGTACTGTTTTCGGATATAAAGGGGCTTTCTGGTACTGTTTCCAGGTACAAGGGAACACGGGAAATCTACGACGACGACAAGTACGAGGTGCTGACGGAGGGGGACAAGCACGTGCTGATCGTCCACGATGTCTACGGGGAGGACGCCGATGAGTACTGCGTCCGCGCCAGCAACAAGGGCGGCTCCCGCATCAGCAGGGCAGAACTGGTCATCAACTGTGAGTGCAAATCCTTCAAACGTTTGCTGTATTTAGGCAATGGCACATGCAGAATGATAATCAGGATCAGGATCAATACATCATCGCTGGTGCCAATACTGGCAATAGTCACGACGGAACTAGGAGGGCGCATGTACCTATAGAAAGAAAAAGACCTCAAGCTTTCACTGGGTTAAGACTATTAAACCCCCCAGTTCAGCCGGGAAGGAACAGGCCCCACTTCCAGCAACAAGCGGAGGAGGGGGGAGGGGGGAATCTAATTTTAGTGGTCAGTTGGCGCAGGCTCAGATGGAGATCTGATGTAAATGCGCTGATAGAGCCTGCGTTGGCTGTGGCCTCGCTCAACTTGTTCCACTCCGCAGCAGTCCGCACGAAGAAAGAGCTACGATATTGCATGCTCTGTATAATATGAATAATAATGACTATGGAAAACAAGGGGGGCTCCCGCATCAGCAAGGCAGAACTGGTCATCAGCTGTGAGTGGGAATCCTTCACATTTTGCTCAGACTAAATACAAATACAAAAAAAAGAGAAATAGAAAAGTGGTAGTGCATATGAGGGCTGAAGCAGTCATCAACTGTTGAGCACCTGGATTGTTAAAAAAAAGAAAACCTGCCAGCCATCCCACAATGTAATTGCTGTACTATATCATTTTTGAGTAGCTATTTGTACAGCTTACACTTCTTTAATATCCTATTTGAACGTTTTGTTTTCTTATGTAAGCTGCAACAAAAATCACTTGTTTTTTTCTATGCGATTCAGCCACTCCTAAGATTATTTTTTTCAGACTTTTGTTTTAATGTGTAAGGCAGTCGTTCAGAATGATAGTGAATTGTGAAAGGTTAACTCAACTAAGACAGTATCATTTATTGTTCTCAGTTCAAAAGTCAGTTGAATCCTTTGTGATTTATTTCTATGTGATTCAGCCCCTCCCAAGATCAACGTACCTCCCCGTTTCCGCGACGTGTGCACGTTTGAGAAGGGAGAGAATGTGGTGCTGAAGATCCCCTTCATTGGAAACCCCAAGCCCTCCGTCAAATGGATTAGGGATGGAGAGGAGTTGCGTGGGTCTAGATACCATCAGGAGGTCACCGAAAGACACGCCATTTTAACCATCAAGGTTAGTAATACCAATGATGATAGTATTCATAACGCTAGTATTTCATAGCAGTGTTATTGATTGTGAACGGATCAGGGATGGAGATGAACTATATGGATCTAAATACCAACAAGAAGTTACAAAACAGTATGCCATCCTTAATGTAACGGTAAATGTAACATTTTGTATATAATTATTTAAGAAATAGCGATAGTTGAGGGTCAAGTGGACTAGGGATGGAGAGGAGCTGCATGGAGTTAAATCAAAGACACTGTAATTGGAATAAGACAGACAAGCGGCCATTTTCCCCTATATGAGTATGAGGACAGAAACGCTGATTATGCCCCCCTTGAACCATGAACATCAGCAGTAATCTAACACTGGTTGTTACTGTTTCATAGATTTTCTGGCCGTATTTGCAGCTTTCTTACCTTTCTTTGTCTTCAGGAAAACAGAAAAAGATTTGCCCAAGCACTCAAATTTGAATGTTATTTAAAAACATTTTGATTCAAATTCTAGTCTTTGGATAGAGCCGCCATTGTTAATGGGATCACGAATGATAACCCTATCAGCCCGGCTCGCCGCAACTCTCCAGTTGTGTGTCTTATTCCCATTACAGTGTCTTTGTGTGTGTGTGTGTGTGTTAGAGAGAGAGAGAGAGAGTTGCTTTGTATATGCGCTGTTGCTGGTTGGTGTCACTCTTGAATGTTGTTTTTGTTGTCTGTTGATGAATAATTGATTGTAAAGCACTTTGGGGTCATCTGAGGTAAAGCGCTATATAAATGTACTATTATTAGTAGTATTTGTTTAAGTCCCACTAGGAAGTCACAAAACGACATGGAATATTAACCATCAAGGTTAGAGCAATGATGATAGCAATGAATTGTACCTGTCTTGATGATAATTAGTGTTTGCCTCGGTCATGACAAGACCAAGAAGACGCAGAACACACTTGATGCTATATTTGCTATCAAAATGAAACTAAAAAAAGAGAAAAAATGCTGATGATTATGATCACATTTATACAATAGTAATTCCTCAGAAGTCGGAGTGTGGCTGCCCATGTGGTGGGTTAATCAAAAAACGGTCACACACTTAATGTTCTTATCCCTAGCTGGTGAATTTGTACCATAGTGTTCAAGTGCTTCGGTTGTTGGGATGATCCCTGGAGTCTTTAAGCCAGGGTACGACAACAAACAACAACAAACAACAAATACTATACAGTGGAACCCCCCTTATAAGACTTTCAAAAATCATCCAAAATGAGGTCTTATAAGCTACCATCATTGAGACAATGTTTTGGGCTCACTCGTGTTAACTTCGTGTGAGTCTATAGGACACTGCAACAACCATGTTTTGCTAGAGTGAATGCCCTTGGTAGCCGCTTGAGTACTGACCAAACAAGGGCCTAACTCTCGCCAATAACCCTATTTGAGGCCACTAAATGGCTGCCTTTCGCAAGAATGAATGCCCTTTTCAGTACTGACCAACAAGGGATTAACTCTCACTGTCAAGGGCGTTAATAACCCTATTTGCAGAGGCCAATAGTATGATAGTTGTTCGGTTGTTTGGCTCACTCGTGTTAATGAAGTTAACCCGAAGTGAGTCTATAGTATGATAGTGTTCGGTTGTGTGTATGTGTGTCACACACTGTGTGTGTGTGTGTGTGTGTGTGTGTGTGTGTGTAATGCGTCCGTGGTCTAATCTCCAAACTTTAACGTTGGCATTTTCTCGGGAAATAGAAGGCATACATTGTTCAAACTTTGCACACATATAGATGTCTATGCAAGCTTTCAAACAATAATGATTTGAATAATTAAATACTTAAAGCAACACTGTAAACAGATAACAAACATAACATTTTAGATTAGTGGGTTAGAGAGTATTCAACAGGCAACATGAGTTAAGAAACTCATCAACATTGAAAGCCTCGATAGCTCATTGGTAGAGTGTCTGTCTGTCATGCCAATGGTTCCTGGTCCGATTCTCGGCACGGGTTCTTTTTAAAAAAAAATTTAAAGTTGTGTCCATTAACGATAGTTTCATTTGTACTTAAAATTTTTAATGGCAATCTTGTACTTTAGACACCCCCCTCAATCTTTGTTTGTTGTTGACCCACATGTTCCTGTTTGAATGAGCATTGAAGGCTTTGCCTCTTGTATTGATGAATCAAATCACCCTACGAAATAATAGAAAATACCAAGGTCCTAATTTGTACCACTGTCACTGTCATGTGCAGGACTCCTCCAAAGAAGATGACGGCCCGTACCGCTTAGTCGTGGAAAACAACTTGGGCTCGGACTCGGCGGTGCTCAAGATTCAAATCAACGGTGAGTGTACACTCGCCTAGCTCTTCCCTGTGAACTCGAGCTAAGTTTTGTTCATTTCTCACTCATATTTCGAGGAGTAATTGCCTAAATGTGTTATCACCCTTCTTTTTTCCTTTCGTGATAACACTTTTAGGCTGTTACCCCTCGAATTTCGTTGATACAGTGGAACCTCCCTTATAAGACCTTCAAAAATCATCCATAATGAGGTCTTATAAGGGAGGTAATTGTAACACTTACAAAGAAGGGCAATGTCTCAGAGAAGCAGGTCTTATGTGGGAGGGAGTCTTATAATGGGAGTTCTTATAAGGGAGGTTCCACTGTAGTTACATCTCTTGTCTGTGATGTTCCTAATGGTCGCAAGACACGTTGCTGTTTTCCGCTCTTTCACCATGGCCACACAGTGACATGCTAAGTCATATTATTTCTAGCATATCACTACGTTGCCATGGGGAAAGAGTGAAAAAATAGCGACATGTAGTATATTGACCATATATTTTCCTTCCACCACTCTCATTTCACGAACGCCTAGTTCCTGGCAAAGCTCACCCCTAGCCTCACACCTGGTTGAGTAGCTATTCATCCTGGCCTGTGTGTGTGTGTGTGTGTGTCAGCTTGTTAGCAATAATAATTATGTGTGACCCAGCACCATGAAAAGGGACATTAAGTCACTGGGCTAGTTTCTAACCACAGGCTTGGAAAGTCAAAAATCTCTTCTTTTTTTGTGTCGATTTTGAGTTACGGGTAATTTCTTGTTCTCTAACATCTTATCTTACGTATTTATTAAGGACAATCTTTAACCCCTTCAGTGCCGCCTACTACTTGCGCATGCGCTGCCGGTTTGCCACGCGATTTTTGAACGCGGCAATATCGCTATTTAGCGGCGACGTATATATACGTCAGTGGCAAGTACTGAAGCGCTATAGAGGACGTATATAGTATATATATGTCGTGGGCAGCAAAGGGGTTAATACAGTCTCTAAATGGTCTTATAAGTGCTTTAAAACGAGCAGGTCAGTGCATTTTCTTCAGCTAGGTTAGACTTTAGACTGTGTTTTCTCAAAATGGCCAACGCTCACCCTACTAACTTTAAATGCTCATAACTCTGGAACGGAAAAAGATACAGGAATTGTTCTTGTATCATTAGAAAGAGAATTGTCTGAAGTTTTCAAATGTTTAATTTTCTCAGAATGGTCAGTTTGACACTTAACTCATTCAAGTCGTTCCAGACATATCTGTCCGGAATCAATAGGTTGCTGTCAATTTGATGCATTTACTTCAAGGGAAGTAAATCTGTGTGCACACCATATCTTGGTCACTTCTAAGCTTGCTTCGCTCCCTTAGACCACAATTTTGCCTTTGGCTTTGCTTTTGTAGTGGTTTGTTGTGGGGTAGCCAATTGGTGTGGATAGTTTTTCTATATAAAGTCTATATATAAAAAAAGTCTGATCTACCACCTCCCTATGTCTAAACCTGAAGTAAAAACCTGTAATCTTCCTTTATTTCTCCTTTTGTTTATGCACGTTTTGTTTGTGTGTATGGCTGGAGTGATTTGTGATTTTTTTTTTAAATTCAAAATCGTTGCGATGCGAATGAGTTAATGTCCCTTTCGTGGTGCTGGGTCACATTTGTGTGTATTCGTTTTTATATGCTTGTATAGTAGAGAGCGTTGTAACAATGGAACATGTTGCCTGTTGTGTTTGCAGATGAGTTTGCTAAAGCTCTGGATGCTTTAGCTTTTGGTAGGTACACCCCACTAACACTTGGTCCTGGGTATTCCTCTTAACCCTACATGGGCCTCTGGTCCTGGGTATTCCTCTTAACCCTACATGGGCCTCTGGTCCTGGGTATTCCTCTTAACCCTGCATGGGCCTCTGGTCCTTACTGTTCTCTCCAATTTCCATGTCTTGTTATCTACATGACTCTCCTTTGAATCATATGCGTATGTGTTCAACTTTCACACAGAGGATATCGCTCAAAGAACTTAGCATAATTAGTATTCTGCAGGTGTTTATTTACAAATTCAGAAACAAGAACATATGTGAGCCAGCACCACGGAAGGGACATTAAGTGCCAAACCGACCGTTCTGAGAAAATTATACATTTGAAAACTTCAGACAATTCTCTTTGTAATGATACAAGAACCATTCTGGTATCTTTTTTTCCTTTTTAGGGTTATGAGCATTTAAAGTTGGTAGAGTGAGTGTTGGCCATTTTGAGAAAACGCAGTCTATATAGTCTAGCCTAGCTGAAGAAAATGCATTAACCTATTCGTTTCAAAGCACTTATAAGACCATTTAGAGACCATACTAAAGGTTGTCCTTTATACATATGAAAAAAAAGATGTTAGAGAACGTGAAAATACCCGTAACTCAAAATTGACAAAAAATGAGATTTTTTACTTTCCAAGCCTGTTGTGAACATTTAGCCCAGCGACTTAATGTCCCTTTCGTGGTGCTGGGTCACATGCGTAAGTCCAGCCTTTGTTCTTATGTTCATGTTCATATTTGTTCAGGAAAGTTATTTTTTAAAAAAGCCTTTTCTGCTAAATCGATATTTGATTGTCTTTAACACTAACAAAAGAAGCCTTTTGTTTCTGTCAAATCTGTCAGTTAACTCCATTGTAGGTTTGATAAAAGAAGCGTGTTTCCTGTTCAGCTCTTCACCCAGTTTTTCAACATTGATGCTTTAACCCTTTATCACACAAAGGAAGAGAATTCTTTAGCTGACTGTAATGCTCATCTCAGGTTTAACCTCTGAACTTGTTCTCATTGTAGGTTTGATATAAAAAAAAAAGCATGTTTCCTGTTCAGCTCTTCAGCCAGTTTTTCAACATTGATGCTTTAACCCTTTATCACACAAAGGAAGAGAATTCTTTAGCTGACTGTAATGCTCATCTCAGGTTTAACCCCTGAACTTGTTTTCATTGTAGGTTTGATTAAAAACAAAAGCATGTTTCCTGTCTTCAGCTAGTGTTTCAACATTCATACTTTAACCCTTTATCACACAAAGGAAGAGAATTCTTTAGCTGATTGTAATGCTCATCTCAGGTTTAACCCCTGAACTTGTTTTCATTGTAGGTTTGATTAAAAACAAAAGCATGTTTCCTGTCTTCAGCTAGTGTTTCAACATTCATACTTTAACCCTTTATCACACAAAGGAAGAGAATTCTTTAGCTGACTGTAATGCTCATCTCAGGTTTAACCTCTGAACTTGTTTTCATTGTAGGTTTGATATATAAAAAAAAAGCATGTTTCCTGTTCAGCTCTTCAGCCAGTTTTTCAACATTGATGCTTTAACCCTTTATCACACAAAGGAAGAAAATTCTTTAGCTGACTGTAATGCTCATCTCAGGTTTAACCTCTGAACTTGTTTTCATTGTAGGTTTGATTAAAAACAAAAGCATGTTTCCTGTCTTCAGCTAGTGTTTCAACATTCATACTTTAACCCTTTATCACACAAAGGAAGAGAATTCTTTAGCTGACTGTAATGCTCATCTCAGGTTTAACCTCTGAACTTGTTTTCATTGTAGGTTTGATTAAAAACAAAAGCATGTTTCCTGTCTTCAGCTAGTGTTTCAACATTCATACTTTAACCCTTTATCACACAAAGGAAGAGAATTCTTTAGCTGACTGTAATGCTCATCTCAGGTTTAACCCCTGAACTTGTTTTCATTGTAGGTTTGATTAAAAACAAAAGCATGTTTCCTGTCTTCAGCTAGTGTTTCAACATTCATACTTTAACCCTTTATCACACAAAGGAAGAGAATTCTTTAGCTGACTGTAATGCTCATCTCAGGTTTAACCCCTGAACTTGTTTTCATTGTAGGTTTGATTAAAAACAAAAGCATGTTTCCTGTCTTCAGCTAGTGTTTCAACATTCATACTTTAACCCTTTATCACACAAAGGAAGAGAATTCTTTAGCTGATTGTAATGCTCATCTCAGGTTTAACCTCTGAACTTGTTTTCATTGTAGGTTTGATATAAAAAAAAAAGCATGTTTCCTGTTCAGCTCTTCAGCCAGTTTTTCAACATTGATGCTTTAACCCTTTATCACACAAAGGAAGAGAATTCTTTAGCTGATTGTAATGCTCATCTCAGGTTTAACCCTGAACTTGTTTTCATTGTTCCGTTCATGACGCCCCCCCCCCCCCCCCCCCCTCCAGTCTTTCATATCCTGTTTTCCCCCTTGACCCCTTTCCGACAGATAGAAATCACTGTGTGTATTTTTTGTTTCTTCTTCTACTTCTTCGTTCGCTCAGACAGTTTCCTGTCATATGAGCGTAGATGTGTCATGCTGCTGTTATGCGCCTAACTAAGAAATAGCTAGGCCCAGCATGTCCGACTTCGGCTGAAGAAATCTTTGTAAGAATTTATAGAAAAAAAGACAGGAGAATGGACCAGTGAGTTTGAAAGATAGCAGATGACAGTAAGCAAAGGGAAAAGGCAGAGTCAAAGAATTAGAAGAAGTTACAAGCACAGAACTTCCAGAAGGTGGGGGGACTATTTGTACAAAAGATCCCCCGGTATCCCCGCGGGGGATTTTTTGTTTCAATATTTGGTTGAGTATTCTTGTTCTTAACCCCTATTTACACAAATCGGAAATAACCCCTTGTTAATGCTAATCAAAAGAAGTTTTCATTTCTTGGTAACTCTGTCTCAACCTTGTGTTCCCTCCAATTCAGACCGCCCCGACCCTCCCCGCTTCCCTGTCATTGAAAACATCCGCGACGAGTCGGTGGTGATGTCATGGAAACCCCCGCTAAACGACGGGGGAAGCTTCATCACAGCCTACATCGTGGAAAAACGGGAGGTGCCCAACAACAACTGGATACGTGTGGCCTCCGTCAGGTATGGATTGTGGGTTGTTGGGGTTTTTGTTGATTTTTTGGTGTGGAAATTTTCCATATTTTATGAAGACAAAGACACACACACATACCTACACACACAGTGACATAATAGTTTAAAAAACAATTATGACTACAGTAGAAATTTCATCTCTATCATGACTGTCACCAATGTAATTGATAACACCAACTATTCAATGTACCATAATTTTCGGGTTATAAGGCGATATTATTTTCTCAAATTTCGACCTATGCGCCTAATAAACGAGGGCACCCTATTAGTGAACAAAATCATGAGAAGAGAGGCAACGATTGCCGTGTTCAGTTCACTTCAGTTCAGTCTACTGTGAGTCAGACATCGAAAGTGGTCACGAGTCGCCGATACGACAAATACTCACGTTAAAATGCTTCAAAATCCCTATTATTGTCCGAGATACCGTCCAAACAGATGCCATAACCCTTCATTGGATGTAAAAAGCATCGTTGTAGAGCTTAAAATGCCATAATTCTATCAGTTTTTGTGAAGAATTGTCCAAACACATCAACAGGAAGCAACACAAACGGAAGTTTGATCACTTGAAAGGGGAGCCAACTCTTATTTATGACAGCAGTAATGGCGGTTGGTAAGCGTTTACAGGACGCGTATGGGCTTCAAAGTTTGACTTTCTTTTGCGAGTATCGCCTTATAAACGAGGGCGCCTTTTGCTTTAATTTTTTTCAGATTTTTCTTGAAAATTGCCCTATTCGCTTTATGCACAGCAGCGCCTAATGATCCGAAAAATACGGTAGTGTGAATGATAAGGAGGAAAGGAATTCTTTGTTAACCGAAGCTTCATCACGGCCTACATAATAACTGATGTGAGCTGTTGTCAACAAGACACCTCTCAGTGCAGCCCTCACAACCTTCAGTATTGACAGAGAGCTGAGCTCGAAAGTTTTACTTTTTTTCCACCCTGTGATCCAGCCTACCTCCACTACCAAGGTCAGTGTTTTGCCTTTGGATCAGCAGTCACCAGTTTTTTCACTACATAATAACATTGCGGAGAAACAGAAGGTGCCAAACAACGGAATACATGCACCCTCTGTCTATTGGCCACTGTAACTAGGGTTACTAACGCCTTTGACGGCAAGAGTTTAGCCCTTGTTGATCAGTATCCAAAAGGGCATTCACTCTTGCAAAAGGCAGCTATAGTTTGTGTGGTGGAGTGTGTGTGTTGGGTAGTAGTACCAGTAGTTGTAAGTCGAGCACGGCTGAGATATGTACCACTATTATTTTGGTCTTCGTAAAGAGGATAAGTTACTGGTTGAAAGCGTCTGTTGATTGCATCTTGAGAGGACGGGAGGGGGCATACATGCGTATACTTTAATGACAGTTCTGCATCTGTCCATTGTCTCATATTTTTTCTACGCAACAAATAACTAGAATCATGTGCGATCTACAAAGAGACCTACAATTTATGTTATATGCCTTGTGCAAGTTTGCTTTCCACAGCATCACTGGTCTCCTTCCCAACAAGGAGTACCAGTTCCGCGTGATAAATTACATTTATTCTTATTTTCTACCTATTACGTCGGAGAAATCACGAACTAACCACACTGTCTACATTCTATGCCTTGTGCAGGTTTGCGTTCCACAACATCACGGGTCTTTCGCCCAACAAGGAGTACCAGTTCCGTGTGATCGCGGAGAACTTCTACGGCCGCAGCGACCCCTGCGAGACAACCGAGGCCATCAAGACGGAGGAGCCCGAGGAGATGAAGAAGAAGAGACAGATGGAAGGTAGGACACGGCCGTTCAATTTGGATCGTTTAGTTCCCACATATGCGCTATCGTGAAACCCACTCACCTCCTCCTCTTTTGCATCTCCTTCCTTCCCCATCCATCCCTCCCTCCCATTCCTTGACCGTAGCAAGACTTCACGCGGCAGCAAAGGTAGCACGCAGGCAGGATTTCACAAGTGGGCTGCTACAGCCAAAGTTCTATTTGGTCGCTGGCAGCTTGCTTACTACACACGCGCGCAGCAGTGCAGCAAGGCTTGGTGGCTTGAAGAGTATAGCCTAGTAAAGAGTGTTCCTCTTTGCTTTGTGCTGTGGAGAAACTACACACTGACACTAGTTGTCTTTCAATTTAAATTGCTCAGCTACCGTTCGACTGAGCACCTAACTAACTACACACTTTAAACACAAGATGACTATAGGTATATGTAAAAGCACACTTATCAACACTGGCTACTTTAGACAGAACACGCCGAGGAAAATGCCACATAAATCTGTGGTACTGAGGGGAAAACCTAGGCCTTTAAAATAGCGCGCACTGCTGTTCTATTCCAACCCTGACTGCTATAATGTACACAAAGCGTGGTTTATTAATTAACACTAATTACACCACAACTAGCTTTTGGTTCGAATCACTGTTCACACAATGCTGTTCACCACACACCTATGTATGCTCACACCAAAATGTTTGGCAAATCGAAAGTCTGTTTAGAAGCAGTGGACGAAAACATACGGAGCACAAATTCCACTCTGTTTTCCCACTTGTTTCTGGCGCTTCCAAGAGGTTGAGTCATTCGCATTTCCCGCCTCTGGAAGCCTAGCCGGCAGCAACTAAAGAGTCTGCAAATGCCAGTTTTGTAAAGCCGTGAGGAATCTTTTGAGGTGGGGTTTTGTTCTCAATCTTTTGCAAAACGTTTTATTGGGAACTTGATATGTCATACAGAAAGAAATGGTACTGGAGCATTAAAGGGAAAGCTACTGATCCCAGGGATCGGGTGTAGACTGCTAGCCTAGTCGCTGCCAAGTTCTGACTCGCAGTGGATCGAGCAACAGGGGAAAAAGAACGGTTGAACCGTCTCTCTCGCCAGCAGCTATGAGAATGCGGCGCACTCCTCGCGTGAACGCTTTATATATGCCGGCTGTGGGTTTAAGACGCTATTTCACCAGCCGTGCAGCACATTTCCTGCTCCATTGACCTTGACCTTTGACCACTGACCTATGTTTTCAAACTTGGCCTAGATATCCTAACTACTTATGCGTATGCATAATATGAGCCTCCTAGGTCCCTCCGTTCAGATGTTATTGTGTAAAAATACATACATCCATACATATCAGCCAGCCAGGAACCAGCAAACAAATGACACAGAAAACATTACCAGCTTCGCTTGTGCGGTTGGTAATAAACTACACCATTACAAAAAAAGACAGGATGTTCAATGAGATAATAATTTAAAAAAATGACCAATTCCATGAAATACGACATTCTTAAATCTTTCAGTGGGATCATAACTTTTTATGCATTTCTGTTGTGCATCATGATTGATGGAATAAATTATTCTCTGATTCTTATTCTTCTTTGATCGCTCGGACAGGTTCTCGTCATATGAGTGCAGATGCGTCATGCTGCCGTTATGCGCCTAGATAAGCATGTCCGTCTTCGGCTGAAGAAAATCTTTGTAAGAGTTTTTACAAAAAAGGCAGGAGGATGGTCCAGTAAGGCAGAAAGATAGTAGATGACAGTAAGCAAAGGGAAAGGGCAGAGTCAAAGAGAGTGAGTTTAGAGGAAGTTACAAGCACAGATCTTCCAGAAGGTGGAGGAACTATTTGTACGAAAGACCCCCCCCCCCCCTCCCCCCGGTATCCCCATGGGGGGATTCTCTGATTTTGGGCTGATTAGGCCTAGCCTTCAACGATTTGTATCAGGCAAACATGGTAAAAGCAATTATCATGATTTATTTTTTAATCAAAATTTATATATGTTACTACATGTGGATATAATGATTCATGATGGTATTATTCACCAGTTAAAATGTCTATTTTTTTAAATGGCTATGCATCTCTCTAGCTAAAGGAATATCTAATAATATGCTATATAACTACAGAATACTACAGAATTTCTTTCAATAATTTTCATACCAATTGAGCTTAGTATACTTGGTATACCACTAGTGGTGTAGAGTGGCACAGAGGTAAAGCGTTCGCCTTGTGTCAAGTAAACCCGAGTTTGAATCTGGGTACAGGGGATTTTTCCTCTCACTTTACACTAGGCCTTAACGGTCTGAACGTGGAGTCTTTCGGATGAGACGATAAACTGAGGTCCCGTGTGCCCATGCACTCAGCATACGTTAAGCCCAATGGCAACGAAAAAGTTGTCATTTTGGTCAAAAATACCCCCCCCCCCCCCCCCCCCCCCTTTCCTTCCTTATCAGTTGCACAAAAATCACATGCAAAAAAAAAAAATTGGGTGGCGTGCCTCTGGCTGCGACGTGCTCTCCAGGTGGGAGCAACCCGGATTTCACAGAGACGCCTACATGACTATGAAGTATGTAATACCTAATACTAATACTTTTTGTTTTGTTTTTTCCTCAGATGAATTCGGGAGAAAAGTGCGAGGCAAATATGACGGACCAAAAATCTTGGATTATGACAAGTTCTGTGAGTATTTTTATAAAAACATACTCATGTCTCTGCACCTGTTTCTTACTGTATACCTGTGTGTGTGTGTGTGTGTGTGTGTGTGTGTGAGAGAGAGAGAGAGAGAGAGAGAGAGAAAACTTGAAAACTTGAAAACTTTTTATTTTCCAAGGATATAGATTTTAGGCAACGCCTATTCTTCCAATCTGTCCTTGAGAGAGAGAGAGAGAGAGAGAATGACTTTTTATTGTGCTCATATGCATGAAAGTACATGCGAGTGTGAATGTCTGTAAGAGATACAAAAAATGTGAAAATGTTCAGTCTAAGGCTGTGTGTCCATTTACAAAAACTTTCGCACAGATCCGTCAAAAAAATATATCAAAGTAAAAAATACAGAGTGTGCACATTACACGCATAAACCCATCTGTATATCCCATCGTAAATGTGCACAGACCTTAAATCTCTTTACTTATTTTAGATACATTTGTTTGTATGTTGTATTTATTAATTGTTTCTGGTTGTTTTGTGTGTGTGTGTGTGTTTATTTATTTATTTATTAAGAAGATTTATATAGCGCATACCTTTGAGCTCTATGCGCTTTACAATATTAGAAAATTAAAAACGAATAAAAGGCATATAACATACACGCACGCGCGCACACATCATTTGACATTTGGAAATATTTAATTAATGTTTTGTGTCATTTTCAGTCGACGACATCTGGAAGAGGTTTGTGCCTCAGCCTGTAGAGATCAAACAGGGCAGCGTCTACGACTACTACGACATTCTGGAGGAACTGGGAAGGTGAAATAGAGAAAATGCTGTCTTTAATTCTGTTATCTACATGGATGCTCCTTGCAGGATGTCCTGAATTGCAGGATTTTGGGTGTCCAGTGAAAATTGAAAGCCGGACACATACCACAGCTGTTCCGTCCCACACAAAATCAAACTATTTAGTTAAAAGCCTGAATCTAGAAATCTTAGATAAAAACTGTACCAAGCTTTTGTCTGTAAAGATATTTTGGCTGTATGCTCTACATAGTATTTCAAATATATTTCTTCCCTCAGATTTATGGTAAAAACTTATTTTTGTGAGCAGTATCTAGTAGAAATAATAATACTTAGTATCACAAACATAAATAAGATTGTCTATGGGTGAAAATCTAGCAATATCCACTGACTATAAGTAATCTTGTCACATACTACAACATATTCTCGCCTGTTATTTATGAAAAGTTACTTATAGTTAACTAAAGTTTGCTTGAAAAAACTTATGAAAATATAGATAAACTAACTGTTCCTCCCGAAACAGCGCATTTTCATCAGCGCTGGCCAGATCACCATCTGAGCCTGCAACTACTGACCACTAGCACTAGCCTACTAGTTTTGTTTTGTTTTGTTTTTTTGTTGCTTGCTTCTGGAAGTGGGGCCTGGGCCTTTCCGGCTGAACTGGGGGGTTTAATGGTCTTAACCCAGGGTAAGCAGTAGGTCTTTCTCCTTCTATGTTTTCTAGTAGGTTCATGGGCCCTCCAAGTTCCGTCGCGATTTATCGTCAGAAGTGGTGTCAACAACGTATACAGACAGAAACAGAAATTATATATGATATTATTTACTCCATTTTCAGTGGTGCCTTTGGCGTGGTCCATCGTTGCGTGGAGAAGGCAACAGGCAGGGTGTTTGTGGCAAAATTCATCAACACGCCATACCCTCTGGACAAGTACACCGTGAAGAACGAGATCAGCATCATGAACCAGCTCCACCACCCCAAGCTGATCAACCTCCATGACGCCTTCGAGGATAAATATGAGATGGTTCTTATCTTAGAATTGTGAGTATGATTTTTTTTTTTTTAAAGACCCACAGAGCCGGCTGGATTAAGTCCCTTGATTTTTTCTGGGTCGGTGTGGCCCACATTCAGACTTTCCTCGTATACGATCGAGGCTGCTCTTTAAAGTGATGTCTCGTTTTCGTGCAAGAGGCTATTTGTATGGGAGCAACACTTGGTCAAAATAAGATTTCTTACCAGCTATAAGAGAAAACACGTGAAAACCGTGATTTTGACACATGACGTACTGGGTCTTTAAATCATCATTTTCATCATCATCAGTCTCTTCATTGTTATCATCGTCATCCTTTTCCTCCTCCTCTTCGAAAAAGAAACACCCGGGGTGCCGATGGGACCCAGAGACGCACCAACCCCACCCGCTCTACCAACACAAGAGCAGCCCCCATAACAACCCTGAAAGCCTGTGTCATCATCACCATCATTACTCTTATTGTCATCTTACCAAAGTCATCCTCCTCGTCTTCTTCCTTTTCCTCAATATCATCATCATCAGTACCATCACCATTATGATCAGCATTATCATCATTATTGTCATCATCATCATCATTATTATCATCACCATGAATCTGTTTCAACACCAAATACTGATCACCGTTCATTATCAATCAAGGACAAGTATGAAATGGATTATATTTCTTCCAAATTAATGTTACAATTCTGTTGAATGTTTGCTATATATATAAAATTATAGGGGAATCAGCCTTCTATCCTCAAGCAATTTTAGAAGAATGGTAAGCATTAACGTAATTTACACACTGTAATTAAGGCACTTCTGGTTTTAAATTTTACAAATTTTACCAAAAAATTTGATTTTGCCGGAACAGTTTCTTTACTGTATTGTTAGTCAGTATAAGGCACAAGGGTTTCAGTCTGGAAACAAAGAAGGATTGCCCTATGCTATAGTCCACAAAACGTTTTATTTGGAAACCAGCCTTCTTCTTCTTCGATCGCTCGGACAGTTTGCTATCAATTATGAGCGCAGATGCGTCTTGCTGCCGTTATGCGCCTAACTAAGAAATAGTTTGGCCCAGCAAGTCTGACTTCGGCTGGAGGAAATCTTTTTGAAAGTGTTTCTTGAAAAAAGGAAGGGGAATGGACCGGTAAGACTAGAAAGATAGTAGATGACAGTAAGCAAAGGGAAAAGGCAGAGTCTAAGAGAATGACAGATTAGAGGAAGTTACAAGCACAGAACTTCCAGAAGGTGGGGGAACTATTATACAAAAGATTCCCTGGTATCCCCACAGGGGGTCGAAACCAGCCTTCAATCCTTAGGGCATGACTAGAAGTATTTGGGCTGTAAGGGAATACCGTATTTTATGGACTATAAGGCGATAATTTTGTCCTAGACTGAGACCTCTGCGCCTTGTAATGGGACTGATAATTATAGTTAAGAAACAGAGTGAAAAGCAATTTTTTAAAAACGCATTAACCTGGTGACTGTATACAGTGGAGGTGGAGCTGGACGTGGTATTTGTTTCTGTTTATAAATAGTAAAGAGTAGAGAAAGTGATGTGTTGCATTGTCTGTTTTTAAAGAGTAAAGAGTAGAGAAAGTGATGTGTTGCATTGTCTGTTTTTAAAGAGTAAAGAGTAGAGAAAGTGATGTGTTGCATTGTCTGTTTATAAATAGTAAAGAGTAGAGAAAGTGATGTGTTGCATTGTCTGTTTATAAAATAGTAAAGAGTAGAGAAAGTGATGTGTTGCATTGTCTGTTTATAAATAGTAAAGAGTAGAGAAAGTGATGTGTTGCATTGTCTGTTTATAAATAGTAAAGAGTAGAGAAAGTGATGTGTTGCATTGTCTGTTTATAAATAGTAAAGAGTAGAGAAAGTGATGTGTTGCATTGTCTGTTTATAAATAGTAAAGAGTAGAGAAAGTGATGTGTTGCATTGTCTGTTTATAAATAGTAAAGAGTAGAGAAAGTGATGTGTTGCATTGTCTGTTTATAAATAGTAAAGAGTAGAGAAAGTGATGTGTTGCATTGTCTGTTTATAAATAGTAAAGAGTAGAGAAAGTGATGTGTTGCATTGTCTGTTTATAAATAGTAAAGAGTAGAGAAAGTGATGTGTTGCATTGTCTGTTTATAAATAGTAAAGAGTAGAGAAAGTGATGTGTTGCATTGTCTGTTTATAAATAGTAAAGAGTAGAGAAAGTGATGTGTTGCATTGTCTGTTTATAAATAGTAAAGAGTAGAGAAAGTGATGTGTTGCATTGTCTGTTTATAAATAGTAAAGAGTAGAGAAAGTGATGTGTTGCATTGTCTGTTGATAAAGAGTAAATAGTAGAGAAAGTGATGTGTTGCATTGTCTGTTTATAAATAGTAAAGAGTAGAGAAAGTGATGTGTTGCATTGTCTGTTGATAAAGAGTAAAGAGTAGAGAAAGTGATGTGTTGCATTGTCTGTTTATAAATAGTAAAGAGTAGAGAAAGTGATGTGTTGCATTGTCTGTTTATAAAGAGTAAAGAGTAGAGAAAGTGATGTGTTGCATTGTCTGTTTATAAATAGTAAAGAGTAGAGAAAGTGATGTGTTGCATTGTCTGTTGATAAAGAGTAAAGAATAGAGAAAGTGATGTGTTGCATTGTCTGTTTATAAAGAGTAGAGAAAGTGATGTGTTGCATTGTCTGTTTATAAATAGTAAAGAGTAGAGAAAGTGATGTGTTGCATTGTCTGTTTATAAATAGTAAAGAGTAGAGAAAGTGATGTGTTGCATTGTCTGTTTATAAATATACAACAAACAAACAACTACACGACAAGTGCAAAGTGACGTTATTTTATTCACAAGATACAAAACAAAACTACTGGATATTTCGGCGAATGCGCCTTTATCAACACAGACAAACAATTAAACAGCAAACATCAAATATAGCAAAAGGAGCAAAAAGTAGGCAACAGAAGGAGCAAAAAACCATCAAGATCAAAATAAAAACAATACTTCCCCTCTACAGTCCAACGCACTTGTTGTGTAGTTGTTTGTTTGTTGTATGTTCCAGTGACGTTGCAGTCTGTTTCATTTTGTTGTTGCTTATAAATAGTAAAGAGTAGATAAAGTGAAAAAAAAACCATTAGTTAGGAAACTAATAACAAATTCAGTGTAAAATTTGGGATGATGCGCCTAATAATCAGGTGCACCTTGTAGTCTGTAAAATACGGTACTAAAAACTACTCATAAAAGATTTGTGTGTGTTTTAGCCTGGCAGGAGGGGAGCTGTTTGATCGTATAGCGGCGGAGGATTACCGCATGTCGGAGGCCGAGGTGATCAACTACATGCGGCAGGCCTGCGAAGGGTTAAAGCACATGCACGAGAACAGCATCGTGCATCTGGACATCAAGGTCAGTGCAGGGTCAAGGTCAGGCATGAGGTTCCAAGAAGGGTCAGGGTCAAAATGAGGGTCATTGTTTTGTTTTTTGTTTGTTTTTTGCTTTGCTGTCCCATCTTCTGGGTCGTACAGTGGCGTTGCTCCCACGGCCGCTCATTCCGAGTCCCCCGACACGCAGCCACACCCCTGGCTTGAAGGTCAAGGTTAGGTCCAAAGTTGGGTCAAGGGTCGAGGAAGATGAGAGTTGAGGAGATGTATTATCAGAAACAAATAATGGTCAGAGTATGTGAGAATGAGAGGGGCCTGTGGTCGAGTGGTTAGAGCGCTCGTCTGCGGTGCGGAAGGTCACGGGTTCGAGTCCAGCTTGGAGTAGGATTTTTCTGGCCTGAAAACCCTCTCTGTCCACCCAGCAGGGAATGGGTACCTGATGGGGTATGAAGGAAGATCAATCAAAGGCAGAGCTGGTGGTACATGTTTGCATGCACGCTTGAGTTCTGCGCCTATAGTGTCATGTTGTTCTTATAATATTGTAATATTTCAAATTTTGTGGTTATGAACGGGGCTTTGTTTAAATAATGTTATTTTATGTATGTTTGATTTGATTGTAGTGAGTCTTATGTGTATGATGTTAACTTTTTTGTGTTTTATTGTCTATGTAAAGCGCTTTGAGCTCCCTGCAAAGGGAGTACAGCGCTATATAAATGTTCATTATTAGTATTATTATTATTATTATTATTATTATTATTATTATTACAGGTCTGATTGTGTGTGTGTGTGTGTGTAGAGTGACACAGAGGTAACGTGTTTGCCTCGTATACAATAAACCCTGAGTTCGAACCTGGGTGCATGGGATTTTTCCTCTCACTCTGCACGGTCTGAATGTGGAGTCTTTCGGATGAGACGATAAACCGAGGTCCTGTGTGCCCATGCACTTAACACATGTTAATCCCAACTAGTGGCAACCAAAAAAGTTGTGATTTGGTCAAAATCTATCGCGCCGCCCCCCCCCCCTCCCCCCTTTCCTTCCTCACCATCACACAAAGATTGCATGCAATTGTGTTTTTTCAAATTGGGTGACACACCTCTTGCTGCAGCGCGCTCTCCAGGTGGGAGCAACCCGAATTTCACAGAGACGCCTCTGTGACTATAAAGTACCAAATAAATAAATAAAGTACCAAATAAAGTGTGTGTGTGTGTGTGTAATCATGAATGTGTGTGTGTGTGTGTGTGTGCACTTGTTTCTTTATTTCTTTTGTGTGTGTCTGCAGCCTGAGAACATCATGTGTGAGACAAAGAAAGCCACCAACGTGAAGATCATTGACTTCGGTCTGGCCACCAAGCTGAATCCCGACGAGATCGTCAAAGTTACCACGGCGACCGCCGAGTTTGCCGCCCCTGAGATTGTGGAGAGAGAGCCAGTGGGCTTCTACACCGACATGTGGGCCATTGGCGTGCTGGCTTATGTCCTGTGAGTGTTAGAGAGAGAAAGAGAGAGAGAGAGAGAGCCAGTGGGCTTCTACACTGACATGTGGGCCATTGGTGTGCTGGCTTATGTCCTGTGAGTGTTAGAGAGAGAGAGAGAGAGAGAGAGCCAGTGGGCTTCTACACTGACATGTGGGCCATTGGCGTGCTGGCTTAGGTCCTGTGAGTGTTAGAGAGAGAAAGAGAGAGAGAGAGAGAGAGCCAGTGGGCTTCTACACTGACATGTGGGCCATTGGCGTGCTGGCTTATGTCCTGTGAGTGTTAGAGAGAGAAAGAGAGAGAGAGAGAGAGAGCCAGTGGGCTTCTACACTGACATGTGGGACATTGGCATGCTGGCTTATGTTCTGTGAATGTTAGAGAGAGAGGGAGAGAGAGAGAGAGCCAGTGGGCTTCTACACTGACATGTGGGCCATTGGTGTGCTGGCTTATGTCCTGTGAGTGTTAGAGAGAGAGAGGGAGAGAGAGCCAGTGGGCTCCTACACTGACTAGTGGGCCATTGGTGTGATGGCTTATGTCCTGTGAATGTTAGAGAGAGAGGGAGAGAGAGAGAGAGACAGTGGGCTTCTACACTGACATGTGGGCCATTGGTGTGCTGGCTTATGTTCTGTGAGTGTTAGAGAGAGAGGGAGAGAGAGAGAGAGAACCAGTGGGCTTCTACATCGACATGTGATCCATTGGTGTGCTGGCTTATGTCCTGTGAGTGTTAGAGAGAGAGGGAGAGAGAGAGAGAGAGAACCAGTGGGCTTCTACATCGACATGTGATCCATTGGTGTGCTGGCTTATGTCCTGTGAGTGTTAGAGAGAGAGAGAGCCAGTGGGCTTGACATGTGGGCCACTGGCGTGCTGGCTTATGTCCTGTGAGTGTTAGAGAGAGAGGGAGAGAGAGAGAGAGAGAACCAGTGGGCTTCTACATCGACATGTGATCCATTGGCGTGCTGGCTTATGTCCTGTGAGTGTTAGAGAGAGAGAAGGAGTATGAGAGAGAGAGTGAGAGAGAGAGAGAGAGCCAGTGGGTTTCTACACCAACATGTGGGCCATTGGCGTGCTGGCTTATGTCCTGTGAGTGTTAGAGAGAGGGAGAGAGAGAGAGAAGGAGAGAGAGAGAGACAGTGGGTTTCTACACCGACATGTGATCCATTGGTGTGATGGCTTATGTCCTGTGAATAGTATTGAATGTTTTCACACAGAGAGAAAGTTGTTTAGTGTGTGTGTGTGGAGAGAGCATGTTTGTGCATGTGACCTGAGAACATCAGCTATGGAACATAGCAAAAATGAATTACCGTATTTTACGGACTATAAGGCGCACCCCAGAAAATTTGGATTTTGTTATTATATTTTCTTACTATTTTATTGGTCATGTTATAAGGCGCTGGGGTCTCAGTCAAAGAAAAAGGTATTGCCTTATGTTATAGTCTGTTGTTTTTGTTGTTGTTTTTAAAAACTGAGATGTCTCATTGTGTTTAGAAGCCCACACGAAAGAGAATTATGATGGAAATGCTTAGAGTTTTCAGTGTTGTCCTGAGGCCCCGGTCATAGGACATTGACCTATTAAAATTGAAAATGTCTTATTGTGTTCTCCCCTGTCAGAACAAACGTCTGATTAAAATTTTATCACTGGCAAAGTTAAGGCTGTGTCATACCAGTTGACATAGGCTAGAACACCAAGCTACATCAAAATGTTGCTACACTCTGCATAGTTATGCGGGGATTGCCTTTAGCCATGACAAGCTCCTAGCATAACATCATCAGTCTCCAAAATCCTCCGTAGTCGGAGTGTGGCTGCCCACGTGGTGGGGTCACGCACGTAATGTTCTCATCCCTGGCTGGTGCATTTGTACCATGGTGTTCAAGTGCTTTGGCTGTTGGGATGATCCCTGGAGTCTTTTAGCCAGGGTACAACAGCAACAACGACAGTAACTGGAAATCTGAAAAAAATAAAGAAGCTTTTAATCACAAGATTCTCTCTATTCAACATGGAACTGTTTTTGACCGTGATATTCTGAAATTTAGATGAAGTGGTCTTTTTTTTCCGTTTGTGGGTGCAGATGACCTAGACACAGTGGGAATTTGATGAGGAAGCTTTACCATAAAATTGTGTATTCTTCCCCCCCCCCCCCCCCGTAAATTTGTACTAAACCATTAGCTTTTCTTCTTACAGCCTAAGTGGACTCTCGCCGTTTGCTGGTGAAGATGATCTCGACACGCTACAGAACGTGAAGCAGTGTGACTGGGAGTTTGACGAAGACGCCTTCTCCACCGTGTCACAGGAGGCCAGGGAATTCATCCAGGCTCTCCTGCAGAGAAACCCCACGTAGGTTGTTCATGTTTGTCTCTGAGAGAGAGAGAGAGAGAGAGAGAGAGAGAAGAAATATGAATATGCCTTCTCCACCGTGTTACATGAGGCCAAGGAATTCATCCAGGCTCTACTGCAGAGAAACCCCACATAGGTTGTTCATGTTCGTCTGTGAGAGAGAGAGAGAGAGAGAGACAGAGAGAGTGAGATGGAGAGAGAGAGAGAGAGAGTGAGATGGAGAGAGAGATGGAGAGATGGAGAGAGAGAGAGAGAGAGACAAATATGAATATGCCTTCTCCACTTTATCACATGAGGCTAAGAACTTCATCCAGGCTCTACTGCAGAGAAACCCCACATAGGTTGTTCATGTTTGTCTGTGAGAGAGAGAGAGAGAGAGAGAGAGAGAGAGAGAGAGAGAGAGAGAGTGAAATATGAATATGCCTTCTCCACCGTGTTACATGAGGCCAAGGAATTCATCCAGGCTCTACTGCAGAGAAACCCCACATAGGTTGTTCATGTTCGTCTGTGAGAGAGAGAGAGAGAGAGAGAGAGAGAGAGAGAGAGAGAGAGAGAGAGTGAGATGAGAGAGAGAGAGAGAGAGAGAGTGAGAGAGAGAGAGAGAGAGAGAGAGAGAGAGAGAGAGAGAGAGAGAGACAAATATGAATATGCCTTCTCCACTTTATCACATGAGGCTAAGAACTTCATCCAGGCTCTACTGCAGAGAAACCCCACGTAGGTTGTTCATGTTTGTCTGTGAGAGAGAGAGAGAGAGAGAGAGAGAGAGAGAGTGAAATATGAATATGCCTTCTCCACCGTGTCACAGGAGGCCAGGGAATTCATCCAGGCTCTACTGCAGAGAAACCCCACATAGGTTGTTCATGTTTGTCTGTGTGAGAGAGAGTGTGAGATGGAGAGAGAGAGTGAGAGAAAGAGAGAGAGTGAGATGGAGAGAGAGAGAGAGAGAGAGTGAGATGAGAGAGAGAGAGAGAGAGAGAGATGGAGAGAGAGAGAGAGATGGAGAGAGAGAGAGAGCGTGAAATATGAATATGCCTTCTCCACTGTATCACAGGAGGCCCAGGACTTCATCCAGGCTGTATTGCAGAACAACAACCATGTGTTTGGTCATTTTTAGTGTATTCCTTGGTTTACTCATGGTAGAGGCATTACAAGCAGGGGAGTGTAACTGGGTGGTGAATCCTCGAACCTACAAAATATCCAACTATTTCCTCTCATTTTGTTCAATCTTTTAAAATATGTTTCTAAACAAAACAGTAAATGCTTATCTATCTCAAACCCTATGATATCTTGTGCTGTGCATCTTCGTCTTAGAATCCCTGTATATGTCAATAATTGCTGATAAACGGCAAGTGGACATTACCGGAAAAAGAAGAAGAAGAATCATTTGAAAGATGAATTTGTATTAGATTAGTGTTTGTGTAAGAGAAAGAGAGGGAGGGGGCTGTTATGATTTAGTTGTGTAGGCCTCTGGCCCCTTGTGAGAAAGGAAAAGACAGAACAGTTTGTACTTTCAAGGTGCTTTATCGTAGTAGTATTGGCAGTTAGTCAAAACTAGTTGATTGGAATTCAATATAAAAAAAAGGCAAAATTGTTTGCTGCTATCCGTTTTCGCCTTTCTCCTCTTTTATGACACTCTTATCCGACAAAATGATCAGATGTATACCGTAAAAACTGGACTATGAGACGCACCTGTATATAAGCCGCATCCCTTAAATTGACAAAATATTAGGTATTTATTCACATATAAGCCGCACCAGTTTATAAGCCGCAGAGAAAATTGTATGTGCACAAACCAACACAAATATAGAAATTCTCCTATCAGAACATAAGTATTTAATGTCCTCAGACACTTTAAGCATGAGATCTGAATCTGTTGATTACCAAAACCAGTTTTGAGTCTAAAGAAGCTCAAAATAGGCTGAAGAATGTGGCCAGAAACAGATTTAATCATACTGATAAATGTAGAATGGAAAAACAGTCCACAGATAAGCCGCATCAGTCTATAAGCCGCATGGGGCAAAGTTGAGGAAAAAAGTAGCGGCTTATAGTCTGCATTTTACGGTACATGTTTTCTTTTTCTTCTTTTTTTCCAGGAAACGAATCACAGTCCATGAAGCCTTGGAACATCCCTGGCTCAAGGTAAAACACCCTGGACGGCTGTGTCTGGTTTCAGACAGCCAACAACCACCATACTGAACTGTAGGAGGGCCCCAGCTACCATGCTAGATGGTGCTGGGGGTCGGCTAGTCCAGCTGCTTTTTTTTCAGCTGGATGAAAAGTGGAACATTGTAGCCTGTCGATCATAAATCCCCCATACATTTTTTTTATTTTTTAGTTAAGGATAAATAGGTTTAGGTGGTGCTCTCCCCAGTTTTTCCCCCGTTAGCGTTTATGTCCAGAATTGGATCCTGCCGACGAACCCCGTCAAGATCAAGACCCTGTCTGTTGTATGACATGTTTCAGCACAAATACAAGTTAGAATTCAGCACATATTCAAAATTTAATAAATAACCAGGAGTAAGGGATGGAAGATGGGAGGAGGGGTGGGGGGTGAATGTTACCCCAGGACAAGAAGAAAAACAACAGATTCTGAAAGAGAAAACGGAAGAGTTTTATCGGAGTTGGAGATGACGACAGGTGGACACAGTTATCTGCAAGCCAGCTAACGACACTTTTTATGAGATCTTGTGAAACTTTTTAAAGTATTGCGCCATTCATATGTTCACAAAAATGAATGCTGCCCTGTTGTGACACATTACAAGGCTAGCTAGATAGATGGACAACCGCCACCAAAACTCTCCTTATGTTTTTGGGGGGACATTTTTCTTTTTATCTCAGTGTGAGTAAGCCATGACTTTAAAGACCCCTCACGTCACGTGTCACATTCCCTCTTATGCTAGGAAGATTTCTTAAGATTTCTTACCAGCTATAAGAGGGAAAACACGTCAAAAAACCGTGATTTAGACACGTGACATGGTGGGTCTTTGAGAAGCCCTCAGTTTTATGTCGCATAGTTATTTGGTTCATTTTTCCCCCTGCAGTGTATGTTAAAATGTGTGCATTTTGTTTTGGTGTGTGTGTATAAGTATTTGTTTGTCTAAGCATGAATTTGCAAATGTACACCTGCATATTTGCATGCCCCAGCTAGGAATTGATATAATTATACGCACAGTTATGTCTGTACAAGTTTTTATGTGGAAGTTCAGTTTAACGTCGCGTATCGGCTTCTGCCATGTACGACGGGCTGAACAAACCAACCAGGGTATAAACAAAAATTTATGTTCCTGAATCACTGTCTTAGCCAAAAGGCTGAGAAGCGATCAGAATTCATTGATTGAAGTTTTTATGTGTGAGTGGGGGCTTTTATACTGATGCAATTTCACAAGTAGTTCATGTCTGTGTATGTATTGTCTTCTGACGCCTTCTCTTCTCATAAAAGACAAAGGTGGTTTGCACTGTATTGTCGTAACGTCACGTGGCTACCGTGGCTACCGTTCTAATCCTGTGGTTGCCATGGTTTCAGGGAGACCACAGTGACCTCACGAACCGCATCCCTTCCAGCCGCTACAGCAAAATCAGGCAGAAGATCAAGGACAGATACGTGAGTGTCAGGAAACCGATCTTCGTTTTCTACCATTTTAATTTTGTGTGATAGTGCATGGGAATAGCCACCTAATGGAATTTTAGCATAAATTGAAATGTTGTCTTTACAAGATGGATCAAAGATTCCTGGGGGCCGTTTCACAAGGGCTATCGTTATGTTGCGTGTGCGCGAATCGGAAAAAACGGTCTAAGAAACACCCTTCGTTTGCCGATAGTTTACGTGGCGTTTTGTTCTTGCCAAACTTCGAGCAAGCGGCGAACAATCCGGAACTAGTAGGGGGTGAATACGGAGTTTCTTGTTGTTGATTGGTCCAGAAAAGTTTGGCGGAAAGCGTAAAAAATTTTGACCAATCGGACAAGAGCTTGTAATATTCTTTCGCAAATGTTTTCTAAAGTGTTTCTTAGGCCCCGTTTGGCGTAAGCGTTATTCGTGCGGCAACCGTTATCTAGAGAACCGTTATCTAGAGAAACTCGACCCTGGTCAATTGACGGAACACAGAAATGATTTATCTTGTTTACTTTTGTTTTAATAGCCATTCAAAGTTTGGCATTCGAGATAGATCATTTGCAGAAATCGGACATAGAAGAAAATTTTGCCGTGTTTCTATTGACTTGACTTTAAAAACAATCAAATAAAGAAAAATAAATCATAAAAATCTGTGTTTCATGTTGTGGATACAGAATACATAAAAATAGACATAGCTTTGCCCTCAATAGAAAATTGGTATTTTGGGGGTTGTTGACTATTTTTGGCTTTTGCTCAGAACATTCTGAGCGACTTGTGGCTGTTTTTCCCATGCACCATAATTTTATTTATTTTGTTGTTGCTCGTCATTTAAATGTTTTGATGAAAAACAAGCCTGTTTCTCTCTTGTCAACTTTCAAAATGTTCATAGGAGTAGAAAGCAAGTTTTACGTCCTCTCTCAAGCATTCGGGAAAGAACCAGAATGTGTACTAAAGAGAAAATGTGAAAATCGTGCACGAATAAAATGTTAGCATAGAATTGGCTTTGTTTGGCTATGATGAAAATTGTAAAACAGAGGAAGGTTTTGACCAGATGATGAAAATGATGTTTTACGTCCTCTCGGTCATGGAGACATATGGGACATTTGTAAATACAAAGATGGTGGGAACAATACTGGCTGCAATGCCCGAAGGCAGTGCAACACCAGTAAAGTCCCGAGTTTTTAACAATATAGATAGGTGTAGCAGTAACCACGCCTCGGGTAAACCTCATCGGCTATGGTACCGCCACATTGTCTAAGGTTTTGACCAGATTATATTGTATGCAAAATATTTTATTTATAAATGTAGAATAAATGAAGTAGCACCGAATGTACAATGTTTTATAAGGGATGTGAGGAATATGCATCAAACTGAAAAATATGCTTGCCATATTTTACGGACTATAAGGCGATACTTTTTTCCTAGACTGAGACCCCTGTGTCTTATAATGTGACTGATAATATAGTAAGAAACTATAATAACAAAATCTGAATTTTGTGTATAATTTGGGGTGTGCGCATTGTCCGTAAAATACGGTACTCTATGGACATGAGACATTTTTTTTCTTAATTACAAAATTCAAAATAATTATAAACGATGCAATTTGGAAAAGTGAACAAGAAACACCCGAAGGTGCTGATGGGACCCAGAGATGCACCAGCCGCGTCTGCCCTATCAACACGAGAGCAGCCCTGCTCCTGTTATGTTGCTTTGAAGGAAGACAAGTTTTCATGAAAAGTTTTGACCGTAAGGGTAGGAATGCATTAGACACGGAAGTTACGCACGGAAAACCATAAATAGAATAAAAGAAAACATCTACGGATTAGGGGAAATATGGACACAAATGTGAAATTTGAGTCAGTGGATCTACAAAACGATAGACTGTACTTCCCTTGTCAAAACTTTTTTTGTTGGAGCCTAGTTCCTCTTGGAACTACAAAATGTTTTGACATTAGCTGCGGATTAAAGCTGGTCATTCAAAGACGGAAATGGAAAGTGTGGACAGTGTCCATTCTATGAAGGGAAACAACTCTCGCTGAAGGTAGCCCGCTGTCTTATTATGACAAACCCCAGTGACTCGTTCTTTGACTTGTACAAAAAAGTGATTTTTTTTTTCATTCTTTCTTTTTCTTATTTACGGATTGTGCACAGGATTTCCGCGTCTAGTGTGCGTGGCCTAAGACCATTAGTTTTTACCATATTGTGGTCTGACTATATACGCTGTTGTTGTTGATGTGATAGGCGGACTGGCCCCAACCCATGCCTGCCATTGGACGCCTTGCCAACTTCAGCTCTTTACGGAAACACCGCCCGAAGGAGTTCCAGATTTATGACACTTACTTTGGTGAGTGAGAAAATGGGAGCATTTATATATAATCTATAAGAATAATATTTGTTGTTGTTGTCTTACCCTGGCTTAAAGACTCCAGGGATCATCCCAACAGCCGAGGCACCTGAACACTTTGGCACAAATGCACCAGCTAGGGATGAGAACATTACGTGTGTGACCGTTTTTTATTACCCCGCCACATGGGCAGCCACACTCCGACTTCGGAAGATTTTAGACTGATGATGTTATGCTAGGAGCTTGTCATGGCTTAAGACAATCCCCGCACAACCATGCAGAACATGACAACATTTTGATGTAGCCTTGGTGTTCTAGCTTATGTCAACTGGTCTGACACAGCCTCGTTCAAAAGCAGAAGAATAATAGTGATGATAAAGAGACAGAAGAGAGGAATTAAGAAGAGGATGTTGATGTTGGGAATACTCTCTACCTAACCCTGAACTGATTACAAATTATAAAAGGTTTGAGTTACCTGGTAATGTAGGTCGTTGTAGACAATTCATACATTTTTGTCGTCACTACTTTCAATAACCATTCCCTCCAACTAACTACTGAAACAGCATCATATCAAAGACTGTATAGGGGAAGATAAGCATCCGGTCTCTTTTTCCTATATGAGTAGTGAGGACAGAAACACTGGTTATGTCCCTTTTAAACAGGACACATTTTACGCGTCGATAGGCCAGTTGAATTCTCCGTTCAAGTTCCAGTCTGCGTTTTTGGATAGCCTCCACTGTGAATGGTGTACTGACCCCACTAACGATAACTCAGCCCGGTTCGCAGAGCTCTTAAGTAGTCCATCTTACCCTTTTAGAATATCTTTGATCATATGATATAATTGCCTTTAAGCACACCCCATGGGGGGGATTCCAGGGGATCTTTGTGCAACTTGTTTCCCCACCTTCTGGAAGTTATGTGCTTGTAACTTCCTCTAATCTCTGTCTTTTCCCTTTGTTTTTTTGTCATCTACTAATCTTTCTGACTTCATATTTGAACTTGCCCTAGATATCCTAATTACCTATCTGCATGCAAAATTTGAGGGTCCTGGGTTTCTCCAAAAAATAAAGGTTGCTATCCTAAGATCTAACTTAAGTATATCAGTTTGAGGCCGTTTCGGTCTGTTTCGGCCCGTTTCGGTGTTTAGAACTGCCGCTCTGCCATGTCTGCGTGTTTCAGATCGTAAGGAGGCGGCGCCCAAGTTTGTGCGCAGACCCCGCAACCAGATGGCTTCAGAGGGACAGACTGCCAAGTTTGACTGCAAGATCATCGCCGCTTCTGCCCCCATTATCACTTGGTGAGAGACATGTAGACACACTCCAGCACTCACAGACACACACACACACACACATACATACACACACGCACACATGCATGCATGCACACACAGACACGCACATGCATGCACACACTTGCACACGCATGCATGCATACACACTCGCATGCACACACACATACATACACACATGCATGCATGCATGCATGCACGCACGCACACGCACATGCATGCACACACTCGCACACGCATGCATGCATACACACTCACACACGCATGCATGCATACACACTCACACACACACACACACACATACTCGCACACAAACTCACACTCGCACACAACACACACACACACACACACACACACACACACACACATACTCGCACACAAACTCACACTCGCACACAAACACACACACACACACACACACACACACACACACACTCGCACACAAACTCACACTCACACACACACGCACACGCACACACACACACACACACACACACACACACACACACACACACACACACACACACACACACACACACACACACTCGCACACAAACTCACACTCGCACACGCACACACACACACAAACTCACACTCGCACTCGCACACAAACACACACTGTAGACTTTGGCGGTGAAAGGGTTAACGCAGAGCTACAAACACAAACAAAACAAAAGTCATGCAGAAGTACGTGTGTTATACAAACAAATGTGTAATGTTATGCTAAGTAGACTGGACTTTATATGCAATTTTTCTGCTTAAAGGTTCAAGGATGACGGGGTATTAACGCAGAGCTACAAACACATGCAGAAGTATGTGTGTTATACAAACAAATGTGTAATGTTATGTTAAGTAGACTGGACTGTATATGCAATTGTTCTGCTTAAAGGTTCAAGGATGACGGGGCATTAACGCAGAGCTACAAACACATGCAGAAGGATGTGTGTTATACAAACAAATTGTGTGATGTTATGTTAAGTAGACTGGACTTTATATGCAATTTTTCTGCTTAAAGGTTCAAGGATGACGGGGCATTAACGCAGAGCTACAAACACATGCAGAAGTATGTGTGTTATACAAACAAAATGTGTAATGTTATGTTAAGTAGACTGGACTTTATATGCAATTTTTCTGCTTAAAGGTTCAAGGATGACGGGGCATTAACGCAGAGCTACAAACACATGCAGAAGGACGTGTGTTATACCAAAAAATGTGTAATGCTATGTTAAGTAGACTGGACTTTATATGCAATTGTTTTGCTTAAAGGTTCAAGGATGACGGGGCATTAACGCAGAGCTACAAACACATGCAGAAGGACGTGTGTTATACAAACAAATTGTGTGATGTTATGTTAAGTAGACTGGACTTTATTTGCAATTTTTCTGCTTAAAGGTTCAAGGATGACGGGGCATTAACCCTTTCACCACCAGCCATATTTCAGCCAAAAATGTCCATTAAATGTACCTGGATAGAGAACAAAATCCATCTGCAGTATTGGGGATTCTTCTGTGACAAATATATAAAATAAGGTCTATCCTTACTTCCCAAAACTAAGACAACAGGGTCTTTGGATAATAGACCCCATTTTGACACCTTTTAGTGACATGGGTGTTAAATCACTGTGGTGCTAAAATGCGACTTTGGCGGTGAAAGGGTTAAGGCAGAGCTTCAAACGCATGCAGAAGTATGTGTGTTATACAAACAAATTGTGTGATGTTATGTTAAGTAGACTGGACTTTATTTGCAATTTTTCTGCTTATAGGTTCAAGGATGACGGGGTATTAACACAGAGCTACAAACACATGCAGAAGTACATGGGCAAGGAGTACGAGCTGAGGATCAGCCGAATCAAGATGGACGACAAGGGAGAGTACTGCGTCCGAGCCGAAAACTCTTTTGGACGGAAGGAGGAGAAAGCCAACCTGAAAGTGGAACGTGAGTATTGAGCTAAGCCGTTGTCATGTTCTTCTTGTCTGCTTTGTGGTGATTTTCGTGTGTAATAAAAATGAACAAGATTGCGTGTTCGCCCATTATTATTAAGACTCACAAAGCTAGTCTGCCAGTTTGTCGTTTCCGACTACGACTGCCAGGTAGCAAAGCGGGCAACTGGTATTCCAGTGGCCTGGGCTAATATTTGTTAATAGTGGAGATGCCGTGCCCAGGGTACATCCCCACTCTCTCTGCCAAAGAGATCTGAGGGATCTTTTAATTTAGTCCATGATTGTGTTTGATAAAGGGAAGTAAAGTTCCGAAATATTGCCAGCAACAACATGGGCGTTCAGGGTTTTTTGTTCATCAAAGAGATCTGAGGACAGCTGGCATTGCGGAAGCTCCCCAAAGGCTGCCCATTTCCCCTTAGGCTGCAGCACCAAGAGCCAGAGTAAATGTTTTCCACAAAAAAATAAGCTGTACAGTGGAACCTCCCTTATAAGACTCCCTCCCATATAAGACCTACTTCTCTTAGACATTGCCTTTCTTTGTAAGTATCAAAATTACCTCCCTTATAAGACCCCTCCATTATAAGACCTCATTTTGGGTGATTTTTGAAGGTCTTATAAGGGAGGTTCCACTGTACCATAATTGTCCATAGCTGTAGGAAATCAATTGTTGTAAAGCTCTCATTTGACATTGGCCCCTAACGTATACAGGCTGTATCAACCTATCATAAAAGCTTAAAGGTGGACCCTGACGGATGAGTTTTTGCAAGAAACACGTCAAGATCACCAGAAAGACAGCGTTTTCAAGGATCGGAACACTCACTTTGCTCTGGTTTCCTAGAAATTAAACCGTCAAATTGGCGATTCCTCCTTGGCGGAGTTGCTAGAGAGAGAGAAGCCATTTTTGATGGGGTGGGTGAAGGTCACTCATTGTGGTTGAAGTGTTTTCTTTTTTTGTAGTGCAGTAAAAAATAATTGGAGCTGTTTCCTTTGTTGAGAGCAAAACACCTTTAGATAATCTGTTATAAACAATTTTTTTTTAAAGAAAAAAAAGGCTTGTATTGCGAATATTTCGTGCCAACAAATTGGTCTAAAAGCAGGCGGCCATTAGAAAAGAGACGGCACACGTCTTCTCTTTGGGTGAAAGAATTTGACTTCCAGCACCTCCGCCAAGGAGGAATCGCCGATTTGACGGTTTGATTTATTTGGAAACCAGAGCTAAGTGAGTGTTGCAATCTCTGTAAAGGGTGTTTTCCTGGTGATCTCGACGTGTTTCTTACAAAAACTCATCCGTCAGGGTGCCCCTTTAAAAACAAAGGGCCAATCATATGATAAATTTAACATGATTAAATTAAGACCAAAAGCTGAGTTTGATTTGTGGGTGGGTGGGTGTTCATTAGAACGCCTGCTTAGTATTTCAAATTGATGCACTTGGAATATAATGCAGATACTGGTGTGAGTAAATTCCTGCTTTAAAATGTACAGGGTACAGGGAAACCCATTTAGTACGAGTACGGTTTAAGCGAGAGCCCGTGTGTAACGAGTGGTTTCAAAATTCCCGACCACAAGCCTTCTTTTTCCTTGTTAAATAATTCTGCATACAACGAGCTCGCTACAACGAGTAACTTGCATATAACGTACAATTTATTGACTCCCAAAGTCAAGCTTTTATGCAAAAACTACATGGTTAGAACGAGAACGCACTTACAACCACACCGCCATCCCAAAGTCAAGCTTTCTTGCACAACAACCTGGCTAGAACGAGAACACACTGACAACAACATCGCCATCTTGACTGACCCCTCGATATGTAAGCGGCATTCTGATTGGCCGATATATTCTGTTTGCGCACTGATCTTGTGACTTCCGGGAAATTTTAACTTTCTCTTAAAGCGCGTGTGTGGATTTTATGTTTTTGATGTTATCGTGTGTTAATAAACTGTTTTAAAGTGTTTGTAATCGGCATTAAAAACCCTATGGATACAGGATACTGGGCTTACAACCATGCTTTGTTGGGTAAGTGTGTTGTTTCCGTTTTTCTGTCTTTTTCACACTTTACCAGCACGCACATCACAGTAGATGTGAGGAGCGATTGATAGGTTCGTCAGGGTTGCCAAAATCGATAAAATGGTTTGAACGAGCAATGCTTACAACGAGTAAATTGGCCCTCTCCCCTGGAATTCGTACTAAACGGGTTTCACTGTAGTTTGTTGTTTATTTGCTTATGTGTTTATGTTTGTAATGACCTCTCCTCACCCACCTCCCATTTCAGACCACCTCCCTTTTAAGACCACTTTCTTGGTGCATTTGACATGGTCGTTCATGGGAGGGAGTACTGTATAACTGTTTTGTAATCGTCAGTCATATGCTGTTTTTCTTCGTTGTGTTTGTTGTAATAAAACGGTATTATTGTGATGTCCTCAGTACATGTGGAGAGAGCGTTGTGTGTTTCACAATATTGAAGTGGTGATAATCAGATTATCTATGATGTTTGTGTTTCTAGCCGGTGTTGCTACTCGGATGACCCCCATCCGAGAAATGACCCCCAGAACGTGAGTACAGCTTATTTTCTAAGGAGTATTTTATAGTGAATAATATTAGTAATATTATCATATGAAGATTGGTTTCGGTGAATCTTGTGAAAGCAAAATGGTTGTTTTTTGCTCCCAAAGTCGATCATTTTTCTCTGCGTTGATTTTACGGAGAGATTTTAACCTACATTTTGTTTTGTCTTCCACTTAGGTTAAGGGGCCGCCGCACACATGCACTTTCCATCGACATCTATGAGGCATGATTCACGTGAAATACTTCAGTCTTAAAATAATTCTACTACATGTATTTTCATTCACCAGTCTCATGTAGACCCCCAATGCACAAATTTCACAAAATGTCTGATACAATTGATCTAAAAAGCATCAAAACGCTACACGCACACAAGCACATGACAGGGTTCCCACACTCCTTGCAGGTGCTTATAGGTTTTTATATTTGTGGATGGGCCTCATAAGGCCTTATAGGTGCTTATATTTAACCTATCGGTCCTTACAGAAAGTACTTAGGTCCTTATGGATAACAAAAAGTCATCATTTTTTTGCAAAGGACGAACAGAAATCCGAAGTGTGCACATTTAGTCTTAAACCTTTCAAAAATGACATAGATTTTGACCGCATTTGCGTCCAATCGCGTTCAGAATTAAGTGGAAGTGGAGCAGATGACGTAACAAGGGAGGTAAATCACTGAACTCGCTCAATGAGCCTGACCAGAAGTAACCGGTCGACAACGTTGCCGCGTTCTCATGAAGAAAGCAAGATGCCAGGAAAATGCTCTTTCCAAGATCGCTGGTTAAAAGACGGTGATTATAAGTACTGGATTAGGACAGACAAAGATCCCAGGAAGGCGCAATGTTTTGTGTGCGCTATATCACTGAACTTGGCGTCAATGGGCACAGATTTTTAGAGAATTTTCTTTAGGCTTCAGACGGTTTACGTCCTTATGAGAAGTGAAATGGTGCTTATACGGTCCTTATATTGTGAAAGATCTGAAGGGTGGGAACCCTGCATGAAGAAGAAGATGTCTGATGCAAATATACAGACATTTCATCAGATTCATGTACGGCGGACTAAAAATTCCGTGAACAAAACTAATAGGATTTCATCAGAAAATAGTACTTCATGGGCATCATGCCTCACACATGTCGGTCAGATCGCAGTTGGATTCAGACAAGGTTTAGGCTTAGTTATAGATGCTCAGAGAATACTCAGAATTAGGCCCTGACTGGCGTTCTTCAGTTCTTACTATTTATTATATTAAGACAACTTTTATAGCGCCTAATCTTTAAGCTCTAAGCGCTTTACATAAATCACTAAAATGAATAGTAAACACAATGAACAAAAAGTATACATCAAACATTGACCAACACCCCCCTTCCCTGATCCCTCAGTCAATTTCTCAATCACGCCCAAATAATGAATGACATAATCTACAGTACACTTTCGCAACCAACTTGAAACACACACTGATGGACACTTAAAGACGCCCAGGCCACACTATTAACAAATCACACTCACACCCACACTTATAACGATAGAGAGAGAAAGAACGAGAGAGAGAAAGAGAACGAGACAGACATACAGACAGACAGACACTACCTTGGGAATATACTCAGGAATTTGTCCGAAATGAGTTAGCTCATTCAACACTGGCCGATTGCTTCCCTTTACAACCGTTCAACACGAATGTACGCTATAGCGTACATAGTGTTTAAACATTCACACTTCACAACTCAGCGAAGCCATGCAACCCAAACTGGTATAAAAGTGTTCCTCTACGGTCCCTTAACAGTTTTCAACCAATGAAATCACTTCTTGTCTATTTGTAGGACGGCAGTGAATGCAAATGAGTCACTACCCCTCTTTTCGTCTTCTTTGTCATGCTTTTTCTTAAATCTGCTATTAATAAAAATTTTGCTTTGGAATTATAACATATGCTACCTTTTATTATTATAAACGATACCGCAAATTTTCAAAACTGCGGTTAAGCATTATTTTTAAAATATTTGTTATGTAATGATGCAAACCTGCCTAGTGTTGAACGTTCGCTATAGTGTACATTAGTGTTGAGAGAGTTAACTAAGTGTCACCTATCTGTATTGTTAAAAAATCGGGACTTTACTGGAGTTGCACTGCCTTCGGGCATTGCCTCCAGTATTGTTCCCACCATCTTTGTATCTACAAATGTCCCATATGTGTCTGTTCCAGACCGAGAGGACGTAAAACACCATTTTTTGTTTGTTCATTAACTAAGTGTATTATATGTCCCATATGTGCCTTCCCAGGTCGAGAGGATGTAAAGCCCTATATTTCGTTCGTTCGTTCGTTAACAAAGTGTTGTTTGTGTGGTCAGGAAACGTATCTTTGAGGAGCAGAAGTTTGAGAAGCCCAAGGAAGACGCTCCGCCCAACTTTGGCTTTGAGCTGCGCCCTCGCTTCATCCAGGCGGGCTCCGAGTTCAAGCTGCTCTGTGAAGTGCAGGCCCACCCTGTACCCAAGGTAAGCAGGGCTCGCTATGGATATTATCTAGAGTTGAGAACCGGTTCAAAAATCCGAACCAGTTTCCCCTCTTTGAACCGGTTTTATCGAACCAGTGGTTTTTTTTACCAGTACTCGCATCACTAGTTTCACCTATGCAAACACATATTTATTTGTCAGAATATTCACACACATGCACGCACGCGCACACATACACACACACAATTAATAAAGAAACTTATGACACACACACTCAACTCAACATTCAGTCAAAATCAAAGCCATACACCACCACAAACTAGAAACAGCTACTCTTGGTTTACAAACACCCAATCTGCGCTGAGAATCAGTGTTTGTTTTTCGAAAAGAATGCGTTATTCTAAGAAAAACTTACTTTCAGTTTGCAGTTAAAAAAACGGTTCACAGCGACTCGAACCGGTTTTTTTAACCACGAAAGTTTAGCACCGGTTTTACGGTTCAAAACGTTTTTTCCCCCCACCTCAATATTAACCCCTTCCCTGCCTTGCCCCGTGTCTACTACGGGGTCTGTGATGTCATACCTTTTTTTATGTCATAGCCGTGGAATGATGGGTTTTGTTTAAGACAAGTCAGGAAAGATATACAGCTCTAGACCAATGTTTTTCTTCAGATTGAGTCTAACTGGTCTCTTTTTCATTATGTAAAAATAAAGAAGATAGTTCCTCAAAACTTCTCCGGCAGTGAAGAGGTTAATGTAGAGCTAACCTTGATCTCAAGTATGATGATTAAGGCTTTAACAAGGCCACCGGTGCAGAGGGACAGTGAGTAACTTGTGCGAGTAACTTGTGCAAGTGCATGAATACTTATGTATCCGTTTGTCCAGGTGACGTGGACTAAAGACGGAGTAGAGCTGAAAGATGGTGACCACTACAACATCACCTATTCTCACAGAGTACACAGCACACTACGACATATTACAGTGTATATGTATGGACCTTGCAGGTGACCTGGACTAAAGATGGAGTACAGCTGACCGATGGTGACCACTACAACACCTACCTATTCTCACGGAGTACACAGCACACTACGACACATTACAGTGTATATGTATGGACCTTGCAGGTGACGTGGACTAAAGACGGGGCGGAGCTGACCGATGGTGACCACTACAACATCACCTATTCTCACAGCACACTACGACATATTACAGTGTATATGTATGGACCTTGCAGGTGACGTGGACTAAAGACGGGGCGGAGCTGACCGATGGTGACCACTACAACATCACCTATTCTCACAGCACACTACGACATATTACAGTGTATATGTATGGACCTTGCAGGTGACCTGGACTAAAGATGGAGTACAGCTGACCGATGGTGACCACTACAACACCTACCTATTCTCACGGAGTACACAGCACACTACGACACATTACAGTGTATATGTGTCAGTACATGGGTGCTACCAGACCGGTCGGGCCGCTACGTGTGTAGAGCTGTCAACATGGACCTTGCAGGTGACGTGGACTAAAGACGGGGCGGAGCTGACCGATGGTGACCACTACAACATCACCTATTCTCACAGCACACTACGACATATTACAGTGTATATGTATGGACCTTGCAGGTGACCGATGGTGACCACCACAACATCACCTATTCTCACAGCACACTATGACATTACAGTGTATATGTATGGACCTTGCAGCTGACCGAAGGTGACCACCACAACATCACCTACCTATTCTCGTGGAGTACACAGCACACTGCGACATATTACAGTATATATGTATGGACCTTGCAGGTGACCTGGACTAAAGATGGGGCGGAGCTGACCGATGGTGACCACTACAACATCACCTATTCTCACGGAGTCTGCTCCATGGAGGTGGTGTACGCTCGACCTGAGGACTCGGGCCGCTACGTGTGTAAAGCTGTCAACACCCTGGGAGAACACGAGACAGGCTGTAAAGTGGAGGTGGAAGGTTAGTAATGTGTCAGTACATGGGTGCTACCAGACCGGTCGGGCCGCTACGTGTGTACAGCTGTCAACACCCTGGGAGAACACGAGACAGGCTGTAAAGTGGAGGTGGAAGGTTAGTAATGTGTGTCAATACATGGGTGCTACCAGACCGGTCGGGCCGCTACGTGTGTAGAGCTGTCAACACCCTGGGAGAACACGAGACAGGCTGTAAAGTGGAGGTGGAAGGTTAGTAATGTGTGTCAATACATGGGTGCTACCAGACCGGTCGGGCCGCTACGTGTGTAAAGCTGTCAACACCCTGGGTGAACACGAGACAGGCTGCAAAGTGGAGGTGGAAGGTTAGTAATGTGTCAATACATGGGTGCTACTCTTTCATTTTTACACTGATTTCAGTATTTTTAATTTGACCAGAAACTGAACTTTATTCATTAAAAAAAAGTTGTTCTATCTTGGAAGTTTACAAAGGCAATGTAATTATTTTACAAGGCTTATCAGACTCAAACTGTCTCTGTCTATCATTTTAACTGTCTGTCTGCCTCGTTATATCTTTCTCTTAAGTTGCCCCCTTGAATCGTCCAATGGGGCTCTGTCCCTGTACCCTGCCGGGGCAATGGGTCCCTGGACCCCTGCCTTTCAGGTCTTTTCATTTCGGGGAGTTGTACCCATGTGAATATAATAGGAATAATAATAGTGTAGCTTTTATATAACGCACTCCTCCGCCAAAATATGGATGCTCTATGTGCTTAACAAAAAATTAAAAACAAGAAGTTCAACAAAGACATATAATCGCTCACACACATGCAAGTAGATACATGCACGCACACACACACCCCAAACACAAACACACACACACACACTATTGATAAATACAGTGGAACCTCCCTTGTGTTTATTCCATTTCAATTTTGTGTAACGCCCTGTAGCCTACATAGTAGGATGGGCGCTGTATAAATTTTCCTCATTATTATTATTATTATCGTTTTACAGACCGCGCGTTCTACCAGCCCAAGGAGCTGCCTACCGGCGTGTCCCGCATGGTGAGACGAACCACAACCACCGATCAGTCCTCCTCCTCCTCCTCTCTCCAATCCTCCTCCACCACCGTTCGCTCTTCGTCTCGTGTGGAGGAGTCCAGCTATTCCTCTTCTTCACGCTCGGAGCGAAAAAGTGAGTGGGCATCGTGAGCCTGTCGTAGCAGTAGTGTTGTAGAGTCATTCGTTCGTTTGTACCGTACCATCTAACTTTGTAGCCATAGAGTTGTTTTCGAATGTTGTGTCGTTGTCCTACACGTACTGATCACAAGAAGTTAGGGGTCACCTTGTTGTGTTTTGTGGGATTTTGCGGAAAGTTTTCGGAGAAAAAAAAGATTAAAGGAATAATCCCAAACCGGTTCAAATTAAGAGATCCCAAACCAGTTTGTATTTTTCTTCAAGAACATTCATTTGCGCTTTATATTTTTTTGTAGATGGTGTCAATTTGTTATAAAAAACAAAACAATTTACATAAGAGTTTGACTCTTTCCGTTTGACAGTGGAGTGCTTTTAGAATAACACAAGATACATGTGCAGTAAGACAGCGCAATGAAATGTTATCAAAGGCTGTTTCTTCTTCTTCTTCGATCACTCAGACAGTTTCATGTCATATGAGTGCAGATGCAGCATGCTGCCGTTATGCGCCTAACTAAGAAAGAGTTAGGCCCAGCATGCCTGTCTTCGGCTGGGAAAAAAAATTCTTTGTAAGTGTTTCTAAAACAAAGGCAGGAGAATGGACCAGTAAGTCAGAAATATTGTAGACCCGAGGAATCGGCCAACAAAGCAAAGGGAAATGGCAAAGTTAAAGAGAGTGATGGATTATAAAGTTACAAGCACAGCACTTCCAGAAGGTGGGGGAACTATTTGTACAAAAGACCCCCAGTGCCCCCACGGGGAGAGTTACTTAAATGACCCATAACTTTTTGTGATTAGTACTTTTACCCAAAAAGTACCGTTATTTATATTCATTTACGTTTGTTTAGAAAGTCAGTGCTTGTGACGTCTGTGTATCATATTTATTTACGTCATAATGTTGTGTCAGTTTCACAATCATATATACTTATTTTTGGTGTCTTAGTTGTAGCCTGGTTATGCTATATTTTAATGTTGTCTGCCTGATGGTAGTATTGTAACCAGAATTTCTCACTTTGTCGTTTTGAAACAAAACACCCATTTATTGTTTTAATTTTGCTGTATTTTAAATATATAAGTTATCTTATTATTATCATAGCAACAGTTTTAGTAGATAGTTACACTTTTATTTTGATCAGAAGTGTATATTACCTGTATAAAAATGACACCGACTTTGAAACCTACACTTCATTTTCTGCTGTTGAAAAGCATGGAAGAACAATTAAAATTTGAAATTTGACGTCCTCTTGACCCGAAGGGTACATAGGGGACATTGTTAACTGTGGACAAAGACTGTACAGGGGAAGATAAACATCCGGTCTCTTTTCCATATATTAGTAGTGAGGACAGAAACACTGGTTATGTTCCTTTGAAATGTGACACATTTTACACATCGATAGGCCAGTTGAATTCTCCGTTCAAGTTCCAGTCCAAGTTTTTGGATAGCCTCCACTGTGAATTGTGTACACGTCCCCACTAACGATAACTCTATCAGCCCGGTTCGCCAAGCTTTTAAGTAATCCATCTTACCCTTTTAGAATATCTTTGCTATGGATATGGGGCTTGAAAGCATGGAAGATTCATTCCTCGTTAGATTTTATTGCCCTCTCAAAAGAAATGATTAGTTATTGGTTGATTTTATCAGAGGAAAATGTCAATCAATTTGAAATATACCATGTCTTCAACATAGAGTGTTGTAAGTGTGTGTGTGTTTTCTTCAGGTATAAAAGAAATAATTGGTTTATAAGATCATATAAGGCAAAGAAAAAGCTATTTAAATGATAAAGTGTTCTTCTGTCTGGTGGGTGTCATTTTTACAGGTCTTTCTGTTGTAATGACAATTTGTGGCAAATGTAAACTTTTAGACCCCCTTGATTTGCACACTTCAGATATATACCATATTTTTCGGACTATAAGGCGATACTTTTTTCCCAGACTGTGACCCCTGCGCCTTATAATATGACTAATAATATAGTAAGAAAATACAGTAACATCTGAATTTTGTGTGAAATTTGGGGGGTGCGCCTTATAATCAGGTGCACCTTATAGTCCGAAAAATACGGTAGCTTTTCTGGATAACCCTATTTTTTGGACATTTGAAATAAGCAAATCTTGGGAAAAGGGATCTTTTAGCGGCTCAATCACGTTGTGCAAGTCTGTTTTTATTCTTTTTTTTTAATAAGTAATAAATGTGCTTGCTTTGAAAGAAGGCCACATTGCTGCATATTTATTCGTAGAAACACAGACAATTGAAGATCTTTGCTTTACCAACAGTTGCTTGTAGAACCAAATAATTTCAGAGAAGTTTTGGAGAAAAAAAATTCCAGAAAAAGTTTCATCCATATACAGATAGGGAAGAAATGGGGATCTAAAATTTTACGTTTGCCGAAGTTTGATATTGTATGCCGTTGTCTGATAGTGTGTTGTCGTCACTGTCCTTCAAAGTGTTAATACACTGGAACATCTGTGACTGACAACCTTTTTCTTGTGCTTATTTATCTACTAATGCCTGTAGCACAAGTACAGGTATATGAAGCTGTGTTAATTAACCCCTTCACTGCCAGGGAAAAAAAAGAGAGACATTTTCTTTGTAATATCATGAAATTGAAAAGAGGCTTGTCGCTCGATCTGACAAAATGCTCTCGAGATATTTCTTTCCTGACTTGTCTAAGACAAAAAAATCAACATTCCAGGACTCTAACATCAAACGTTGTGACATCATCAGTGACATCACACTGCCCGGTAGTGTTCACAGGGCAGGCAGGGAAAGGGTTAATCTTTGAGAAATGTCTCTCACCATTTGGCAGATAAATGGTGGTTGTTTTTCTTTTTCTAACTGCCTTCAAACTGCCTTAAAAAATAAATGCATAAATAGGAATAAAATAACAGCCCCAGGAGGCAGAAAACATGTTAAACCCTTTAACATAAATCGACATTGGAGATTATACTTCTTTGTTTTGAATTTATTTTGTCATATCTTCATTCTTGCTTATCTCGTCTCCCTTTGATTGCCTAACCAAAAAAAGAATACATTGAACACTTAACTTTATCTTGCAAAGGATTCTTCTTCTTCTTCTTCGATCGCTCGGACAGTTTCCTGTCAATTATGAACGCAGATGCGTCATGCTGTCATTATGCACCTAAGTAAGAAATAATTAGGCCCCAGCATGTCCGACTTCGGCTGGAGGAAATCTTTTTGAAAGTGTTTCTTGGAAAAAAAGGCAGGAGAATGGACCGGAACGGCAGAACGATAGTAGATGACAGCAAGCAGAGGGAAAAGGCAGAGTCAGATTAGAGGAAGTTACAAGCACAGAACTTCGAGAAGGTGGAAAGACCCCCCGGTATCCCCACGGGGGGTATCTTGCATAAAGACTGACGGCGAAGCCTGTTCTTGCAATCTGTCTTTGATACACAAACACAATGCTGCGTTGATAGCAAAAGATGACTCCCAACAGGTCTCGGTAAAAAGAAAAAGGTGATCCCTGTCAGAGATGTTCCAGAGTATTCACATGGGTGCTTCTCTTCAATGCTATGTGCCTGAAGTCAGGCTTTCTGCAGTTCTACCTTAGACAGCCCTCTGGCCCCTTGTTTTTTTCCTCAGGATTTTGTAGAAGCACCCATGTATTCATAACCCTGGTAGCAAAAGGAGCCAGAATGGTCAGCTCATTGACCGTGGGCCCTCAAGAGAAGAAGAAGAAGGTGTCTTGACCGGCAGCTCACTCGTTCTGTTTCAGCTGAGCACACTAGTAGTAGTAGTAGTAGTTCCTTCGCTACTTCTTCTTCCTCTACCACCAAGACAGAGAGTGGGGCGGAAACCTCTGACGGCCAATCCTCCACCCTGCAATCCTCCGAATCCACCATAGTGGAGGAATCTTCTTCTTCTTCTTCTTTCCCCCAACCTCCCTCTGTCGTTGACGCCCTACAAGATTCACCACCAGGCTCTGTCCCAGCTTTAGAATCTGAGGCTGCAGCCTCTCCTGAGGCGTCAACGGGAGAAGCCCCTGGCTTAGACTCCGGGCAGAGACCTGCAGAAGAGCCTGTCAGGGAGTCGGCGGGAACCAGTTCTTCAGAAGTTGCCGAGACCCCCGCCGAAAAAGTGTTTGCACCGCCTGGTCCCGACAGCGGGCAGCAAGAACCACCTCCCGCAACAACAGAGTCTGGGTCTGAAACGCCAAAAGAGTCTGCATAGTCGAGGGAAACTTTTTATATATAAATTGTCCGGATCATTGAGCCCTGTGGTGTAGCATGTGTGTTTATTGGTGAACTCCACGAGTGGACACTGGGTGTTGGCCTTTCTTTTGCCTGTAGAGATCGACCATCCTCTGACTGGTTCTTGTAGGGAAATGTCAAACTCTGCCCATTTTGTCTGCCCAGACCATTGAGAAATGTCAAACTCTGCCCATTTTGTCTGCCCAGACCAATCAGAAATGTAAACTCTCTGCCCATTTTGTCTGCCCAGACCAATCAGAAATGTAAACTCTCTGCCCATTTTGTCTGCCCAGACCAATCAGAAATGTCAAACTCTCTGCCCATTTTGTCTGCCCAGATCAACGAGAAATGTTAAGCCCATTTTGTCTGCCCAGACCAATCAGAAATGTCAAACTCTCTGCCCATTTTGTCTGCCCAGACCAATCAGAAATGTAAACTCTCTGCCCATTTTGTCTGCCCAGACCAATCAGAAATGTCAAACTCTCTGCCCATTTTGTCTGCCCAGACCAATCAGAAATGTCAAACTCTCTGCCTGTTTTGTCTGCCCAGACCAATTAGAAATGTCAAACTCTCTGCCCATTTTGTCTGCCCAGACCAATCAGAAATGTCAAACTCTCTGCCTGTTTTGTCTGCCCAGACCAATCAGAAATGTCAAACTCTCTGCCCATTTTGTCTGCCCAGACCAATCAGAAATGTTAAACTCTGCCCATTTTGTCTGCCCAGACCAATGTTAATCAATACTTTTCTGACCATTATTTTTTGTCACTTTGGAAACAGATTTAGCCTTTTTTTCTGTCTTTCTGGGTACATTTCTATAACTGTTTTTTGTGTTTAGAATTTTTACTTATCAAACGGAAAATTCCTCTTTCTCTGGCCACAGTTTTTTTGTGAATGGTTTTAAGTTTGCACACAGAAGCATCCTCTTTGCATCAACAAATTTCATTCCTTTGCAGTCAGAAATTTGCTCTTTTCCTGGAATTTTCCGCATTGCCCTGACATTTTTCGGTGAACAGTTTTTACATTGAAAACCAAAAACATTAACCCCACTTTGTCTTGACATTTTCGTCTCAACTTTGAATCAATGTATTTCACATTGCAAACAAAAATATTTCCTCTTTTTTTCCTTCTTTTTAAATGTGTTTTTTACTTTGCAAACAAAGATCTTTCCTCTTGTGTTCTTCTTTTTAAATGTGTATTTCACATTGCAAACAAAGATCTTTCCTCTTTTTTCCTTCTTTTTAAATGTGTATTTCACATTGCAAACAAAGATCTTTCCTCTTGTGTTCTTCTTTTTAAATGTGTATTTCACATTGCAAACAAAGATCTTTCCTCTTTTTTTCCTTCTTTTTAAATGTGTATTTCACATTGCAAACAAAGATCTTTCCTCTTGTGTTCTTCTTTTTAAATGTGTATTTCACATTGCAAAAATCCACAAAGATCTTTCCTCTTTTTTCCTTCTTTTTAAATGTGTATTTCACATTGCAAACAAAGATCTTTCCTCTTGTGTTCTTCTTTTTAAATGTGTATTTCACATTGCAAACAAAGATCTTTCCTCTTGTGTTCTTCTTTTTAAATGTGTATTTCACATTGCAAACAAAGATCTTTCCTCTTTTTTTCTTCTTTTTAAATGTGTATTTCACATTGCAAACAAAAATATTTCCTCTTTTTTTCCTTCTTTTTAAATGTGTATTTCACATTGCAAACAAAGATCTTTCCTTTTTTTTCCTTCTTTTTAAATGTGTTTTTCACATTGCAAACAAAGATCTTTCCTCTTTTTTTCTTCTTTTTGTTTGTGGCTCAAGCCACAAACCTATAACTCACTTTGTCGGTCGGTCGGTCTGTCTGTCGGTCGGTCCAAAATTGTCGCACATTTTGACAAAATTGTCGCACTTCAAATCGAGGCTACACTTCAAATTGAGGCCGCTCTTTAAAATGATGTATTTTAAAAGCGTACAAAATAATAAACATACGTAATACAGACACTACAACAGACACGACGAGTATGCGGTGCTTCTTTCGATGAGTATAAGTAGGATACATAGTTTTAAATGTTTTCCAAAAGATATAAAAAGTTACGAAATGGTGCAGAGAGAACATTCTGGTTTACAGATTAAAATTATTGAAAAGCCAGGGGAGGTGACTCATGGTTGGAGTGGTAAAAATAGACTGCGTGCCACAAACTATTGCGATTTCACGCTTGTTAAATGTGTATTTCACATTGCAAACAAAGACCTTTTCTCTTTTTTCTTCTTGTTAAATGTGTATTTCACATTGCAAACAAAGACCTTTTCTCTTTTTTCTTCTTTTTAAATGTTTACAGAGTACTGAGGAGGCTTGCGCATCCCTTAAGGCTTTT